>JARQOC010000010.1:77227764-77900251 GCA_033576535.1 Allobates femoralis | reverse complement strand
CCCCTTCATGACCCTTGGCCCACCGTTTGGGCCATGAAAACAAGTTCGTTCCCGACCTTTGGCCCAAACGGTGGGCCATGGAATGATCGCGCTCCTGCGGCGCGTGTGAGGGGGGTGACTCAGGTGTCACTGTACATAATGCACAGTGACAACCTGTAGTACACCCCACGGGGGTGGATTAACCCCCCCCGTGCCCAGGGCCCCTCCGATCTGCAGTTTAAAAGTGAAACTGCAGATCTGAGAAATCACAGCGATTCCCCCCTCCCAGATCTGATTGGAGCTCTCCAATCAGATCTGGACTGGCGGATCGGCTGGTGCCCTCCCCCTACTCAGCCCCCCCAGCTCCAGGAAGCATTAGGGCCCCCCCTTGCCGCCTATCGGCCCCCCCCCGCCCCTCCGATCAGCTTCTTCTGCGGCGGCTGCACGCGGCTGCACTCCTGATGCAGCCGTCGTCATTCCTCTGTGTGCCCCTGCCCCCTTCCTCCTCCAGCCCCTCCTGTGTCTTGTCCCCCTACCTCCAGCCCCCCTTGTGTCCGGCCTGCCCCCCCCCGCGTCCCCGCGATTCACCCGCCCTCCTCCTTCTGTAATGCAGTGGCCGGTCAGCCTGCACAGCCTCCTCTCCCCCTGCTCATCCCCCCCCACCTTCCCCTGCTCACTCTCTCCCCCCCCCCCCCCCCAGGCCTAGTCCCCCACCTCTAGCCCCACTCACCCATTCCGGAGCAGCCCGCCGGCTTCCGATGCAGCTGCGGTGTGGTCCCTCCTCCTCTCAGAGGCTCCTCCTCCTCATGGGTAAGTATGAATGAATGGATGGATGGATGGATGGATGGATATGTGCATGCGTCCGTGGATGTGTGTTAGCGTGTCCGTGCATGTGTGCGTCCGTGGATGTGTGTTAGTGTGTCCGTGCATGTGTGCGTCCGTTGATGTGTGTTGGTGTGTCCGTGCATGTGTGCGTCCGTGGATGCGTGCGTGGATGTGGGTATGTGGATGTGTGTGAACTCCAGCGTCCGTGGATGTGTGTTAGTGTGTCCGTGCATGTGTGCGTCCGTGGATGCGTGCGTGGATGTGCGTATGTGGATGTGTGTGAACTCCAGCGTCCGTGGATGTGTGTTAGTGTGTCCGTGCATGTGTGCGTCCGTGGATGTGTGTTGGTGTGTCCGTGCATGTGTGCGTCCGTGGATGCGTGCGTGGATGTGGGTATGTGGATGTGTATGAACTCCAGCGTCCGTGGATGTGTGTTTGTGTGTCCGTGCATGTGTGCGTCCGTGGATGCGTGCGTGGATGTGCGTATGTGGATGTGTGTGAACTCCAGCGTCCGTGGATGTGTGTTAGTGTGTCCGTGCATGTGTGCGTCCGTGGATGTGTGTTAGTGTGTCCGTGCATGTGTGCGTCCGTGGATGTGTGTTAGTGTGTCCGTGCATGTGTGCGTCCGTGGATGTGTGTTGGTGTGTCCGTGCATGTGTGCGTCCGTGGATGCGTGCGTGGATGTGGGTATGTGGATGTGTGTGAACTCCAGCGTCCGTGGATGTGTGTTAGTGTGTCCGTGCATGTGTGCGTCCGTGGATGCGTGCGTGGATGTGCGTATGTGGATGTGTGTGAACTCCAGCGTCCGTGGATGTGTGTTAGTGTGTCCGTGCATGTGTGCGTCCGTGGATGTGTGTTGGTGTGTCCGTGCATGTGTGCGTCCGTGGAAGCGTGCGTGGATGTGGGTATGTGGATGTGTATGAACTCCAGCGTCCGTGGATGTGTGTTAGTGTGTCCGTGCATGTGTGCGTCCGTGGATGCGTGCGTGGATGTGCGTATGTGGGATGTGTGTGAACTCCAGCGTCCGTGGATGTGTGTTAGTGTGTCCGTGCATGTGTGCGTCCGTGGATGTGTGTTAGTGTGTCCGTGCATGTGTGCGTCCGTGGATGTGTGTTAGTGTGTCCGTGCATGTGTGCGTCCGTGGATGTGTATTAGTGTGTCCGTGGATGTGTGTTAGTGTGTCCGTGCATGTGTGCGTCCGTGGATGTGTGTTAGTGTGTCCGTGCATGTGTGCGTCCGTGGATGTGTGTTAGTGTGTCCGTGCATGTGTGCCTCCGTGGATGTGTGTTAGTGTGTCCGTGCATGTGTGCGTCCGTGGATGTGTGTTAGTGTGTCCGTGCATGGTGGATGTGTGTTAGTGTGTCCGTGCATGTGTCCATGCATGGTGGATGTGTGTTAGTGTGTCCGTGCATGTGTGCGTCCGTGGATGTGTGTTAGTGTGTCCGTGCATGTGTGCGTCCGTGGATGTGTGTTAGCGTGTCCGTGCATGTGTGCGTCCGTGGATGTGTGCGTACGTGGATGACTGCGGATGAGTATCCTCTTGTTGTAGTCTCTGGGATCATAGTCATGGTGCACTGTATGACAGATCATTGTCACACAGTGCACCATAACTCTGACCCCAGAGTCTGTAGGAAGAGGACACTTGATCCCTTGCTGCAATCTCTGGATTGAGCAGAGGCGATCGAGCGTCGTGGGACCTTCGTTGTGGACTACGTCGGAGGCAGTCGAGCGCCGTGGGACCTTCGTTGTGGACTACGTCGGATCTTTATAATAAAGATGGAGTCCAAGTTTTGTTTGTTTTTTTTTTCAAATAAAAAGATTTTTCTCTGTGTCTATTTTCTGACTATTTACCAGAGATTCCTAATGGCGGGTCTAACATTGGCCCTATATTATGAATCTCGGGCTTAGTGCCAGCTGCCAATAACAAGCTGGCATTAACCCCTTTATTACCCAGTTTGCCACCGGCACCAGGGCAACTGGAAGAGTCTGGGTACAGCGCCAGAAAATGGCGCTTCAATGAATGCGCCATTTTTTGGGGTGGCTGCGGGCTGCAATTCGCAGCATGGGGGGCCCAGAACGCTTGGGCCTCTCCATGCTGTGGAATCCAGCCCCCAGCTGCCTAGTTGTACCTGGCTGGACCAAAAATATGGCGGAGCCCTATGTCATTTTTTTTTCTAGAATTAGTTCTAGAAAGAAAAAAAAAAGGGCTTTACTGTATTTTTGGGTACCAGCCAGGTACAACGAGGCAGCTGGGGGTTGCTGGCAGTCCGTAGCTGCCAAGTTGTACCTGGCTGGACCAAAAATATGGCGGAGCCCCACGCCATTTTTTTTTTTCTAGAATTAGTTCTAGAAAGAAAAAAAAAAGGGCTTTGCTGTATTTTTGGGTACCAGCCAGGTACAACGAGGCAGCTGGGGGTTGCTGGCAGTCCGTAGCTGCCAAGTTGTACCTGGCTGGACCAAAAATATGGCGGACGCCCATGCCATTTTTTTTTTCTAGAATTAGTCCTAGAAAAAAAAAAATGGGCTTCGCTGTATTTTTGGTTACCAGCCAGGTACAACGAGGCAGCTGGGGGTTGCTGGCAGTCCGTAGCTGCCAAGTTGTACCTGGCTTGACCAAAAATACGGCGGAGCCCCACGTAATTTTTTTTTTTTTTTACTTCTACCAATAAAATGACAAGGAGCTTTGCCTTATTTTTGGATGCCAGCCAGGTACAACTTGGTAGTTGGGGGGCTGCAATCCTCATCGTGGAGAGACCCAAATGTTGTGCCCCCCCCACGCTGCAAATTGCAATTCACAGCCACCCCAGAAAATAGCACATTAGAGGTGCCATTTTCTGGTGCTGTACCCCAACTCTTCCAGTTGCCCTTGTGCTGGTGGCACACAGGAGCACTCCATACGTGACATGGTGTCCGCTAACAAGTTGAATGGAAAATTAGCTCCAATTATTAGCGGACACTATGTCGCGTATGGAGAGCCCCTGTGTGCCTAAACATTGGAGCTCCCCCACAAGTGACCCCATTTTGGAAACTACAACCCCCAAGGAACGTATCTAGATGCATAGTGAGTACTTGAACCCCCAAATGGTTCACAAATTGATCCATAAAATTAAAAAAGTACTTTTTTTTCCACAAAAAAATTATTTTTTCATTTTTACGGATCAATTTGTGAAGCACCTGGGGGTTCAAAGTGCTCACTATACATCTAGATACGTTCCCTGGGGGGTCTAGTTTCCAAAATGGGGTCACTTGTGGGGAGCTCCAATGTTTAGGCACACAGGGCTCTCCAAACGCGACATGGTGTCTGTTAACAATTTGAATGGAAATCAACCCAAATTGTTAGCGGACATCATGTCACGTTTGGAGAGCCCCTATGTGCCTAAACATTGGAGCTCCCCTACAAGTGACCCCATTTTGGAAACTAGACCCCCCAGGGAACTTATCTAGATGGGTGGTGAGCATTTTGAACACCCCAGTGCTTCACAAATTAATCTGTAAATATGAAAAAAGAAAATGTTTGTGGAAATAAAAGTACTTTTTTATTTTTACGGATGAATTTGTGAAGCACCTGGGGGTTCAAAGTGCTCACTATGCATCTAGATACGTTCCCTGGGGGGTCTAGTTTCCAAAATGGGGTCACTTGTGGGGGAGCCCCAATGTTTAGGCACACAGGGGCTCACCAAACGCAACATGGTGACAGCTAACAATTTGAGCTGATTTTTATTCAAATTGTGAGCGGACACCATGTCGCGTTTGGAGAGCCCCTGTGTGCCTAAACATTGGAGCTCCCCAACAAGTGACCCCATTTTGGAAACTAGACCCCCCAGGAACATATCTAGATGGGTAGTGAGCATATTGAACCCCCAGGTGCTTCACAAATTATTGAAAAAAAAAGATTTTTGCGGAAAAAAAGTACTTTTTCATTTTTACAGATTAATTTGTGAAGCACCTGGGGTTCAAAGTGCTCACTATGCATCTAGATACGTTCCCTTGGGGGTCTAGTTTCCAAAATGGGGTCACTTGTGGATGAGCTCCTATGTGGAGACGCACAGGGGCTCTCCAAACGCAACATGGTGTCCGCTAACAATTTGAGCTCATTTTGCATTCAAATTGTTAGCGGACACCATGTCGCGTTTGGAGAGCCCCTGTGCGTCTCCACATTGGAGCTCCCCCACAAGTGACCCCATTTTGGAAACTAGACCCCCAAAGGAACGTATCTAGATGCATAGTGAGCACTTTCAACCCCCAGGTGCTTCACAAATTGATCCATAATAATGAAAAAAGATTTTTTTTGTGGAAAAAAAAGTGCTTTTTCATTTTTATGGATGAATTTGTGAAGCACCTGGGGGTTCAAAGTGCTCACTATGCATCTAGATATGTTCCTTGGGGGTCTAGTTTCCAAAATGGGGTCACTTGTGGGGGAGCCCCAATGTTTAGGCACACAGGGGCTCACTAAACACAACATGGTTACAGCTAACAATTTGAGCTGATTTTTATTCAAATTGTTAGCGGACAACCATGTCGCGTTTGGAGAGCCCCTGCGTGCCTAAACATTGGAGCTCCCCCACAAGTGACCCCATTTTGGAAACTAGACCCCCCAGGGAACATATCTAGATGGGTAGTGAGCATATTGAACCCCCAGGTGCTTTACAAATTGATCTGTGAAAATGAAATAGTACTTTTTTTTTCACAAAAATTTTCTTTTAGCCTAAATTTTTTCGTTTTCACATGGCAACAGCATAAAATTCATCCTAAAATTTGTTGGGCAATTTCTCCTGAGTACACCGATACCTCATATGTGGTCATAAACCACTGTTTGGGCGCACGGCAGGGGTCAGAAGGGAAGGAGCGCAATTTCACTTTTTGAATGTAAAATTAGCTCCAAAAGTCAAATTGCGCTCCTTCCCTTCTGAGCCCTGCCGTGCGCCCAAACAGTGGTTTATGACCACATATGAGGTATCGATGTACTCGGGAGAATTTGCACAACACATTTTAAGATCCATTTTATCCTGTTGCCCATGTGAAAATGAAAGAATTGAGGCTAAAAGAACATTTTTGATAAAAAAATTAAAATATCCATTTTTTGTTTCCACTTTGCTTTAGTTCCTGTGAAGCACCTGAAGGGTTAATAATCTTCTCGAATGTAGTTTTGAGTAGCTTGAGGGGTGCAGTTTTTGGAATGGTGTCACTTTTGGGTGTTTTCTGTCATGTACACCCCTCAAAAGGACTTCAAATGTGATGTGGTCACTAAAAAAAGGGTTTTGTAAATTTTGCTGGAAAAATGAAAAATTGCTCATGAACTTTGAACTCTTATAACGTCCTAACAAAAAATTTTTTTTTTTCCAAAATTGTGCTGATGTGAAGTAGACATGTGGGAAATATTATTTAATAACTTTTTTCTGTCACATATCTCTCTTGTTTATCAGAAAAAAAAATTAAAAATGTGAAAATTGTGAAATTTTCAAAATTTTTGCCATATTTTTGATTTTTTTCACAAATAAACGCAAAAATTATCGACTTAAATTTAACACTAGCATGAAGCCCAATATGTCACGAAAAAACAGTCTCAGAATCGCTAGGATCGGTTGAAGCGTTCCCGAGTTATAACCTCATAAAGGGACACTGGTCAGAATTGCAAAAAAGGCCAAGGTCTTTAGGGTCAAAATAGGCTGGGTCATGAAGGGGTTAAGCTGTTCTGCCGATGCAGATGTGAACTGTGGACTATAAGGTGATTTGCAGGTGTGTCTTAGCTGCCATGGCTTCGTTGTAAATGGAAACCATGTCCACAGTGCAAACGAACCCCAACATTTATTTTGATGAAGAGTTGATTTTTTTATGTTTCATATTTAATTATTAAATACAGAATTTCCATATAGAAAAAAGTGAGAAACCCTGAATAGGGTTCCCACTTCATGAAGCTACTCAACCAATATATATTTTTCTGAGAAGAAATTGAGTAATTGCTTCAGTTTGGCAATACAACACACATTTATTGTTCATTTACAAGGACCATGGACAAGAGAAGGGAGGGTGTAAAGTGCACAAGTGCTGGGCATCCACACAGAAAAATCAAGGGACATTTACAAGGGAAATGCCCATTACAGTCACAGTTTACAGGTCTAATTCCATAGCATGTTATTGCACTATTTCCATAAGTTACAAAATGTGAAATACCAAATAACACTGATACATAACAGTATAGCCCATGACAGGTTACAATATACATCAGTTTGGTTCACATTTATGTATATTACAAAGTGCAGGTGCATGGCAAATATCACATAGATTCAAAGTAGTGATAGGGCATGTTCCCATAGCAAAGCTAGAACATTACCAGGGTTCACTGTAGACATGCCAGACGAGGGAGCACAACAAGGGAAGACCGGGCAGAAGGATCCCAATGCGTTTCGTGACATGGTCAAGGCCTATGGTCACTTCATCAAGGGATGCTTGTTGCTGTCCCAGCCCTCATTATATGCTGCTCCCTGCTACAGCGTGACCGGAAGTGACGTTATTTGCCAGTCTCACGTGACCAGAAGTGACCCGCCAATCCGTCTGACGAGCGGACGCCGCCCACCATCTCCGCGTCATGCCGCACGCATGCGCTGTCGCCTAGGACTCGTCACCATGGCAACCACGCATGCGCAGCACAAAGGGACACAGAAGATTGGCAGCGACCGCCCACCAGACAGGGGCACAGAGACCAGGGGAAGAATACACACTGACAGGGACCACCACACAAATGTTTTAGATATCAGATGAACAGCTCATTCACATAATAATCTGTTCCAGGTGAATGGATCCACACAAAGGAGAAGCAGCAGCTGGGCAGCAGTTTCATCCCAATGGATGAAGGGACAGAATCTGTTAGATCCATTTAAAAAAAAATAAGAATAAAAAGCATTATAAATTAGAAAAATCTAGCTATATGTAAAATTGGAAGTATAAAAGCTTGGAGAAACTGGGCAGCGGCGGCTAAAGAAAAGGGGTAAAGCTCAGATTTTCATTTAATCCACGAGGTGACAATGGGTCGGACAGCAGGATCGGCCAGTGCTTGTTCAGAATTCTGATCCCGGACCCTCTAATAGTGATCCATCCTCCCTGATGTTCAGGGAAATCGATGTGATCCATGGTGGGATTAGGGCGTTGATGTTTGAAAAGTATTATCACAACGAGAACCAAGGTGGATTGTGTCCCTGGACACATTGTCACCTCGTGGGTTAAATGGAAATCTGAGCTTTACCCCTTTTCTTTAGCTGCCACTGCCCGGTTTCTCCGGGCTTTTGTACTTCCAATTTTATATATACGGTAGTTAGATTTTTCTAACTTATAATACTTTTTATCCATATTTTTAAAATGGATCTAACCGATTCTGCCTCTTTATCCATTGGGATGAAACTGCTGCCCAGCTGCCGCTTCGTCTGTGTGTGGATCCATTCATCTGATATCTAATACATTTGTGTGGTGGTCCCTGTCAGTGTGTATTCTTCCCCCAGTCTCTGTGCCCCTGTCTGGTGGGCGGTCACTGCCACACTTCTGTGTCCCTTTGTGCTGCGCATGCATGGTTGCCATGGTGACGCGTCCCAGTTGACCATGCGTGCGTCATGACGCGGAGGTTGTGGGTGGCATCCGCTCGTCAGACGGAGTGGCGGGTCACTTCTGGTCACGTGAGACGTCACTTCCGGTCACGCTGTAGCAGGGAGCAGCATATAATGAGGGCTGGGACAGCACCAAGCATCCCTTGATGAAGTGACCATAGGTCTTGACCAGGTCATGAAACGCGTTGGGGTCCTTCTGCCCGGTCTTCCCCTGTTGTGCTCCCTCGTCTGGCATGTCTACAGTGAACCCTGGTAACATGTTCTAGCTTTGCTGTTGGAATATGCCCCTATCACTACCTTGAATCTATGTGATATTTGCCATGCACCTGCACTATGTAATATATATATAAATGTGAACCAAACTGATGTATATTGTAACCTGTTGTGGGCTATACTGTTATGTATCAGTGTTATTTGGTATTTCACATTTTGTAACTTATGGAAATAGTGCAATAACATGCTATGGAATTAGACCTGTAAACTGTGACTGTAATGGGCATTTTCTATGTAAATGTCCCTTGATTTTTCTGTGTGGATGCCCAGCACTTGTGCACTTCACACCCTCCCTTCTTTTGTCCATGATCCTTGTAAATGATCAATAAATGTGTGATGTATTGCAAAACCTAAGCAATTACTCATTTTCTTCTCTGAAAAAAATTCATATTTAATTATGTGACATTGTAACTAGTCTCAACAGTGAAGAACTAGAATCCCCTGCTGATATAGAGAATGAATGGGTTGCAACAGGGCTGGTGTTTGTGCGGGAGGAGTGCAGCAGGGCCGGCCACTGTGCAGGGGGACTGCAGCAGGGTCGGCCACTGTGCAGGGGGACTGCAGCAGGGCCTACCTCTGTGCGCGGGGACTGCAGCAAGGCCGACCTCTGTGCGCGGGGACTGAAGCAGGGCCGACCTCTGTGCGCGGGGACTGCAGCAGGGCTGACCTCTGTGCGCGGGAACTGCAGCAGGGCCGACCTCTGTGCGCGGGAACTGCAGCAGGGCCGACCTCTGTGCGCGAGGACTGCAGCAGGGCTGACCTCTGTGCGGGGACTGCAGCAGGGCCGACCTCTGTGCGTGGGGACTGGACTGCAGCAGGGCCGACTCTGTGCGCGGGGACTGCAGCAGGGCCGACCTCTGTGCGCGGGGACTGCAGCAGGGCCGACCTCTGTGCGCGGGGACTGCAGCAGGGCCGACCTCTGTGCGCGGGAACTGCAGCAGGGCCGACCTCTGTGCGCGGGAACTGCAGCAGGGCCGACCTCTGTGCGCGAGGACTGCAGCAGGGCCGACCTCTGTGCGCGGGAACTGCAGCAGGGCCGACCTCTGTGCGCGAGGACTGCAGCAGGGCTGACCTCTGTGCGGGGACTGCAGCAGGGCCGACCTCTGTGCGTGGGGACTGCAGCAGGGCCGACCTCTGTGCGTGGGGACTGGACTGCAGCATGGCCGACTCTGTGCGCGGGGACTGCAGCAGGGCCGACTTCTGTGCGCGGGGACTGCAGCAGGGCCGACCTCTGTGCGCGGGGACTGCAGCAGGGCCGACCTCTGTGCGCGGGGACTGCAGCAGGGCCGACCTCTGTGCGCGGGGACTGCAGCAGGGCCGACCTCTGTGCGCGGGGACTGCAGCAGGGCCGACCTCTGTGCGCGGGGACTGCAGCAGGGCCGACCTCTGTGCGCGGGGACTGCAGCAGGGCCGACCTCTGTGCGCGGGGACTGCAGCAGGGCCGACCTCTGTGCGCGGGGACTGCAGCAGGGCCGACCTCTGTGCGCGGGGACTGCAGCAGGGCCGACCTTTGTGCGCGGGGACTGCAGCAGGGCCGACCTTTGTGCGCGGGGACTGCAGCAGGGCCGACCTCTGTGCGCGGGGACTGCAGCAGGGCCGACCTCTGTGCGCGGGGACTGCAGCAGGGCCGACCTCTGTGCGCGGGGACTGCAGCAGGGCCGACCTCTGTGCGCGGGGACTGCAGCAGGGCCGACCTCTGTGCGCGGGGACTGCAGCAGGGCCGACCTCTGTGCGCGGGGACTGCAGCAGGGCCGACCTCTGTGCGCGGGGACTGCAGCAGGGCCGACCTCTGTGCGCGGGGACTGCAGCAGGGCCGACCTCTGTGCGCGGGGACTGCAGCAGGGCCGACCTCTGTGCGCGGGGACTGCAGCAGGGCCGACCTCTGTGCGCGGGGACTGCAGCAGGGCCAACCTCTGTGCGCGGCGACTGCAGCAGGGCCGGCCTTTTTGCAAGGGGGCTGCAGCACAGTTGTTTTTTTTTTTTTTAAGATGAATGTGTTCAGCAGCAGTTTCCGTAAAAGTATCCTGTTAGGTCTTCTATGCACTCAGAGCTATGAGCAATTCTGTTCCCATATCTATAATCCCTGCCTAACTATCCCTTCCTGTAGTAGCATCTATAAACAGATCTTTAGAGAAAGTATTTATAACGTCTGTTCATGAGATGGTATTAGGGCTTTGACTAGTCAAGGGGGCATTAGTTCCTCGACTAGTCGGCCCACTTAGCACGTTATTCCGCCCCTGTGGGAGTGATAACATGCTATAGAAAGACGGCTTCTTTGCCAATGCTATACAGAGATGCATGGCTTTCTACCCACCAGCATTGAGCTACTCTAATGCCCTGTGTACGTGTCCCAGTTTCAGAGAGGCTTCCTGCGCATGGTCTGAAGTCGTCTGCATTTCAGTCATACACAATGAGCCTCTCTAAAGCAGAGGGTGCATACACCGGGCTTCAGAAACTCTCAGTGCTGAGAGATAGAAAGCTTCTTTGTAGAGCACTGGCAAAGACGCCGTCTATCTACAGGGTGTGAGGTATAGCGGCGTCAGGGAGGCAAAGACACGGGATCCAGGCACCACTGGTCACAGCACACGGGTTTATTTGGCCCCAAAATGTAGGAAACACAATAGTCCACAAAGAGCATTCCTTATTCCCCTTACTTCAGGGGCCGCTACTTAGCTTCCAGCCACAATGTCTCAGGCTTGGCTCAGGGATGCTTCTCTCCCAGAAGCTCAGGAAGTTGTGTTCACTCCCACACACTAGAGACCACACCCCGTGGTCTAGCTTCCTTTTATCACACCCAAGCCAGTAAGCAGAACCAACACAAAATCCTGGGATGGAGTGCGACCTGTCAATATGGAGGACTCACCCAGGGAGGCCCAAACCGGTCGCAGGGGCCCGACCCAGTCGGTGCCTCACAAGGGGCAGAACAACATGCTAAGTGGGCAGAACGAACACCCCCTTGACTAGTCAAAGCCCTAATTAGCATCTGATAAATGGTCTTTAAAAACACTTTTTCTAAATATCTGTGTGTGGTACTATAGGAGGGGGTTGTTAGGCAGGAATTATAGATATGGGCACTGAACTGCTCGTGGTTCTGGGGGCACAGAGGACCTGACCGGTGCCCTGAAATAAGCAGTAGGCTGGAAGCATCAATATGCTGGAAATATCGCTACGTACCATTTATTGTTGGGATTGTGGGGTCCCAAAAGATGGAACTCGCTAATGATAAACGAATGACATATTTTTGCCATCACATTAAATACTCTGTAAATATCAAACTGTGACTGTGTCGCTTTTATGTCCTTGTCTGGCCAAGAACTTCTGTGGTTTCTTTTGTGACATATTGGACTATTGTAAGTGGTGTCTGATCGGGTGCAGGGTTGAAAAGTTCCTTCCAGGGGAAGCATATTGTCCTGGTCCTCAAATGACAAAAGTGTGTACGGTAAGTAATTAGTCAGACACTGGGATCAGGATTACTCTTATTTTCAGCACACAGAGAGTCTGTTCCCAGGTTTATACTGCCTAAGGCTACTTTCACATTACGTTTTTTTGAGGATCCGTGGCCGTCCATTGTAAAATGGACAGCCACGGATCCGATTTGGCCCCATGTTATCCTATGGGGATCACATCGGATTTGGCCTAATTGCCATCCGATTCTGTTGGATCCGATTTATGTCCGATTTTTTGCTGTGCCAAAATCGGAGACTGCTCCGATTTTGGGCACAGCAAAAAATCTGACACAAATCGGATCCCACAAAATCGGATAGCAATTAGGCCAAATCCGATCCTCTGCCTTTAACATTGGGGCCTGTGGAGCACGGGTCCGAGGAAACAGCTGATTGTTCCTCGGACCGGATTTTAGTGTACTGAGCATGTATTTTATACATTGCGGAAGTGAAAGTGCCCCGCTGTGTCCGGATCCGTGATAATCACGGCCCCAGACACAGAATAGGTCACCTCCTGTGGTGTCCTTTCCTGTCCGTGGGGTCCTAAAAAAAGGTAGGATCCCACGGACAGGAAAAAAAACGTTATGTGAAAGCAGCCTAAGTGACAGCAGCACACAGTAGGGGCTGCCTGATTCTTGCTTTCTTGTAGCAGCGCTGGTTCCTCTCAATGATGTGGCCCCTGTGGATCCCCGGCTTCCAGTGCTCCTCTCTCACTGATTGACAGCTTTCCTCCTATGCTCAGCATAGGGGAAAAAAAAGCTGTCAGTGATAGGTATGGAGCAGAAGGCAGCTCATGAGGACTTGAAAAGAACAATTTACATTTTGTCCTCTATTTACGGTTCTACTACAAGAAATGCCTACATTACAGTGTCAGAGAGTCTACACCTCTTTATAAGTCCCGATTTATGCAGACCAGTACAGCACCTACCACGTCCCTAAGAGCCGTCATTATTTATAGTGCAAAGGGCATTAAAGTCACGTAAGATGTGACTTTTTACCAGGGGCGTTCCTACAATAGGTGCAGGGGTTGCAATTACAACCGGACCCTGGAGCCTAGGGGGCCCCCAAAAGTCCTTTTAGCCTCTAGAAAAATGGTAATGCTATTAGAGATATGCAATAATAAGGGGCCCATTGTAACTTTTGCATCGGGGCCCATTGTCATATGTTAACTGCTTTGCCGTCCATGAGTGCTGTTGCTGCTGTGATTAAATCTGAGTTTTTTTAATCCTTAGTCTGTCTGTGTACAGCGCTGCAGGTGGAGGGGTGTGTCTTAGTATTCAGATCTCCACTCCCCCAGCCTTGAAATAGCTCCACTTCCCTCCACTAGGTGTCACAGATAGAGTTTATTTCTATTTGGACCCTGTGCTGTGAAGTCAGGCTGTGCTGAGCTGTGTTATTGCTGCCATTGACTTCCATTGAAGCTGGTGGGTTTTCCCCTCCGTAGGTGGAGGTAGGGGCTCTTAGCCTTTGGCTGAGTAGGAGCAAAGGTGGCGACCCGAATCTCCTCACCTTCAGATGTACCTTCGGGAACAGGGCTAGTCAGGGACCCCAAGTCCAGGGCCACACTAGCCCCCCTGAACGCTCTTGCCTACCTTACCATCTTGCCTCCTGATTCCATATCCGTTATACCACTGCGTGACACCCATGGGCTTAAGGTTACACCACTGATTTTCCTGATGTACTTTGCAGGGTGTTTGCTGAAGCTATTGACTCGTGTGGCATGGAATACCACTCTGATGAGCTCTGGAACCTGTACATCGAATATGAAATAAAACACGATAACTTTAAAAAAGCTATGATGCTGTATGACCGTATACTGAATATTCCCACTCAGAGGTATCAGATGCATTATGGGAGGTAAGGATGCCAATGCAGAGTTTTGGCCAGATGTTACTGTGATGCGGTCTGTTGTTTTGGTTCCTAAATGTTTTTCTTGCCTTTTCTGTACAGATGTAGATTTCTTATAACTTCTCAATCTCCTGAGGAATTTCTTACTACTGAAGAGCTGAACGCGATAAGCACAAAAGTACAAGAGGAAAATGAGCAGGATCAGGTTCCTACGGAGGATTTGCCTGAAGAGGAAATCGTAGAAGCACTAACGGTTTGTAGGGCTTTCTAATACACATGCTGCTTTCTTTGGATTGAAGCACTGTGTTATGGAATTGAATATATCCAAAGATTTGCCAATCTGCTCGTATCCTGTATTGTGTATTGTACTGCATATCTAGCACACATGTATCTCTTCAAAGGGACACTGTCCGGTCATTTTTCAGTATGATACTAATATTACCCTTGATACCCTTGAATAGGGCCTGGGCAGACCTTTTAAAAACATTTAAAATCATTATTGTACCCTTTGTAGTTTCTTTGTTATAAGCATTTTCAGACCCTTCAGGGAGCTGCTGCATTAGTCCTCTCCATTATATTATAACAGAGGATTAGTCCGGCTGTGTTAAACTGCCATTTAATTATGCACCGCCCTCTCAGCAGTTTTCTCTCCTTCTCAGCAGCTCTCTCCTCTCTCTTCCCTCTCAGCAGCTCTCTCCTCCCTCTCAGCAGCTCTTTTCCCCCTCTCAGCAGCTCTCTCTTCCCTCTCAGCAGCTACCTCCTCCCTCTCCCCAGCTCTCCCTCCCCTCCAGCTCTCTCCTCCAGCAGCTCTCTCCTCCTTCAGCAGCTCTCTCTCTCTCCTCCCTCTCAGCAGCTCTCTCATCTCTCCTCCCTCTCAGCAGCTCTCTTTCTCATCTCTCCTCCCTCTCAGCAGCTCTCTCATCTCTCTCTCTCAGCAGCTCTCTTCTTCTCCTCCTCCAGCAGCTCTCCTCTTCTCTCCTCCCTCTCAGCAGCTCTCTTCTCTCCTCTCCCTGCAGCTCTTCTCCCTCTCAGCAGCTCTCTCTCTCCTCTCTCAGCAGCTCTCTCCTCTCCTCCCTCTGTCTCCCGCAGCTCTTATCTTCCCTCTCAGCAGCTATCTTCCTCCCTCTCAGCAGCTCTCTCTCCTCTCCTTCCTCCCTCTCAGCAGCTCTTGTTCCTCCCTCTCAGCAGCTCTCTCTCCTCTCCGCGCTCTTCTCGCTCCTCAGCTCTTCTCCTTCCCTCTCAGCAGCTCTCTCCTCCCTCTTCTCCCTGTCTCAGCAGCTCTATCTCCTCTCAGCATGCTTCCTCCCTCTCAGCAGCTCTCTCCTCCTCTCCCTCTCAGCAGCTCTCTCTCCCCTCAGCAGCTTATTACTCATGAGTGGGGTGACACACAGTACGGCTTTTTCAATGAGTGGGGTGACACACAGTACAGGGCTTATTTACATATGAGGTGGGGGTGACACACAGTACAGGGCTTATTTACAATGAGGTGGGGGTGACACACAGTAAGGGCTTATTTACAATGAGGTGGGGGTGACACACAGTACAGGGGCTTATTTACAATGAGGTGGGGGTGACACACAGTATAAGGGCTTATTTACAATGAGGTGGGGGTGACACACAGTACAGGGCTTATTTACTATGAGGGTGGGGTGCACACAGTAACAGGGGCTTATTTACAATGAGGTGGGGGTGACACACAGTACAGGGCTTATTTACTATGAGGTGGGGTGGCACACAGTACAGGGCTTATTTACAATGAGGTGGGGTGACACACAGGCTTATTTCATAGGGGTGACACCGTACAGGGGCTTATTTACTATGAGGTGGGGTGCACACAGTACAGGGCTTATTTACAATGAGGTGGGGGTGACACACAGTACAGGGGCTTATTTACAATGAGGTGGGGGTGACACCCAGTACAGGGGCTTATTTACAATGAGGTGGGGGTGACACCCAGTACAGGTTTTTATTTACTATGAGGTGGGGGTGACACCGTACAGGTTTTTATTTACTATGAGGTGGGGGTGACACACAGTACAAGGGCTTATTTACAATGAGGTGGGGGTGACACACAGTACAGGGACATATTTACTATGAGGTGAGGGTGACACAGTGGAGGGGCTTATTTACTATGAGGTGGGGTGACATACAGTATAGGGGCTTATTTCCAATGAGATGGGGGTGACACCCAGTACAGGGGCTTATTTACAATGAGGTGGGGGTGACACGCAGTACAGGGGCTTATTTACATAAGGTGGGGTGACACACAGTACAAGGGCTTATTTACTATGAGGTGGGGGTGACACACAGTATAGTGGCTTCTTTACAATGAGGTGGGGGTGACACACAGTACAGGGGCATATTTACAATGAGGTGGGAGTGACACAGTACAGGTTTTTATTTACAATGAGGTGGGGGGTGACACACAGTATAGTGGCTTATTTACTATGAGGTGGGGGTGACACAGTACAGGGGCTTATTTACAATGAGATGGGGGTGACACCCAGTACAGGTTTTTATTTACAATGAGGTGGGGTGACACACAGTACAAGGGCTTATTTACAATGAGATGGGGGTGACACCCAGTACAGGGGCTTATTTACAATGAGGTGGGAGTGACACACAGTACAAGGGCTTATTTACTATGAGGTGGGGTGACACAGTACAGGGGCTTATTTACAATGAAGTGGGGGTGACGCACAGTACAGGGGCTTATTTACAATGAGATGGGGGTGACACCCAGTACAGGGCTTATTTACAATGAGGTGGGGGTGACACCCAGTACAGGTTTTTATTTACTATGAGGTGGGGGTGACACCGTACAGGTTTTTATTTACTATGAGGTGGGGGTGACACACAGTACAAGGGCTTATTTACAATGAGGTGGGGGTGACACACAGTACAGGGACATATTTACTATGAGGTGAGGGTGACACAGTGGAGGGGCTTATTTACTATGAGGTGGGGTGACATACAGTATAGGGGCTTATTTCCAATGAGATGGGGGTGACACCCAGTACAGGGGCTTATTTACAATGAGGTGGGGGTGACACGCAGTACAGGGGCTTATTTACTATAAGGTGGGGTGACACACAGTACAAGGGCTTATTTACTATGAGATGGGGGTGACACAGTACAGGGGTTTATTTACAATGAGGTGGGGGTGGCACAGTACAGGGGTTTATTTACAATGAGGTGGGGGTGGCACAGTACAGGGGCGTATTTACTATGAGGTGGGGTGGACACACAGTATAGGGGCTTATTTACTATAAGGTGGGGTGACACACAGTACAAGGGCTTATTTACTATGAGATGGGGGTGACACAGTACAGGGGTTTATTTCCAATGAGGTGGGGGTGACACAGTACAGGGGTTTATTTACAATGAGCTGGGGGTGACACACAGTACAGGGGCTTATTTACAATGAGGTGGGGGTGACACAGTACAGGGGTTTATTTACAATGAGGTGGGGGTGACACACAGTACAGGGGCTTATTTACAATGAGGTGGGGGTGACACAGTACAGGGGCGTATTTACTATGAGGTGGGGGTGACACACTGTACAGAGGCTTATTTAGTATGATGGTCCGGCCATCTTGAAGAAATGGAGGATAGATAAAGGCTGCCGGAGTCGTCATCAGCTAATCTGTTTGGTGCTTTTGGTTCCGGTGGAGTTTGATGGAGAATTATGTTAGGAGAAATAATGAATGGGCTATATATAAAGGACTTCGACTAGGGAGCATGATAGGCTGTAATACAAAGATGTGTTTTGAGTGAGACCCTAAAACTGTGTAAATTGAGAGTAGTCCTAATTTCTTGGGGTAGAGCATTCTAGAGAAATGGTGCAGCTTGGAAGAAGTCTTGGCATCGGTAGTGGGAGGAATGGATTTGTGCAGATGTTAGTCTAAAGTCCCTTCCAGAGTGAAGAGAACGGGTGTGGTGATAGACAGAGATGAGGGAGGAGATGTAGAGAGGTGCTGCACTGTGAGGAGCTTTGTGGGTGCGAACAAGCAGTTTGAATTGGATCCTATAGTGTATAAGCAGCCAGTGCAGTGACAGGCACAGAGCGGATCCTATAGTGTGTGGGCAGTCAGTGCAGTGACTGGAACAGAGCGGATCCTATAGTGTATGGGAAGCCAGTGCAATGACTGGCACAGAGCGGATTCTATAGTGTATGGGCAGTCAGTGCAGTGACTGGCACAGAGCGGATCCTATAATGTATGGGCAGTCAGTGCAGTGACTGGCACAGATCGGATCCTATAGTGTATGGGCAGTCAGTGCAGTGACTGGCACAGAGCGGATCCTATAATGTATGGGCAGTCAGTGCAGTGACTGGCACAGAGCTGATCCTATAATGTATGGGATGTCAGTGCAATGACTGGTACAGAGCGGATCCTATAGTGTATGGGCAGTCAGTATAATGACTAGCACAGTGTGGATTCTATAGTGTATGGGCAGCCAGTGTAGTGACAGGTACAGTGTGGATTCTATAGTGTATGGGCAGCCAGTGCAGTGACTGGTACAGTGCGGATCCTACAGTGTATGGGCAGCCAGTGCAATGACTGGCACAGAGCTGATCCTGTAGTGTATGGGCAGCCAGTGCAGTGACTGGTACAGTGTGGATCCTATAGTGTATGGGCAGTCAGTGCAATGACTGGTACAGTGTGGATCCTATAGTGTATGGGCAGCCAGTGCAATGACTGGTACAGTGTGGATCCTATAGTGTATGGGCAGCCAGTGCAATGACTGGTACAGTGTGGATCCTATAGTGTATGGGCAGCCAGTGCAATGACTGGTACAGTGTGGATCCTATAGTGTATGGGCAGCCAGTGCAAAGACTGGCACAGTGTGGATCCTATAGTGTATGGGCAGCCAGTGCAATGACTGGTACAGTGTGGATCCTATAGTGTATGGGCAGTCAGTGCAATGACTGGCACAGAGCAGAGGCAGCTGATTAGTAATGGTAGCACAAGGCCCATTTATTACTTTTCTTAATAATAACCCATAACCTAATTCTTAACTACTTTAAGAAATAAATTGACTCGAACACCTGCGTGGATAACAAAGGTCGTGATGTTTATTATGGGTAATAAAAAACATTAAAGATAAGTATCAATAAATAATGATAATAAACTTTTAAAACCATGTTCACTTCTTTATTAATAAGTGATCAGGCAGCTTACTGCCTATCATTCCCACTAATAAAAACATCACGACAAATCAAGAAAATAAGGGAAGGGCGGGTGGGTCTTCTTTCTTCCAGGATCCCGCTGAGACTGCAGCCGGCCGATCCTGACACCTGCTTAAATACAAAATCATCTCTCCCGCTCAGGGAGACTTAACCAATCACCAGGCTGTCAGGTATCTTACCTACACCTGACAGCCAATCACAGTAAGACTTGAAATTTACCTCAGGGCCTGGTCTCCCTAGCAACCAGGCCACATCTGCCCAGATACTGGGATAACTATAGAATGACCAATCCTAACCCTCCAATAATAAGTATAGGGCCTGTGCGACCATATGACAGCCCTATTAGAAATATGTCTGTCTGCCCATTAGCATGTGAAAACATGATGTATTGTGTTACGCCTTGTGCTGGTTGTGGGAGGTGTTGCATAGCTCTACAGCTCATTACCAGACTACTGCAAACAGCGGATCACCCCCTTATTTTAAGCATTGAGAGAGCCCCATTTAACCCCTTTCAGCCCTGCCTTTGCCATTCCCACCTTCCCCCTGACAGCTTTATCACCTCCAGAGCCATGTCCGGGCTTGTTTTTTGCAGGACATGTAGTTTTGAATGCACCAATATATAAAATGTATTGTAAAATGTACTGAAAAACATCAAATAAATAAATACATTTAAAAAGATTCAGCCATTGTTGCTCAGGTTTAGTATTGGCAACAGTCAATAATGTGGATTACATGAAATGGTAAAAATTATGGAAATCACAGGATGGATAATGTGCGAGTGATCGCAAATTATAGGAAAATGGAAACAACATTATCGAAACATCTTGATTTTATTCAGTATTGAGAAGTTTAGGCTCCTCCAGCCTTGTCTATCTATGGTTGTCTGAGGAAGGTTCTGCCGCTAAATGCATTAACCCCTTCACCCTGGGCGACTTTCCATTTTTTAATTTTTCCCTCCCGTTTTTCCAAGAGCCATAACTTCTTCATTTACCCATCACTATAGTATGAGGCTTGTTGTACTTTGCGGGACGAGTTGTACTTTTAAATGACATTATTTATTTTACCATATAGTGTGCAGGAAAATGGGAAAAAAATCCCAAGTGCAGTGAAGTTTCAGAAAAAAAAGTGCAATTTCACATTTGATTTTTTTTTATTCATAATGTTCACTATATGGTAACACTGACGTGTCGGTATGATGCCTCGGGTCAGTACTATATGGTAACACTGACGTGTCAGTATGATGTCTCGGGTCAGTACTATATGGTAACACTGACGTGTCGGTATGATGCCTCGGGTCAGTACTATATGGTAACACTGAGGTGTCAGTATGATGTCTGGGGTCAGTACTATATGGTAACACTGAGGTGTCTGTATGATGTCTGGGGTCAGTACTATATGGTAACACTGAGGTGTCTGTATGATGTCTGGGGTCAGTACTATATGGTAACACTGACGTGTCGGTATGATGCCTCGGGTCAGTACTATATGGTAACACTGAGGTGTCGGTATGATGTCTGGGGTCAGTACTATATGGTAACACTGACGTGTCGGTATGATGCCTCGGGTCAGTACTATATGGTAACACTGAGGTGTCGGTATGATGCCTCGGGTCAGTACTATATGGTAACACTGAGGTGTCGGTATGATGCCTCGGGTCAGTACTATATGGTAACACTGAGGTGTCGGTATGATGTCTGGGGTCAGTACTATATGGTAACACTGAGGTGTCGGTATGATGTCTGGGGTCAGTACTATATGGTAACACTGACGTGTCGGTATGATGCCTCGGGTCAGTACTATATGGTAACACTGAGGTGTCGGTATGATGCCTCGGGTCAGTACTATATGGTAACACTGAGGTGTCGGTATGATGCCTCGGGTCAGTACTATATGGTAACACTGACGTGTCGGTATGATGTCTGGGGTCAGTACTATATGGTAACACTGAGGTGTCGGTATGATAATCTCGGGTCAGTACTATATGGTAACACTGAGGTGTCGGTATGATAATCTCGGGTCAGTACTATATGGTAACACTGATGTGTCGGTATGATGTCTCGGGTCAGTACTATATGGTAACACTGACGTGTCGGTATGATGCTTCAGGTCAGTACTATTTGGTAACACTGATGTGTCGGTATGATGTCTCGGGTCAGTACTCTATGGTAACACTGACGTGTCGGTATGATGCCTCAGGTCAGTACTATTTGGTAACAGTGATGTGTCGGTATGATTTCTGGGGTCAGTACTATATGGTAACACTGAGGTGTCGGTATGGTGTCTCAGGTCAGTACTATATGGTAACACTGAGGTGTCGGTATGGTGTCTGGGGTCAGTACTATATGGTAACACTGACGTGTCGGTATGATGTCTCAGGTTAGTACTATATGGTAAGACTGAGGTGTCGGTATGGTGTCTCAGGTCAGTACTATATGGTAACACTGATGTGTCGGTATGATATCTCGGGTCAGTACTATATGGTAACACTGACGTGTCAGTATGATGTCTGGGGTCAGTACTATATGGTAACACTGACGTGTCGGTATGATGTCTCTGCTCGGTACTACATGGTAACACTGAGGTGTCGACATGATGTCTGGGGTCAGTACTATATGGTAACACTGATGTGTTGGTATGATGCCTGAGATTGATATGAGTTCGTTGACACCAAACATCTACTTTTACTTTCATCTTTCAAGTGGTGAAAGAAAGTTCAGAATGTTGGGGTGACCGAAAAAAACGTAGGTTTGTCATTATGACTTTTCTTTCCCTTTGCGCAGCTTACAGATCTGATTATCACATGCTGAGCTCATTTCATCCCTCACATACACATATGTCACCGATCGGTGCTGTCAAAGGGAACCAACCAGCTGGATTTCGGGCTATAAAGTGAAGCCGGTGCCTTACAGGCTGTGGGATACTGAGTGCAATCAGACCTTTACTGCAATGATTCCATGTATGATTGCAGAGAAGAGTGTCATAAAACTCCTGGAAAACAGGGCAGCACATGATTGATGTGTGCAGCACTGCCTCTCTATTTGGGGTTGAGATGCAGTGAAAGTACTGAAACTGAAAGTACAGATGAGAGAGAGGGAGGCGAATGTGGCTTACAGCCAAAAGGCATGCCCACAGGGTAGTAATAAAAACAAAACCAACCCTAAATAGTGACACAGTGTTGCACACATCAATCATATGCTGACCTGTTTTCCAGGATTTTTATGACATTTTTCTCTGCAATCAGACATGCAAACATTCAAGTAAAGGTATGATTGCATTCAGCATCCCAGAGCCTCTAAGGTTCCCTTTACCCTCACCGATCAATTACATATGTGAGGGATGATGCGAGCTCAGCACGTGAGCTTGCATCAGAGGGTGGGACACAGACTATGGTTAAAAATTTTGCCCTTGGCCGTGAAGAGGTTAACACATATCATCAAGATCTATTGCTGGCAGCTCCCTATGTACTTGCCGACCAATGATGTCTCAGATGTGTTTGATAGGAGACAACTGTGTACATTCTGCAAGCCACGGTAGTATATTTAGATCATCCAATAGCACCAGCAACATGCGGCCTGGCATTATTATATCGAGACATTTGAGAAATGGCTGTAACACTGGTTCAACAACCGAATAAATGTATCACTAAGCTGGAATGAAGACTAGAGCGTTCCAGTTTACTGTACATTATCCCAACCTGACCATAATCTTGTGAGTGGCACTGGGTTCAGAGAAAGCAGTTTGAAGAGCCAGCTGGATACCATGTGATGAGTCCAGGTGCGCCCGCCTGCCTTCTTTCTGCACCTCTCTAATTCATTTGACAGGTCTTTCTGATGTATGTACATCTGGAGAGTCTTGTCAACCGAGTGGAGCGGGAAAAAGTCAGATCCCGTCTCTCCATGTCTTCCTATAGTGGAATCCAGCCGACTCTGCAAACTGTTTTCTCTGAAACTGGTGATGGTCAAGGGAATTATAGAGCGTTTTACAGAAAATCATACCGGGCTTTAACCATACAGCCAGGCTCCATTCATGCTGCCTGTGGCTGGAGTAACATAAATTGATTTACAAGTTGCCTTTAACATAAACTTAGAGCGTGATCTTCTAATTTATTTATTTTTTTCCCTTTTTCAAAGGAAGTGGATGTGCAGAAGATTCGGCAATATATTCTAGATACAAGAGAGCAGATGTATGCCCTAAATCAAGAGCAAGTTAAGAAACGTTCTGCGTTTGAAGACGGGGTAAGTGTCCTTTATAAAAAAAAATCTTTAAAAAAAAAAGAAGTGATTGAACTTGGTTCATGTTCACATCTAGATTTGCACTGGCATAGGGGGTCGGCCTCTTTCTAATCTGGTGCTCCTGGCCACCCACTGTGCAGGGGAGACAAAAAGAGGGACACAGCACTCCAGCAGCTGTGCAACCTCCTTATTCTTAGGATTAATGGTGGTCCCAGAGTCCGGACCCCAATCACTTCTAAAGTGATGGTGTTTTCTACCAGTAAAAGCTTTGTCAGCTTTAAAATAATATAAAATGTTCTGGCTTTCCGAGCACCATGATGGAAAAGCAAGAAAATGTCTGTTACCCCATTGCCCTGCCACAAAACGGCATCTTTTATAGGGGCTATTCAGGATTAGAATATTGAATATTAGTTCATTGTCAGTCTGACAACAAGCACCTCCACCCTGCTGTCACCTACTTGTGCAGCCACTGGAAGTGTCTCGTATATGGAGCTCAAAATACATCTCCATGTACTGCTGGGGCGGACATATCATTGGTATAGAAGGAAAGAGGTGGCACTCACTGGGTTAATGTAGCTTCTATTTATTCAACCGTGACAGTTGACATCGGTGCGGGGAGAGGGAGTGAGGAGTCGGTGGACGACGTCACACTGTTTTGCGGGGACTCTGCTTCAATGGGTGAATAGGACCCGTTGAAGTGGAGACCCTGCAAAACAGCGTGCTGTCGTCCGCCAACTCCTCTCTCCCTCTCCCTGCATCGATGTCAATTGTCACGGTTGAATAAATAAGAGCTACATTAACCCAGTGAGTGCCGCCTCTTTCCTTGTTCACAAAGTTATTTTATTGTGTTGTTTCCTGGGCGTGCAATACCGGTTCCATAAAATG
Organism: Allobates femoralis; assembly: GCA_033576535.1. NCBI lineage: Eukaryota > Metazoa > Chordata > Amphibia > Anura > Aromobatidae > Allobates > Allobates femoralis. Next base: position 77,875,980 of record JARQOC010000010.1, on the reverse strand, counting down.
ACCTACAGAGGTTCATATAGGCAGGACCTGGTCGGTCCATAACTAGTATATGCTGCTTGGTGCCCGGTTATTAACCTTCTGCTTGCTTGATGGACATATCATTGGTGCAGGGGCCCAGGAGGTAAGTGGGACCCATTTTCACTTCCAAATCAGCACACAGCGCCTGTCATGGACAGAAGTATTGTACTAAAAAGGACCCATGTACTTTTCTTGCTCAGGGGCCCTCTTCTGTCTGTGTCAGCCACTGGTAGTGACTATTCCTTGGCAGCTCCATTCCCATTCACTTCAAAACGAGTTGGCCAAAATGAGTTCACTACAATAGGAGACGAGCTGACTAATGTACGTCCAGTGGCTGCTGGACCTGGTCACTTTCAGCTCCTCTAAGACATTGAGTTCCTGAAAAGTTGTGACATTACTGCTGAATCTCCCTGAACGTCTGTCTCACAATAAAGATCTTAGGGTGGTTTCACACTACAATTTTGTGCCTGTCCGTGGGATCCGACTTTGAAGGAGGATCCCACGGACAGGCACGGATCCACACGGATCCCTGCAATCGGATGGCAAATAGCCATCCGATCTGATTCTATGCAGGATCCGTGTGGATCCTGCGGTCCCCTGTCTGTCCCTACTCCTGCCTCCTCCATCTTCTTCCCTCTCCTATTCTATATGCTGTGCCCCCGCTATTCTATTCTTTGTCCCCCGCTTCTCTATCCTCATCTATCCCTATCCTGTCCCCTGTCCTCTTCCCTATGTGTAAAAAAAAAAAAAAAAAAACTCCTCCGGGAGTATATATCACCTCTCACCGGCTCCAACGCTGCAGCACCATCAGGACTGAAGGACCTGTGATGATGTCACAGATTCGATCACATGACATGTCAGCTGACCAGATCTGTGACATCATCACAGGCTCTTCAGTTCTCATGGTGCTGCAGCGTTGGATCTGGTGAGAGGTGATGTATACTCCCGGAGGAGTTTTTTATTTTTTTACACACAGGGAAGAGGACAGGGAACAGGATAGGGATAGATGAGGATAGAGAAGCGGGGGCACAGCATATAGAATAGGAGAGGGAAGAAGATGGAGGAGCAGAAGCAGGGAAAGACAGGGAGTACGGAGCCGACATCGGATCCGAGGTGAACTCGGATCCGATGTCCATAGGCTCCCATGTTGTGGACCCTCGGATCAGCCTCGATCAGCAGTGATCCGATGCTGTCCGATGTGAGTCACGGACACAAAATCGTAGCAGGCTGCGATTTTGTGCCCATAATTAAATCGGATGGGAGCGGATGGTGCCAAAATCGGATGCCAATAGTGGCACATCCGATCCCATCCGATTCCCATAGGGGGACATGGGATCCGATTTCGGATCAGATTGTATCCGTTTTGAAACGGATACAATCGGATGACCGAAAATTGTGATGTGAAAGCAGCCTTAAGTAAAATAATAAATGAATGACTTCAGCAATTTTTATTTCTTTCAGATCAAACGGTTGTATTTCTTCCCCACACCACTAAATGTTAAACAACTGCAAAACTGGAGGAAATACCTGACGTTTGAGATGTCTGAGGGTCAGCACAATCGCATAGTTGTGCTTTTCGAGCGCTGTTTGATGCCGTGTGCGATGTATGAAGAATTCTGGTTAATGGTGAGAATCGCTTTAATTCATATTTGTGCTGGATCTAGTCTTCACTAGTGATCATATAGATCTTTCTAGAAGCAGGTGCTCCTGTCCGTATACACCTACAAGTAGGAGATACTGGGCAATGGGATATTAAATCCCATTAGAGAATAAGGTGCAAAATAATCCAGCTTCATGATAGATAAAAAGTAGAAAACTTTATTAGATCAATAAAATCTAATCCAAATAGCAGAGGAAAATTGGTAAATATTTAGAGTGATCCCATGAACAATTAGCAATGATTATGACATGGGTGGTGAGGAGCTCTAGTGAGATTCATCTCGATTAAAAGCCTTGATCCTCTGATCAGGAATAGCACTGACCTTTATAGGACATTTCATCCCCTTCCCAAATTCTTCGGAAAAAATATTCAGCACATTTTTACTTCGACTCCACTAAAATGGACACCGACTCCACAGCCCTGACTGTGCAGCCCCTGAATGATCAACATCAAATGCAGATACCTGTACGAGGACGGTAGAGTGTATAAGGAACTGGTGAGCATCAGAACTGCAGCATAGAAAAGGAAGGCCTGGACTAATGGATTATAGTCTTTTCTGATTACATGGTTGGAGGAACATGATAAATACCTTAAAGCAAATATATCACACGGAAAATGGTGTCTGATCTGCCAGTAGCATGGTGCCAAACGAATTCATATATGGCTTTGCTGAAAAAAAATCAGCATAAACTAGATTTTATTCATTGAAATCCATGTTTGTTCTGGATTCAGAAGTCAAGAGGGTCGTCCTTATTAGTTACTGACAGCTATCTGTTCTATTATATAGGGACTATTACCAGTAACTGATTAGGACCGCCCACTTGACTGTTAAGCCCAGAATGGGCAGGGATTTCCATAAATAAAATTACTTGTACTGTATCAGACTGAATGTTTAATGTCACGTGTTACTTTAAAGGTGTTGACTTGGCCTCCACAATTCCCACATCTCAATCCAAATCTGTATCTTTGAGATGTTCATGAAAAATACCTCTAAATCATGGAGGCCAGACCTTGTGACTTCTAGATTCTGCTGGTAATGCTTTGTCACCAGATGGTACAGGACCCCCTCAGAGGGCTTGTGCAGTCCATGTTACCAGTGATGCATTTGCATTAAAAAAAGGACCCGTCGCCATATTCAAATTGGCCAGTTTTTACTCTTACTTTATTCCTGCTGCCCGCCCAGAGCATTATTTTTTTTTGTTTGTTTTTTAAATGTGTCATACAGTTCCAGAGTTATGGACCTTTTCATTTAGTGTCACTTTGTAAGGTCCATCATTGGGCGTGGCTCACGGTAAATATGCGGAACAGCCTACAGTCGCGCCCTCGAGGATCCTGTGAGCCATGCCCATTTGTAAAGACCAGGAAAATTTAGCATTACATGAAAAGGATCATATCTCTGGGTCTGAATGGCAGATATTTAAAAACAAAAGAGGAATAATTCAGGAAGCGGCTGGCATAAGATTATGCCAAGAAATGTCCACTTTTGACCTTGGGACAGGTTGTCTTTAAATGTGCAGCACAGTCTGAATTCATGTTAAGTATTATTGCTGCACCTAGTTGTCTTCGTGTTTCCCCCCTCTACCTGACCTCTATACCGGACATCTCAATTACCTTTGGTTCAACCATAACTCCAGCAGCAGCTTGTTGCCTTGGAGTCACATTTGACACTGAACTTTCTCTTATCCCCTATATCCAATCGCTCACTCGTTCACGTTACCTGCATTTTAAAACCTCTCCAGAGTTTGACCAATTCTCACCTTTGCAACTACAAAAACATTTGCTGTGGATCTCGTTCATTCTAGTCTGGACTATTGTAACTCTTTACTGACCGGTCTACCTCTAATCAGCCTTTCTCCTCTCCAATCCATCGTTAATACGACAGCCAGGGTCGTTGTTCTGTCCAGCCGCTTCACTGATGCCTCCATTTTGTGCCAGTCATTACATTAGCTACCCATCCGCTACAGCAGGGGTGGGGAACTCCAGTCCTCGAGGGCCGCAAACAGTTCAGGTTTTCAGGATTTCCTTAGTATTGCACAGGGATTGGAATCATCACCAGTGCAAGTGATTATGTTACCACCTGTGCAGTGCTAAGGAAATCCTGAAAACCTGCACTGTTTGCGGCCCTCGAGGACTGGAGTTCCCCACCCCTGCGCTACAGGATACAATACAGTGTTTAGATTAGCCCCAATGGGGATAGTAGTACTGAATTATGTAAAGCGCTATTTAACTAAAAGCGCTATGTAAATGGATAAATATTATATATTATATCTCTTTCACCCACAAAGCTCTCCACAGTTCTCCATCCCCTATATCTCATGCCTCATCTCTGGCTATCCCCTTACTTGTGCCCTCTGTTCTGCAACTGATCTCAAATTAATATCTCCCATATTTCGAGCCTCACACCTTTGTCTCCAAGATTTCTCTCGTGCTGCTGTAGTGCTCTGGAATGCACTACCCCAAACATTGCGACTAAAATCTAGCCCCCATGCTTTGCTTTTACGTGTGCCTTAAAAACCCTTTTCTTTAAACATGCCTATCACCTCAACTCGCCTACCTACCTCTCACCTCTCCATTGATCCATCCTTCTAAATGTTATTTGCAACCTGCTCCTTCCTATTCATCTGACTCCAGATCCTTCATACAACCAACAGCAAGTGCATAAAGATAGAACTGTCTGACAACCTCACATTACTTATATTCTGCTCATTGTTGTTTCTTATGCTGTTGGATAGTTTGTGACATTTTGTTGGTTGTGTACAACTTCTATCTTATTGACAAGAGAATTGGAAATACCATGTTGTCAGTATATCTCCAGGAGTTATAACAGAAAGATGGCACTAAGGAAGATACACTGGCAATATGTTATTGGCCAGACACATCAGGGGAGAGAATTTATGTATCATGATATGCTGAAAAACCTTCTAGATTATCTAGATATTGGAATAGTTAAGACTAAACCTTATTACAGTCTGTAATAATTGCCCGTTCTCCTGTCTGCAGTATGCTCAGTATATGGAAGGACAGTCTGTGGACGCCGCACGCTCCGTATTCCAGAGAGCTTGTCAGACCCATTTGCCGCTGAAATTTCCTCTTCACCTTCAATGGGCATTTTTTGAAGAAAAGTACGGTACGTCTTATTGTTTAGCAGCCAATGTTTCACATGGCTCTTCCATGTTCTGCAGTGCTTTTCTCCCATCAAATAAATACACGATTTGTGTAAATACAGTAATACCTTGACTTACTTGTTTATTCTGTGACCGAGCTCTTAACTCAATTTTCTCTTATGTTAAATTAAATTTCCTCATTAAAATTAACTGAAATGATATTAATTTGTTCCAGCCCCTATTTATGGCCCTTTATCCTGGTATATTGCCCTCATCCTGGTATATATGGCCACCCATCCTGGTACATAGCTCCCCATCCTGAAACATGGCCCTCCCGTCCTGGTACATGGTTCTCCCGTCCTGGTACATGGTTCTCCCGTCCTGGTACATGGCCCTCTGATCCTGGTACACAGCTCCCCCCACCCTAGTGCTTTGTCCCCCCCATCCTGGTACATGGTCTCCCAATCCTGGTACATGGTCCCCCCATCCTGGTACATGGCCCTTCCATACTGGTACATTGCCCCCTTCCATCCTGGTACATGGGTCCTTCAGTCATGGTATATTGCCCCCCTTCCATCTTGGTACATGGACCCCCCATCCGGGAACATGGCACCCACTCCCCTATCCTGGTACATTAATACACCCCCACCCCCACCCTCACCCATTGCGGCACATGGCCCCTCATCCTAAGACATGTCTCTCATCACGCCGCACACTGAGTAGCTGCCAGGATACTGTATTCGTTGCTCTCTATACCCGGAATGGTGGGTTTGGGGGAGCAGGGAATATTCAGTTTCCTGATGAGCGGGCACACGTGATCACACTGCAGCTGCTCTTAATCACATTTGTGCTTGCATCTTAAAGCAACTAAAATATAGAGTGTTTGCTCTTATATCAAAAAAATTGTGTTTTCGGGTGCGCCCTAATTTAAGGTACTATTACCTTAGTTTAGTTTAGTACTAAGGTATTAAACAAGGTATGTTGTTTTTTTTTTCTTTTTTGGTCCCTAGGACAACTAGACTCTGCTCGAGCTATTTTGCATAACATAGAAAATGTGTTCCCCGGAGTTGTCTTGGTACGTCTTCGGCGTGTGAACCTTGAGCGACGCAATGGAAATCTGCAAGAGGCAGAGAAATTGCTCATAGAAGCTGCACAAAACAGCAGTAGCCCACATGTGGCTGAATTTTATACTGTCAAGCTTGCCCGACTTCTACTAAAGCTGAAGAAAGATCCAGAAAAGGCCAGAGATGTATTGATAGAAGCTCTCAAGAAGCAAACGGTGAGAAAGCATTAGGAATTAAAGTGGTTCCTGCTCCGCTCGCTTCCTACCACAGCAGTAGGTGAGCAGAGACCGATGCCTGCCAGGGACTCCTGCTACTGTCCTGCAGCACCTGGGCTGATCATACGTGCTTACTGGCGGTCATCTGTCTACCGCAACGTCATCCGCTCCGTTCTCCTCCCATTACAGAAGTGAGCATGGCCAAAGAACACTTGGTAGCTGTGGCTCTCATAATTTGGTGCTAGAAAAATATGCACCGCCTCAGGCCATGTTCATACGCCAATATGTTTGGTCAGTATTTGTAAGCGAAAATCAGAAGTGATTCCAAAATGTAAAAAAACATGTGTATGGTCATCTGAGGACAAGTTTAGCAAGAGGGATACAGATTAATGTTGTGAGGCTTTGACAGCTTACAGATCAAGCAGTATTAGTAGTTGGTGGGATCTGAAGCCAGATTGTAGCCGGTTGATAAAGGAGTTAGAGGTGGGAAGACATTTCAAGGTGGACATGTTCCCCAAGGAAGCAAGGGAATAACTGAATAAAGATGATAGGGAAAAGGATGGCTTTCTAAGGGTGGCTGTGATGTTTGCATGTAAAGCCTCTATCAGACGTCTGTGAAACACGGTCTATGTACAGACCAGTATGCACAAACTCTTCCCAGGTCCCATGACCCAAAACGTGACAGCCTTATAGGCATATATGCTCAGTTTTCATTAGTAGACCAAATGCCGGATCATTCAAAGATGTCTGAAATATGCTTTAGATAAATTGCAGATGCCAATGGTAGGTGATGGGTTAGGCTGGGATTGGCACAGTAGAATGGTTGGGAATAAAGTGGGATGGGGTAGGGTTGTGTGGACACTTGGAATGGTGGAAATCTTTTCATCAGTAGAAACTGGTTGTGGATAAAGGTGTGAAAGTCCTGGGCAGTTGTGTAGAGGGGCTGCGGGGACTGTATGTTCTCACTGTATCTTTTGTTCCTGTATGTAAAGTACATGGTGAAGTCTTCTGCTGAGATAACTGATTAGGGGATGAGAATAGAGGGTTATAAATGTTAAATAGTTGTTTACGGATGAGACAGAGAAGATAGTATTATTATCATTATTATTATTAATTTATATAGCACCATTAATTCCATGGTGCTGTACATTAATGTGGAGAAGGTCTGTTCCAATCACACAAAGGTGAGCACAAAACCTTAAGAACCTTGTGAATTGTGACAAATATCCTACGGTCTGCACTTAGGCTGGCTTCACATTAGCGTTTGTGTCTGCATGCTGATGGCATGCAGACACAAACGCTGTCAGAAGCAGGGACACTTTGATGTGTCCGCAGCGGATAATGTCCGCCTGCGGACACATCACTATGGAGCCCGGCAGCCAATCGGCGCTGTCCGGGGGCGGGCCGGAGGCGGAGATCAGCGCCGGAGATCTCCGCCCCCCGGCCGCCGGTAAGCTCCGGGACTGTCGGCGGGGAGAACAGCTGATCTGAGAGCTGTTTGAATCTTCCCGCGCCGACACTGTGAGGAGATGTCGGCGCGGGAAGATTCAAACAGCTTTCAGATCAGCTGTTCTCCCCGCCGACATCGCTATGAGATTACAGGCGGCGGGGAGAAGGAGAACAGCAGAGGGTCAGCTGATCTCCCGGTGGCCGTCGGTGAGCTCCTGTGACATCACCGGCAGCCACCGGGAGATTTTTCAATGGGTCCGCAGCGTTCTCCTGCGGTGTCATGCAGAGGACACTGCGGACCCATTGAAGACAATGCTTTTTTTGTACGCTTGGGGACGCTTGCTGATTGTCCAAGCTCCCCAAACGCACAAAAAAAACCCAACATGCTGCGTCCCGGGTGCGGATGCTGGACACCGGAAGCAGCAGATATCGTCCGCATCCGCACCCGAACGCAGCAAACGCAGGCACCATGCGTTCCTATGTTAAACATAGGAACGCAGTGCGCATGCGTTTAACTGCGTATGGGAACGCAGCAAAACGCTGCCTTCCCATACGCAAATGTGAAGCCAGCCTTAGATCTGCGCCGCCACCCTCTTTTTCCTCTTTCCCCATCCTCTAGAGCCGGGAATAGGTCCTTGGTATTTTCTTATGGTGTTGTACATGAGAGGGGTGACATACAAAATCATAGATATAATTTACAGTAAACAAATTAACAATGACAGACTGGTACAGAGGGGAGAGGACCCTGTCCTCGTGGGCTTACATTCTACATGATAATGGGGAGGAGACACTAGGTCAGGGTTGCAGCAGCTCTGGTGGCGGTGGAGTGGCAGCTCTGTCATTGCAGGCTGTAGCTTTCCTGAAGAGATGGATTTTCAGGTTCCGTCTGAAGGATCCGAGTCTGGTGGATAATCTGAGGATATGGGATATTCGGGAGAAGTCTTGGAGGCGGTTGTGTGAGGAACACATGAGAAGAGAGGAGGAGGTCTTGGGAGATTCGAAGATTACGTGAGGGACGATAGTAGGAGATTAGTTCAGAGATATAGGGTGGAGACAGTTTGTGGACGGCTTTGTAGGTCAGTGTTAGTAGCTTGAACTGGATTTGTTGGGGAATTGGGAGCCAGTGGACGGATTTGCAGAGGGGAGATACAGGGGAGGAGAGAGGTGAATTATTGGTGCAGCAGAGTTGAGGACATACTGGGGAGGTGCAAGATTGTTAGCAGGGAGGCCACAGAGGAGGGTGTTGCAGTAATCAAGGTGAGAGATGATGAGGACATGCACAAGAGTTTTAGTAGATTGAGGACTGAGGAAGGAACGGATTCTGGATTTTGAGTTGGAGGCGACAGGAAGTGGCGAGAGTTTGGACATGTGGTTTGAAGGACAGGGCAGAGTCGAGAGTTACCGCTAGGCAGCAGATTTCACGTGCTGGAAAGAGCATGATGCCTTTAACCATAATATGTAGATTGGGTAGAGAAAATACATGAGATGGAGAAAAGATGATGAGTTTGGTTTTGTCTACATTGAGTTTTAGGAAACAAGAGGTGAAGGAGGAGGATATGGCTGATAGACACTCTGGGATTTTGGACAGCATAGAGGTGACATCTGGGTCAGAGAGGTAGATCTGAGTCTCATCAGCGTACAGGTGGTACTGGAGGCCATGGAATTTGATGACTAGTCCTAGGCCAAGGGTATAGATAGAGAAAAGTAGGGGCTCCAGGACAGAGCCTTGAGGGACCCCAACAAAGAGAGGGCGGGTTGAGGAGGTAGTGGGAGATGCAAAATGCGTGGTCGGGGTCGGAAAGGTATGAGAAGATCTAGGACAGGGCAAAGTCAATGATGCCAAGGGAAGAGAGAATCTAAAGTAGGAGGGAGTGGTCGACTGTGTTGAAGACAGAGGACAGGTCTAGAAGGAGGAGGATGGAGAACTGTCTGTTAGCTTTGGCTATGATTAAGTCATTAGTAATTTTGGTCAGGGCAGTTTCGGTGGAGTGGTGGGAGCGGAAGCCAGATTGGAGGTTGTCAAGAGAGTTAGTTGAGAGGTGGGAGGAAAGTTGAGCATGGACATGTTCTAGGAGTTTGGAAGCAAACAGGAGCAGCGATATGGGGCGATAGCTGGACATAGCAGTCGGGTCAAGGTTAGGCTTTTTGAAGATGGGTGTGATGGTGGCATGTTTGAAGGCAGAGGGGAAGATACCAGAAGTTTGCGATAGATTGAAGAGTTGTAATGTGGACACATCGTCATGTTTCACAGAAATGAGTTTGTAGCTAATAAAGTGATGTACTTACAGCCTTGTCCTTTCTATGAGTTTCACCAGAAACTATACACATCAGATGAGAGGCGGAACCCACCAACAAACGTCTGGTGTCTTTGGCTATTATGCGTTAGTGGCCACGTATGGTGTCCCCTTGTTTTTTCTAACCAGATGATTTTTGGGATATTTTCTTGTATTCAGAAGTTTATTCTCAGTATATGTCTGAGATGATGACGAATGTAGATATTCATCATTTGCTCTCTTAGGTGAAGGTTTAGCATGTTTCCCTTATTGACATTTTTTCTTTTTTACAGACCAGTCCTTGCTTGTACGAGTGTCTGCTGGAAATTGAGATTTCCAGAGATTCTGTGGATGGTGTGATGCATTGTGTAGAAAGAGTGCTGAACAGCAACATTGACGATGCTGTAAAAAGGACCTTCTCCCGGAAACGTCTTGAGTACCTGGAAGACAACGGCACCAGTATTAAAAGGTACCGAGACTTGTCATTTTTTATAGTAACACCTCTGAGATGATAGAAGGTCAGCTATGTATTCAAATGATTTTATCTACCTGGATATTTAGGGGTCATAGTTCTGCTAGAGGGGAGATAATTCTACGTGTTGCAGGATAAGATTATGAGTCATTTTGTTAAAAATTCTATTAAAAGTGTTCTATCTGGTAGTTTTTCTCAATGCAGAGCTTGTTGATAATATTACTATGAAAACCTAACTAAGGCCCCTTTAATATCAGCGTTTTTTGCTGAATGCGGCAGATCCGGCAGGTTTACCGCATCTGCCGCCTAACGGTCGCACTTGCTGCACACTTCAGGCAAGCCCCATGCATAGTCTATTTTGGCTTGCGGCCAGTGCGGTATTGCCGCGATTCAGCACTTGTGGCAGTTGCGGCTGCGCAAAATAACTGCAGCTGACAGCGTTATTTTTCGCGGCCGCAAATGCTGGATCACGGCAATACCGCATTTGCCGCACCTGCAAGCCAATATAGACTATGCATGGGGCTTGCCTCAAGTGTGCCGCAAGTGCGACCGTTAGGTGGCAGATGCGGTAAACCTGCCAGATCTGCCGCAGTCAGCGAAAAATGCTGATGTGAAAGGGGCCTTATAATGACGACAATATCTTTTTTTCATTTTTCCTAAACTGTAAAAAAAAAAAATGAATTGCGCTGACCCCGCACTGTCATGGCAACTTGTTGAGGCCCGGTGATCGAATTACGGGGCCGCCGATGCTGGCGGGGAACTGCGCGATCCCTGCTGTGGTGCTTTTCAATCGCGCTGTGTTTGACAGTGCAATCTAAAGGGGTGACAATTTTCCTTTCAGTCAAAAGCATGTATAGGTGCTGAGGGTGTTTGCTTTTTCTCCTCTATGACTCTGGCCAATCAAACCACAGCTGTGGTATTTAGGGGAAAAAAAGTTAGCGCCCACAGATAAGGCCACGCCTGCAGGCTGGCACATGTCAGACGCAAAGGGAAGTCTGGTTGGCACATAACTACAAGTGTGCAATTTGTATACATGCGGCAGACTATTGTTCTCTTTTGAAAAACCCTCTAAACCAAACAACTATAAACCTCCCCTCTGCTCTGTGGAGCAGCAAGATACATGGCTGAACCCAACTTTCTTAAGCCCCTGTCACACATAACGAGATTGTTAACGATATCGTTGTAACGTCACAGATTTTGTGACGCAACAACGATCCCGCTAACGATGTAGTTCTGTGTGACACACACCAACGATCTGGCCCCTGCTGTGAGATCGTTGATCGTTACACACTGCTCTGGGTCATTCCTATGTCGTTGAGCTCCCGCTGGGAACACATCGTTGTGTTTGAAAGGGACAATGACCAACAATGTCAATGCTACGCTATGGAGTGACAATTCCCAACGACCTCGGAATAATTCTGGATCGTTGCTGAAGTCGTTGGTGACATCGCTGGTGAGATACCGGTTTGACATCTTACTAGCGGTGTGAAAAACGACGCAACAGCGATCTCGGAATATCGTTATCGGTATCGCTGGCGCGTCGTTATGTGTGACGGGGCCTTTAGAGTTCTTGACTTGATAAATAATGTTGCCTTTTTTCTTTTATTCCTATGTAGAGGGATTTTGGGAAAAAAAACTAAATCATGTGCATGTGACCATTTAAACTATTTGATCAACTGTGATAATAAGTGTTATTATCTATTGCATTTCAGTGCAAATTTACAGTACCAGTTTTATTTTTTCTTGCAGTATACTTAATGCTTATGATGGGCATCAAATACAACTAAAGAAGGAAAAACTGAAGAGAAAAGACAAAGAAGGGTGAGATTATTTATAAACAATTATCTCAATTAAGCCCCAGTCACACATAATGATATCGTTAGAGAGATCGCTGTAACTGTGACGTTACAACGATCTCTCCAGCGATGTCGTTCTGTGTGACACTTTGCAGCGATCAGGCCCCTGCTGTGAGGTCGCTGATCGTTGCAAAGTGCTGTAGGTCATTTTTTGATCGTTGGTTTCCCGCTGGTCAGCACGCATCGCTGCGTGTGACAGCAAGAAACCAGCAATCAGTGACCTCACTGGCTGGTAACCATGGTAAAAACCGGGTATCCAGGCAGTGTGCACTGCCTAGATACCCGGTGTTTAACATGGTTACCAGCGTCCTCCCTGCCTGTAAGCAGGGAGAACGCTGGTAACTATCATAAACAGCGGGTATCTAGGCAGCGCACGCTGCCTGGATACCCGCTGTTTATCATAGTTACCAGTGTTCTCCCTGCTTAGCGCTGTCTGTAAGGCAGTGCTAAGCAGGGAGGACGCTGACATCGCCTTTAGCGATGTGGGAGGTTGCTCCCAGGTCCCTGATCACTGGGGAGATCTGCCTGTTGGACAGCTCCCCAGCGATCAGGTAATGACGCTCCAGCGATCCCGGCAGGTCATTATTGCTGTCGGGATCGCTGGAGTGATCGTTATGTGTGACAGGGCCTTTACTCCACAATTCTGCCAATTGATGTTAAAGACACCACTAATGAAAAAAACCATATGCTGCAGTCGCACATCTGTGTGATGTCCACACACAGCTGCCCATTGAGTTAAATGGATCTCTGCAGACATCTATTAAAGGCTGAAGGCACACTGTCGTGCATCAAACACTGAGCGTGTTTGATGCACGACAGTGATGCGAGTGAAATGCGTATTTTTGGGTGTGTGTGAGATCCCTTTCAGGGGTCAGTGTCCGCTTGAAAAAGAGGTGCCTGCTGCCTTGGGTATTCCCGTGCAGGAGAGCTCTGCCCTCAGGGGGAGCCGTCACCTGATGGCCAAATTGTTGCATAAAAGTAAAAATGAGAATGAAAATAAGACAAAAAGAGGATAAGTGCGATCTCAGCTACAGATCACATGTGCCTCCTTGTGACACTAAGCTAAAACTGAATAGCTACGCCTACGGATGGGTGTATATTGCAGAAGGAGAACTTAACTTTTATCTTTACTTAGTGTTGCCTCCTAGTGGCAGAAAAGCATCCACCCATGGTCCTGTGTCCCCCAATGATGTGTAGGAAACATGCGTGTTTTTGGGTGTGTGTGGTGCGTGTGGTGAGTGTGCTTGGCTGTATGCATGTGAGTGTGCTGTGAGTGTGAGGTGTGAGTGCATGTGTGCTGCGTGTGAGTGTGATGCTGTCTGTGGTCCTGAAGGACCACGGACAGCATTTATTGGGGAATTTTAACTCCGCGGCTGTACGGCTGTGCCGTACAGTTACCAATCATCTTGTATTGCTGTGACGGCAGCGGTACAAGATGTTTAGTTCAAACACTGATGAATAGTTAAATGTTAAGAATCCCGGGGTTTCTGTGGCTATTAACCAATCAGCAGCCTCTGTGCAGCTTGGTATGCTGGTGTGATGGCAGCATGTGTCTAGACAGTGTCCTCACTCTCTGGACACACAGTGTCATCACACTATGTGTCTGCAGGGGTTAATTCCTATGTAAAATAATAGCTGCTAATTGTCGAGTTTGTAAATTGTAAATTAACTGTTAAAGCCGGCGGCGGGTTAGTACGTAATTTGCGTACTGTAGAGATCCTTCATCTCCTGGCATGAGCTGTCCGAGGTCATGTAAGCTCATTCATTACAGTATTAGCCGCTATGTTGAATGTAAATGCGGAGATGTCCCTGCTGCCGTGGTGCTGAACACTTAGGTGGGGGATAGCTCCACATTTACATTCAACATCTCACTAAATGCTCCTTTAGTCGGGTGAAATTATTTTTAGGCTTTCTTAAAAATCCCCTTTCTTAGCAGCACATTGTCCTGTGTGAACAGGTCATATGGTACTGATAACTATGAACAATTGTATTTATGATCGTTCTGTGCACATGGAAGTGCAGTCAGTCTACTCTGACAGTCTAATAAATGATCGCCAAGCTGCTTACACGTAGCCAATCAGTGGTCATTAAAATGGCCACACTTACCGAAACATGGCCACAGTGTATGGCAGATATACACCTTTATCCCTGGTAATGTTGATCCCCCGTATATAACCGCCTGATATCACAGCTGCAGGTCCGAGTGAAGAGTTTGTACTTCTTTTCTGAAATAAACAGCAGAATCTTAGTCGGTGAGGTGTCTATGCATGTCCCCCCTGATGGTAGATGTAGGGAAAGAAGGATCGGGTATATTGGCTTTTAACATGCCACATTTTTCTCCAGGACTATGGGCTCTAGCAGAGATTATTTTCATCTGTGCTGATTTTGGTGCAGAAAATATAAGTCTAATTAAACTTTCAGTGACATTTACAGCTGTGTTCAAAATAATAGCAGTGTGTTCAAAAACATGAGTTACGCCCCACATCTTTATCATAGTTATTATTTCCAGCATTGGGAACATTGCACATTGTTTTCTAAATCAAAACATGAAGGGAAATGTAGTTAATTTTTAACTACTTCACAGAAAATAACAAAAAATGAACATTGTGCTGTTCACAATAATAGCAGTGTCTGCATTTGTCTTTACACCTGTCAACTGTTATTTCAGCCCAGGAGGCTTTGACTACATCCCACAATTTGTTTGAATTTGTTGGTTTCGCCACATTGTTGGTTTCGCCACATTTTTGATGTCCCCTCACAAGTGATCTATTACATTAAGATCCTGGGATTGGGCAGCCAGTCCATAACCACAATTTTGTTGGACTGGAACCAAGATTTTTGTTGTACCATTTCCTCTGCAGCGCAGGTAACATAACCTCTTTAACCCCTTAAGGACCGAGTCACTTTGCAGCTTAATGACCAGACTGTTTTTTGCAATTCTGACCAGTGTCCCTTTATGAGGTAATATCTCTGGTCTGGAATGCTTCAACAGATCCTAGCGATTCTGAGATTGTTTTTTCGTGACATATCGGGCTTCATGTTAGTAGCATGCTCAGTACACTAAAATTGCTCCTTGCCATCTAATTTCAAGTGAGATTTAGTAAAAGAAAGGGTTAAAAATAAAAAATATATATGCTCACCTGTCCAGCGAGCCCCCTGATGCCTCCAGCAAGCTCCGGATGCTTACAGGACCTACCGTTACGTCACAACCCAATCAGCTGATCGGGTCACATGACTGGTGACCTCAGTAACTGCTGTCACGTGACCTGATGACGCTGTCGGGTTGTGACGTAACCTCAGGTCCTGTAAGCATCCGGAGCTTGCTGGAGGCATCAGGGGGCTCGCTAGACAGGTGAGCATACATATTTTTTTATGTTTAACCCTTTCTTTTACTAAATTTCACTTCCGCAATGCATGTATATACATTGCGGAAGTGAAAGTGCCCCGCTGCCTCCTGTCATCTCTTTCTGTGTCTGGATCCGTGATAATCACGGCCCCGGACACAGAAATAGGTCACCTCTTATGGTGTCCTTTCCTGTCCGAGGGGTCATGCAAAAAATAGGATCACACGGACAGGAAAAAATACGCGATGTGAAACCAGCCTTACTATAGATGATCTTCACATCGGTGTCTTCAGTCCTCACAGGTGACTTGAGACTTCTTTGATCTTCCTGGAGCTGAGACCTCTTTAATCCTCCTGGAGCTGATCATCGGTTGAGCCTTTGCCATTCTGGATATTCTTCCATCCATTCGATGGTCGTCTTCCGTTTTCTTCCACGTATGTCTGGTTTTCCATTGTAAAGCATTAGAGATCATTGTAGCTGAACAGCCCATCATTGTCTGCTTTTGTTTATAAGTTTTACCCCCTCCAAGTATCTTTTTAATCACAGTATGCTGTTCTTCTGAACAATACCTCAAACAACTCCTATCTCTCAGGCATTCAAGGAGAAATGTATGTACAACATGTGCTGCTTCAGCCTTAAATAAGGGTCCCTGATTCACACCTGTGTGTTCTCAGAATGATTGACTGCACTATTTGAACTCCACACTGCCATTATTGTGAACACACCTACTTTCAATTCAAATATACAAAATCCTGCAGATCCTGAATGCGGAGTCGGATGATTTTCTGAGAATTCTCTGCAGCAACTGGTGAATTGTTTGATGTGTAGTGATATAATTTATACCAAAAACAGTGAATAATCTGGCTATATTGGACTGCTATTATTGAACACTGCTGTATGTGAATGTGGTTTTCTCCTTCGCCTCATTGGGGGACACAGGACCGTGGGTGTTATGCTGCTGTCCACTAGGAGGTGACACTAAGTATACTTCTAAAAAACAAGAAAACAGTGTGGCTCCTCCCCTGCAGTATATACACCCTGGCTGGCTCCAGCCTCACCAGTTTTTGCTTAGTGTCTCAATAGGAGGTAGATGCGGTCCATGGACCACAATACTAGTACATAATTAGGTTTTTTTCCTTAGATTTTTAGATCCTTTTTTCCTTTTACAAGACTACTAGAGGGCGACGGTATCTCTGCATACCGATCTCCCAAAACCAACAACAGACGGGAACGCGGAGTGTTACCTCCACGTACCCCCTTCTGCTTCGATGGACTGGAAGCAAGGCGACGGTTCCTCAGCGTTCCGATTTCCTTGTGTTCCGTTTTTTCGCCGGCGTTATCCCTACTTCTTCCCTACCCCCTGCGGGACCCAGGCACAGCAACCTTCCAGGATCTCTGGAGCAGATCCTGCCGGACAGGGACGCCAGGCTGACTCTCTCCTCATACTCCTAGGATGATGAGTCGAGCATTCAAGATGCCCTCCCCATTCCCTGCCAGGGGTTTTGGGTTGAGGTGCCTCCATAAGGTAAGCAGGGCTCCTGAGGGACCCTGCACGCATGTGTTGTCTTCCCTGTGAGCTGCAGGCTGGGCTTCAGCTTTCCCTAGCTCCCATAGCTCTGGCCTGTGGACCTTATTATAGCCCCTGGAGGGCTACAACCTTTACCTTTGGATCCCCTGCCCTGGGGACCCGGGCTGAGTCTTCCTCTGCAGGGATTCAGGGGGCCGAGGGCACTCGCGGCGGGTCTTTCCCGCACTTCCGCGCCGATGCGCGCTCGTTTTCGGCCTCAGGGGCCTAATCGAGCCCCCGGCTTGCGGCCTACTCCTAAGCCCGCCCCTGTTGCCGCCCCTCGTCGCCGCCCCCGGGTGACGTCATGCGGCCGGGAATTAGAGATCCCGGCCGTGTCACTGGAGGCGGATCTCTTCTCCCTGGCGCGTCTCGCTCATCGCGAGACTTCCTGCGCGCCTTTTCTCTGGGAGAGGACGCCCTGGCCGCCATCTTCTGTGCCCAGCACCACGAGGGACGCCTTTTCTCAGGGGGACACCGGACCTGGCCTGCAGTCCACTGGAAGCGGTAAGGGGCACAGCATTCGCTGGTGCCCTCAGTCTGTGTGCATTTTAGCTGTGCTCTCCTCCCTTCAGTGTGCTGCACCTGCTGCTTCTTTTCCCAGCAGCATACATAGTGTCTCCTAGGCTGCAGCTCTCCATAACTATGCAGAACTCCAAGAGCAACAAAAAGGGCTCTAAGATGGCTACATTCTTTGCCTCTTGCACAACCTGCAAGAACCATCTGCCCAGCGGTCAGACGACCCCTTTCTGCCAGGCCTGTGACCCATCTAATACAGAGCCGGTCAGTACAGCTGCCCCTGCTCCTGAGGTTTCCTCGGAGCCCAGCGCCTCTGCCGCCACTGATAGTCCCTGCGCTACCCCTGATTGGGTGGTCTTCTTGTCTCAGTCCTTAACTCAATCCATGTCTCAATCCATGGACAGACTGACTTCGACTCTGATACAGGCTTTGCATGCCCAGCCCACGGCAGATACCCCTGAGCCCGAACAGGATACCGCTCAGAGACACGATTCTGACCCCAGGGAGCAGAGACAGGAATCTTCCTCCCACCGGGCCCCTCTTAAGAGAAGGGACCCCCCTCCCTCTCCTTCAGGGAGCTCCCAGGGTTCCCCGTCCCATGACCGGGGTCCAGGGTCCCCTTCGTCTCAGGGTCCATACGATTCTGACCCGGAGCAGGAAATGTCGCTTGACTTGGACAACCCTGACACTCAGTCTATGATTCAGGACCTGATTACGGCCGTCAATCAGACCTGTAAGGTTGATAGCCCCACTTTAGAAGCTCCAGGGTCCGCAATATCATTTAAACGAACAAAGCGGCCACACAAGTTTTTCACGGACCACCATGAGTTCCAGGAACTCATGACCAAGTACAGAAATCACCCGGATAAACGTTTTGGTAACCGGAAAGCCATGGAATCTCGCTATCCTTTCCCCCCTACTGTAAGCCAGAATTGGGCTGAGTCCCCACAGGTTGACCCGCCAATCTCCCGTCTGGCCACACGCACACTCCTCTCCCTTCCAGACGGATCATCTATCAAGGATCCTACCGACCGTCAGGTTGAGCAATTAGCTCGGTCTATTTTTGAGGCTTCTGGCTCGGCATTGTCCCCTATTTTTGCCTCAGTCTGGGTGGCCAAGGCGGTTACCACCTGGGCATCTTCTCTCCGTGATAATTCTCAATCCCTGGAAGACTCAGAGATGGCTGCCCAGATCTCCGTCGCGGCTGAATATATCCTTCAGGCTTCTCTGGATGCCGCTGCCTGCTCAGCTATTGCAGCAGCTAACGCTATCACCATCCGCATAGCGCTCTGGCTGCGTGAATGGAAGGCAGACTCAGCCTCCAAGAAATCCCTGACCAGCCTGCCGTATCTCAGCGGACGACTGTTTGGGGAAAAGCTTGATAAGCTGATTTCGGATGCCACCGGAGGGAAGAGCACTTCCCTCCCGCAACACAAGCCGAAACGTCCCCTTTTCAGACGTCAACAGACTCGGTTTAGGTCCTTTCGCAACTCATTTGGATGGTCGACCTCCCGCCCCTCACAGGCTAATACCAGATTCCCACGGAGAGATAGAATCTCGCAGGCTCCGCAGAGAACCTCGTCTTCCTGGCAGGCACGCTCCAGACAGTCAAAGTCCAAGGGAGCACGGTCCCAACCATTCTCTTCTTCCTGACTCCTTTCCCCTCCCGGACGATCCCTCCCGAGTAGGCGGCCGCCTCTCTTTTTTTCGGGACATCTGGCTCGCAGTCGTAGACGACAAGTGGGTCAGGGAGGTGATTTCGTCCGGATATTCCATAGAATTTCACACCCGCCCGACCAAACGTTTCTTCCTGTCTTCCCCCCCGAGGTCTCCAAAAAAGGCTCGCGCTTTCTTCAAGGCAGTCGACTCTTTACGGCAGGCAGGAGTCATTGTGCCAGTACCTCCAAACGAAAGGTACACAGGGTTCTACTCGAACCTCTTTGTGGTACCCAAAAAAGACGGGTCGGTGCGGCCGATTCTCGACCTCAAGTTTCTCAACAAATTTATCAGACTGCGTCACTTCCGCATGGAGTCGTTGCGATCCATCATCACTTCAATGGACGAAGGGGAATTTCTCGCGTCGATAGACATCAGGGATGCGTATCTCCACATACCAATCTCTCATGCCCATCAGCGATTCCTACGCTTCGCAGTGGGTCAGGACCATTTCCAGTTCGTAGCTTTGCCGTTCGGCCTCGCCACTGCCCCAAGGGTTTTTACGAAGGTCATGGCCACGGTCATGAAGCTTCTTCATTCCAGGGGAATCATGGTCTTGCCCTATCTGGACGACCTTCTTATCAAGGCACCATCCTTCCCAGACTGCGACGAAAGTGTACAGATCACCATGGACACACTCGTCCGTCTAGGCTGGTTGTTAAACCTTTCCAAGTCCTCTCCAATCCCGAGCCAGACCATCACTTTTTTGGGAATGGACTTCGACACTCATCGCGGGCTCGTTCTGCTTCCGCGCGAGAAGGCAGTCGCCTTACGGCAAGGCGTTCGTACTCTTCTACTTCCAAGACCTCATTCCCTTCGCTCAGGAATGAGAGTCCTGGGAAAGATGGTAGCGGCTATGGAGGCGGTGCCGTTCGCTCAGTTGCATCTCAGACCACTCCAACTCGCTCTCCTGTCTCGCTGGAACAGGAATCCGGCTACTCTAGACAGGACCCTGCGACTGACCGCAGCAGTGAAACAGTCTCTTCTTTGGTGGCTCCGTCCTGCCTCTCTCCAGGTGGGAAAGTCCTTCCTGCCGGCACATTGGAACGTTCTGACCACCGATGCCAGCCTAACGGGCTGGGGAGCGGTTCTCAGTCACCACACGGCTCAGGGCAGGTGGTCCCGTCAAGAGACCACTCTTCCCATCAACTTACTGGAGATTCGGGCCATCTTCCTAGCCCTGCGGGACTTCCATCATCTGCTAGCAGGGCGTCACGTGCGAGTCCAGTCAGACAACGCCACGGCGGTGGCATATGTAAACCACCAGGGCGGCACGCGCAGTGCAACAGCAATGCGCGAGGTCCGCCCGATACTGGAATGGGCAGAATCCACGAGATCGGTGATTTCAGCCGTCCACATTCCCGGGGTGGACAATTGGGCGGCAGACTTCCTCAGTCGCCAGGGCATCGCCTCGGGAGAATGGAGCCTGCACCCCGATGTCTTCCAACAAATATGCATCAAGTGGGGGACTCCGGACGTGGACCTGATGGCCTCACGGCTGAACCGCAAGGTGTCCAGGTTTATGGCCCGATGCCACGATCCTCAAGCTCTGGGAGCAGACGCTCTGGTCCAGCCCTGGACTCAATTTCGTCTTTGTTACATCTTCCCTCCGCTTCCCCTCATACCCAGGGTGGTGAAGAAGATCAAAGCGGAGGGTGTGCCAGTCATTCTCGTCGCTCCAGATTGGCCACGTCGCGCATGGTACGCCGATCTGGTCCGTCTTCTCGGCGACTCCCCCTGGCGTCTCCCAGATCGGCCAGATCTACTCTCACAGGGTCCTCTCCTCCACCAGAAATCCTCGGCCCTGAGTTTGACGGCGTGGCCGTTGAGACCTGGGTGCTAACCCAGGCAGGTTTGTCTCCGGATGTCATCACAACCATGCTTAATGCAAGGAAGCCCTCTTCGGCTCGCATTTACCATCGCACTTGGAAGGCCTTCTTTTCCTGGTGTAACTCTCAGAACCGTCCGCCCCTGCAATTCTCATTGCCAGTCATTTTAGGGTTTCTTCAGTCTGGTCTTGACTCCGGTCTTTCCCTAGGTTCTTTGAAGGGACAAGTTTCTGCCTTGTCTGTTCTTTTTCAGCGCAAATTGGCTGACAGATCACAGGTCAGGACCTTTTTACAGGGGGTCTCCCGCCTGGTTCCACCTTACAAGAGGCCTTTGGAAACATGGGATCTGAATCTCGTTCTGGACGCTTTACAGAGGCCTCCTTTTGAACCCCTCAGAGAGGTCCCTCTTCGCATTTTGTCTCAGAAAGTAGTTTTTCTTGTGGCAATTACATCTATTCGGCGCGTGTCGGAACTGGCAGCTCTTTCCTGCAAGTCTCCTTTTCTCTCTTTCCATCAGGACAGGGTTGTGTTACGCCCTGTTCCGTCTTTCCTTCCCAAGGTAGTGTCCTCGTTTCATTTGAATCAGGACATAACTCTGCCGTCTTTCTGTCCAGCGCCGGTTCATCGTGTGGAGAGGGCCTTGCATTCGCTGGATTTGGTTCGGGCTCTTCGCCTCTACATTTCAAGGACGGCGGTTTTTCGGAAGTCTGATTCTCTGTTTATTCTTCCGGAAGGAGCACGTAAAGGAATGCCTGCATCCAAGGCTACCCTGGCCAGATGGATCAGGGCAACGATCTCAGAAGCTTACCAACTCAAAGGTCAGCCCGTCCCACCGGGGCTGCGCGCGCACTCTACCCGTGCGGTAGGGGCCTCCTGGGCTATTCGACATCAGGCTTCTGCCGAACAAGTGTGCAGGGCTGCCACCTGGTCCAGCCTGCACACTTTTGCTAAACATTACAATGTGCATGTTCAGTCCTCGGCTGAGGCTAGTCTGGGCAGACGTGTCCTGCAGGCGGCAGTTGCCCACCTGTAGAGGTTCAAGATACGTCTATATATTCCCACCCAGGGACTGCTTTTGGACGTCCCACGGTCCTGTGTCCCCCAATGAGGCGAAGGAGAAAAGGAGAATTTTGTGTACTCACCGTAAATTCCTTTTCTCTTAGCCTCTCATTGGGGGACACAGCACCCTCCCTGTTGCCTATCGGTTCCTATCTTGTTACTTCAGTTCTGCGTTATCAGTTATGGTTAACTGTTTTTCTCAGATATAGATAATTTGTGTAGATGGGCTGATGGCTCTCCTACTGCTTTAGTCACAAAACTGGTGAGGCTGGAGCCAGCCAGGGTGTATATACTGCAGGGGAGGAGCCACACTGTTTTCTTGTTTTTTAGAAGTATACTTAGTGTCACCTCCTAGTGGACAGCAGCATAACACCCACGGTCCTGTGTCCCCCAATGAGAGGCTAAGAGAAAAGGAATTTACGGTGAGTACACAAAATTCTCCTTTTACTCTGCACAGTTTTCATGTTACTTATGGAACTGGTTTCCACTTAAACCATCCCGGCACTCAGATTAACCCCATTGTTTCCAGCGGAAATGCACAATATATTTACGACATGTATTTACTCTCCTGACTTTGTTTTTCCATGTAGGTATGAAGGAGATGAAAGCAATAAAAAAGCCAAAACTCTGCCCAATGAGCCCTCTGAGACGGAGGATGTTTCCATCCCGGGAGGTTCACTTGTAGCGTCTATTCCAGTGACGATGCAAAGTGTCTCTACAACAAATACAACAAGTGCAACTCCATTATCTACACGAGGATATAATTTCAAACCGCTAAAATTCAATAAAGTTCTCCTAAGTACACCTCATCCAAGCGCTATGGTAAATGCTCATGTACCAAGTCCTTTAGGGCAACAATTTTTCCCTCCTCCTGGCCCACAAGCTTTCCCTATGCCTGCCATATTCGGAGGTCCGCTGCCCCTACACACAATGCCGTTCCCTCCACATCCTATGGGAGAGCCTCATGGAATTTGGCCTGGACCTTTTCCTCCTCAAAATAATGCAGCTTGGTTTTCGGTAAGTACAACATCAGCTACACAGACGATGGCCTCTTTTGTTCTTATATTGACCGTCTTTTTGTTACTGATATTGTCTTCTTTTTATGTTTAGAACTTCGGAGGATTTAACAACCCGCCACCTTGGAATTTCAACAGATTTTTCCGACCCTTTTAATTTTCTGTTATTGGAATTTTGATAAAAGTTGAAAACTGTTTAAAGCCCCAAAATAAGAATGGGGGATTATTTTTTTCCATTTCACCCCCTTATTTTTGGGGACCTTACAAAAAGTTAACGTTTTATAACACTGGAAAAAGTAATGGCTTCACAGGAACATGCAAATGCAGAGGTTGGACGGCTGGTTACCTGTACATATAGTAAATAATAATGGCTAATAATGGTGCCGGACATCCGGCTACGGCTCATGTTCAGACCGTGACCTTAGTTTTTCTCCTTTAGGGCACAGCAGGAATATGGATCCCACAGAGCCGTGCTCATTGTCAATCGGGCTTTATCATTTCAGTTTGTTTTTCTCAAAGTTTTCAGTCCTCAAAATGTGATGTCACTTATATGATTTATTTTATTTTAGTTTTTTTTTAAAATAAAGTTTATTACAAAAAAGAGAAGTGTCACTTGAAGAGGTGTTGGGGAAGGGGGGGGGGGAACTAAAAGTTCAAAGGCTTTTCTACATACTAGTGCATCTCAATGAATTAAAATATCAAAAATCAATATCATTTTCTGGTCATCATAATGGGAGACCCAGACAATGGGGTTTAGGGCACTGCCCTCCGGAGGTCACACTAGGTACTACAAGTTTGTAGACACCGCCTCCTCCGCTTATAAACCCCTACCGCAGGGAACATCCTCAGTTTTAAACTTAGTGTGCTCGGAGGATCACGCTTTGCTTGCACTTCACTGCATTCTCACTACTTACGTGATGGCGTCTGAAGACAAGGTAATACGGTCCTATCGGGACCGGTGACAGCCTCCCCGCTCACCCTTAGTGGCACACGCTGGTGGAGGTACCGGAGGGCCTAGAGCCTGGACACTTCGTGTTCTCCCGGTACGCTGTTACGCTCCTCTCCATCCCTCTCTGGGGGGCTCTGGAGAGTGGGAGATGGGAGCCTTGCACAGCTCCGCTCCGTCCGAGGCCTCCCTAAATGGTGCTTACAGACCGGACTGGAGCCAGCCCAGTCCGAGGCCTCCCTAAATGGTGCTTACACTCCGGACTGGTGCTGAGCGGCCCAGTCTGAGGCCTCCCTAAATGGTGCTTACAGACCAGACTGGTGCTGCACCCCCGTCCGAGGCCTCCCTAAATGGTGCTTACAGACCGGACCGGCACTGAGGCACTCTGTGTCTCCTGCGTGCCTGGGGGTAGTGTCTGGCACTTTATGTGTTTCAGGACACTCAGACCGCGCGTTACCCTCGGGTCCGCGGTTCTGCGGGTGTACCCTGTGCTGGGGTCACCCTGGCTGACCGCCCTGTGTGTCACAGGGGCTGAAGCCGTAGGCTGCGGATGTTTGTCCCCTCATGGTGTACATGCAGTCTGAGTATAATGTTTTTACACTCTTTCCCGCGCTGCGGGCTCCGGCTCCCTCATGCTGTGGATGCTTGGAGGATGGGAAGCAGCCCGTGCGGTGACGTCAGATTCCCGGTTTTGTTGTCAATTTGGCTTATTTTCCCCTACTGTGGCGATGTCCTCAGCCGGGAAGCGTGCTGCTAAGGCGGCAGTAACCACCATTACCTGTGCTACATGCAATGGTGCACTGGTGGAGGGGTCCTGCAATAACTGCGGACGCCCAGAGGCCCGGGCTGGCACTGTTGAGTCAGCAGCTCCGGTGCTATACCCTGAGGTTCAGGTGATCTCAGGGCCATGGGAGACTCAGAATAAGATCAATGAATCTCTGCTGTCTCAGCTGTCCTCCATGTCGCAATCCCTGGAGGCACTTAATAGGAGACTGGATAGCCCAGCTACTCCATCCAGTTACCCCCGGGTGTCCCCCTCTTCTGCTGCGAGACCCCTTAAGCGGGCTCGTCGTGAGGATTCACCCGAGCTCCATACTCTCTCTGAGGAGGAGCGTTCCTCTGATGGTGAGGAAGATGATGGGGGTTCAAATTTCGGGTCTGTGTCTGTATCTGAACCGCCAGACGGGGTGGAGGATCTGGTGTCCTCTATTAACGAGACTTTACGTCTCGTGACACCCCCTGAGGAGGTGACGGTGCACCCGAAGGAGGTCTATCAATGGCTGCGGCCGGAGGCTAGACCAAGTGGCTCCTTCATGGACCACACTAATTTTGGAAGGGTGGTTAGAGCCCCCAGGTTACATCCTGGGCGGCGTTTTGTCCGTAAAACCAAGGACAATCGCTTCCCCTTCCCCCAGGAGGTGCTACAGGAGTGGTCGCAGTCCCCGAAGGTGGACGCTTCCATGACCAGGATTGCTGCACGCTCCCTTTTCTCTGCCTCTGATAGCTCCTCACTGAAGGATGCTACTGATAGACAGGTCGAGCAGCTCGCCAAGTCTTCCTATGAGGCTGTGGGGTCTTCATTTGCCCCTAATTTTGCCACGGTCTGGACCTTACAAGCGATTACTACCTGCTTGGATGGTATCTCTGACATGGCAAGATCCAGTCCAGAGGTCCTAGCACTTACCGAAAGGGCAAGGGCCTATGCGGACTACGCCAGGACGGCGACTCTGGAAACTGCCACTCGCTCAGCTGTGGCTTCGGCCAATGCTATAGCGATCCGCAGGTTGTTGTGGCTGCGTCTTTGGGACTCAGATGCCACATCCAAGAAGATTTTGCAGAATCTTCCGTTTGCTGGTGACAGGCTTTTTGGCACCGAACTGGACAAGCTAATTAAGGATTCTGCTGAGTCTAAGATACCGCAGAATAAGCCTAAGCCACGGTATACCGTTAAAAGGAACCCTAAACAGCGGTCCTTTCGTTCCAGCTCGCAGTCATCAGCACCGTCCGCTCGCACGGACCGAGGGGGAAAGCCCGCTTCCCAGTGGCGCTCTAAGAATCGCCCAAAGAAGCCGGCGGGGGCGGCAGCTGCCACCCCCAAACCCGCCTCTACATGACTCGCTCTCTCATCCTGCCTCCCCACAGGTGGGGGGCCGCTTGTCTCGCTTTCAGGACAAGTGGCTGCTTCACGTTCAAGATCAGTGGGTTCGAGACGTGATCTCGCGAGGGTACAGGATAGAGCTGACGTCAAAACCGATATCCCGATTCCATCGGTCGGTCCCGTCACCAGAAAAAGCTCAGGCTTTTTACCAGGTGTTGGAGGGTCTCCGCAGAGACGGAGTGGTGGTCCCGGTACCTTCCGGAGAGAGGTTCAGGGGTTTTTACTCCAACCTCTTTATCGTCCCGAAGAAGGACGGATCCTTCCGCCCAGTACTGGACCTGAAGCTGTTCAACCATCACGTGTTGGTTCGGAAGTTCCGTATGGAATCACTGCGCTCCGTGATCGCAGCTGTGTCACAGGGGGACTTCCTAGCGTCCATAGATATCAGAGACGCTTACCTTCACGTACCCATTGCACCGGCTCATCAGCGCTGGTTGCGATTCGCAGTGGGGGAAGAACACTTCCAATTTGTGGCACTGCCATTCGGGCTAGCCTCGGCACCGCGGGTGTTCACAAAAGTGATGGCTTCCATGATGGCTCTCCTGCACATGCAGGGACATGCCGTCATTCCCTATTTAGACGACCTGCTGGTCAGGGCGCCATCAGAACACCTCTGTCAAGAGAGCCTGGATGTGACCATGCGGTCTCTGGAACAGTTCGGTTGGCTCCTCAATATTCAGAAGTCAACGCTAGTTCCGACCCAGTCTTTGACTTATCTGGGCATGGACTTCAACACAGCCTCAGCCCTGGTGTCTCTGCCACGAGTCAAACAGATGGCGATCCAATCAGGAGTACAAGCAGTCCTCCTGTCACCACACTCATCCCTACGGGTATTGATGAGACTAGTGGGACGCATGGTAGCGGCGATAGAGGCGGTGCCGTTCGCACAGTTTCGCCTCCGTCCTCTCCAGCTGGAGATTCTTCACAGATGGGACAAGAGGACGATCTCGCTGAATCGGCTGGTGACACTGTCACAACCGACCAAGGACTCCCTACAGTGGTGGCTCCAGCCACGTCACCTGTCACGAGGCCGGTCCTTCCTAAAACCGTCATGGTTAGTGGTGACCACAGACGCCAGTCTGAAGGGCTGGGGTGCGGTGTTCTTGCACCACAGGGCTCAAGGCCTCTGGACTCAGTCGGAGTCGGCATTGCAGATCAATGTGCTGGAGATCAAGGCGGTCTATCTGGCGCTCCTGGCGTTCCAGAAATTCCTATCAGGACACCCCATTCGGGTGCAGTCCGACAATGCGACGGCCGTCGCCTACATAAATCATCAGGGAGGGACCAGAAGTGCTCAGGCCCTCGCCGAAGTCCACCGCATTCTAGCCTGGGTGGAGGAAAACGGCTGCCTGATCTCCGCAGTTCACATCCCAGGGGTCGAGAACTGGGAGGCCGACTACCTGAGCCGACAGGGCATGGACGCCGGAGAGTGGTCTCTTCATCCAGACGTCTTCCGGGACATCTGCGGCAGATGGGGCACTCCGGACGTGGATCTGATGGCCTCACGGCTGAATCATCAGGTGCCCCAATACATGGCAAGATCGTGGGATCCTCAGTCTCTGGGGGCGGATGCCCTGATCCTGAGTTGGTCCAGCTTCCAGCTGCCATATGTGTTCCCGCCTCTGGCTCTGATTCCCAGGGTCCTGTGGAAAATCAGGATGGAATGCAGAGTAGCCATTCTAGTGGCTCCAGATTGGCCCAGGAGGTCCTGGTACCCGGACCTGTGGCAACTGTCAGGCGGACACCGGTGGGCTCTTCCAGAACGCGCAGATCTACTCGCGCAAGGCCCATTCTTCCACCTCAATTCCAGGGCCCTCAGATTGACTGCATGGCTCTTGAGGCCTGGCTGCTGACGTCCAGAGGATTCTCTCCTACAGTGGTTGCCACTATGAATAGGGCTAGGAGACCTGTCTCCAGGAAGATATACCACAGAACGTGGAAAATCTTTTTCTCCTGGTGTGCCTCTGGTGGACGCTCACCGTGGCCATTGTCCATTCCGACATTGTTGGCTTTCCTACAGTCGGGGTTGGAGTTGGGATTATCCCTTGGCTCTCTGAAAGGTCAAGTGTCAGCACTTTCAGTGCTGTTTGACAGGCGCTTGGCGCTCCTACCGAAGGTCCGCCAATTTCTGCAGGGGGTAGCTCGGGTGGTTCCGCCTTACAGGCGACCTCTGGACCCTTGGGACCTCAACATGGTCCTGGCGGCTCTGCAGAAATCGCCGTTTGAGCCACTGAGAGACATCTCTCTCTCTCGTCTGTCCCAGAAAGTGGTCTTTCTGGTGGCAATTACGTCCCTGAGAAGGGTCTCAGAATTGGCTGCACTTTCGTGCAAGTCACCCTTTCTGGTGGTTCACCAAGACAAGGTGGTGTTGCGCCCACGGCCAGAATTCTTGCCGAAGGTGGTTTCAACGTTTCACCTAAACCAGGAGATTGTTCTCCCATCATTTTGCCCCGCTCCCGTTCATCAGGTTGAGCGCGACCTCCATACTCTGGATCTCGTGAGGGCTGTACGCATTTATGTGTCCAGGACCGCCTCCTTTAGGAGTTCGGATTCCTTATTTGTCTTCACGATGGGTCGCTGTAAGGGGTCCGCGGCTTCGAAGTCGACCTTGGCCAGATGGATCAAGGCTCCCATTCAGGAGGCTTACCGGTCTTCTGGTTTGCCTCTCCCGGTGGGTTTGAAGGCACACTCTACTAGAGCTGTAGGTGCCTCCTGGGCCTTGCGACATAGAGCGTCTGCTCTACAGGTGTGTCAGGCGGCCACTTGGTCCAGCCTGCACACTTTCTCTAAGCACTATATGGTGCATGCCCATGCCTCTGCGGATGCAAGTTTGGGCAGGCGGGTTCTCCAGGCGGCGGTTGCCCACCTTTAAAAGGGAACCATGTGTTATCCGTCTTGTTGAGGAACTCTTCCCGCCCTGGGGTATTGCTTTAGGACATCCCCATTGTCTGGGTCTCCCATTATGATGACCAGAAAAAAGAGAATTTTGTTTACGTACCGTAAATTCTTTTTTCTTTAATCATCAATGGGAGACCCAGCACCCACCCAGTTGTTCCTTTGCATGTTTTGCATTTGCTCTGTTCTCTGTTGAGACAGTGTTTGCCGGGTTGTTGAGCCGTTTTGTGTACGGCATTCTTCCCGATGTTTCGGGTGTGGTTTATTTCCTCCTCGCAGCTTGTAGACCAAACTGAGGATGTTCCCTGCGGTAGGGGTTTATAAGCGGAGGAGGCGGTGTCTACAAACTTGTAGTACCTAGTGTGACCTCCGGAGGGCAGTGCCCTAAACCCCATTGTCTGGGTCTCCCATTGATGATTAAAGAAAAAAGAATTTACGGTACGTAAACAAAATTCTCTTTATTGCCATGTTGACTAATTAATCAATATTATATTCACTCTTTGATGTCTGGTGGAATACGGCAGCGCGGTTTTTTAACCCTTCATCCTCCATACTTTAATTTTCTGAGATAATGACCTTTGGGTTTTCATTGGCTGTAAGCCATAATCATCAACATTAATATAAATAAACCCATGAAATAATATTTCATTGAGATGCAGCTGTACATGCCATTAATATCTGACATAAGACTATGCTTGGGGTTATGGTTTGCAAATTAGTATTTGAGGGAGGTGGTCCTGTCGAAGAAAAACGCATAATACTTGCTGGAAATTGCCATAAATCTGTCACAGATATTCTCGTCAAAGGATTGATATTTTGGGAGTTTCCTTTTACAGGACCGCTGTTGTAGTTGAGCTAGAACTAAATACCTTAATTTCTCCTTCGCATAATTAGGGACACAGGACCATGGGTGTATGCTTTTCTGACACTAGGTAGAGATAAAAATTAAGCCCTCCTTCCTGCAGTATACACCCGTACGTAGGCGTAGCTATTCAGCTATTGCTTAGTGTCGCAAGGACCTCTCGGCCTGGGACAAAAGTCCCTTCAGCCTTGACCGGAAGCACCGCCTATGCACGCAAGTCAAGAAAGCACTCAGATGGTGGACACAGCCATCATCACGCAAGGAAAATCCTTCCTACCACTCCAGTAGCTGGTGGTAACCACTGATGCCAGCCTACTCGGCTGGGGGGACATCGATCGTCAGGTCTTGATATAAGAAATGTATCTGTTGGCCAGAAGCATTATTTTTTCTTTACACATTTGGTCATCTGTAACCACATCATCTCCCGCTTATGACATCTTATTACAGAGAGGATCTATATGGCGAATATGCAACGACACCCATTGTGCTTTTTAAAGATTGTGCTACATTACAATGGAAGGGCTTATTCGCATGTCCAATTTTTTCAGTCCTTCTTTCATTGTTGATTTCTTTCTTTCCCAGAAAATCCTGTAAAAGTGAACCTGTCCAGTCTTCTGTGCACTCAGAACCACGAGATATCGATAATCTCAGCCTAACAGTCCCAGCATGTAGTAGCATTCATAAACAGATAGTTAGAAATAGTATTTCTAAGGCGGCCGTCACACGCTACAATATCGTGAGCGATATTGTAAGCAATCACGTGCACGCGCGATCGCTAACAATATCGCTCACATCGCTGGTGAGCTGTCACAGACTCACCAGCAATGTGGACCAGCGAGATAGCTGGTAACTATGGTACACATCGGGTTACTAGGCGCCGCGCGGCGCTTAGTAACCCGACGTTTACCATAGATACCATCTCCCAGCATAGGCTCTGCCGCTGGGAGATCGTTCATCGTGGTGTCACACACCACGATGAAGCAGATTGAACAAGCGATGATCGCTTGATATGAGCTCCGGTTCTCACATCTGCGATGTCACGATCAAATGATTTTACATTGTGCATCGCTGCGTGCGATTAAGCGATTTTACAAACGATATCGCTTAAGCGATCAAAAAGCAGATCGCTTTAAACGATATCGTGCAGGACATTGAACCGTGTGACGGCCGCCTAAAGATAATGTATGATATGCTAAATAGGGCTTTGACTAGTCAAGGGGGCATTAGTCTTTCCTCACCCCTCCCCCCCGACTAGTCAGTCACTTAGCCCTGTCGGCGTAATAACATGCTTTACGTAGCCAGCGTCATCAGCATCGCTATACATGCATGCGGCAGAGAGGCTTACTGCGCGAGATCGGACGTCGTCCACACATCAAGTCATGCGCACAACTCTGAAGCCTGGGTGTGTG
Organism: Allobates femoralis; assembly: GCA_033576535.1. NCBI lineage: Eukaryota > Metazoa > Chordata > Amphibia > Anura > Aromobatidae > Allobates > Allobates femoralis. The sequence goes on along the minus strand of JARQOC010000010.1, from coordinate 77,844,552 downwards.
CGTCTTGACTGCAGAGGAGTGCGCATGACGGGAAGTGCAGACGACGCTGAGGGCGCATACACCTGGCACCAGAGCAGCGGTACAAAGCTGTGTGCATGTATAGCGATGCTGATGACACTGGCTATGTAAAGCATGTTATCACGCCGACAGGGCTAAGTGGCCGACTAGTCAGCGGAAAACTAACGGCCCCCTCGACTAGTCAAAACCCTTATTAGCAAATCATGAATGATCTTAAGAAATTATTTTTCAAAAGATCTGTTTATGTATTCTACTACAAACCCTGGCAAAAATTATGGAATCACCTGCTTCGGAGAATGTTCATTCAGTTGTTTAAAGGGAACCAACCACCCCAAATGACCCCCCCCGGACTATTAATATGGTTCCCTACACCCAGCACACACATTTGCTGCAAGCTTTTTTGCTAAAAAAAACTGTTTTGGAGAAGTGAAGAAGTAGCTTTGTGAAGTTTATAACATTAGGACGAGTGGGCGTAACTTAGCTTGTTCTACAGCCGAGATTCATCTGCCAGTCATCTTACTGTCCACATCGCTGCAGTAAAGCCCAGCCCTTTTTTCAACGTCTCAGGCTGGTGCACGGGATCTCATGCCCGTGCACACGTCATCAGCTAGAGCCGGGTCGCGAGCACACGCTCTGACTTCCTGCATTATCCACAGCTGAGCGCAGGAAGTCAAATAGGAGGTGGGTTGTGGCTGCAGCCAAAGGGCAGATTCACACCCCCTGCATGTTTAATCTGCTTAAAATGTGTCATGAAAGGGGTGTGGCTCCGGCATGACACAATTTAGCCCCGCCCCTTTCATGACGCGGCCAGGCTCTTAGAAGCAGAGAGGGGCGTGCATGATTACCAGGCAGCAGCAGACAGGCGGGGCATTTGCGGCTTGCACAGAAAGAGAGAACTCACACAGGAATAAGTATTATAACCTTTTCTCTTACTTTACAAAAGCGATTTTTTCTGCAAAAGGGATGGCTAGAAATGATAAGAGGGGGTGCAGGGACAGGTCTAAAGATGTGGGGGGGGTCAGTTTCTGGGTTTAGGATCACTTGGAAGGCTGAAACCTGAGAGGCTGAAAGGGCAGGGCTTTACTGAAGGGAGGGGGGAAGAGGAGGCTGACAGGCACACAAACACTGCAGGAGGACAAGCTAGGTAACACCCAGTCGGCCACATTTTTTAAAGTTTATAAAGCTATATCTTAGCTTCTACTAAACAGTTTTTTTTAGCAAAAACGATTGCCTCAAATGTGTGTGCTGGGTGTAGGGACACATATTAACAGTCCGGGGGGGGGGTCATTTGGGGCGGTTGGTTCCCTTTAACAGCAATTACTTGCAAAGTCAATTATTTGCCTAGAAAATGAACTTTAACCCCCAAAACACATTTCAACATCATTGCAGTCCTGCCTTAAAAGGAGCAGCTAACATCGTTTTAGTGATTGTTCCATTAACACAGGTGTGGGTGTTGATGAGGACAGGGCTGGCGATCAATCAGTCATGATTAAGTAAGAATGACACCACTGGACACTTTAAAAGGAGGCTGGTGCTTGGTATCATTGTTTCTCTTCAGTTAACCATGGTTATCTCTAAAGAAACACATGCAGCCATCATTGCACTGCACAAAAATGGCTTAACAGGGAAGAGTATCACAGCTACAAAGATTGCACCTCAGTCAACAATCTATCGCATCATCAAGAACTTCAAAGAGAGATTCTATTGTTGTCAAAAAGGCTCCAGGGCGCCCAAGAAAGACCAGCAAGCGCCAGGACCGTATCTTAAAACTGTTTCAGCTGCGGGATCGGACTACCAGCAGTGCCGAGCTTGCTCAGGAATGGCAGCAGGCTGGTGTGAGTGCTTCTGCACGCACTGTGAGGCGGAGACTCTTTGAACAAGGCCTGGTTTCAAGGAGGGCAGCAAAGAAGCCACTTCTCTCCAGAAAAAACATCAGGGACCGACTGATATTCTGCAAAAGTTACAGGGAGTGGACTGCTGAGGACTGGGGTAAAGTCATTTTCTCTGATGAATCCCCTTCTCGATTGTTTGGGACATCTGGAAAACAGCTTATTCGGAGAAGAAGAGGTGAGCGCTACCACCAGTCTTGTCTCATGCCAACTGTAAAGCATCCTGAAACCATTCATGTGTGGGGTTGCTTCTCATCCAAGGGAATCGTCTCACTCACAGTCTTGCCTAAAAACACAGCCATGAATAAAGAATGGTACCAGAATGTCCTCCAAGAGCAACTTCTCCCAACCGTCCAAGAGCAGTTTGGCGCCCAACAATGCCTTTTCCAGCATGATTGAGCACCTTGCCATAAAGCAAAGGTGATAACTAAATGGCTCAGGGAACAAAACATAGAGATTTCTCCTTCGCCTCATTGGGGGACACAGGACCGTGGGTGTTATGCTGCTGTCCACTAGGAGGCGACACTAAGCAGAATCTGCAAAAGAGTAACAGTGGCTCCTCCTATGTAGCATATACACCCTGGAGCAGGAAGTGCTTCTCCAGTTTTTGCTTAGTGTCTGAAAGGAGGCACACATTCTTATTTTCTCTCCACTATTTTTACTTTTTGAAGCTGCATTTTTATTTTTTGAAGGGACATGTCGACCACAGATACCTCCCCAGACACCATAGGAACTGTGGGTCGAGTTATTTTGTCTGCTAAGGGCTATTCCTTTCTCGGCCCTCCACTGTTGGAGGTGCAGGGTTAAAGCGATTTCCAGACCTGCCGGTTCTGAGGCCCGCGTTCCTCCCCAGTCCCCACAGATGGGGCTCTGGGTCGCAGTAATGCTCCATGTCCCCACCGCAAGCAGCAAGACTGATGGGAATAAAAACCGGCAGAGACGATTCCCCTCCTTCCTCAGCTCTCCACGTTTGGAGTGCTGGGTTAATGTTGAGAGACCCCCTGCAGGCAACAGGTCGGTTGCAGGATTTAGCAAATGACCTTTGAAGGTGGACAGCAGCATCCCTCCCTAATTCCCCCTTTGGGGGGCTCTTAGGTCGAGACGCCACAAGGTATGATGAGCAGCAGCACATACTGCACTGCAAAAACGCAGCACATCCACGAGATGTCTCCCCAGAACCACCAGCTCTGCTGCGTGTTTCCCAGGGGCAAACATGCTGCCATGTCTCAGCCAAGCATCTGCTGCTTAGGGAGTCTGATAGATAATAATCCTCCCAGCCCATCACCCTAAGGGACCCGGTGTGGCCTCTCCTGGCAGAGAACTAGCATGTTGTTATTCTCTTCCCTCCCCATCTCCCCTCTCCACATAAGAAACTGGGTTGAGGACGCTCTCATGGTGCTGGCAGAGCCCTGCAGCCCAGGGCCTCTTGCATACAGCATTTTCCCCCTGTACCTTATATGCTGCGCCCCTCCCTAGGGCTTTGCATGACAGCGGTGGGGTTGTTACACAGCGGGCCCCGCTGTGCAGGACAGCGGCAGCGATCCTGTAGTGCGGGACAGGCAGGGGGCGCGGACTCCGCGCCAACCTGCTCACTTCCCAGGGGCTGCCATTTACGCAAGTCCCCGGCTGCGGCCTAGCGCGGATGGTGCCGCCTTTCCCCGCCTCCCGCCCGCCCTTCGGCTGACGTCACTGCAGGCTGGAGCCAGCTCCGGCCGCGTCATTAAGAGGGCGGGCCGAGTCTTTCTGGCGCTTCTCGCTCCCTCGCGAGAATACCTGCGCACCTTTTTGCTCCTGGCCGTGCTTTTCACTGTCCTGCCCCTCATTCCCCTAACACAGTGGTTGCCATGACAGCACCACTGCTCCGAGGGAGTTAACCTTTTCAGCACCAGGCTACATAGGGGCTGTGCTCCCAGAATAAGGGCAATTAATCCCCCCTCATTGCTGTAAAACTGCTAGACTCATACAACAAAGCCATTAACATTTACTATTTAGTATACTACTCATATTGCAGCAGAGCACTCTGTGTATACATTAACCCCTTAATGACCAACGACAGCTATTTCTGTCATAGCCTTGACCTGTCACTGTGTGTAAACTCTCTCTCTTTGGTCAAAGACATGCAAAAACATATTGCCCTAAATTTACCACTAACATGAAGTCCAATACGTCATGAAAACAACATTATTGGAATTACTGAGAGTTATTATCTCATAATGTGACACTGGTCAGAATTGAAAAATGAGGCTCGGTCCATAAAGGGTTAAGGCTGTGCTGCCCATTACACTTCTTGCATGGTTATAGACTCGCAAGATGGGCAGCGAGACCTTTTCCTGCTCTTTTACACGGCATGAAAATATTTTGTAGATCACCTGACACCAGGAGATCCTACAAAAAAACAAAAACAAAAAAAAAAACAAAAAACTGAGAAACGGTTTATCAACCGTAAAATGTTTGACAGACGTTATCCATCTCTCCTGACAGTGGCCCAATACGGGGCCGACATACCTCAAGTGGATCCCCCGGTATCCAGACTTGCGGCATAAACAGTCTGGGCGGCAAAAGCCCCCCCCAGCTTGGGCAGGCATATTCCATACTATATTAAGGTATACGGAGGCCGACCCTACCTGCCAGTCCAGCCAGCTTGAATCGTAGATAGCTGACTACCTGATACATGCAGGCCTTGACGCTACAATTGCTCAACATTTCCAATGCGGTTGTCACTACACGTACCCACCGGAATGGACGGTGGACGCGGCCTCTGAAGAGTCCCTCACAGGTCTTCCATACCTCAATGGACACCTGTTCGGAGAATAGCTGGACAAATTACTTCTGATGCCACGGGAGGCAAAAGCACCTCCCTTCCCCAGCGCAAACCCAGACGGCCCTTCAATTGCCGTCAGCAGACCAGGTTCCGATCCTTTTGGAACTCATTTGGCTGGTCATCAGCTAGACCGACACAGACAAGTACTCGGTCGCCTTGCAGGGTGCGGTCACAGGCTACACACAAAGGTAGCTCATCCTAACAGAGCCAGTCTCACCAATCCAAGACCTAGGAAACGCGATCCTACAAATTTTCTTCCTCCTGACTCCCTTCAGCCGGGAGACTCTCCATTGTAGGTGGTCAGTTGCTTCATTTTCAACTTTGTTGGCTACCTGTCATACAAGACAAGTGGGTACAAGAGCAAACCAGTAGTCAATTCTCTCCTTACTTCAGGCGTCATTGTACCTGTGCCGTGCGAAGTCCGTTTAGAGGTTTCTATTCTGTCCTCTTGTGGTTTCCAAAAAAAAAAAAAAAAAAAGAAGAGTAGGTACAGTACAACCCATACTGGGCCTAAAACAACTGGACACTACTTTCCGGGTAAGACGTTCCCGCATGGATTCTCTCCGCTCTATAATCCTGAACACAGTAAATACCTTGCGTCCATAAATATCAGGACGCTTACCTGCATCTTCAATCGCCAATTTTTTATTTATTTATTTTGTTTTTGGCACTCCCGTTCGGTTTAGCTACAGCTACCTGAGTGTTCACAATGGTCATGGCTGCCGTCATGACTATGCTTCCCTCCAGGGGTTTCGTCATCCTTCCGTATCTGGGCGATCTGCTCATCAAATCACCGATTTTCATGGACTGCGCACACATCATCTCCATCATGGATGGCTGGTCAACCTCGACAAATCTACACCAGTTTCACCACGGTCTCTGGTCTTCTGGACATATACGGTTCAATATATCCTCAGCACGGGTCAAGCTTCCCCCAGGACAGGGCTCGGACCCTGCGGCTGGGAGTCTGCACTATCCTTCATCGGTCCCCTTTTTCCTTCAGAACTGCCATACAGGTCCTAGGCAGGATAGTGGCAGCGATAATGGCAGTCCCATTTGCTCAACTGCATCTCGGATCATTTCAACTATCCATACTCTTGTCATGAGGCAAGAACCTTTGGTCATTCATCAGGAGGTTTTCACCTGCGAGGTTCAGACAAGCGATTTCTTCAATGGTGGCTCCGGACGCTCTCTCACAAAGGACGGTCGCTCCTTCCACCATGCTAGAAAGTTATAACCACCGACAGGAGTCTGACAGAATGGGGTACGGGGTGCCTCCATCACAGTACACAAGGCACATGGTTCTGGTTGGATTCAAGGATCACCATCAAGCTGCTGGAAATTCGGACGATATTCCTAGCATTGAAGTCCTTCAGCCACCTCCTGGCAGGTGGCCATGTCAGGATACAGTTAGACAATGCCACGGCTGTGGCATATGTCAATCACCAGGGCGGTACCCGCAGTCTCCAGGCAATGAAAGAAGTTCACCACATACTTCACTGGGAGGAATCCATAGACTCTGTACTGTCCGCCGTGCACATACCACGTGTGGACAATTGGAAGGTGTTCTTCCTCAGCCGCTAAGGGATGGACGCAGGACAGTAGTCCCTGCAACCGGACGTCTTCCGGGAAATCCCGTATGTGGGCCTCATAGCATTATGCCTCAATGCCAAGGTCCCAGACTTCAGGGACTGGTTCCAGGACCCACAGTCCTTAGGACCAGCTGCACTAGTCCAGGATTGGACCTGATTCCATTTACCCTGCATGGTTCCCCCACTACCACTAATCCCTAAGATAGTGAGGAGGATCAAACATGAATATCACCAGATTGTCCTTGTGACTCCAGACTGGGCCAAACGCGCTGGGTATTCCGATCTCTTCCAACTCAGAGCAGAGATACCATGGCAACTACCAGACCGTCCAGCCTACTCTCTCAAGGCCTGTTCTACCATCAGAATTCCTCAACTCTGTATTTGACGGCGTGGCCCTTGTGATCTGGATCCTAAGCCAAGTTAGTTTTTTTCCAGGATGTTGTAGCCACCATAATCAGAGCACGGAACCCAGCCTCAGCAAAGATATGTGAGCACGCATGGAAAATCTTTTCGCTTGCTGCTCCTCTAGAGGTCATTCACCTTGGCCCTATTCTCTACCAAGAATTCTCAGTTTTCCTCCAATCAGGCCTAGACTCAGGCCTGTCCTTAGTCTCTCTCAATGGGCTGATTTTAAGTCCTTTCCATCCTCTTCCAGAAACATCTTGATACCAGACCTCACTCAGGCCTGTCCTTAGGCTCTCTCAATGGGCTGATTTTTAAGTCCTTTCCATCCTCTTCCAGAAACATCTTGATACCAGACCTCAGGTCACAACCTTCCTTCAAGTGGTCTGCCATCTTTTTCCTTCATACAAGAGGCCGCTTTTTGAGCCTCTAAAGGAAATTCCCCTTAGCATTCTTACTCAGAACGTGATGTTTTTGGTGGCAATAACTTCTCTCCGCTGAGTATCGGAACTTGCAGCGCTCTCATGTAATCCACTTTTTCTGGGTTTTTCTCCAAGACAAGGTCGTACTACGGCCAGTCCCATCCTTTCTCCCAAAGGTGGTGTCATCCTTCCACCTGAATTAGTACATCTCTATTGCTGTGCCCGGCTCCGGTCTCTCGGGCCAGGGAAGCTCTACATATGCTGGACCTCGTCAGAGTCCAACGCATCTATGTATCCAGGACAGCACCCTCTAGGAGGTCGAATTCTCACTCCCTCGTCCAGAGGGTAGAAGTAAAGGTATGCCACTCTCGAGAGCTACTCTAGTCAGATGCTTTCAAGCAACCATCCAAGAGGTTTATGCCATCAAACACTCGACTCTTCCAGTTGGTATCGAGGCACATTCTAAGAAGACTGTGGAGGCCTCCTGGGCCATCCAGCACCAGACCTCAGCACAACAAGTGTGTAAGGCAACCACATGTTCCAGCCTGCACACATTTACAAAGCATTATAGTTTCACACTCAGTCCTCGGCAGATGCAGGTCTGGGTAGACGTGTCCTCCAGGTGACAGCAGCAAACCTGAAGTACACAGTTCCTTCACTGACTTTGGTCAGTCTTCATGGTTCCATTGCTTTTCCCACCCAGGGACTGCTTTGGGACGTCCCACGGTCCTGTGTCCCCCAATGAGGCGAAGGAGAAAAGGAGAATTTTGTGTACTCACCGTAAATTCCTTTTCTCTTAGCCTCTAATTGGGGGACACAGCACCCACCCTGTTGCCCGTTTCGGGCCATAACTAGGTTCTCATCTTACTCCTGAGAGGTTATATAGTTGCCTGTTTATTTTACAGGCCTGCTTATACTGTTATTACGTAATTACCTGTTCGGTTACAGGTTTTACCTTACTGTTATTATGTGGCTGCCTGTTTACTTAACAGGCCTTATTTTACTGTGATTCTTGTCATTCTTCTGTTAATTCTCCTACTGCTTTAGCACAAAACTGGAGAAGCACTTCCTGCTCCAGGGTGTATATGCTACATAGGAGGAGCCACTGTTACTCTTTTGCAGATTCTGCTTAGTGTCGCCTCCTAGTGGACAGCAGCATAACACCCACGGTCCTGTGTCCCCCAATTAGAGGCTAAGAGAAAAGGAATTTACGGTGAGTACACAAAATTCTCCTTTTTGGGTCCATGGCCTGGAAACTCCCCAGATTTTAATCCCATTGAGAACTTGTGGTCAATCATCAAGAGACGGGTGGACAAACAAAAACCAACAAATTCTGCCAAAATGCAAACATTGATTATGCAAGAATGGACTGCTATCAGTCAGGATTTGGTCCAGAAGTTGATTGAGAGCAGCCAGGGAGAATTGCAGAGGTCCTGAAGAAGAAGGGTCAACACTGCAAATATTGACTTGCTGCATTAACTCATTCTAACTGTCAATATAACCTTTTGGTACTCATAATATGATTGCAATTATATTTCTGTATGTGATATAAACATCAGACAAACACAAATAAAAACCAGAGGGCAGCAGATCATGTGAAAATAAAATTTTGGTGTCATTCTAAAAACTTTTGGCCATGACTGTACAGTCACAGGATGACTGCAGACTTGTACCGTGAGACCCCTTTAAGCTGATGTGTTGTTGTAAAGTTCACGAAATGTATCAAATTATTCTTTATTTTATTTACAGTGACCCTCTATAAAAGAAAGCACAGCCTACATTTTTCTTCACAGTTTAATAAACCATGTGCTGACAATTACCGGGACTCAACAAGAAAACCTGCAGCACTACATCATGCAATGTACAGGGTGGGCCATTTATAGGAATACACCTAAATAAAATGAGAATGGTTGGTGATATCAACTTCCTGTTTGTGGCACATTAGAATATGGAAGGGGGAAAACTATTCCAGATGGGTGGTGACCATGGCGGCCATTTTGGATCCAACTTTACTTTTTCAATGGGAAGAGAATCATGTGACATCAAACGTATTGAGCATTTCATAAGAAAAAGAATGGTGTGCTTGGTTTTAACATAACTTTCTTCTTTCATGAGTTATTTACAAGTTTATGACCACTTATAAAACGTGTTCAAAGTGCTGCCCATTGTGTTGGATTGTCACAACCCTCTTCTCCCACTCTTGACACACTGATAGTAACACCGCAGAAGAAATGCTAGCACAGGCTTCCAGTATCCGTTGTTTTATTTCAGATATCCAGTGGCATTGAGGTTTCCATTGATAAAGAATGGCCCCACTATCTTTTATCTTTGGGGTCATCTGAAGGCAATTGTCTATGCTGTGAAGATATGAGATGTGCAGCATCTGAAACAACAGATCCTGGAAGCCTGTGCAGCATTTCTTCTGTGGTGTTGCTATCAGTGTGTGAAGAGTGGGAGAAGAGGGTTGTGACAATCCAACACAATGGGCAGCACTTTGAACACATTTTATAAGTGGTCATAAACTTGTACATAACTCATGAAATAATAGTCACATTAAAACCAAGCACACCATTGTTTTTCTTATGAAATTCTCAATACGTTTATTGTCACATGACCCTCTTCCCACTGAAAAAAATAAAGTTAGATCCAAAATGGCTGACTTCAAAATGGCCGCCATGGTCACCACGCATCTGGAAAAGTTTTCCCCCTCCCATATACTAATATACCACAAACAGGAAGTTGATATCACCAACCATTCCCATTTTATTTAGGTGTATCCATATAAATGGTCCACCCTGTATATAGGTGCAATGCTGAACATGACACATTGTAACAAAAAGACAGCAGCACTCAAACACTAAGGGCCTTTTCACATCTGTGTTTGCCCAGCGTTTGGCGTTTTACCACTAAACTCAGTGGAAACGCATCCAAAAACGCACCCAATGCAAAACGCATGTTATTTACAGAAAACTCAAAACGCATGCGGTTTTGCAAATGCAGCTCAAAACGTGTCCTGCTACGTTTTGGGCTGTATTTGCAAAAACGCATTTTGCGTTTTCTGAAAATGACATGCGTTTTGCATTTAAATCAATGGGTTTCCATTGCGTTTTTGCAGTGCACAAATGCATAAAACCGTAACCTCCCCCCTTAGATGTGAACTAGGCCTAAGACTTGCTATCTAGAGTGGTTTTTAATCCAGAAAGAGGTGGTGACTAAGTGCAGGTACAAAAGTAGAGTATGAGCCAGTAAAAAGAGATATGCCTCGATGTGGATACTGGGCGGTTATCCATATGGCCATATTTATAAGCTAAGGGTCTAATTTTTCATATTTCCTTAGCGATGTCTCAAGATAGCATGTCTTGGTGCCGCTGTCTTTTTATTACTTATCAGGACTTACTAGTGGCCGCCATCTGGTGACTGAGTGAACTACAGAATCCAGGGTTGTGGAGTCTGAGTCAGATGTTTGTCTTACCGACTCCACTGCCCTGGTAGAAACATATAGGCCTTTAGCCTTAACTGGCTCTCACCTGCTTAGGCATTGAAGTAATACTGCTGCCCCTATAGTACACACAAAGAGAACATTGAAAAGTGTGTTTTTTAATAAGTTTATGAGTGGGTATTCTACAAACCACATTTTTTTTCCACCAATGTTCATAAAGTAAGGGATTTTGGAGTACACCAGTCTCTCCTTGTGACCAAAGTCTGTGTCCTCTACTTTCCATTTTAATCGCCAATTCCAATAGTGTCAAAAACCCTTCTCAGAGAGCCAAGTCTGTAATTCCTTATCAAAATAGCCTTTAATCCGGATTGAGTGGTTGATCTCGTTAACTTGAGTTGCTGGTGTCCTTCCAGTTAAATTGGTCAGGAATTCCCGCACTTCTGCTTCCAGAGCCTTTATAGAGAAGAAGTGAATGAGAAAAATGAGTTGAGATGAGACATTTATGCAAAGAAAACAGGATAGAAACTACTGGAATACAAAGATGATATCACACGTTCTAGGTTATAGCTGTTGTCTACATGACGGTGCAATAATGTAAAACACCACAGATACTCCCCGACAGGACCTCCACCTACTTTTCTTTTTATTTTACCACCAAAGACCCATTTTTAAAAAGTTTAAAGAGTAACCGCCATTTAAATTTCTAATAATAATATAGAGCAAATGATTTTGATAAGCTGTCAAATAAAGTGGGTTACTATTCATAAATCTTCCACAAAGTGTCCCCACTACACTGTATGTGAAGCAGACATATGTTCATTATCAGTCAGATCTGCCTTCACACTGAATATGGGCATATACCCATAAAAGGGAAAGGGGGTGTGGCCTACACTGCTGATGAGGAAACAATGTATCAGATATCTCAGCCTACAACACAGTTACTAAGCAACGTCAGGATCAGTGAAGACTCCTCAGAAGCTTGTGCCAAGAAAAGATCTGTCATCTGGCTCCACATAGCTCAGTCACAATCTTTGTTAACCCCTTCTCTGTGGATCCCCACACAGCTCACTATTGGACTGCTCTCAGAAGCTGTGGAAATACACACACAGTGCTGGCAGATGCTGGCCACACCCACACTGTGCTGGCCATAAAATGAATTTTTTAAAAGAGCACAAAAAAATGTGAGAAAATAGTCACGGCACAAAAAAACATTATGTTAGCTGCTCTGTGACCCATCATAAACAACCGGTGCAGTGTTTGTTTTTTTTTCCAATGAAATGACATTTACACTTTAAGGACTGTTTTACACAACAGTATTTTGTGGCCCGTGATGCCTGAACGATCTGTAACTCTCTTGATTCCAAATTTGGCAGCATCATATATATATATATATAGTTACCAAATTAGGGGCAGCAGATGCCCAGCCAGTCCCTGCAATCCACACATGATGTACAAAGCAGCCTCTCGTTCCCCTACCTCAAAGTCCTGCCATGAGGAAACGTGGTCCCATACCGGCACCTCTCACACATTGAATGGATGTGTGCTGCCTCGGAGCAGACTACAGTGCGTCATATCAGAAGAATTTGTTTTTATATCTGATTTAAAACATGTAAAAATAATTTTTTTTTTTATACAGCAAATATTACCCCATAGTAGAAAACTTTAGAAAGTGTAAGGCTGAGTTCACATGTCCAGTGATCATCCGTTACAACAGATCCTGCAGAGATCCATTCTGCAATCACAACATTTTTAACAATATTAAATAACTGATTTTTACAGTTATTTTTACATTGGAGTATAGGTAAAGTGGATCCATTAACTGATTACTATTTAACCTATTTTGCTTACAGGATCAGTTTCAAATGGAAGATAAATAGTGACCAGTTACCAGATCTGTTCTCCATAGACTCCCATGATAAAATAGAACGGATCCTGTGGAAATCAGACATTTCAAAACGGACATAAAAGTTGCGTTTGCAGGACTTTTTTTCTTTCCAGGGGTGTCTCTGCGGGATCCGTTCCAACAGATGATTACTGGACAAGAGAACTCAGGCTTAGATCTGCGGTTTCACCCTATGAAATGAGCACTGACTGGACAGGGTCGTTCTGGATAATCCTCTTAAATGAATGACTTAACATTAATGAGTCGTCCATGGTCCTGTTCCGAACTAGTCTAAACATTTTCCTTCGTCCAGGGCTGCAGAGTCGTGGAGTCGGTGTTCCATTTTTGTGGAGTCGGAGTCAGGTTCATGGAAATTGAATAGTCGGATGCTTGGCACTGACTCCACCAATAGTATCAGAATAAACAGACAGCCATGTAAAACGTTATCTGTGGGGGTTCTAGTAGATTCACCCCTCTCCCCCCAAAAAATCAAGTGGGAAACAATTGATTCACCTGCTTGTTTAACAGGCAAAGTGCAACCACAGCAGCCGAGATCGAGCCGCTCCTCTTGGCTGCGTTTCTACATTGTGGCCGAGGTTTGGTTTTTTTTCTTGTGCTCCAAAAAATAAATGTCTAAAAAGATGCAGTTTTACAATTTAAAGAAAAAAAAAAAAAAAAAAATAGTACCATAGCTGCAAAGTGTGAACGCCGCCTTTAGCCTTCCCTAATAAATGCACTAGAACTGACGCTTTCCATGACCAGAGCTGGTTCTCCAGAGCTCATCCGGGTCTGGCAGCATTTTATGCAGTTACAGGACAGACGGCCCCATACAATGCAATAATGCTGCTGTCATAAGAGGGAAAATAAAGATGCCCAATGTAAAGAGTGGGACACGAGTTCAGATCACATCACTCACCCATATGTCCCCTTCGATCCTGCGGATTACTGTCATGTGTCGATTACCATGAGTGATGTCAGTGTACACAGGAACATTGTGCAGCCGGGAGCGTCTCACAACGTAAGGAAGATCCGGCAGGGTTTCTAGTAAGAAAACAAAATGTTAAGTCTGAAGAGTCTCCACATCAATAGTCACAATGACATTAACACAGAAGAACAAAGCCACTCCGGGACCACGGGAAATCAAGTCCACTGTTACGTAAACAGACTAATGCATTTTTTGCAGTGTAAGATATGTTTCCCCCCAAAAAGGTTTTTAAGGAAATTAAGGGGGTGCGCCCTATAGTCCGGATGTACATGGCTGGGGGGTGGGAGGGTGAGCACGGGGGTCGAAGGAGGCAGGAGCCGGCGCTGGGGCGAACACAAGCCCTGCAGTACAAGATAATGAATATTTACTGCTCCCGGGCGAGTAGTGAATATCCCGGCAGCTGACATCAGTGTAAGTTGGTGCACATTGGCGTCATGCGCCACTTACACCCTGAAGTCAGCTGCCGGCATCAGAAGAGGACACCGCACTGAGGAAGTGGAGGGAAAGTGACTAGCATTATTTACCGTATATACTAGAGTATAAGCCAAGTTTTTCACCACAATTTTTGTTCTGAAAAGTGCCCCCCTCGGCTTATACTCGAGTCAGTGTACAGGCTCAGGGGGAGAGCGGTGATTGGGCGCTGGAGGAGGCGGGGGGAGGCTGCAGAAGGAGCGGAGAGGTCACGTGGGCCCGCTCATTAGTGCATTGCGATATGCACTGCATCCCCCTGTCCATCAGTGGTGCATATTACATAGAACTATGTACACCATGTTCCAAATTATTATGCAAATGTTCTTTTTGTCAGATTTTCCTAAATGGTCGGTGCAAATGACAGTCAGTGTAATAAAAGTCATCACCTGTTAGAGTATACATCAAATTTTATTGAAGAAATCTCCCAATGATAACAATATAATCTTCAAAATTAAAAAAACCTCTAAAAGCACTGTTCCAAATTATTATGCACAGTAGAGTTTCTAAACATTTCATATGTTTTAAAGAACTGAAAATGCTCATCTGTTCAATTTGCAGCATTAGGAGGTCACATTCACTGAAATAAAAAGCTATTTAACTCCAAAACATCCTAACAGGCCAAGTTACATGTTAACATAGGAACCCTTCTTTGATATCACCTTCACAATTCTTGCATCCATTGAACATGTGAGTTTCTGGAGAGTTTCTGCTTGTATTTCTTTGTATGATGTCAGAATAGCCTCCCAGAGCTGCTGTTTTGATGTGATCTGCCTCCCACCCTCAGACCTTTTGCTTGATTATACTCCAAAGGTTCTCTATAGGGTTGAGGTCAGGGGAAGATGGTGGCCACACCATGGGTTTCTCCTTTTATGCCCATAGCAGCCAATGACACAGAGGTATTCTTTGCAGCAAGAGATGGTGCATTGTCATGCATGAAGATGATTTTGCTCCTGGAGGCACATTTTTGCTTTTTGTACCATGGAAGAAGGTTCTCAGTCAGAAACTCTATATACTTTGCAGAGTTCATTTTCACACCTTCAGGAACCTTAAAGGGGCCTACCAGCTGTTTCCCAATGATTCCAGCCCAAAACATGAATCCACCTCCTTGCTGATGTCACAGCCTTGTTGGGACTTGGTGGCCATCCACCAACCATTCACTACTCCATCCATCTGGACCATCCAGGGTTGCTCGGCACTCATCAATAAACAAGACTAGTTGAAAATTAGTCTTCATGTATATCTGGACCCACTGCAACTGTTTCTGCTTGTGAGCACTGTTTAGAGGTGGCCGAATAGTAGGTTTATGCACCACAGCAAGACTTTGAAGGATCCTACACCTTGAGGTTTGAGGAACTCCAGAGGCACCAGCAGCTTCAAATATCTGTTTGCTGGTTTGTAAGGCCTGTTTAGCAGCTGCTCTCTTAATCCGATGAACTTGCCTGGCAGAAAACTTCCTCATTCTGCCTTTATCTGCACGAACACATCTGTGCTCAGAATCAGCCACAAATCTCTTTACAGTACGATGATCACGCTTAAGGCCACGTCAGACGCTTCAATTTGATTAACGATGTTTTTAGCGATCACATGCACGCGCGATCGCTAACAACATCGCTCACATCACTGGTGAGCTGTCACACAGGCAGACTCACCAGCGATGTGGACGCAGGTAACCATGGTACACATCAGGTTACTAGGCGCCGCTTAGTAACCCGGTGTGTACCATGGTTACCATCTCCCAGCATAGGCTGTGCCGCTAGGAGAACGTTCATCGCGGTGTCACACACCACGATGCTGCAGATCTCTCAACGGATTATCGCTTGGTTCGAGGTCCTGCTCACAAATCTTCCACCAAAGAATCAAGCGATTTTTCGTTGACAGATTGCTCGGTTACATGCAACGACTCACAAATGATATCGCTTAAGCAATCAAAATTCCGGATCGCTTAAGCGATATAATTCACAAGATTGAAACGTGTGACGTGGCCTTTACGTTTCCGTGCAATATCTAATGTTTTCATCCCTTGTCCAAGGCATTACACTATTTGTTGCTTTTCGGGAGCAGAGAGCTCCTTTTTCTTTCCCATGTTACTTGAAAACTGTGGCCTCAATATTGTTGAACACCCAGTTTTCCTTTGATTGGGCTCACCTGCCAAACTAATTATCACAGGTATCTGAGATTAATTTCAGTGATCCAAAGAACCCTAAAGGTACCGTCACACGTGGCAATATTGCTAGGCAATTTCACTGGCAATTTGCTGGTTGCAGTGAAATCATGGACACATTGTTCTATTTTGTGGCTGTGTACAAATGGAACAATGTGTCCATGATTTTACTGCAACCAGCAAATTGCCAGTGAAATTGCCTAGCAATATTGCTGTGTGTGACGGTACCTTGAGGGTACCCTTTACACGTTGCAACATTGCATGCAATTTCACTGGCAATTTGCTGGTTGCAGTGAAATCATGGACACATTGTTACATTTGTACACGGCAACAAAATGGAACAATGTGTCCATGATTTCACTGCAACCAGTAAGTTGCAAGTGAAATTGCATGCAATGTTGCGACGTGTAAAGGTACCCTGAGACACAATACCATCAATGGGTTTCATTGACAAAAAAAAACTAAAAATCCTATGACACTTAAAACCTATTTGCATAATAATTTGGAACATGGTTTATACTCGCCCCCCTGCTGCCGCACACCATAAAATAATAATCATTATCATTATTATTATTAATGATCATTCTCACACTCCATTGCTATGTCACCGCTGTGATGACGTCATCACTGCTGCGCTGGTCACATGACACCAGCACAAGCAGGAAGCCCGGGGACGCAGTGGTGGCATAGCGACGGAGGGTGAGAATAATCAATGATTTATTATTTTATGGTGTGCGGCAGCATGGGGGCATATACTGTGATGATGGGGGGGTCTATACCAGCGGTGAGGGCTTATATTCCAGTGATGGGCGGCTATATACCATTGATGGGGGTATATACCAGGATGAGGGGTGCTATCTAGAATGAGACCAGGATAGGGAATATTAGTAAAGAATTGAGGGACATTACCCCCATAAGTGTCAGCAGCAGAATCCCCCCATAAGGGTAAGTTCACACATACGTCGGCTTAGTGTCGGCGGCGGCTGGGCGGACCCGACAGGAAGCTCGGCAGCCGTCCACCGGCTTCCTGTCGGGTATGTGCGGCGGGAGACGGGCGGGTGTGCGGCGGGTGCACAGCGGGTTAGCGGCAGCGGTTCTGCAGCGGCTGGAAGCAGCACATGATTCTGCTTGCAGCCGCTGCAGAACCGGCCGGATTATAGAACATGCTCATTCTTTGCTAACCCGCTGGGAACCCAGCGGGTTAGCAACAGATGAGCATGTGGAAACCGCCGGTGTGTGCACACCGGGGTTCGGTTTCCATAGGTTTATATGTTAACCCAAAAGCCGCTTTTGGATTAACATAAATTTACATAAACCTCATGGAAACCGACCTGCGGTTTCCGCTGCTAAACCGAGGTTAAAACTGTATGTGTGAACTTACCCTAACAGTTCATCATGACATTTTTTTGCTTTCATTTTTTTTCTATTTTCTTCATCTAAAACCTGGTGCAATTTATGGTTTTTTTTTTTTTTTTATAATCAACTTTTTATTGGATTTTCAACAATACAATATATACTGCAGTTAACAAATATAAACGTACCCTTAGACCTGTATAATAAACCGTGATACAGTATGATAGTAAAACAAGGGTATACATTTTGTCAAATAACTTCCCCTAACTTTCCCTCCTTCCCCCTCCCCCCACGATAACTCTGCTTTGATTCATAAATCTAAATGTCTCTTGTGTTCTCTCCAAAGTCTAGATATATTATTTTAATTTTCGGGATTATCTGTGTATGATTCTCTCATGATATCTTGGTACATCTTAGTTTTCCCAGTGATCCTTCCAGGTCCATCCTTGCATACCATGTCGTGTTCTTAAAGGGTGTCATAAAGTCTGCTATGTCATTGTCTGTCATCATATTTTCGATGAAAGGTCGCCATTTCTGGAAGAATTTTGTGGTCAGAGTTGATGGTGACCTCAGTGTTTCTGTTCTTTCCAGGAAAGCGACCTTTTTCAATTCTGTAATAATCACCTGCGGACCTGGTAACGACTCATCTAGCCAACATTGTAGTATGAGGCGTTTAGCTAGTATGGCTATTGTGTGGAATAATGTCAATGGAGTCGTGGTGTGCTCTGTCATGTCTACATAATGGAATAACCATAACATTGGGGATAATCCAATTATATGTCCGGCCACGGTCGTTGCTAGTGTCTCAATTCCTCTCCACAAGGTTTGTGTCATCGGGCATGACCACAATCCATGCTCTATATCTGTCATCGGGGTCTTGCATTTGGGGCAGGCTAACCATTTCTGTGTTCCTCCCTGCTTTGATGGGATATTGAAACCTTGTATGGTCCCATGCATCACTCTGTATTGGGTGTCTCTCCATCTTTCGTTTCCCATGTGTCGTCTTGCTAATTGCCATCCCTCTAGTAATTTTGATGACAAATCTTGGTCTGGGAAATGTTTTTTCCATCTACTGAACAGTTTGTCTGGGATAGTCGGTCTTAGTATCTTTTGTAGCCCTGAGTAAAGAAACGAAATGTTTATGTTGGATGGGTTCGAATCAATCGTGTTTGCCCAAAGTTCATTGTTAATTTCTCCCTTAATATCTAGGAGATTGTCCATTAGGTGATATCTTATCTGGTAATACTGTAGATAATGTGTGCTTGGTAAACCAAATCTCTGCAGTATCTCCCGACCCGATAGCCACCTCTTCTCAGTTAAGTGCATGAGGTCTTTCATGGTATTTATTCCTTTCTCCCTCCATTTCTCAAAAAGTTTATTTAGACGGCCTATTTTGAATCCCGGGTGATTCCATGGGGATAGATGTGTTGAGATTTTCCATGAAAGTCTCATTTTTTTTCTAATGGCTTTCCATGTGGCAATGGTGTCTCTGCATACCATTGCGTTTTTGATCTTTTTTGGTATAACCGATAGCGGGGAGTGAAGGAGAGCCGTTAGCCCCCACGGTTTGGCCAGTTCACCTTCCAATGAAACGTCAGAATATCTATCTGTATTATGCAACCAATCTGCTACATGTCTGGCCATACAGGCAAGGTTATAACCCCTTATATCAGGTAGTCCCAGTCCTCCCGAGTTTTTTGTCTGTAGAAGAGTCTGCATCGCTATCCTCGCTCTCCCCCTCTCCATAAAAATTTTGAGAACGCTTTATTAAGTCTCTTAATATCAATGTGCTTCAATAATAAGGGAATAGTTTGGAGCGGATAAAGGAGTCTCGGAAAACTGATCATTTTGATCAAGTGCGCCCGACCCGATAGAGATAAGGGTAGGTCTTTCCATCTCAGTAGTTCTGTTTCAATCTTTTCAATAATGGGGGCAAAGTTATACTTATATATCTGAGCAGGTGATCTGGCTAGAAGGATTCCCAAATATCGTATCTTATCTTTAGCTATTGGTATATTATTATATTGATTTCCCGTGGACCGAGGAGGTGCATTCTGAAGGAACATGATTTCGCATTTATTTTTGTTAAGTGTGAAACCCGAAGATCTACCCAGTCGTTCTATTTCCGTCAGGACATTTTTAAGATCTTTATCAGGATCGTTTAAGAAAAGAATAACATCATCGGCAAACATCGCCAGACGTAACTCCTTCTTTCCCACCATGATGCCCCTGAATACCTTGTGGTGTTCTAGGTATATAGCCAGTGGTTCTATTGCCATGTTGAAAAGTAAGGGTGAGAGTGGGCATCCCTGTCTAGTTCCTTTATTAAGGCTAATTGCGTCTGATAGGAAACCCGGTATGCTTACCTTGGCTTTTGGGTTGTTATATAGGGCCCTAATATACGTCCGAAAATTGCCAGTAAGATTATATGTTTTGAAGACCTTATCCAGCCATGTCCATCGTACATTATCAAAAGCCTTCTCGGCATCCAATGTGACTATGGCTGGACAACCTCTCTCATCTCTATCCCTCCCCCTCACTACGTCTGTTATCAGCATTGCTTTACGTATGTTTGTTGTGGTAGATCTGCCTTTTATGAAACCTGCTTGATGGGAGGGTATTAGGCTTGGTAGAATTGTGGCTAGGCGTTCAGCCATTATTTTTGACATTAATTTTAAATCTTGATTAATTAACGATATTGGTCGATATCCCGATGGGTCTAGGGTGTCTTTTCCTGGTTTGGGAATTAATTTGATGTGGGCTATGTTCATGGATTCCGGTATTTGGGCTCCTTGTAAAAATCCATTATATATTTCGGTGAGTATCGGGGCGACTTGATCTTTCATAGCTTTAAAATAAGCTCCGTTGAAACCATCAGGTCCGGGCGCCTTGCTCGCACTCAATCCCCCCATTGCACCCTTGACTTCATCTTCTGTGACCAGGCTATTAAGGAATATCAAATTATCCTCGGTCAATTTTGGTAAGGGGAGCGAGTTTAGCCATGCATCATCTCCTTCGTCAGTGTCCCCATTATTTTGGTCTAAGTATAGGTTTGCATAATATTTTCCCAATGTCTGGACCACTTCTTTGGGGTTGTTTCTAACTGTTCCGTGTCTATCTCGTATTTTAAGGACATGAGTCTGGGGTCTTTTTTCTCTCGCCAGATTGGCTAGCAGACGTCCGGCTTTATCTCCAAACCTGTGGAGTTTAAGATCTATGTGTGTTTTGTATAGGGCCTCACGTCTAGCCGCCCATTCATCGAAATCAGTTTTCGCTTGTTGCCATAATTTCTTATTAGTCTCCGTTCTTACTTCCTGGTATATACAGTACGCTTCTCTAACTGCTGAACTGGTTTTGCTATACTGGTCTCTTACAATTTTCTTACGTTTTATTTCGTGCGCCATAATATGTCCGCGCATTACCGCCTTCCCGCTTCCCAAAACAGAAGTGGATCTGAGCGATGGATCTCATTATCTCTAGAGTAACTTTGCCACCATTCCTTCATCATTGTCACGAAATTTTCTTCCCGTGTCAATGAGTCTGGGAATCTCCACAGTATATCACTTCCTTTTGGGTAAGAATCACTAATTTCCAGAAGTACTGGGCTATGATCGGAGATAACCATCGTTTCAATATTGATTTCCATCACCCTCTGTAGTAGGTGCGGGGAGGTCAAGAACGTATCTAATCGTGACCACGTGTTGTGAACATGCGAATAATGCGTATATTCCCTGCCCAGTGGATGTAGAGTGCGCCAAGTATCAGGCACCATGCAATTAACCGTTAGTTCTGTCAGGAAGCTCTGTTGCCCCTCTCACCTTTCCGATGCAAGGTTCATGTCTGAGTCCCTCGTCTGTCTTCCCGTTCATTGAAGACCATATTAAAGTCGCCCCCTATTAGTTTAGCAGGTTCGTTGTGCTGTGTTGGGGGCATAGATATTATAAACACTTAGTACATCATTTTGTAATTGTAAAACTAAATGGCTCAATCTTCCCTCATCATCTGTATCATGTGTTACAACTTCGTGTGCTATAGATTTATTAATCAGGGTTAAAACCCCTGCTTTCCGGTTGACTGCCCCCGAGCCATATATCTCTCCTACCCACAATTTTTTTAAACGAAAAAAGTCTTCTTTGGTTAGGTGGGTTTCCTGTAGTAGCGCTACGTCTACTCTGAGTCGTTTAAGATGTCTTAATATCATCATGCGCTTGGCTGGGGAGCGCATCCCCTTGACATTCCAGGTTACCCACCTGACCATGGTGACATTATAACTTTCAGTAATGTATAACAAGTCTTACATACATAATGGGGTCGGACCCACCGTAACTCGAATTCCTTATCACATGGTACAATCCTACACATTTTCCCTTCAATGCGTTTTCCTGAGAGATACAATTTTACACTAGATATGTTTTCATAATATTTCAAAGAACCCTTAAAGACATTTGTGATATCGCTATCCCTATCCCTCCCTATACAATCCCTCCCTTTTTCCCTTGTGCTCACTTCTCTTTTTTCCTCCATTCTCATCTCCTCTGTCTCCATCTGGAATCCAGGGCACATAAATGCTTCTGTATCTAAAGACCACCGCGTAGGTCAGTCACAGGCCTAGTATGGTTAGCAAGGCGATGTTAAGAAGGAAAGGAGAGGAGGAGATAAGTACGGTACCCCAAGATATATACATTCCCTTGCCTCTCCCTCCCCCACTCTTAATCATTGCATTCCCCACCCTCTCCCCCCTTAAGGTCTCAGGAGCAAGATATCTTTAGTTCCTTTCTCACGTGTGTATGATAGGTCAAATTGACTCTACAATCAATAATCCTTCTCAATGTGAAGACTTCTGGGACGTCTGTGTCCGTCAGCCTCTGTGCCTTAAGATGTCAGAGGTTTTGACTCGCCGACATTTTGCAGTTGGTGTGTCGATCAGTCAAACAAAGGCTCGTCAATTCCAATGGGATGTCAGTTAAGTTCAGTTTCAGGCGAGTATCTCGTATATATTGGCACCTGGTCCAGGATACACGTCCAGGAAGATGTGTTGTTAATTGAATCTCGTCGCTTGTTCATCCTTTTTGGCTGTGCTAGACTTCTTCCTGGAACAGCCCGATTTTTGTTGTCTTTGGTTGCTCAGTGGTGGTCGATCTGGCGTCGTCGTCCCCATGGTCACTCCTGAGCGTAGATGATAGGAACGGTGTGTTTCCCCATCTCCTGGTTCTGTTAGCCTACTGTGTAGCGTGTTTCTGGTGTTTGGGGAGGACGGGGTGGAGCCGGGCGGTAACATTCGTTGCCTTGTCACAAAATCCATGGCTTCTTTGGGCGAGTGAAATGACTTTGTCTCTCCCCCTGGTGCTCTAAATCTCAGAGTAGCAGGGAATAGCATCTGAAACCTCACATTTTTCTTGTAGAGTAGTGTGCATACTTCGCTGAATCCCTTGCGTTTCCTCATAACTTCCGCAGAGTAGTCTTGGTATAGGAGCACTTTGTGTCCACGTATGTGTAGAGGAATACGGCTTGCTTTGTACGCTCTCAAGATCTCCTCTTTATCCCGATCATTTAGGTATTTCGCTATGGAATGTCTGGGTTTAATCACCTCTCTTCCTTGCTTGTTTTGCAATGTTCCCTGAGATCCTGGCTCCTCAGGTTGTGTGTCTCTTGGAGGGCCAATTCTGTGCGTTCTCTCAGTAGGGCAGGGGTGAGTGAGACCCAGTGTTTTCGGAAGGTCTACTTCAAATATGTCAATTAATTGGGTAGGGGAGATTGTTTCAGGTAGGCCAACTAGCTTGAGGTTGCACCTGCGGCTGCGATTTTCTAGATCATCTAGTTTATTCAGGGCATAGGAAGAGTTTTTATGTAACTCATCTAATTGTTGTTCCAAATCTAGTATACGTTCCTCAGCAGACGCCAGGCGCTCCTCTGTTTCATGTAGTCTCTGATCATGGTTGGTCAGTTTCGTCTGCATCCCTTCTGTGGATGTATGTATCATCTCCGTCATTGCTTGGCGGAATTCTTCTGCCATGTATTTTGCCAATTCTTTTGCTAATTGTTTATAATTGATGGCAGGTATTACATTTGGTGTCACCATGTTGCTAGTGGCCCGAGCGTATGGAGGGCAGTCAGGAAGTACTCGCGCCATCTTTCCTCCCATCTCTCCTCTCTGCACATCGTATCCCCCTCCATCCTCCTCCTCCACACATGCCTCTGACTCGCTCTGGCTCCCATCCTTCTCAGTACCTGCTGCCGGCATTAGTTCTGGTGCGTGTACGTCCTCCACGGCCGTCCTCTCCTCCATCTCCCGCTCCTTTAGGACCGCGCCGGGTGCCGCCATCCTGGGCCCTGTAGTTGGTGCGGGACTGTCCGCCTTGGTGCGCCCGTCCTTGTCACCACCGCGGGACACGAACCGATCAAGCGCTGTCGGCTTCATGTGTCCTCCGCGACCTCCGGTGACTATTTACGGCGGGGATTGATGATGTTTAGGTGAATTGTGCGGCCCTGGACTCCGGAGCTTCTTCACTCCCGACTCATCATGGAGGCGCCGGAACCGGAAGTCCAATTTATGGTTTTAAAAAAATCAGGTATATTAGTAAATTGCATTACTTACATATCAGCACATTTTTGGTTTCTGACTTCTTTAACTCTACCATCATAATAAAGTTTTGGCCATCATGAGACATTTTTTCCCCATCATGACTTCAGAGTTAACTTTTTTCCCTTTATCTTTTAGTTATGAAGTTAAATGAGGGATATTTTTGTTCTATTTTACTGTTCATCTAAAAACGGAAAAAGATTTATTTTTTTTCTTTCATTAATAGAGGGAAAAAACGAACCAGCAGAAGGATCCTATATCTGCTGGGCTGTTGATGTTGATATTGACTGTGGCATCCAAGGCATTAAATGGCCAAGATGGGAGTTATCAGCTTTCCTCACACTTCTTTGTAGCCCTGTACTTATATGGCTGATTGATGCAAGATGTCAAAAGAGATTTTCAGGTTTTCAAAAGTCTATGTCCCCTGCCATAGTAGGTTTTCAAAATCAAAACACTGCTTTCCTCACCCCCCGGGCCCAGCGCTGAGTGTCTGCTGCTAATCCCGGTGTGTGTTATTGTCTGCAGTGCTGACGGCATGTTGGCAGCCGGCAGACAATCAATGAGCTCAGTGGCTTGTGCCTATTATTTAGAGAGAGTGCACCAGGATCAGAGGTGAAGACTCAATGCTGGACCCCAAGAGGGGGAGCAGGAACAGTTTTGCTTTGAAGAAAAAGAAAAAAAAAACCTGGGGACAAGGATTTTTCACAGCAGAAAATCCCTTTAAATATTCAGTCTCCTCACAGCAACTTTTCTTTTCAATTTTCCTTTAAGGCTGGAAACACACAGTCAGCGCGACATGCGAGTTACTCACACGAGTCTGGGATCATTCACCCGGGATGGCCTCCCCCTCTCTGGATGGGAGCAGTAGAGCTACAAAGGAAAACATACCACTGACAGTATCCCGTCCAGAGAGGCAGGGGAAGTGCCGGGTGAATGATCCGAGACTCCTATGAGTAACTCGCATGTCACTCGGACAGTGTGTTTCCAGCCTAACCCAGGGATCAGCCGACTCATTGGGCTGATTGTAGAAAGCTCCAGCAATCGGTAAATTGATGAGCAGAGCTACATTAGCAGGTGTGCACCCAATAACGACAGGCCACAGAATCCAGAAAAACACACACACTTTTACCAGTCTGCTATAATCCCTTATAATACATATGCTATGACGTAGCTGAAGAGGAAAGGATCTGCAGGAGACATCGCTGTCCAGTTAATATGACATAACATCAAGGGTCGCCGATTCCTGCAGCACTTGCTGTATACATACCTTTGGGGGGGATCCATCCAGATGGAGTGACTCCTGTATGCTTTGGTGGTTTGGGCACTTGGGTCGGTGGGATGAGACGCTCCACAAAGTGAAACTCCTCCTGGGACTCTATAATGCCGGGATACTGAGCTGATCCACTGCACGACCGCTAAGAAAAGAAATAATTATAGTAAAAAAGAAGTTACTTGTTTTATTTTACATAGAAATAAGGCTGCCTTCACATTTGCGTTTGCAAGCGCAACACACTGAACGCAGCCAAACGCTTGCGCACATGCGTTCCTATGTGTAACATGGGAAAGCATGTGCCTGCGTTTGGCTGTGTTCGGTTGCGTTTGGATGCGCACAATTTATGCGCCCTCCGAGCGCAGCCTGTTGCATTTTTTGTGCGGTCGCTGGCCCTTGTTTTATCTGCAAGCGCACAAACCATGCATTGAAAGCAATGGATCCGCAGTGTCCTCCGCATGACAGCGCAGGAGACTGCTGCGGATCACACTGAAATCTCTCCCGGTGGCCGCCGGTGATCACCGGCGGCCACCGGGAGATCATGCACAGCCACCGCTGATCTCCTGACGGTGTCAGCGCGGGAGATTTGAAGAAACAGCTGATCTGACAGCTGTTTAAATCTCCCGCGCTGACACCGAATAGGTGATGTCGGCGCGGGAGATTTGAAGCAGCGATCCGCTGTTTCTTATTTCCTGCACCGATATCACCTATTCGGTGTCAGCCCGGGAGATTTAAACAGCTGTCAGATCAGCTGTTTCTTCAAATCTCCCGCGCTGACACCGGCGGGAGAGCAGCGGCTGCCGGGAGGAGGGATCTCTGCCGCTGATCTCCTCCCGGCCACCCCTGAGACAGCTGATTGGCTGCCCGGGCACCATACTAATGTGAATGAATGCCGAGATTCTTCGCTGTGTTCACATCAGTATGGGCTGCGTTTGCGTCTGCATGCCATACGCATGCAGACACAAACGTAAAGGCAGCCTAAACAATTCTTAAGTTACTATTCACACTGTGATTGGTGTGTACATGCAGGGAGATGCATTGCTATATTATAGTGGGAGAGACTCATTACTAGTTGTGGGCCATGAGGTTCTGTTCTAGTATCCATTAATTGAAGGGATCCTGTCACCACATTTTTAAATCTGGAATTTGTAATATGGTGGTCACAACATAAAAATTATTATTGTTTCCTTTGTAGCGATCTGACATGCAAATCAAGAATACAAGTCATATGCAAATCAGTTTGGAAGAGCATTTGGGATGTCAATGCACTTGAGTTGCTTCTTCACTGACGCCCCCAGTGCACTCCCAGCCTGATTTGTATATGACTGCTATGAAGAATACACAGACTGGCAGATCAGATTATTACAAAAAAAAATGTAACTTATTTGGGGGACATTGACCTAAAGGGCACCAACCACCAGGATTTAGCCATCTGTAAATCAGTGCAGCAGATGATGACGTGTGCAGCATAACCTCACTATTTTTTTTTTTTTTTAATTCTGCCCTGTGGGCTTGTCTTTCTGTTGTAAGCCAAACACCCTCCCCCTTTCCCTGGAGGAGTCTGGATGAGAGAGAGGGAGTTTGGCTAACAGCATAAAGACAAGTCCACAGGGGAGAAATTAAAAAACACAAATAGTGCTGTCATACTGCACACGTCATCACCTGCTGCACTGATTCACAGGGGGTTAAATCCTGGTGGTTGGTTCCCTTTAACATCTATACCAGTTCTTGCATATTTGCAAGTCTTCTGATTGGGGCTATTTAAAAGGGTTGTCCATTACTGGAAAACCCCAGGTTAAGCAATCCAGGGCCCCATATAAGATAAAAACAACAATGTATCCGATTCCGCAGAAAACTGTGGCACACTCTGGGAAAGTAAAACTCCTTCTTTATTTCAAACAGGTAACAGCTGGTGCATTGCGCCAGTTCAGCATGGGGGGAGAGAGGAGGGGGGTGGACAACAGTTGTTTCGCACGTTTGTGCTTCAACAGGTCCACAACCTGTCATGCCCCATCACTGGGACTCCACAAGCACAGACTGTTCAGCTACAAGGTACGTCATCTGCCCAGTTGTCTCTATAAACACCGTGGTGTCACATATACCGTTACCCTCTTGTTGTACTCATAAAAAACAAATGCATAATTACCTCCAGCAGTAAAAATGACCTGTAAACATTTGTAAATCAACCTCGCTAACCTGATGAGGGCGGTGTACTGTGAAATTTCAGGTCAGAATGTCTGTATGAGGCTGATAATAAAGAAGCACATATAGCAAAAACATCAGCCCCTAAGTGTAGTGTAGTTGTATTAGAAAACAATTACTGGCTGTCATTTTCCCCAGTTTCCTGCGCGACTCCGCTCTTCTTCCTGATCACTGGAATTCAACCCAGACCGGAGGCTGACACTGGGGTTTGTGTGTGAACCGAAAGTCGCTTTCACAATGGAGTCTCGTTCTAAGGCTTCACAACTTTACACTGGTGGAAGAAGCATTGCCTCATTCAATGGAGCCTACATGAGCCGGCAAAGGGGAGAAGCAACACCAGAGTCAGGGAGAATGACACTTGGTGACAGACACATTTATAAAGGATCAGGTTATAAGAATATTGGAGGAAGCGCTTCTATAAATGCAGATATACAATGACATCGCTCGATTCTATTCAGTCTTTGTCTCCAGGATATCAACTTGTAAAACACAAGGCACTCCCTTCAACTCAGGGGTAGGGGACTCCAGTCCTCGAGAGCCGGCAACAGGTCATGTTTTCAGGATTTCCTTAGTATTGCACAGGTGATCATAAAATCACCTGCACTGGTGATGATTCCAACCCCTGTGCAATGCTAAGGAAATCCTGAAAACCTGCATCATGTGCGGCTCTCGAGGCCTGGAGTTCCCCACCCCTGAGTTAACTGATGCTTTTTATAATGTCAGGTAATTTTTTTAGTATGATACTAATATTACCCCTGGGCAGACCTTTTAAAAACATGTAAAAAAACCATTATTGTGCACTTTCTAGTTTCCATGTTATCAGCATCTTCATACCCTACAGGGAGCTCCTGCATTAGTCCTCTCTATTATATTTCCAACCGAATAGTCCTGTGCTGTATAAGTGTTATGTAAATATCCACACCCATCCAGGCTTGTGTTATCTCCCTCCCCTTTGTGCTCTGGGCTGAGAGGAGGTGTTTTGTACTGCAGCTCCTTCCCCCTCCTCTGTCTGCTGTGAATGAGTCACACAACAGACAAATCAGAGAGGTGGCAGAATAGTGTCGTGATACATGAATATTCATTCTTGGGGGAGCAGGCAGCAAATAACTCACTGTGAGTGACAGAGGGAATTAAAGGGATCCTGTCACCCCCAAAACACTTGTAAACCTATTAAAACCTGTCCCTAGAGCATATTAACACTTTCCCTACACTATTTCTACCTCCTAAATGCAGTAAGTGACATTGACTAAAAACGTTTTATAAGTACCTGATTAGTGATGATAATGAGTGACTATGCTATTCATAGTCACTCATCAAGACTGCCCCTCTGCTTCATAGCACGCCTCCATAGGCGTGATCGTCCTCCTAGATTCAAATTGCAGCCTCCCCGCTGTGCCTGTGTCGTAGGAGGCTGCAGTGTGGCTTGTGACGCGATCCGCGTCATTCCCGGCGCCTGGTGACGTATTTAGACCGACGCCGCGCTGTCAGCTTCAAAATGCGCACTGCGCATGCGCATTGGGCATGCGCAGTGCGCATTTTGAAGCTGACAGCGCGGCGCCGCTGTAAATACGTCACAGGGCGCCGGGAATGACGCGGATCGCGTCACAAGCCACACTGCAGCCTCCTACGACACAGGGCACAGCGGGGAGGCTGCAATTTGAATCTAGGAGGACGATCACGCCTATGGAGGCGTGATATGAAGCAGAGGGGCTGCCTTGATGAGTGACTATGAATAGCATAGTCACTCATTATCATCACTAATCAGGTACTTATAAAACGTTTTTAGTCAATGTCACTTACTGCATTTAGGAGGTAGAAATAGTGTAGGGAAAGTGTTAATATGCTCTAGGGACAGGTTTTAATAGGTTTACAAGTGTTTTGGGGGTGACAGGATCCCTTTAATCTTTTATTTTTAAGTTTACAGAGGATAGGAGGGGAATATAAATAATAGAAATACATGAATAGTGAGAGTTTAGAAAAAGGAATTAGAAAATGATAGCAGTTACATGTGGATTTTTGGCCTGACAGTTTTCCTTTAAGTGCTGTTTATTAAATGAGTGTTCACTTGTGTGTGTGAACAGTGATTTAATATACATCACTTCAAAAGCATCAAAGGGAGTACCTTGTCTTTTACAAGTTGATATATGGTTTGGATTCCTACTTGTGCACTCCATACAATTGTCAATAATGCCAGGTTTTCTATTACCTCTGCCCTCAGGATGACCGTCAGCTGCAGCTTGTACTGAGTGGAGGGAGATCTTGGCAGGGAGGAGGGACCCTGAGGAGATGACATTCAGGGTAAAGGAGTGGAGATAGACTAAAGGTACTGTTACACGCTTCAATGCCATTAATATATCACTAATGATCTCATGGGCGCGCGGTCGTTAGGACATCTTTTTTACATCGTTGGTGAGATGTCACACGTCTAGATATCGTGAACGACGCACCAATGATGTGGCGAGTAGCTATTGTTCACACAACCCAGCGAACGATACTTGTTCACTGATGTGAATAGAAGAAGTTGTGAACAACATCGTTATTGCGGTGTCACACAGAACGATGCAGCAGGTTGGCTGATCAAGGATTGTCTGATGTGAGAACACGTTCTCAAATCTGTGATCAACGATTTATCGTAGTCGTATCTCGGTGTCACACGCAACGACGTCCTAACGATGACGTTTGAATGACTCCAAACCCGTGACGTTTCCGTGATATCGTTCACAATCTCGTACTGTGTAACGGGGCCTTTAGTTAAATAGTTAAAGGATTATACAGCCATTCTGACATGGATTTTCCCAGTAAGCAAAGCAGCCTCATCAGGTGTAAATTGTCGGTTTAGTTATATATGTGTATATCTGTATCAGATCCGCTATTCAAACCTAAGCTGTGACTGATCTGATCCATGGATGGTTCTGAATCTTGATTTATTAATTACTGAGATCTGTGAAGGGCAGACAGTAAATGGAGCATCGATTCCCCACCGCCTCCAGTATGTGGTGTGCGCAGGTCATGTGACTGCTGCTGTGTGACATCAGTGATTGGCTGCAGCGGTCACATGCGTTGTGTCAGGATAGACACTGATTGTAGATGGATGGCAGCCCTGGTGCTGCCAGCAGTGACTATCACAGTCTATCCTGTATAACAGCGACACCCAGAGCTCAACACAGTCACTGCACACACAATTACTGTACACACAGTGTGACCCTGCGGTACCTGCAGCCTGATAACCGCCCTCAGCGCCGCCACTGATGTCCTTCTCCACACGGGCGCCGCCATCTTTCTTTTCCTGTACTATCGCCTCCGGGTATACCAAGATGGCCGCATCACCGCTTCCTAATGAGAGTTCCAGCATGGCCGACGGCGTGTGACGTAATGACGACACCCGTGCGCGCTCACGTTCTGGTATAACATACGTGCGCGCTCCTGCCTCCTCCTCTTTCCTTTCCTCCATTTTGCGAGACGCGGAGCGGCGGGTGAGAAGCGTGGGGCCGGCAGAGGGGAAACCGGGCGCGGGAGGTGCTGTGTTCGGGCGGCTGTGGCCGGGGGGTGCTGTGCTCCGGAACATGTACCATGCCCAGGGGAGACAGCGAGGTGTAAATGTATATAGAGAGAGACACGCCTGTATACAGCGGAGAGCGGCTCCGTGATCACACACTCAGCCTCTGATGGGCGACGTGAGGTCTGGACGGACCTTTATCCAGTCATCATAAATATATATCTATTGAGGGCTGCTGTGTCTGCAGTCACACGGTGAGGTCTGGACGGACCTTTATCAAGTCATTATATATATAATGAGGGCTGCTGTGTCTGTGGTCACACGGTGCTGTCTGGACCGACCTTTATCAAGTCATTATATATATATATTGAGGGCTGCTGTGTCTGGTCACACGGTGCTGTCTGGACGGACCTTTATCCAGTCATTATATATATATATATAATGAGGGCTGCTGTGTCTGTGGTCACACAGTGCGGTCTGGACGGACCTTTATCCAGTCATTATATATATATATATTGAGGGCTGCTGTGTCTGGTCACACGGTGCTGTCTGGACGGACCTTTATCAAGTCATTATATATATATAATGAGGGCTGCTGTGTCTGGTCACACGATGCTGTCTGGACGGACCTTTATCAAGTCATTCTATATATAATGAGGGCTGCTGTGTCTGGTCACACGGTGCTGTCTGGACGGACCTTTATCAAGTCATTATATATATATATTTGAGGGCTGCTGTGTCTGGTCACACGATGCTGTCTGGACGGACCTTTATCCAGTCATTATATATATAATGAGGGCTGCTGTGTCTGTGGTCACACGGTGCTGTCTGGACGGACCTTTATCAAGTCATTATATATATAATGAGGGCTGCTGTGTCTGTGGTCACACAGTGCGGTCTGAGCGGACCTTTATCCAGTCATATATATATAAATGAGGGCTGCTGTGTCTGTGGTCACACAGTGCGGTCTGGACGGACCTTTATCCAGTCATTATATATATAATGAGGGCTGCTGTGTCTGTGGTCACACAGTGCGGTCTGGACGGACCTTTATCCAGTCATTATATATATATATATATATAATGAGGGCTGCTGTGTCTGTGGTCACACAGTGCGGTCTGGACGGACCTTTATCCAGTCATATATATATAAATGAGGGCTGCTGTGTCTGTGGTCACACAGTGCGGTCTGGACGGACCGTTATCCAGTCATTATATATATAATGAGGGCTGCTGTGTCTGTGGTCACACAGTGCGGTCTGGACGGACCTTTATCCAGTCATTATATATATAATGAGGGCTGCTGTGTCTGGTCACACGATGCTGTCTGGACAGACCTTTATCCAGTCATTATATATATAATGAGGGCTGCTGTGTCTGTGGTCACACGGTGCGGTCTGGACGGACCTTTATCAAGTCATTATATATATATATAATGAGGGCTGCTGTGTCTGGTCACACGGTGCTGTCTGGACGGACCTTTATCCAGTCATTATATATATAATGAGGGCTGCTGTGTCTGTGGTCACACGGTGCGGACGGACCTTTATCAAGTCATTATATATATGAGGGCTGCTGTGTCTGGTCACACGGTGCGGTCTAGACGGACCTTTATCCAGTCATAGTTATATATATATTTTCGATGGTGGCCTGATTCTAACACATCGAGTATTCTAGAATATGTAGTTTAAGTTCTGCGCCAATATTGCTGATTGGTCGCGCCTGGCTGCGACCGATTATTATTATTAATTTATATAGCGCCATTATATTCCATGGCGCTTTACATGCTAAAAGGGTAGACTAGGACAAGTAACATAGTAACAATACAAGTAACAATAAATGTTGACAATTCAGTTGTACAGAAACAAGAGGGGAGAAATCCTGTCCACAAAGGCTCACAGTCTACGAGGGGCGGGTGGGGATACAGTAGGAGGGGGAACGAAGTGTGGTTGAAATCCCGCACCAATTCGCGCCTGTATCCAGTCATATATAATGAGGGCTGGTGTGTCTGTGGTCACACGGTGCGGTCTGGACGGACCTTTATCCAGTCATATATATAAAGAGAAAATGGAACAGCACAATAATATACTCATCCGCGGTGCAAGTCCTGTGTATTAGTGTCCAAAAATGAGGGCTGCTGTGTGACCTTTATCCAGTCATATATAATGGGGGCTGCTGTGTCTGCAGTCACACAGTGCGGTCTGGACTCTGAGCTTCTCTAGATTCCCCTCTATTGGGAGAAACTGGATGAAACCAGTCAGAACCTGTCAGCAGCAGCTGCACAGTGCTGAATGCAGCACACTGGGCCATATTGCCGGCGTCACACTTATTTAGGCCCCTTCACACTGCGGTTATGGGGATCCGTTTTAGCCTCCCATGTTTTCCTATGGACACGGATTGGTCCTATATGGTCATCTGTGTGTGTCAGTTTTGTCATGGATCTATTTGTCCGCTTTTTTCATGTTACACTGTTTTTTGCACATCCGTGGTGATCCTTGAATCTCCAGGATCACATAGACATGCACTGATCTGTGCAGACGGAGCCATAGGATGGTCCACGGACCATTTTTTTAACGGATCCGTCATCAGCTGATATTGGGGTGGAGCAGGTGGACCTCCCTTCTGTGCATGCTCAGTACAGCAAAACGTACCCATTTTACGGATCCGTCATCAGCAGAGATGGGGTGGAGGAGTTGGGCCTCGCTTCTGAGCATGCTCAGTGCAGCAAAATGGTCCCATTTTGTGGATCAGTTTTTTTCCCCAAATCTGTCTCCATAGACCCTATGTTATTTGACGTGGACCGCAACAGATCTGTTTGTCCGCATTGTTTAAGGCAGCTAAAAATCCGAACAGTCTCTGATTCTGTGTACATGGAAAAAAACAAACCCGATTAGTGACAAACTGAGACACACGGAGGCCATATGAGGCCAAAATGGATTCGTGGCTATCAGTTTCAAAACGGATAGACCCAGATCACCAAATGCACAGTATGAAGGGGGTCTACCCAAAATCGGAGACTGTTGCGGTTTTGGGCTTCCTTTAAAATAGCGGACAGAAACGGATCCGTAGCTGTACACTTCAAATAACATGGGGGGCCTATGGAAACGGATCTGTTTTTCTGTACTGAGCATGGTCAGAAGCGATGTCCAGCTGCTCCGAACCCGATCTCTGCTAACTGATGATGGATCCGGTTTAAAAACTGTTTGTGGGCATCACTTGGCACAGATCAGTGTCTGTCCGTGTGGTTCTAGAAATTCAAGGATCCACACGGATGTGCAAAGAACGCAGTGTGAAGGGGCCTAATATGATGCCTGAGGAGAAGATATCTGTTCTGCACAATGTGTGTACATGGGGCGGGCTGTGTGCAGGGTCTTCACATCTGTTCTGCTGCCTTCGGCTGTTTTTTTTTTTTTTTCTTTCACTGCTAGGGACAACTCCTTCTGTC
The DNA here is from genome assembly GCA_033576535.1 of Allobates femoralis. NCBI lineage: Eukaryota > Metazoa > Chordata > Amphibia > Anura > Aromobatidae > Allobates > Allobates femoralis. The sequence goes on along the minus strand of JARQOC010000010.1, from coordinate 77,810,125 downwards.
TGCACTTATAAGCCCCTGTACTCGCCTCCAGCGCTGTCGATAATCGCAGGTCATGTGACATTACGGGGGGCCCACGTCCAATCACCGCCGGCTTCTGTCTTCACATTTGGACCAAATGGACAATAAGCAGTAAGTGACAGCCTACACTCACTTGGTCCGAAGGTGAAGACAGAAGCTGGCGGTGCTCTGGATTTATACACGTCCCCATTGCATGGGTGACTTCCAATTTGCTGACTATAGACTGTATGCAGTAGATCTCATTCATGTGTGTATTTGAAGACCGTTGTTAAGAGTTGTGAGGTCCCTAGTGCACTGTGAGCAGCCGATGTTTGTAGTGTATGACATAACACCAGTTGCTGGGGGTTACTTTGTGTTCTCTTTGCTGTATCACTGACTTTGATGTTCCTTGTCTTCTCGTTACAGCTGACACCATGCAGCTTTTTGTGAAGAGCGCAGAGTCTGCACACCCTCGAGGTGTCGGGGCAGGAGACTGTTTCCCAGATTAAGGTGAGAACCTGGGGGTAAAATAAGTGGTTTAAACTTCTGTGGATTTGAGGAGAATATAATGACCTTCCACATGGATTCAGTGGAGTTCAGCTATGCTAAACCTTACAAGCCTTTCTGCCTTAGAATGTTGATGTAAAATGCTCTTAGTGTCTCTGCGGTTTGCAAACAAAAAATACTGGAAATGAATCTAAAATTCCTCCATTTATCTGTTCAGGCTCAAATCTCCTCCCTAGAGGGAATTTCCTCTGAAGACCAGGTTCTTCTCCTTTCTGGTACCCCCCTCTCCGATGAAGCCACCCTAGTCCAAAGTGGAGTGTGTGAACTCAGCACCTTGGATGTAGCTGCTCGTCTTTTGGGAGGTTTGTGCTTTTAGTATATTTTTTGCTGATTAGTAAAGGTTTTAATATTTACTTCAACCCCTCTTATTCCTCTTAGATATACTGTGCTATATTTATAATATATATAGGTACTAAACATGTAATGTTTCCCATCAACAGGTAAAGTCCATGGTTCTCTCGCTCGTGCTGGAAAAGTACGAGGTCAGACTCCAAAGGTGCGTAGTGTATAGATAATTCAGCAATGGCCATTTTCTCAAGTAGTCTGGGTCTAGGCAATATCTCTGAACTGTAGAGTGTGCTGTGACATTACAGATCCAGAAGTCATGAGCACATCCAGCATGGTTTGGGATTTACAGATCTCGTAGCTGCCTATGGCTTTGACTGTTTTCCATCACAACATAAGATGTGATTACATTTGTTTTATTACAGGTGGCCAAGCAGGAGAAGAAGAAAAAGAAGACTGGCAGAGCAAAAAGACGCATGCAATATAACAGGCGCTTTGTCAATGTGGTCCCCACCTTTGGCAAGAAGAAGGGACCAAATGCCAACTCTTAATCTGTCTTGGAGTCAATAAAAATTTTTGAACTTCATTGTCCTTTGTGGAGTCATCAGTGTGCGATGTGCAGCTGTAAGGTCACAGGTTTTACATTTGTCAGAAAAATGAAAATCGAGCAGTCAGCAAGTCCCAAGTGGTTATAGATGCATATCCTGTGTGTTCTTTGGTTATGAAGATGTGACACATGTTCTATTGAAACACAATGTTTATAAACTGCAGCTTAATAATGGTTGGTTAATCTTTGGGTACTGAGGTTTTTGGGTCAGGACTCCTGTACAAAGCAGTAGGAGGGATCTCATGTTTAGTGATGTACAATGGAGCGGTCATAGAGGTATATGAAATCAGACATGTATGTTTTCTGTCGGATTCTGTTCAACTTCAGAATATGCATAAGGCTACATGTGCATGATTAGTGTTTGCAGTGTTTTGGATGCATCGCATTTGTGCTGCGTCCATAGTGCTGTGTTGTCCAGTACATGCACAATGGTTGGGAATTCCAGAAATCCTGTGCTTCTTGACTGTGCAGCATAACCTGACCTGCGGGGGTGGATTCCGTGCTGCTGCTTCTCTGCAGCATTTGAATTTAGGACTGTGGGAATGCAGGAAAAAGCTGCCATGTTCCATGCGCAGATTGTGGGCACAAGGCGGCTGCCAAGAAATAACCAGCTTCCCTCAGGTCTGAAGACAATGCGTCCAGGACGCAGTTTCCCTGGATTTAATGCACATACCCTAAATGTTGAATAGATTTTGGTCCCAACTCTTTAATCTGCATCAATCTCCAAAATGGGCATCCACACTCGCTCTGCCATTTAAATTTCAATGAAGGGAATAGTCATGCACATGCCAGGCCACCTCTACGTATAGTCTTTGTTTGGATGTGGGGCTCAGACCTGCACCAATTAGATTTGTTTAAAGTGGGATTTCTTCTTTTAAAAAATGTAGTTTAATCCACCCAAAATTTTAAGTATTCATTCATTCTAAACAGGGTCACATTTGATAAATTAACATTTCAAATCATATCTTAATTGTAGACTGCAGAGTGTCCTGTGCATTGGATGAGCTGCAGAATTCCCCATTGAAGGGTTCATCAATAATTATTTCTATAACACTAAATATTCCAGATGGATAAATAATATTAGAGAACACCTAGAGAAGCTCCTCTGATATCTAAATTGATGAACATTAATATGGAGTCCGTTCCTTTCCCGCCTCTACGCTTTTCAGAAGGTTTTCTACAAGATTAAAGCGTCTTAATTTTTTTAATTCATCCAGAAGAGCATTTGTGAGGTCAGACCCTGATGTTGAAGGAGAGGAGGCTCACATTATCTGGTCTAGTTCATCTTTAAGGTGTTGGATGGGGTTGAGGTCCCCTCCCCCATCTTTATGGACCTATCCCTCTGTGCACAGTCATGGGAAGTGGAGAGGGGCCTTCTCCAAAGTGTTGCCACATAATGTCTTGTGCTGAAGCATTGCTTTCCCTTCACTGGAGCTAAGGGGCTAAAGCCGACCCCTGAGCAACAAACTCCTAGCATTATCCTCCTTCACCAAACTAGAGCTGGCACAATGCAGTCAGGTGGGTAATGCTCTGATATTCACCACACCCAGACTTCCACCAGATGCCTGATAGTGTGATCCGTCACTGCACAGAACATGTTACATCCACCGTGGCTGTGGCTTTTTCATCCGACACTCAGCGTTGTTCTTGGTGATGTAAGGCTGATGCTGATTGCATTGTGTAATCTGTATCTATGGAATGAGTCTTTAAACTCAATGGACTTTGGTTACATTCACACTGTGCGTTTCTGCATCCATTTTTTGCAGTGCACAAAAAGAATCACTCGAATTCCCAGCTAAGTCAATGGGTTTCCATTATTTGCCATTCAGACAGGGTGCTTGTAAAGTGACACGGCACAAAAAGGATCAGAAACAGATGATCCATTTTATACTTTGTGGAGACAGAAGAAAAATAGGTGCATCTGTATGTAGCCTTAAAGACACTATCCTGTGCTCCACAACCCCTAATTAATGGCTCCAGGGTGGAGGAGCATCAGCTAAAAAACATTCTCCCTTCCTCAGAAGAGTCAGTGACCTGATGACAAACAATGACTGTTCTGCTCAGACACAAACATGAGGGCAGCGGAGTCACATGACATTGGGGTTCATGCTACCGCTTATTTGATGTTAAAGTGAATAAGTCATCACATCTTTTGGCAGGATGCCAGGACAGAGACCCTGATTCAGTGATGTGTCACGAACAGCAGCTCAGTATAGTTCTGATACATTCACTGTTTTATCATATAAAGATGATCACCAGAGGACTAGTAAACCTGCTGCCAGGTAGTCCAGCCCCACCTGATAGGTGGCTATGTGCCTTTACAGTGTACACAGCTGCCAGTCAGGGGTGTGGGTGTGGTTACACAGCTGCCAGTTGGGTGTGGGCGGGGTTATACAGAGCTGCCAGTCAGGGGTGTGGGCGGGGTTATACAGAGCTGCCAGTCAGGGGTGTGGGCGGGGTTATACAGAGCTGCCAGTCAGGGGTGTGGGCGGGGTTATACAGAGCTGCCAGTCAGGGGTGTGGGCGGGGTTATACAGAGCTGCCAGTCAGGGGTGTGGGCGGGGTTATACAGAGCTGCAAGTCAGATGTGGGCGGGGTTATACACAGCTGCCAGTCAGAGATGTGGGCGGGGTTATACACAGCTGCCAGTCAGGGGTGTGGGTGGGGTTATACAGAGCTGCCAGTCAGGGGTGTGGGCGGGGTTATACAGAGCTGCCAGTCAGGGGTGTGGGCGGGATTATACAGAGCTGCAAGTCAGGGGTGTGGGCGGGGTTATACAGAGCTGCCAGTCAGGGGTGTGGGCGGGGTTATACAGAGCTGCAAGTCAGAGATGTGGGCGGGGTTATACACAGCTGCCAGTCAGAGATGTGGGCGGGGTTATACACAGCTGCCAGTCAGGGGTGTGGGTGGGGTTATACAGAGCTGCCAGTCAGGGGTGTGGGCGGGGTTATACAGAGCTGCCAGTCAGGGGTGTGGGCGGGATTATACAGAGCTGCCAGTCAGGGGTGTGGGCGGGGTTATACAGAGCTGCCAGTCAGGGGTGTGGGCGGGATTATACAGAGCTGCAAGTCAGGGGTGTGGGCGGGGTTATACAGAGCTGCCAGTCAGGGGTGTGGGTGGGATTATACAGAGCTGCCAGTCAGGGGTGTGGGCGGGATTATACAGAGCTGCCAGTCAGGGGTGTGGGTGGGATTATACAGAGCTGCCAGTCAGGGGTGTGGGCGGGATTATACAGAGCTGCCAGTCAGGGGTGTGGGTGGGGTTATACAGAGATGCCAGTCAGGGGTGTGGGCGGGGTTATACAGAGCTGCCAGTCAGGGGTGTGGGCGGGGTTATACAGAGCTGCCAGTCAGGGGTGTGGGCGGGGTTATACAGAGATGCCAGTCATGGGTGTGGGCGGGGTTATACAGAGCTGCCAGTCATGGGTGTGGGCGGGGTTATACAGAGCTGCCAGTCAGGGGTGTGGGGGGGTTATACAGAGCTGCCAGTCAGGGGTGTGGGTGGGATTATACAGAGATGCCAGTCAGGGGTGTGGGCGGGATTATACAGAGATGCCAGTCAGGGGTGTGGGTGGGATTATACAGAGATGCCAGTCATGGGTGTGGGCGGGGTTATACAGAGCTGCCAGTCAGGGGTGTGGGCGGGGTTATACAGAGCTGCCAGTCAGGGATGTGGGCGGGGTTATACAGAGCTGCCAGTCAGGGGTGTGGGTGGGATTATACAGAGATGCCAGTCAGGGGTGTGGGCGGGGTTATACAGAGCTGCCAGTCAGGGGTGTGGGCGGGGTTATACAGAGCTGCCAGTCAGGGGTGTGGGCGGGATTATACAGAGCTGCCAGTCAGGAGTGTGGGTGGGATTATACAGAGCTGCCAGTCAGGGGTGTGGGCGGGATTATACAGAGCTGCCAGTCAGGGGTGTGGGTGGGGTTATACAGAGATGCCAGTCAGGGGTGTGGGCGGGGTTATACAGAGCTGCCAGTCAGGGGTGTGGGCGGGGTTATACAGAGCTGCCAGTCAGGGGTGTGGGCGGGGTTATACAGAGATGCCAGTCATGGGTGTGGGCGGGGTTATACAGAGCTGCCAGTCATGGGTGTGGGCGGGGTTATACAGAGCTGCCAGTCAGGGGTGTGGGCGGGGTTATACAGAGCTGCCAGTCAGGGGTGTGGGTGGGATTATACAGAGATGCCAGTCAGGGGTGTGGGCGGGATTATACAGAGATGTCCAGTCAGGGGTGTGGGCGGGGTTATACAGAGCTGCCAGTCAGGGGTGTGGGCGGGGTTATACAGAGCTGCCAGTCAGGGGTGTGGGCGGGGTTATACAGAGCTGCCAGTCAGGGGTGTGGGCGGGGTTATACAGAGCTGCCAGTCATGGGGTGTGGGCGGGTTATACAGAGCTGCCAGTCAGGGGGTGTATACGAGTGCGTCAGGGTGGCGGTTATACAGAGTGCCAGTCATGGGGTGTGGGCGGGGTTATACAGAGCTGCCAGTCAGGGGTGTGGGCGGGGTTATACAGAGCTGCCAGTCAGGGGTGTGGGCGGGGTTATACAGAGCTGCCAGTCAGGGGTGTGGGCGGGGTTATACAGAGCTGCAAGTCAGAGGTGTGGGCGGGGTTATACAGAGCTGCCAGTCAGGGGTGTGGGCGGGGTTATACAGAGATGCCAGTCAGGGGTGTGGGCGGGGTAATACAGAGCTGCCAGTCAGGGGTGTGGGCGGGGTTATACAGAGCTGCCAGTCAGGGGTGTGGGCGGGGTTATACAGAGCTACCAGTCAGGGGTGTGGGCGGGGTTATACAGAGTTGCCAGTCAGGGGTGTGGGCGGGGTTATACAGAGCTGCCAGTCAGGGGTGTGGGCGGGGTTATACAGAGCTGCCAGTCAGGGGTGTGGGCGGGGTTATACAGAGCTGCCAGTCAGGGGTGTGGGCGGGGTTATACAGAGCTGCCAGTCAGGGGTGTGGGCGGGGTTATACAGAGCTGCCAGTCAGGGGTGTGGGCGGGGTTATACAGAGCTGCCAGTCAGGGGTGTGGGTGGGGTTATACAGAGCTCAGCATTTATAGATCTGCAGCAAATAAAACAGGGATTTATGAAAGCTGCAGCGGAAGCCAGTAAGTGACCCATCCTGGAGTTGGGCTCAGGCCCTCATCAGGCTTCTTCCCTTTAATAATGAGTAGTCCCCCCAGTACAATGACAGTTTATAGTTGTCTCCATACAGAGCCCTTGTGTATAGTGATGGCTGGTGTGTATAGAGCCTCACATATCTCCATACACGAGGCCGCTGCTGTCAGTCACGTGACCTCCCTCTGGCTGTGTACGGGCAGTGTGAAGGGTCAATCCGCGCTCCGCCACGTGGTCACAGGCAACTTCCTGTTCCGGGGTCACAGGACGATATACTTCGCTCTGATTGGTGGAGGCCCGGGAGGGCGTGGGTCGTCGCCAAGGTAACGCTGATAGTGATGGAGTCGACTGATGGCCAAGTCGTGTTTCCAGGCCGCAGTCCTCCGGCGCCCGCGGTGTGCGCGCTCTGCCTGTCCGCCCCAGGGAGGTACACGTGTCCGCGGTGCAATGCTCCGTACTGCAGCCTGGCCTGTTACCGGGGAGGCCGGCACTCCGCCTGCTCCGAGCTGTTCTACAAGGAGGCCGTACTGCGGGCCCTGCGGGAGGAAGAGGCCGGAGATGGGAGGAGGCGGGCGGAGGAGATGCTGGTGAGGCTGCGGGAAGAGGACGAGAAGGAGGACGGTGAGGAGGAGGAGGAGGCCGGGCTGTGGGGCAGTCTGTCCCGCCAGGAGAAGGAGCATTTCATCGGCTTATTACAGAGCGGCCACATCGGGGTCCTGGTGCCTCAGTGGAGGCCATGGTGGGACCGGCCATCACCGGGGAGGAAGATCCTGGAGCTACCGGAGACCGGGCCTGTACTGCCACCCTGCGGGCAAGAGGAGGGCGCCACTGCACCAACCAGCACCGACTCCTCACCGGGGAGGAAGATCCTGGAGCTGCCGGAGACCGGGCCTGTACTGCCACCCTGCGGACAAGAGGGCGGCGCCACAGGACCAACCAGCACCGACTCCTCACCGGAGATCGGGCCTGTACTGCCACCCTGCGGGCAAGAGGGGGGCGCCACAGCACCAACCAACACCGACTTCTCACCGGAGAGGAAGATCCTGGAGCTGCCGGAGACCAGACCTGTGCCGGAGCAATGCCAGGGAGCCCCGTTGCCAACCTGCGGACAAGAGGAGGGTGCCACAGTACAAACCAGCACCGACTCCTCACTGGCTGATGGTCAGACAAGTCCAGGAACGAGTAAACATGTCAGCACCATCCCTGATCAGGTCCCCAGCCCTCCTGAGACCGCTGATGGCCAGAAGATGGCTTCGAAGGACTCTACTAAGACACACACTAATCATGGCCCCCGTGAGACCATCCTGCAGGACGACAGCAGGGTAAAGGAGCAGCAGAACAAAGATGGCGGAGACCCAAGCCTAGAGGAGGACTCCATTGTATCAGTGGTCCCACCTCTTCTTAGCAGTATCCCGCCCCTTTGCTCGCTCACACGTAGCCCCTCCCCATTGGTTCGCTTCACTTTGGTCAATGTCATTTACGGCTATTCTTTCTCCCTGTTACGACATAACGGTGACCTGAGTGATGACGAGATGATGTCGGGCTTCATAGGGACTCTGCTGTCCGTGTCTGGCGCCCTCAGCACGACCGCTGTGTACAACTCTGCTGCCCAGGCTTTGAAGAGCGGCCTACGAGCCGCCTCTGATCCCCTTCTAGGTGGAGATGAAGGTGCAGCAGTACTGGCCATGGAGGCCACCGCCAAGATCCTTCTGGGTGATGGCGGTAAGAGGTATTCGCTGGCTGCCCTCTCCCACTTGTGCCATTTACTGGGAAAAATCCGACAAGTTGTAACAGAAGAAAAGGACGCGAAGAGAAGAGCTTTTATTGCCAAGAAGAAATGCTTGTTCCTGGCATCGTGGGTGAACGAGAATGGGGGCCGTTTGGCCGCATTATCTGCTGAAGTCATGATGGAGTATGAACAGCATCTTAAAGACCTGAAGGAAATGGCTGAGATATCAACAGGACTTCAGAGGGTCTGGGGTGGAAAAAGACCCCCTGCCAAGAAGAAACTAATCCAGGAGGTTAACTGAACAATACAGGGACACCGCTATGACCCGTCCGGATGGCTGGACCGGTGCGCTGTGCTAATGTTGGTTACACCGACAACAGCCAGGATGATTCCTTATTGGACAATACCTTTAAATTACTCACAATTTTGCAGCAACGGTCAGACACCACCCTCGGTCATTCCACTCCGACTCCAGAAAGAGCGCAGGGAACCGCCGGTTGTCTTCACACTGACTCCTCCTGGTCCCGCTGGTGCACACTTCCAGTATAATGTTTAACAGATGCAGTAGCACTCACCGGCCAGGAGTTAAAGTGTCACTTTATTCATCAGCTGTCATCAGGCAAATGTTATACTGGCAATGTCTTTATATTTATAGCACTTGGTGCTTCTTCTACAAGCTCCCAGTGTCCGTCTGTAAACGCTGCCATCATGGCTGTGGGATAAGCTCCAGAGCACTGACTACTCTGATCTGTATTCTATACGATCACTGATGACCATGTAAAGCCTCTGGAATGGCATTTCATATGGATGTATTTGTATGAACAACATAAAACATATTTTTCTATATAAAGAATGCTGTCATGTTACAGAAATGAGTACTACATGCACAGTCATTCAGAGGAAGGGAGGCTGACCTGATACATGGTGGATAAATATATTTCCATGTCATTTAAAGGGAATCTGTCAGCAGGTTTTTGCTGCCTCATCTGAGAGCAACATAATGCAGGCAAACAGATCCTGATTTCTACGTATCACTTAGATTTTGGAGTGCAGTGGTTCTGACAGAAAGGCTTTAGATTTAGCAATGCAGCAGAGCTGAAAGTACTGCCCCGCCCCTGATAGGCTCTGTATGCAAAGTCTATAGACAGTGAGCTGTCAACCAATCAGAGCTGGAAGCATGATGGAATTGAAATTCTTCATTGAGTAATTCCCCCAGGATGCAGCATATTGACTATGGTTTTGACTTGTGAATCACAGCAGCAGTTATGATAACAAAAGACACAATTTTTCTTTGTTAAAATAAACCTGATTTTAGTTGTTTTTTTTTTTTTAAATACAAATACTCTCCAGTAAAGTGTTTGTGAGATCAACAATCTGATATTACTCACATTGTAGGCACAGTTTATTTGGCCTTAGTACAGCTTTGTGTAGGAACTGAAAATTTAGGGTAGAGGTTGGAAATGAATTAGACAAAGCAGCGCAAGGAAGCTGGAAGAGGTTTCCCGATTAGTCCCGATTCAGTTCTATTCTTGGTTCCAAATGTACATTTCCTATCTCTATCCTTCATGGCTGCGATGTGGATACCTGCATCTAAGTCCTGGCCACCAGAGACAAAGTTCTAAAAACAGATGAGCGCAGCTGATCTTTGCTGTTTGTGTAACTTCTATTCATTTCTATTGGAGTTACACCAACAGTAGCAGAGCTGCGCTCAGCTGTTTTCTGGACTTTGTCTCTTCTGGTCGGGACTTAGATGCAGGTATCCACATCGCAGCCATGAAAGATGGAGATAGGAATAACACTATAAAGAAAATCTCACCAGATTTTTGCTACCACATCTGAGAGCAGCATGATGTAGGGGTGGAGGCCCTGATTCCATCAATGTGTCCTATACTGGGCTGCTTGCTGCAGTTTAGATATCTTTTTCATCTGCTGCAGATCCGCCAGTTTTCAGAATTCAGAGCCCTGTATAGCCCCACCCACACTACTGATTGGCAGCTCTATATAACCCCGCCCATACCACTGATTGGCAGAATTCTGTCTATGCACAGTGCACACAGAATTCTGCCAATCACTGCCAGGGGTGGGGTTTTACAGAGCTCATGAATATAGAGCTGGCATCATATTTACCAGTCCTCTATTGATCTGTTGATTTTAAATGATTTTTATAAAATCTACTCTAGACAGCCCAGTAAGAGACACATCATTGGAATCAAGGTCCCTGTCCTTACAAAATGATGCTCTCACATTAGGTGGCAAAAACCTTGACAGATTCCCTTTAAATGAGTTGTCCTGGCCATACAGACAACTGGGGAATTAGTGTAACGTACTGAATCTGAACAAGGTGTAATGTGTACACTGTTAGGATTGTGCTTGCAATTACATGCTGATTTTATCTTTTCCGCTTCTCATAATTCTGATCATTAACAAAAGATGAATAATGAGTGTTCGATAATCTCAAGTATGCAAATCAGTTACAAGTGATCACAAGACGTTCACTGGAAGTGCAAAACACACTGTCAGGATTCAGGATGGTACACACCCTTCATAATTTTGTTCATGGCCCAGATTATTATTATTATTATTTATTTATATAGCGCCATTGGTTCCATGGCGCTTTACATAAGGAGTGGGGGTAACAAAGACAGGTACAGTACATATGAGCAGTCAATGCTTGCTGATAACCCCATTAGGACCATACAACTGCAGTCTTAAAGCAACTGCACGCGAGGTAATTTTTTTGCACTGGGGATTTTAACCTTAACGTTATTGGTTGCTCAGGATTGATGCTGGTAACACTTCTACAAAATGAACTAATGCCAGGTTCTAATATTCACATTATAACTGCATCAGCATGGAATACTCTTTAGAGTTGTCCCACCATTAAAAAACACTTAATGCACTAGTGCATCTCAATGAATTAGAATATCATCAAAAAGTGACTTTATTTCAGTAATTAAATACATAAAGTGACACACATATATTATATAGAGTCATTACACACAGAGGATCTATTTCATGTTTATTTCTGTTAATGTTGATGATTAATGAAAACCCAAAGGTCATTATCTCAGAAAATAAAAGTAGGGAGGATGAAGGGTTAAAAACTGTGTTGCCATATTCCACCAGACATCAAAGGGTGAATAAGATATTAATTTATTAGTCAATGTGTTTCAGGGCTCCCTGTGGGAATATGATATTGGTTTTTGATGATATTCTAATTCATTTGGATGCTCTAGCGGTTACATAACTCACCTTCCCTCATCCCCCGCAGCTCCAGGGTGACCGCTCCGGGTTTCACTACTTCTTGTTCCCTCCATGTGGACTTTCCTGCAGTATGTCCTGGACTAACAAGAAGTAGAGAGACTGGCAGGAGACACTGCAGCGCTGAATTGGTAAGGTGAGCATTATATTATTTTGCAGCAGTTTAGGAAAAAAATAATTAGCTGGACAACTTAGGACACTGATGTTTTGTTCATGTAGTCCAGCAGTTGGCTTCGGTCTGTATCCGGCTGCTTTGTTTGCCCTCCCCAGGTCCAGCACTGAGTCTCCTCTGATGATCCTGATATGTCAGTCTGCCGTCCTGGTGTTGTAATGTAAGCCTATGAGCAAGGACATGTCTGAAACGCGTAAGGCGAGGGCTGTCTTTTAGGCCATGATCTTGTGTGTTTTTATACTTAGAAGTAGATTTTGAGGTGCTGGATCCCTCACCTAATCGCTCCTGATGTCATGTTGACAGCACTGCAGCCCATCACTGCGGCTGTGATCTCAGGCAGAGTCATTACGCTCAGCGATTGGCTGCAGCCCCGTCAATGTGACGTTGGCACTGCAGACAATCCCAGGTGGCAGGGACTCGGCACTGGTCTCGGGGAGGGCGAGTGAAGACAGTTTGATTCTCCAAAATCAATCTGCAGCTGCGGAATAGGAGTTTTTTTGAAACAGAAAACCCTTATTAGCCATTTTTCCCCATATTCCATAATACATCTTGCACCACACACTGCAGTCCATGGTTTGTTTCTTGCTTCATTCTTCATGCTGGAGCTGAAATAGTTGATGTTGAAGGAGCTAGTAGATGTATGGGAATATCCTGTAAGGCACTCGTCTGCAGTATTCCTGCCACGCGAGTCCGTACTTCTTCATACACTGGTGCTCATCTCTTGCCTCACGGTGAATCAGGAGTACGGTGAAATAAATAACGTAGAAGTAGGGTAAGATATGGCCGAGACCTGTGGGAGACAAGTAGACACGTTGGGGCTTCTCCGGCTCATGGTGAACACTGGTAACGCACAAATCTAAGGCATAAGCTTTTCTCCTTGTGGAGAGGGACAGGCTAGTATGAGGAGACTTAAACACTGCAATGCTTCTCTGGGAAATTAGATATGCAAACTGCCTCTTCAGAGAGGGCTTCAACTCTAGTGCCACGTATTAGAAGTAGCAACCCTAAAAGTTAATATTGGCCCTTTGACAAGGCTCGTAAAAGGGTTGATTATTGAGTTTGAGGATTACTACTTCCAATAGGTGGCACTACAGTTCAAGCCCTCTCTGAAGAGGCAATATCTAATTTTCCAGAGGAGAATTGCAGTGTTTAAGTCTCCTCATACTGGCATGTCACTCTCCACAAGGAGAAAACGTGCCTCTTAGACCTCACTTAGCCTCTCACCTAGCCAAATCTCATACTTTTCACTGATAAAAAGGGTCTGTAAATTGAGGTTATGGTTTGGTTATTATACTTTCTAAGGTTGGTTTAACATTGGTGTTTGTGCCACTTGCGTATCCAGGAGGCACAGTTGTGCAGAAACGCATGCGTCCCCTTGTTTAACATGGGGATGCATGATATCTGCGTTTGGCTACGGACGCATTAGTTTGCATGCTTTTTATGTGTGCCCTGAAAACGCATCTTGTTGCAATTTTTGTGAAGGTGCAAACTTTATACGCAAACGTCCTCAAGCACTGAAATAATACATAGAGCTCTATGTATCCACACTGTCACCTGGGTGGCAGCGCAAGCAAATGCATCTCTCTCCCTTATGGTGCCCTATGGGGAGAAAAACTTGTAATTATTTCCTATGGAGAATTCCCAACTGCTAAATAAACGCAGCGTATGCCTGCGTTTGGACATGCATTTGCGTCTGCGCACCAGATGCACACGTACCGAACATATGACAAGGCACATAAAAGGGTCAATACTGACTTTTAGGATTGCTACTTCCAATAGGTGGCACCAGGGTTCAAATCCTCTTTGTTACAAAGTTGCATCAACATTTTTTACATTAGAATTAAAGGGAAAACTGTCCCAAGATGCAGCATGAAGTAGTGTATCTACCCCTGATTATAGTGGGGCCACTTTAGGAACAATTTTTGTATTCATGAGTGATGAAATCTGTCAAGCAGCAGCAGGTGGACAGGACAACCAGCAGCTCATGAATACAGAGGACTCCACAGAACGTGCTCATCCCTGGGGGGGGGTGGGGGGACTCCACAGGACGAGCTCATCCCTGGGGGTGGGGGGACTCCACAGGACGTGCTCATCCCTGGGGGTGGGAGGACTCCACAGGACGTGCTCATCCCTGGGGGTGGAGGTTACTCCACAGGACGGGCTCATCCCTGGGGGGGAGGGGACCCCACGGGACGTGCTCATCCATGGGAAGACTCATGAGCTTGCCTTGTGTTATTTTATGACAACTCCTGCAAAATAGTAATTTACCCACAGCTGGAATTAGAATCTGTCACTACCTTATTCTCCGTTCATCTAGTGCCACATAAACCTGGTGACAAAACGCCCTAAGGGTACCGTTACACGAATCAATATTTCACTGGCAATTTGCTGGTTGCAGTGAAATCATGGACACATTGTTACATTTGTACATGGCCACAAAATAGAACAAGGTGTCCATGATTTCACTGCAACCAGCAATATTGCCATTGAAATTGCCTAGCAATATTGATTCGTGTAATAGTACCTTTACACTATATAGTTCAGCCACATTCATGTTCAAGGGTTATACAATGCTGGATGTGCTATATACACAGCCGGGGCAGAGCTATGACAGTAACTGAGGAGAGGAGGTTGAGGTAGTTTAATGGATGATTTTAGTGATGATACTTTAATCCAGGCCTTTATTTTTCAATTTGAGGCCGCATAACACGGATGAGGATCACATCAAAATGCTTGGACTGGCCGGCGGCTCTCATGCTCCGATATTGACAGCTTCATGTATTTCTATGCAGCGCTCAGGTCAGAGGAGCCGCCAGCTGATTCGGGCATTTTGATGCGACTGATGCCTGACTCCGGTCACATGCAACTTTTTGTAATACTACCCATTGATTTTAACTATAAGTGGCAGCTACAGTCCCCCCAATTGCATATATCTCAATGTATTGCTCTGACGTGCAGCTGTAGCTAAATAGCACTGATTGATTTTAACTATAAAAAGTGGCAGTATAGCCCTGGCCTAAATAGAACACTACTAATAAGTCATGTGGTGACAATTAGGACATATGGAAGGTGATTTTGCCAGTAAGAATATTAATCCATTGTACAGATCAGGCTCCACTGCTGGAATCCCCCCTGATCCCCCACTTACAAGAACCAGAGCCCCAAATATCTTTCCATACATATTATGTGACATTCTCCGCCCCACACCGCAGTGACTTACCACATGGCAGTGACCAGGCCAGAGCCATAATTAAATCTCCAAGGTAATTTGGGTGACGAACAAGACCCCACCATCCAGATACCAGGAGACGCTTTCCTGTTGCGGTTTGGATGGTTTCCAGTCCTACAAATGACACAAGATGTGGCTTACATGAGGAGTGCAAGACGTTTATCCTAATCTAGTAAGTGATTGTTGCGTATCCCTATAAGTAATCGCTGGTTTTGCACTTTGGCACCTTTACAGCAATTCACTTAAAGTATAAATGTTATTTCATTGAAAAACAAAACAAAAATCCAATACTGCCCTGGTTGTTAATGATGGATCACATAGCCGCTAAGAATTATTTTTTTGTGCCATATGACTTATTTTCTCACATTTTCTGTGCTTTTTTTTAAAAAAAACGGCATTTTATGGCTTTGTGGGCGTGGCCAGAAGCGTATAGGGGGTAGTGCAATGTGACAGCAGAGAAGGGGTTACCAGAGACCGTGGCTGAGCTGTGTGGAGCCAGATGACAGATCAGAAGCTTGAGCCAAGGAAAGAGGAGTTTGCAGTGATCCTGACATTGCTTATCAATAGTGCTGTAGCCTGAGATAATCTGATACACTGATATGTCTACTTCACACACATTGTAGTGGGGACACCTTGTGGAAGGTTTATGAATAGTTTTCCACTAGAATTATCTGATAAAGTACATTTGAAAGTTTATTAAAATCACCTGTTCTATACTATTATCATTAAATAAAAAATTGAAACAGCAGATACATTTTAACGGGGCGGTGATTCAGTAGATAGGCAGAAAAGAATCTAAAATGATGGTCTATTTGAGGACACCTATCAATCATTGTTATAGCTTCTTTAAAATTAGGGTCCATACAAGTCTTACACCAGAGATGCCAGCGCTGGATCTCCCACAACACTAATGCCACATAAGCGCTGCTGCCAATCAGCAGTTGATGTTCTCACATTATTATTATTATTATTATTATTTATTTATATAGCGCCATTGGTTCCATGGCGCTTTACATAAGAAGTGGGGGTAACAAGGACCGGTACAGTGCATATGAACAGTCAATGCTTGCTGATACACGACGGGAGAGGATCCTGTCCACGAGGGCCTCACATGTACTCCGGACAGGGATGTTTGAGAAACGCAGCTCAATAGCGGACTCTGGTTGACTGCAGCAGTCACGTCATGTCAGCTTTGTATTTTTTTTTTCTTCCATTAGGGGATAAGACCACGATCACAGAGAATTTTGAGACCTTCAAAAACCAAACCACAAGTTTTTGAAGCAGAAATAAGCTTTAGAAAACACTCATATTGGAAAGTGGGGTTTGGTTTAGTTTTTTCTTTTACACAAGTGATTTTGGAAAAGAAAAAATTCCAATAAAGCATAACCACCATTTACATTTTTATTTAATAATAATGTAGAGCAAGTGATAATAAACTTTCAAATATACTTAATTAATTAAATCTGGTTGAAAACTATTCATAAACCTTCCACAAGGTGTTCCCACTACACTGTGTGAAGCAGACATATGTTCATTATCAGTCAGATCTGTCTTAACACTGAATACAGATCATGTAACCATATAGGGTAAAGGGGGCGTGGCCTACACTGCTGACTGCACACTGCAGCTGATGAGGAAACAATGTATCAGATTATCCCAGGGTACAGCACCATTGCTGAGCAACGTCAGTGCAAACTCCTTTTTCCTTTGCACAAGCTTCTAATCTGTCATCTGGCTCCACACAGCTCAGTAAAGATCTCTGTTAACCCCTTCTCTGCTATCACATCACTTTGCAGTGCTCCCTATCAGCTGCTGGCCATGCCCACACAGCCATAAAATACACAGAAAAATGTGAGAAAATAAGTCATATGGCACAAAAACAGCATTACCTTAGCTGCTATGTGACCCATCATTAACAACCAGTGCAGGATTGGGTTGCTTGTTTTTTGTTTGTTTTTTAATAAAAAGACATTTACACTTTAAGTATTTTTGAAGCCCTTTGATTAGACACCACCTAGTTTGTAGGATATGTCTTCAGTATCATGCACCCTCCCAAAAATCAGACATTTTTCAAAACCACTTCAGTAAAAAAAAACAAAAAAAACTTAAGATATATAAAAGCACAATGTATCAAACCATTATTAATGCAGCTTTTGGAGGAGGAACTGCAAAAAAAAAAACATTGAAAAACTCAGTGTGAACATCGCCGTGGAGCACGTTCTCTTACCGGCCACACTTGGGTCTGCAGGATTTCTTCGGAAGGCATTTTTCTGTGAGTTTGACCCTCGGAAAATGAAGTATCCGACAGCTGCCGAAATGTGAAGAATTTCATATCAATTTTAAAAATGTATAAACTAATTTCCTTTGTAAATAAACTGTAGAAAGAAGTGTAACAAAGAAATGTCCCAGGAGGAAATCCTAGATTTTAGGCACAAATGTAACATGTTACACAATGACAACTTATACAACTATGTATACATACAACAGGACCTAAGAATTCTGCATTATCTTGTGCTGATCAGGACTGACACCTTATTCTAGTCTAGAGTTAGTTTTTTATATAATATTACTGATCAACATCTGATGTAAGGAAAACAATTCCTAAAGCAAAATCTATACAGGCAACATGTAACAAGCACGGCGCTCCTCTTACCGGCTGGTGCTCATGTTGGGGCCCATCCCATGTAGGAACAATATAGAAGAACTTGGAGCTTGTTGAAGGTTAATGTGTTTTATTAACAGGTGCGGTGTGTAGTTTAATACACAACGTTTCGGTCAGACCACTGACCTTCATCAGATGCACGGAGAGCGCTATTCATAAGCTCACACTCTTTTTTTCCTTTTGTCCATCAGTAATTTGTGCATCTGATGAAGGTCAAGGGTGTGACTGAAACGTTGTGCATTAAGCTACACATTACACCTGTAAATAATACACATTAATCTGCAACTTTCAACAAGCTCCAAGTTCTTCTATATTGCCATACAGGCAGTAGTCCAGCACAGAATGCTGGGGGATTTCTGCTCTGAAGTCTTCATAACTGTGAATGCAGCTCTGCACTATAAAGCTGTAAATATTTTGCATGACTTATTTTTTACTGAAATGGACTTGCAAAGTAAATCCTTAGTGTTCTGTCCAGTGTGTTACCTGCATGTACTGAAAAGGGGTTGTCTAGGGGGTCATATTTTATTTATTTTGTTTTACAAAAAGTGTAAAATTGCTCACGAAATTCTTCTGGCTGGACATCTTGGGGATATTGGTAAGACCTCTGAGTTTCTCCAAACTCACATTTGTCAGCAGGGCCTCCCGGAAGCTCCGACTGTCAGTCTGCAGGCCCTGGCCTAGTGTGAACACCAGTCTCTGGTCTGAAGCTGAGTCTTCAGAGTCTGTGGTCAGGGACCTCTGTGGATCTGCCATGTGAGGGGGCTCCTGGACCTGAGTAGGGCCCTTCTGTTCTGGCAGTTCTGTCTGAGACTCATCCTCTAGTCTCTGGGGTTGAGTCTCAGCCGCAGCCTGACTCCAGGTCACAGCGGCTCAGACTCAACCCCAGAGACTAGAAGATGAGTCTCAGACAGAACAGGAGGGCCCTACTCAGGTCCAGGAGCCCCCTCACATGGCAGATCCACCTAGGTCCCTGACCACAGACTCTGAAGACTCAGCTTCAGACCAGAGACTGGTGTTCACACTAGGCCAGGGCCTGCAGACTGAGAGCCAGAGCTTCCGGGAGGCCCTGCTGACAGATGTTAGTGTGGAGAAGCTCAGAGGTCTTACCAATCCCACTGTATACAGTCTGACCTGGTCCCAGACTTTCTGCAGTGGACACATATCCTTGAGTTATGATGCAATTGCTGCAGCAGCTAAAAGAACAGGAATGGATTGGTGTCACGATCCTTTCACACAGCACGTCTAGGACACTATAAAGATTATGCAGTAACTGGTACCTGGGTGAGCTGTGCTGTCACTATGCTGATTTTCAGCGCAGTCTTTAATTCTGGTTCTGGGAGGTGTTGAGTTGCTCAGATTTTCCATCTTTCCAGTAATTGCTAAGCTACTTTACTGAGCAGCCTTTCCTAAATCTCTGCCGGTCGTACATTCTGTGTGAGTGGTGCTGTTGGCCTGCATAGTTCTGATCATTGTTTACTGACCCTGGACTCTTGCATGATTTCCACTTGCTCGCTGTATGTGATGTGATCTTCTAGTATTTTGATCTGGGACCATTACCTGACTACATCTCAGTTGACTCTCTATTTTACATGCCTTCCCAGAAAACAGACCTGACTTCATCTTTGTGAACTCCTGGAATCTTCTTACGAATCCACCCGGTACCTGACCTCGTCTTACTTGACTACTCTGTCTTCTAAATTACCCATAAGATGTGATGGTGTCACATCCGGGCAGTGTCTAACCAATCCTGAGTATTTTTTCTGTCTTTTTAGAAATTTACCCGGCAGACAATTCCTCTAAGATGAAGTGTTAAAATTTGGAGTCTATAATTACAAGAATATACAATATTTTATATGAATAAAGAAGAGTCTCAGACCATTAATTGGAACCAATCAGACTGATTGATGCCCTTCACGTTTCTGTTAAATTGTAAGATCTCCAGACTTCACTGTAGCCACTTTCTCCGTCTGATAAGTGACCCCACATCTGAGCACAATTTCTAACACGCAGCCATCAGTATAACCTTGTCCACACATACGCTGACATTATGGGTCCATTGGGCTAACTCGATATTTGAAAAATTAAGACGACCAAGTAAAGTTCTCCTACCATTAAGAAGGACGATGCCCACGGCAGCCAAAGTGCTCAGATCCTGTGGGTGACGGACTAAGAAGTACGCCTGCAGCGAGTATGTGAATGGGACCCAGCACAAGTCCCCGAATGCCAACATGAAACCAAATCCGTCATGTACAATGTCCATGGTTGTGAGGATCGCCTCCTGTTGGCAAAAAAGTGGACAAAACGTCATTCATATTCACGTATCTGGCCTCCCAACTCCCCATATGTCAGGAATGTTCTGTGCTTTTCTAAATAATCGTTACCTCATGCCACAGGGCGTCCATGACATACACAGCCTGGAAACTGCAGACCAAAATCATGGAGAGGGACGCGGAGCCGCGGAGCTCGATGTCCTTCATCAGGAAGCAGAGGTTCAACACACACTGGAAGGGAATGTGTCATGTCAGAGGCGTGAAGAGATATTGCTAGATAGGTTGTTAGGATCTTTGGAAAAAGTTATGGAAAAAAATATGGTACCAGCAACAAGACGAGCGGCCTAATATAAAGTAGGCTCCAGGAGATGATAGCAAGGACTTATACCACATAGAGGCAGCCCCTGGAACCACTACAGAACCCCTGGAGCAAGGGGGAACAGGTCTGGTTACCCAAATTACTTACTTTAAAGACTGAACACAATGAGAGGGAACTTGTATAGTGGTGGCATCTTAGACATCTAGAGGATAATCTGGCAAATGTCAAACCCTGTGTCCATTGCGGACCTTAGACTGCTGGACGACATGAAGGTGTTCGGCCCCTACTCTGTCCTTGATGATAATGATGATGACCTGCCACGAATGGTGAACAAACACAACCCACATCACAGCATTACCCCTGATGACTTGGAGCAGAGCTGATCTCACACTAAAGCTACTTGTGTTTCCAGACCTTTCCTGAAGACCTCTCAACAAGTCTGTAATCAAGGAGAGAAGCCGTCCATTACCACTAACCTCAGCCGCAGTGGAGATCTCATTCACCTGACTTGTCCCATCTTCCACCCGTCGGTTTACTTTACTTGCTGCCTCATTTTATACATTTATTCATTGTTCCCATCCACAATATTAAGTCCCATCCGATCTACAATAATGTGTTTTCTAATAGATCTGCATGACTTCAGATGTTTGGCACTCAAAATGTATGCCCCTCCTATGAGAAGTATCAGCTAACTCCACGCTCAGACACCTCCAGCTGGACCCTACAATGGCTCTAAAGTCCCCAATCTCACATAACCTCCCCCCCCCCCCCTGCCCTCAGAGTTGATGAAAAGGCTTAACAGGACTCCGGCCCCAGTCTCCTGCCCTTGAGGATAACCAGGTTTCCTTGCAATGTTGGGACTTGGACAGGGATGTTATCTACTCAACCTTGGTCCCTCACAAACTTAAGTAACCCAAACATAAATGGAATCGATCCATGTTTGTCCCCTATTCACGCTATATGACCCTTCCACGATTCCCTTTTTCCTGCAGAGTTCCAGCTGTAAAGCTGGCGTTGCCTTTCTTCTGACCACTGGCAATGCCCCCTGATTGTTTCCATTTACAATATACCTTATATATAGAATTGATCATTCTTAACATGGTTTTCTAGAATCAGAAATGCTCACCCAACCCATGAGTCCAGGCCGAAGTTCACAGAAATACTTCAGGTCAAAGGAACCGATACGTGGGTTCAGTTCGTGTCCGATGAAAAAGTCGTATAGGGGATTTCCTTTAATAAAAAATGTCAATGTGAGGATTAAGTTACTCCAGGAGGTTTAACACTATTTTCAATACTGCATTTATAGTTTAGTGAACATTGTTTAACCTCTCCCTGCCCTGCACCATAACCATATATCTGAGGTACTATGCTGTTCCCAAAAGTTGCCTCAAGGCCCCGTTACATGTAGTGATGTTGCCGTGATCCAAACAACGATCCGACCTGGCCGGGATCGCTGAAACATCGCTGTGTGGTCGCTGGTCAGATGCCATACAGGCAGACTTACCAGCGATTACCTAGCGATGCGCCAACACCCGACGGTCGTTGGGATCTGTTTGGTTCTCGGGCGAAGCATGGAGCTCGCTGGTCGCTGCCCCTGACACACACAGCGATGCAGCATGCGCAGCAGGAGATCGCTGATCAAAAAATGGTCCAGGGCATTCATTAACTTTGAGCGATCTCCCAGTGGGGGGCCGATCGCTGCTAGGTGTCACACACAGCGATGCTGTTGGCGAGGTCACTGCTACTTCACAAAACCTGTGACGTTGCAGCGATATAGTTAGCGATATCGTTACGTGTAACGGGGCCTTTAGTCTTGTCCGCGGTGTCAGTGGCAGGCGCCAGCTGTATTATACAGACGTCACTCTGCAGGAACAGTTCGCTATTTAACCTCTTGGGTGTCGTGTTAACCCACAGAGTAAAGTCCTTTATGCTGCACACTGAACACCATCAAATAATTCAAGGCAGAATTGCAGTTTTTCATCATCCCCAAAATATAAAAAACAGCAGTTAAAGGGATTGTCCTGCTATAAAGTGAATCTTAATGGGCCGAGGGAGGTGTAAGAAGTATGTAAATTAACTATATTCACTTCCCAGTCCAAAGCCGCTGTTATTCCTGCAATCAACTCCAGAGAGGGACTTCAAATCACCGCTGCAGCCAATCTGCAGCTGCTGATCATCTAACTGCCTGCAGCCTTCACATTTCATCCAAAAAGGATAGAGATTGTCTGCAGCGGTCAGATGATGACTCACATCAGACTGGCAGGTGAGAAAATACTGAGCACAGAGACGCGGTACCTGACTATGGGGTGGGACGTGAGGACTATACCCTAGGCCTATTAAAGTTATCTGTTAAAGTAGAGGATAACCGCTATAAGTAATGCATTATACTGTATGTATCCTACTGCAAAATGCAGCTTATCCCTTTAAAAATATAAGCTCATATTGAGCGAAAAATAAAGTAATGGCTTTGATAATTCAAAGATGAAATCCCCAAATTATTTCTGTAATCAGCCACCTCGGCCCTGTGCCTACATACATCAGATGGGCACATGTCACAGTATGAGGTGGGTAACCCTACAGCCTAGTCATACTGATGCTGATTAGTAGACTTCTATGTGCCGCCACAAAGTTCCCCAGCATTGAGGACACTCTGGGATTTGCTCCCCTGTTGCAGCCTATGAGGCATTGATGTGCTCCGGCTGTGTGCTGGACTCGGTCCTATCACATTCTTGATCTCCATGTCCTTTATGGTTAATGCCATATTACCTGAGTTGCCACCTGGTGCCAGTGCAGATTCTGGTGCTGCCAGAGACTTGATATAAAGAAAGATACTAAGAGCCAAAGATACGATTGCTGCGGCCACAGCAAACTCCAAGAAGTGATCATAGACATAGGAGAGGGGTAATGGCACCATCACCGCCAGCCCGGCTAGGAGGGCGCTCACCAGGAAGGCAGAGAACGCTGCAAAGCACAAAGAGCAGACAGACTAGAATACATAGAAACAGCAGTGCTAATAAATGTAACAGCTTAGATCAGTTATCTAGAAATACGGCACAATGTCTGAAAAGCCCATTTTAATTTCTGTTTAAGTTGATGCCAAGAACATCTGGAATAATGAAAGAGGAGCCGTCACTCTCCGGACAGGTCTGATATAGGGAAACATGTATGTTCCCCCACAATATAACAAGGCTGGAGCATCTCCGCTCATAACTCGGTGATGTTCCTCTGTTCTTTCTCAAGAAGATTTATAAATACATTAACAACTTGGCATTACCCGTCCTTTGGTTTATACACAGCCTGGCACTGCCAGACCTCACTGGACTGTGATATTGTAGAGATACTGCCCCCACTGGTGACACCCAGCTGTCAGGTTATTTAGAAATATTTAGGAAGAATAACAGGCACAATTCAGCTACGAAAAAAAAGGTTTTAAAACTGCAATTTCATGGGAATGACATTATTACTACTAAACACATAAGGAGAGGCTGTAGTTGGCCTGGCGCCAGCACCCGGCATACCCAGACAGATTCCAGGGCCCTGAAGCAGTGAGAGGGCCCACAGCTGTCTGAGAGGAAGCTGAGGAGACCCGATCACAGACAGCTGCCCTCTCTCCCCTCCTGCAGGAGAATAAGCTTACCGGGAGCTGCATGGAGGCTGAAGGACCTGCCATTTCCAGTCATGTGACTGATCACATGACTGAAATCAGGGGCCTAGAAGAAACTGCTTCTGCTTAACGTCTGCAGCCTCCCTGCAGCTCCCAGTGCCTCCTCGCCTGTTCTGCACGGATCAAGATCATCTGAATGTGGTAATATGTGTGTGTGTGTATGTGTGTCTATATGTGTGTGTCTCTGTATCTATATCTGTGTGTGTGTCTGCATGTGTCTGTGTGTATCTATACCTGTATGTGTGTGTATTTGTATATATCTGTATTTGTGTATATGTATGTGCATGTAGCAGAGCTGTGTGTGTTTGTATGTCCATGTAGTAGAGCTGTGTGTTTGTATGTGTATGCATTGTACATGTAGCAGAGCTGGGTATGTAGTGTCCATGTAGCAGAGCCATATGTGTATCTGTATGTGTAGTGTGCATGTAGCAGAGCTGCGTATGTCTGTATGTGCATGAATTAGGCATATACCAGTGCTGTGTGTGTGTATCTGTATGTTCATGTAGTAGAGCTGTGTGTATTATGTGTAGTGTGCATGTAGTAGAGCTGTGTGTCTACATGTGTATGTAACAGAGCCATCTATGTCTATGGACATGTATGTCTGTGTAGTGTGCATGTAGCAGAGCTGCGTGCATCTGTATGTGCATGAATTGGACATGTACCAGTGCTGTGTGTTGTATCTGTACGCTCATGTAGAGCTATGTGTGTGTACTAAATGTAGTGTGCATGTAGCAGACCTATGTGTCTACATGTGCGTGTAGCAGAGCCATTTACATCTATGGCCATGTTGCAGAGCTGTGTGTGTACTATGTGTAGTGTGCATGTAGCAGAGCTGTGTGTCATGTGCATGTATCAGAACCATCTATGTCTATAGGCATGTAGCAGAGCTGTCTGTGTCACATATAATTTAGGAGGGGCAGAGGTGGAGTGTAAAAGGGGCCGATTATGGGCCGCTTTACACACACCAACTTCTGTGACCAACTTCTGAACAGATCTCTGGTTGCAGTGAAATCATGGACACATTGCTCCATGTTGTACACAGTCACAAAATGGAACAATGTGTCCATGATTTCACTGCAACCAGAGATCTGTTCAGAAGTTGGTCACAGAAGTTGGTGTGTGTAAAGCGGCCCTAAGACTCTTTTGCCCAGGGCACAGAAAAATCTGGAGCCAGCCCTGGGCTGCAGGTCTACATTGAACTATTTATTACCGCATTCTTTGATTATAAGACACACAATTTTAGCAAGAAAATAACTTGCTAAAAAGTGTGTGTGTGTCTTATAGTCTGGAGGCAGCTTCTTATGATTGAGGATAACCCAGACACATTGTTTTTCCTAATCAATGAGAGATCTATGCAACGGCAAAGACCTCCTCTTGCTGAACACTGATCTGATCAATGCAAGGTCGGAGAGGAAAGCTACCAGGATATGCACATCACTGCCAGAAGCACAGAGACTGCAAGTCCCAACTAGCTGAAGGCCCTTTCAGATCACTGATGTAGCTGAGCTGTAGGTGTGCTCTGTGTGTTGCCTGTGGCAGAACTGTGTGTGCGCATGTGGGCATAGCTGTAGGTGTGCATGTGATATACACAGATCTGCTACAGATACTCAGCTATATGTGTGTTTGTAGCTGAGCTGTGTGTGCGCACGTGACATAGCTATGTATCTGTAGCACAGCTGTGTATGTGTGTGTTTGTAGGAAAGCTGTGTGTGCGCGCATGTGAGCATAGCTGTGTGTGCGCACGTGGTAAAGCTGTGTGTTTGTAGCAGAGCTGTGTGTTGATATGACATAGCTGTGTGTGCTTGTAGCACAGGTGTATGTGTGTTTGTAGCTGAGCTGTGTGTTTGCCTGTGGCAAAGCTGTGCATTTGTAGCAGAGCTATGTATATGTGTTGTTGTAGCTGAGCTGTGTGTGTGCACGTGTCATAGCTATGTATTTGTAGCACAGCTATGTATGTGTGCGTTTGTAGCAGAGCTGTGTGTGCACATGTGGGTATAGCTGTGTGTGTTTGAAGCAGAGCCGTGTATATGTGTGCAGCTGAGCTGTGTGTGCGTATGTCGCCTAGCTGTGTAGTTGTAGCAGAGCTGTGTGTGCATGTGGCATAACTGTGTTTGTAGTACAGCTATGTATGTGTGTGTTTGTAGCGGAGCTGTGTGTGCATGCATGTGGGCAGAGATGTGTGTGTGTTTGTAGCAGAGCTGTGTATTATTGTAGTAGAGCTGTGTGTGTGTTTGTAGTAGAGCTGTGTATTATTGTAGTAGAGCTGTGTATTATTGTAGCAGAGCTGTGTATTATTATAGCAGAGCTGTGTATTATTATAGCAGAGCTGTGTGTGTGTTTGTAGCAGAGCTGTGTTTCCATGTCCAGCCTAGCTGAGTGTGCATGTACGGTGTGTACAGCAGTGTTGTGTGCTCTGCAGACTGCACACACAGTGATAGCTGTAGACCTAGATTTGTATAATACACAAGCTGTAGAGAAACACTACAATCATCTACTGTCTGCTATTCTGCCCTTATTAATTAGGTTTTAATTAGTAGGAAATAGATTTTTGTATATTCTGCTCTCTAAACCAGGGGCGTTTTATAGTCTGAAAAAAACAGTATTTATCTCTAACCCAATTGGTCCAGATCCCCAAAAAGCCTGAAGAATCGGTATGGAGATGCGGCCTACTGTGAAACTAAGCGCGCCCACCCCCTTTGTAACTCACCATTTATCTTATATTGCAGGCGGGTATTATTTCTCAGAGGGATGCCTTCCGCTGTCTGTAATGAAATAATGATGGACATTATATATTACATGATCACATGTTATATGACAGATCCAGACATTGCTCTGTGCACATATGTAGCACCACAATCAGTGTCCGGACCTTGTGACACGACTAGTCACAATCACCGTGATGTGAGCAGCCTGAATCTGCCTCTGCTATCTGAGAGCGTGATCCAGAATACTGACCGATATGGGGGATCTGTGACTGCTGAAGCTTCAGGAGGGGCAGCGCGGCCCCTGATCTGAGGGGGATTATTCTATCACTATACAACACAATAGCTGTGAAAAGAATGACAAGTGACGTACTGTTCCCATAGGTGACATATACAGCACGGCCTGCAGTGTCATCCAGCCCAGCAGAAGTGTCAGTGCAAAAGGGTTCCACAAGGACTGCAGCGGGGGCAGCGGCCCGGGCACCCGGAACACGCTGGCATCGTCTGTGTTACATGTGAGAAGGAGGTAAAGGACCGTTCCAGGCAGGACGAACAACAGCAGAAAAGCCCCTGTAAAGGAAAGAAAGATCCTCTATAAGTATGTGTGTTATACTGAAACGTCATGCAAGACCCTGGCAGAGCCGTGCACGCTCACCGATGGACCCCCCAAACTCCAGCTCCTTGGTACGTGGAGTCTTTATCTTATCCGCCATCTTTCTTCCTATGGGAATATCCTTATTTACTAAAAGAAAAAAAAAAAGTAATAAAAACAACTAGAAAATTTACATTATTTTATTTACTTAATATTTAGATCCTGGATATCAGTGACTGGAGATGGAATCCGGATTGTCTTCATATTACAGATCACATCACAATCAGGAGGGACTTTGCTCGGCTGTATGGACCCATACAGATAGCGAGGACTCGTGACCTCCGTACTCAGCAGCCTTGAGCAGTGAGTGGGCGGGAGGCCAAGGACGTGTGGATCACACGAGGGGCCCAAACACAAGGAGTAAAGTTCTGCTGAACTTCACTTTGTGTTCAGGGAAATCTCTAAAGCAATTCCTGGATCCCACCGCCCCAGCTCACCGCATCATGTCTGTAGAAAGTCTATTCTAATGGGTTAATCCCAAGATATATTACAGCACCACTTTTTTTTTTTTCAGTGCT
The DNA here is from genome assembly GCA_033576535.1 of Allobates femoralis. Lineage (NCBI taxonomy): Eukaryota > Metazoa > Chordata > Amphibia > Anura > Aromobatidae > Allobates > Allobates femoralis. The sequence continues at coordinate 77,782,381 of JARQOC010000010.1, read as the reverse complement.
GGAGTGGCACTTTAAATCTAAGTCCCCGGTCATATACTCACCTTCCAGTGGCTTCACCTCTTACCAACATCACTCCGGTCCTGCAGCGCCATCTTGTGCCCGTAACTTCTGATTAGTTAGAAATCAAACGTAACGTCACAAGGTCTCAATGTAACTCTATGAGAGCCAGAACAAGGATCCCATAGAGATGTATTGAGTTGTGATCTCCGGCGCGCTCCATGAAGCTCTGGAGCTGCTGGAAGTCATAAATTCTTGCAGACCGGAGCGGCAGTGGAAAGAGATGAAGCCACTGGAAGGTGAGTATCAGACAGGGGGCAGGGACTTAGATTTAAAGCACCAATCCAGCGGGGCAATTAAAAAAAGCTGGTGCGGTGCTTTAAGTTATTCCCTATTTGCCCGCTAATGGATAACTTACGGCCGCTGAGGGTCCAATCACAAGAATGGCCTCTGGATCCCAGGAAACTGCCACACCCTCTTGAATGGAGCTGGACTGTGCATGGTTGGACGTCCTTTCCAGTCCTTGTCTATGGGACTGACAGAAAAATTCTAGTATAGTATATTTCAGGTAGTCCCATAGACAATGACTGGAAAGGAGCTCAGCTCCACTCAGGTGCGGCTCTGCAGGGACAGATCTCCAGGAAATGTCCACATGGATCATAGCAGCTGCAGATGATTCCACAACAAACCTGATTTACAATCTGCAGGAAAGTCCACCGCTCATTGTGCTAATTTTGAAGCGAATTTAAATAGGTGATCTTAAAAAACAATGATGACTGTGAACCTGTCATTCACACAAATATGGAAATGTGGCCGTTCTCCTGAATCCGGAGTTGTTTCTTTACATTTTCCTGCACCTTTCTCTTCAGTCCTGTGTGATGATCAGGAGAGAATGTGGGATCCCCTAGAGCAGAGGTCCCCAACTCCAGGCCTCGAGGGCCGCCAACAGTGCAGGTTTTCAGGATTTCCTTAGTATTGCACATGTGCTAATGTGATCATCTGCACAGGTAATGATTCCAAGCCCTGTGCAATACTAAGGAAATCCTGAAAACATGCACTGTTGGTGGCTCTTGAGGCCTAGATTTGGGGACCTCTGCCCTACAGGATGTAACAGGAAAGGTTAATGTGGGACCCCCTGGAGCATATCCACCTGTACTCAGAGGTCTGCAGTGCACTCTCCTGCACTCAGAGGTCTGCAGCACACACCCCTGTACTCAGAGGTCTGTAACACACACCCCTGTACTCAGAGGTCTGCAGCGCTCTCTCCTGCACTCAGAGGTCTGCAGCATACCCCCTTGTACTCAGAGGTCTGCAGCACACCCCACTGTACTCAGAGGTCTGCAGCACAACCTCCTGTACTCAGAGGTCTGTAGCACACACCCCTGTACTCAGAGGTCTGTAGCATACCCCCCCTGTACTCGGAGGTCTGCAGCACACCCCACTGTACTCGGAGGTCTGCAGCACACCCCACACTACTCAGAGGTCTGCAGCACACCCCACTGTACTCAGAGGTCTGCAGCACACCCCACTGTACTCAGAGGTCTGTAGCACACCCCACTGTACTCAGAGGTCTGCAGCACACCCTCCTGCACTAAGAGGTCTGCAGCATACGCCCCCTGTACTCAGAGGTCTGTAGCACACACCCCTGTACTCAGAGGTCTGCAGCGCACTCTTCTGCACTCAGAGGTCACCCTCCTGCACTCAGAGGTCTGCAGCATACCCCCCCCTGTACTCAGAGGTCTGTAGCACACACCCCTGTACTCAGAGGTCTGCAGCATACCCCCCCTGTACTCAGAGGTCTGTAGCACACACCCCTGTACTCAGAGGTCTGCAGCACACCCCACTGTACTCAGAGGTCTGCAGCACACCCCACTGTACTCAGAGGTCTGCAGCACACCCCACTGTACTCAGAGGTCTGCAGCACACCCTCCTGCACTCAGAGGTCTGCAGCATACCCCCCTGTACTCAGAGGTCTGCAGCACACACCCCTGTACTCAGAGGTCTGCAGCACACCCTCCTGCACTCAGAGGGCTGTAGCACACACCCCTGTACTCAGAGGTCTGCAGCGCACTCTTCTGCACTCAGAGGTCTGCAGCATACCCCCCCTTTATTCAGAGGTCTGTAGCACACCCCACCCCTGTACTCAGAGGTCTGTAGCACACACCCCTGTACTCAGAGGTCTGCAGCGCACTCTCTCTGCACTCAGAGGTCACCCTCCTGCACTCAGAGGTCTGCAGCATACCCCCCGTACTCAGAGGTCTGTAGCCACACACACCCTGTACTCAGAGGTCTGCAGCGCACTCTCCTCCACTCAGAGGTCTGCAGCACACTCCCCTGTACTCAGAGGTCTGCATTACACTATCCTGCACTCAGAGGCCTGTAGCACACTCTCCTGTACCCCAGTATTCAGAGGTCTGTAGCTCACTCTCCTGTACCCCAGTACTCAGAGGTCTGTAGCACACTCTCCTGCACTCAGAGGTCTGTAGCACACCCTCCTGCACTCAGAGGTCTGTAGCACACACCCCTGTACTCAGTGGTCTGCAGCACACTCCCCTGTACTCAGAGGTCTGTAGCACACCCTCCTGCACTCAGAGGTCTGTAGCACACACCCCTGTACTCAGAGGTCTGTAGCACACCCCACCCCTGTACTCAGAGGTCTGCAGCACACACTCTTGCACTCAGCTTTCTTACATCTATACACACATGCACCTACCTGCAGCACTATCCCTGTGGCTCCAATGGTCGCTGTCCCTTTAATTCTCATCATCTCCTCTTCCTATAGTGTAACTAGAAGCATGGACCAATCAGAAAGCCGGACTTACAAGACCACGCCTTTCCACAACCAATCGCGTGCTGCTAACACTCGAGCCACGCTTGCGCTCTGAGACTGATTGGCTGCCGTGGTTGCTATGGTAACAGGCCGCTCCTCCTATAGGAGGGAACAGTGTTGTAAAAAGACAACAAACGTTCTGTTACGTCACGGAATTTACTGTCAGCGCGCGGCAGCGTGTTCATTTCTTAAAGGCACAGTACACATAAATCTGCTTTCTCCCCTCGATCTCTCCGATCACTGGGGTCAGGATTATTTCATCCTCTATTTGTATTAGTCACAGATTGTGTCTCATGATTTGGTGCAGATAAGTTACTTATTGGAGTAAATTGTTCCCCTATTAACATTTAATGGCGTCTGTTATTGCTCCACTTATTTGGACAACAAAACTAGACCTGGGTGATGTCAAAATGAATGAAAATGGAGCAGATGTGGCCAGAGCCCGAGGGGCCAAAAACCGTACACAGCACTCACTACTAACCGGACCCCACATTCACACTGGGTTCAGCTGAGCTCATGTGTTCTAAGTACTAAGAGGGAGGTGACGACCATGTAGGTGGGTCAATTTTGGCCAATTACCCGCATACACGATATATCAGTTAATTGTATATTACAGGCCGTGTATACAGGTGGATGGGAGCAGGACGGTACCGACCCCATACAGAGCATACCCCACACCTCACCACCACTGGACCCGGCGATCCACCACCATCAGACCCAGCGCTCCACCACCACTGAACGCGGCGCTCCACCACCACCGGACCCGGCGCTCCACCACCTCCGGACCTGGCACTCCACCACCATCAGACCCAGCGCTCCACCACCACTGAACGCGGCGCTCCACCACCACCGGACCCGGCGCTCCACCACCTCCGGACCTGGCACTCCACCACCACCAGACCCGGCGCTCCACCACTACTGGACCTGGCGCTCACTGGACCCGGCGCTCCACCACTACTGGACCCTGCACTCCACCACCACTGGACCCGGCGCTCCACCACCATTGAATCCGGCCCTCCACCACAACTAGACCCGGCACTCCACCACCACTGGACCCAACGCTCCACTACCACCCAGGCCCTCCACCACCACTGGACCCCGCACTCCACCACCACCACCAGAGCAAACCCAACCTACTGTCTCTCTCCCCATTGCCCTGTAGAATGTAAGCCTGCAAGGGCAGGGTCCTCTCTCCCCTCTGTATCAGTCTGTCACTGTTAGTTTGTTCATTGTATTTTTAACTTGTTTGCATGTAACCCTTTCTCATGTACAGCACCATGGATTTAATGGCGCTCTATAAATAAATAATAATAATAATACAGGGCATGTCATCACCGGACGATCTTATGCTGATAACGATTATGTCTATGCCGGGATGAATGATCCAATAAAAATAACAAATTAACATTTTACTTGATTATCAGTTGATCATCGGCATCTCAAGATGATAATCAGAAATGAATGAATCCTGGTTAACTAATTATTGGCTAATCTGTCAACAGGGGTTTGCTGTGTAATCTGAGAGCAGCATAATGTTGGGGCAGAGATCCTTATTCCAGGGGTGGGATTCATACATATGGGGACCAGGGTGGGACACATATAGGGACCAGGATGAGAGGACATATAGAGATAAGGATGGGAGGACATATGGGGATCAGGATGGGAGAACATATGGGGATAAGAATGGGAGGACATATGGGGGTAAGGATGGGAGGACATATGGGGACTAGGATTGGGGACCTACTGGGACCAGAATGGGGGACATATGGAGACCACGATGGGAGGACATATGGGTACCAAGATGGGAGGACATATGGGGACCAAGATGGGAGACATATGGAGATCACGATGGGATCAGGAATGGGCACAGGATAGGGAAACTATTATAGGAAGGGGCCCATGATGGAGGACATTATTACAGAAAGAGGCCACGACAGAGGACATAGGAGAATAGGATGGGGATATTATTGCAAGAAGGGCCCAGGATGGGGCCATAATTACAGGAAGAGGCTAGGATGGGTGACATAATTACTATGAGGGGGCCAGAATGAGGAACATTACACTTACACTACATACAGAGCTTCTGTGTATAATATTACAGGTGATCACTGTATTACTTGTACACTATACACTGTATACAGAGCTCCTGTATATAATGTCACCAGTGATCACAGTATTTCCTGTGCGCTATATACCAAGCTCCTGTTTATTATGTCACCGATAATTACCTGTACACTATATATGGAGCTCCTGTCTATTATGTCACCAGTGATCATTATATTACCTATATGTTATATACAGAGCTCCTCTGTATAATGTCACTGGTGATCACTGTATTACCAGTACACTATAACTATATACAGGGCTCTAGTGTATAATATCACTGGTGATCACTGTATTACCTGTACACTATACACTATATACAGAGCTCCTGTGTATACTGTCACTGGTGATCACTGCATTACCTGTACACTGACGCTATATACAGAGCTCCTGTGTATAATATCACTGGTGATCACTGTATTACCTGTACACTGACACTATATATGATATGGTTAATATTTTTAAATATTAATTTGTTGCCTGCTCCTGGCCTAATAGATATGGACCAAGTGCTAGCGTGAAAGTATGTCACCAGACACACAGAGTATGATGTACACTCTCCTTGGTAAGCAGCTCCAAGCACAACTCCAAATGAGTTTTATTTGAACAGGCATGGACTTATAAAAACTCAGTAAAGGGCTCGGTTAGCTCTCAAATTGGAGTAATTGTGGAATATTCATTGGTTAGTGGGTTGGAATAATGGGCAAGTCCATGGGCGGATCCATCAAGTCATCAGTGGGTTGGTCCATGAAGTCGCCAGTAGGTTGGCCTATGAAGTCATCAGGGGGTGTGGTATTGATCGAGTTTCCCCAGGCAATGTGTTGTTCTGTGATTGGTCAGTACTTCTATGGAATTCAACTTCTTCCCATGGCATGGTGTGATAGGACAGGAAATGGCAGCCATCTTTAGGTCTCAATTACAGTTTGATAATGAACCATGTTTATGTAATGTGGAACAAAACACTTTATGGGTTATTTCTCTCAATCTCCTATGTCTTTAGGTTAATTATTTGATCATATGGTTCAACTAAACATATACAGAGCTTCTGTGTATAATATCACTGGTGATCATTGTATTACCTGTACACTGACACTATATACAGAGCTCCTGTATATAATATCACTGGTGATCACTGTATTACCTGTACACTATACTCTGTATGCAGAGCTCCTGTGTATAATATCACTGGTGATCACTGTATTACCTGTACACTATACACTGTATACAGGGCTCCTGTGTATATCACTGGTGATCACTGTATTACCTGTACACTGACACTATATACAGAGCTCCTGTGTATAATGTCACTGGTGATCATTGTATTACCTGTACGCTATACACTATATACAAAGCTTCTGTGTATAATGTCACTGGTGATCATTGAATTACCTGTACACTATACACTATATACAGAGCTCCTGTGTATAATGTCACTGGTGATCACTGTATTACCTGTACACTATACACTATATACAAAACTCCTGTGTATAATATCACTGGTGATCACTGTATTACCTGTACACTGACACTATATACAGAGCTCCTGTGTATAATATCACTGGTGATCACTGTATTACCTGTACACTGACACTATAAACAGAGCTCCTGTATATAATATTACTGGTGATCATTGTATTACCTGTACACTATACACTATATACAGAGCTTCTGTGTATAATGTCACTGGTGATCACTGTATTACCTGTACACTATACACTATATACAAAACTGTGTATAATATCACTGGTGATCACTGTATTACCTGTACACTGACACTATATACTGAGCTCCTGTGTATAATGTCACTGGTGATCATTGTATTACCTGTACACTGACACTATATACAGAGCTCCTGTATATAATATCACTGGTGATCACTGTATTACCTGTACACTATACACTATATACAGAGCTCCTGTGTATAATGTCACTGGTGATCATTGTATTACCTGTACACTATACACTATATACAGAGCTCCTGTGTATGTCACTGGTGATCACTGTATTACCCGTACACTATACATTATATACAGAGCTCCTGTGTATAATATCACTGGTGATCACTGTATTACCTGAACACTATACACTGTATACACGGCTCCTGTGATATAATGTCACTGGTCATTGTATTACCTGTACACTATACACTATATACACACTTTACTAAGAAGTGACAGACAGTGACTGGAATAACATGGGCCTGACAGGAGCTGATGAGACAATACATAAGGGAGTAAGAAGGGCAATGTGCCCTTACTTTCAGCTACGGTTACTTAGGTTTTGTGGTGGAGGAAAGTTCTTGAAAATGGGTTTGGTATTTAAGTGTGTGTGACTTTATAAATGTGCGCGGTTTCCTAACACAAACAGGGAACGTGTTGTTAAATAAGTGAACCCCACCTGAGCGTGTCACTTACTGGATTAGGACTTGTGATGAGGCAATGCAGTAAGAGTTGAACGTCTCTAGTGTTGATGCCAGGAGAATCTGCGCACGGTGTGACGGAGCAGCACTTGTCCGGAGGTATCTGTTTTCTTTCATCTCGCGGGGCCCATTAATAAGGGCCCGGGAGTGGATAAACCTGTTTCAGTTCGGCAGTATTCAATACTTTATAGAGCAGAACTGACATTAATAGGATATTATGTGCCATTGAGGGAGATTAGTTCACATATACAACGTTTACCTGATGTAATATATGCTGCTATTCGCGTCTGGGGTTTGCGGACTTTACAACCATGAAAAACACCCGAGACGTTAATTGTTCTGGGCTGCACAGATGACAGAGGCCAGTACAAGTCTATGGGTTCATGAGGAACACGTGCAGTACTCGGATGGCCGTCTGTATTTACCATTGGAAATTATAGGAGAAGTTTTCTAATTTATTTATTGATCCATCCGTGAAAAACACCGATGACACTGATTGTAAAAACACACAGGTGACACTTTTACAATTTTTTCACGTATGTGTTCGCAGACGGGCTCACCTCTCTCTATATTTTCATTACATGTGTGTATATGTGCATATCATATAGTGTGATCATATTGTCACCACCGCTCTCTCCGGTGTCCAGCGCCGTGCTCCTCTCCTCCGTGACGTCACCACTCTGCAGACTGTCCGGTCACACTGCGCTCTGCGTGACCCAGAAGTGGCTTTTATTATATAAATCTATAGAGCATCAGATTGAGGAATTATATAGTAAAAGATGCTCCCTGTCCAGGCATGGAGCATAGGGTGAGCCAGCTGGTCACAATGATGGTGACATCACTGAGGAGAAGAATGGCACTGGACACTGGAGAGGGCGGCGGTGACAATATGAATGCACTCACACTACATTACACACATATATACACATTTAATTAAAAATATATAGACGGGAGCAGTTATACATAGACGTGTGAACGAGGCCCAGATGGGAAATAATCCAGTTCTATTTTCCGCCATCTAGTGGACATTTAACATATTGCAATACATTGTGCCTCTACCGCCATCTGGTGGTGAAGAAGTGATACAAACTACTAATTCAAGTTAGTTTATTCAATAAATGATAATCAGCTCATACCAAAAGTTATACTTGTATTATGGATGCATTAAGGGTGGTTTTTCTGTTGGTGTCCATTGAAATCCTGATGCCTCCTGATCAGGCATAAGTCCCTATACTTAACATGGGGCCGCAGAGACATCAGGTGGCATCAGGATTTTAACAGAGATTTCAGGACAGGAGCATTTTTTTTATAACTCCTCCAATTGTGAAACTTATTTTTATTCTAAGTCCTATTAATTAAAATGTACAATTGTTTGTTCGCGGCACAATCCCTCATCGTCTCATGTGATTGCTGACTGTTTCCAGGGACAAGCAGCAGAGTCTTCATTCTAGACTAGGACACAGGCTGTAACCAGGTCTCTACAATCTATGTGGTGTCATATAGTCACCAAATTGTGTAACTTCTCCTGTAGAATAATTCTAGGTATAAACTGTATATTATTGAGCAGTGGCGTAACTTCAGGCCCAGGGGCCCTGATGCGAAAGCTCCTACGGGGCCCCCAATTATTGCAAATCTTTAATAGTATTAGTCTTTTTCTATGGGCCAAAGGGACTTCTGGGGCCCCCTAGGCTTCAGGGCCCGGGAACCCCTGCACCTATTGAAGTATGCCCCTGTTATTGAGTCACAAACAATAATAACAGGAATTATGTCCGAACCCATCAGTGTAATGTAAATGATACAGGTTTCCTGTCATTGTATATGAGAATAAAACAAGAAAACAATCAGCATTCATTAAAGTAAATGTCCATCGGTATTTCTCGAGCCGGTGGAGACAGGCTGAGGCATGAAATCTCATCACTATCGTTGACTTTCACCATCACATTAGTTGATCTCATCCAATGCCAGAATTCATTGAGGGCACAAGAACATACAGGGGTTATATCTGATAGGTCAAGGCTTTGTAAGGACACCAGAGGGGTAAAGCTTGAGGGAGACAGGGTGACAAGGTTGTTGCCCCCTAGATTTAGGGACCTTAGTGTCTTTAGGCCAGTGAATAAGTCTTGATGGATGAGTCTTAGATTATTTCTTGACAAGTCCAAAGTTTGAAGACTTTTTAATTCACCAAATAAACTTTTTGGCAAAGAGAAAATGTGGTTCTTGGCAAGATTGAGGGTTTCCAGCGAGGCCAAAGGCGTGAAAATGTCTGAACATTGTCCGTCAGTCCAGACTCTTCCTAGGTCGTTATCTGATAGATCCAAATACAGGAGGGGGCTGGTACCCACGTGACTCGTGATATTAGGGGAACACCATGACAGATCATTACTGCTGAGCGACAGGTATATCAGAGAACGTAACTCCAGGATCCGCCACAAGCTTCGCAGATCAGTCAGTCGATTACTGGAAAGATCCACAAATCTACAGTTCGGGCAGAAGGAGGTGAGGCCGTGAGGGCTGGAGATCCGATTCTGCTTTAACAAAACAAAATGTAAACTTGGCAGCTCCACGAATGGGATTTTCTTAAGTGCGTTATCCCTCAAATTCAATGAATCCAAGGAGACGAGGCCGTTCAAGGCTTGATATTGTATCGCTCCAATGTGATTGGAACTGAGATCTAAGGAAGTAAGAGGGGAAGATGAGAGACTGGAGAAGCTGCTTGTCCTAATGTCTCCGATGAGATTCCCTGACATGTTGAGGCTGACGAGTCGCGTTAATCCTGAGAAAGCTCCAGGGCTGATGTGGAAGATTTCGCTGGAGGACAAATCAAGAGACAATAATTGTGGGAAAAAAGAAAAAATGTCTGATGACAGCTCAGACGTGTGCCCACTCGATATGTCAAGAATGTATACATTGCTTAGGCCAAGGCCTGAAAAGGTGCGATTGTCTGGATTCTTGAAGTTATTGAAGCCATATCCACTTCCCAACGAAGAAGTATATCTCATCCGAACAATCTTCACTTGAGTCCCAGAAATAAGATTAAAGAAATTCTCCACCTTCTGTGAGTCCCAGGCCATTGAGGATATATCTAGAGTGCCCAGTGTTATGTTCCTGAATGGGTTGTGGCACATGGAGGTGTTATAAACCTGGAGGGGATTGGACGAGAGGTCAAGCAGCTCCAGTCGTCTTCCTCGCAGATTCCGGAGGGTGTCTCCACACAGGTCTCTGATTAGGTTGAGCTTCAATTTAATGTAGGAAAGTGAGTGCAACCCCAAGAAGACGGCACCCGGCTGCAGCCTGCGCAGATTATTATAGGACAGGTCAAGCATCTTCAGAGAGGTCAAGTCCCCAAATAAATCAGACTCCAGGACGGACTCATTCAGTCCACAATGATCTAGAAGAAGGGTTTCCAGTCCGGACAGTCCTCGGAGAGAATCTGGATGTAACCTGAGGTTGCGGTTGCCGCCAAGGTCGAGGGTGGTGAGGTTCAACACGTTTTGTAAAGCAGCTTTCTCAACAATGAAGGATCCATTAGTATTCTGCATAGCAAGACTGAGAACCTGGAGCTGGGGCAGGTGTGGGAAAGAGTCCGAGGATATAGATGAAATCTTATTGAGGGATAATAAAAGAACTTGGATATCAGGAGGGACAGATGGAATCGACACTAAACCTTCCCCGGGGCTGGAATAAATATTCTGATACTTGGCAGCTTGAAGGGAAAGTGAAGGCAACATAGTAACGATCAGGAGACCAATGGATGGAAGAATCATGGCGCCTGCAACAAAGGAAGGAGATATTGTTACATTTTATTATTACATTTTCTTCTCTAAAATTAATGCTATTTAGTATGGACGGGCGGAATAATATGAGTTTTATGTCCTGATATTGGGATCGAGATGATAGAAGGGTCGAGTGGTCACAATATTAACACCTGATCCTTATTGTTCTCAGGGCAGATAAGCCATCACCAGAGGTGTCGACCAGCGGAGTCCTCTCCTCTCCCCAATCAGGACACAAGAACGTTTGATGGAGAAGACACAACTATCAGCTGTCATATGTGTATGGTCACCTTTATATTAGCAATGGAGGATATATGGCTCTATTGCTTAGATGGAGGTGCAGAAGAAAGGTAGAAAAAATAAAAAGATACAGGCAGTGTACAGCAATCCGTGTCTGATGAAGGTCCTTCTGTAGGGACCGAAACGTCACTGAATTGCCTGGTCAAATCTGAACTATCATCCTCATTTTGGAGTGCCAGGTACCTTTTTATATTTTCACCTTTATTTTACACCTGCGGGGATGAAAAGAGGACTAGAGCAACGTTACAAAGGTGATAGATGAATATAATCATCTTATCAGGAGCAGCACACAGAAGGGGGCAGTCAGGGGCTGGGCAGAGGGCAGTGGCGTAACTTCAGGCCTCGGGGCCCCGATGTGAAAGCTCCAACGGGCCCCCCAATTATTGCAAATCTTTGGTAGTATTGGTCTTTTCCTATGGGCCAAAGGGACGTTTGGGGCCCCCCTAGGCTGCAGGGCCCGGGTGCGATCGCAACCCCTGCACCTATTGTAGTTACGCCCCTGTCAGAGGGGCAGATGCCCCCCAGGGCAGTGGACAAGCAGCATCTGTCATGTTGGTCTGGGAGGCCTCTCTGCCTCTGAAGCTCACTGCTCATGGGTCAATGCTGTGTGCTTGTTGCCCCCCAGGCCATATTTTGCCAGCCAGCCCCTGGGGACAGTCTTAGGGCTTGTGCCGAAGCTGAATATTCGGTGAATACATTTTCTGCAGCAAAAGTGCACCTTGTGGCGGGTAAATTCACTATAAATTACATGTGTTTTTTGTGCACTTTTGGTGTAGATTGTGATCTTGCGTTATTCTACTATAGTCAATGGCTGGGAGGCTACAAAACACAGCAAACTATCGACATGATCATTCCTTTGTCCTGACCACAAACTGAATCTAAACTGCAAGGAAAAAAATAAGCATGGTGGGCACAACAGCAGAATTCTCATAGGCTTTGCTGAGGAAAGGATACACATGCAGTTTTGTGACAAAAAATAACAAAAAACACAGCAAAAACGAATCAAAAACATATAAAAAAGCCCTGTGTGCACAAAGCCTTAACATCACTATGTATGAGGTTCAAGGATAACTAAATAGGGCCAAGGTCACACATTGCAGAAACTTTGTGCACTTTCAGCAGTGTAACAGTACAACATGCTGAGCTATATAACCCCATTCACATATGGAGGATACATTTTTGTGCAAAATTCTTGTACATTTTTACAACATAGAATGAAATACAAAGCAAATAGGAAATGCAAAATTCACATGTAATATGCAGATTTTGACGTGGAATTTGTTTATTTACAGCAAAATCCATGAAGACAATGAGAACATTGTCCCCAGCAACATCTTTGCAAGCGTCTTTTGAAAGTTTTAGTCCAATGACTGCAAGCCAAGATCTTTTTCTGCAATAAAATCAGAAACCATTTAAAGCAGAGGTCCCCAACTCCAGTCCTCAGGACCCACTAACAGTGCAGGTGTTCAGGATTTCCTTAGCATTTAACAGCTGGAATTGTCACCTGTGAAGGAGATTGAATTACCAACTGTCAAATGCTAAGGAAATCCTGAAAACATGCACTGTTGGTGGGTCCTGAGGACTGGAGTTGGGGACCTCTGGTTGGTTAAAGTGTAACCACTATTTAAATTTTTATTTAATAATAATGTAGAACAAGTGATTATAATAAACTTCAAATATACTTAATAAGTGAAATCTGGAAGAAAACCTTTCAAAAACCTTCCAGAAGATGTCCCCACTAGACTGTTTCTAAACTTGACATATGCTGGTTGTCAGCGAGATCCGTCTTCAGCTCCACACACTGAGTACGACCATATATGACCGTATTCAGTGTGTGGAGCTGAACAAAGATTTCCCTGACAGCCAGCTTATGTCAGGTTTAGAAACAGACTAGTGATTACAATGGGATCTATGGAGAAAAGATGCTGAAAGAAACTCTGCAATAATTGACCTGCTGCTTCTTTTATCTGCACCAAAATCTGCAAGGAAAAAAAATAACAACATTGGCCATCACTTCTGAACTTTGTGGCTTCAGGACAGATATGCAGATATTGATGCAGATTTGTCAAAATCTGCATTAAAAAGCATAAAAAATGCACTGTGGGCACAAGGCCTAAAAATCCAAATTTTAAAGAAACCCAAATACAAAAATGATTTATAGTCATAAAGAAATCCCATAAGTCCCCAAAGCTCATTATGTGGATTGTAGCAGGGACTCTTCAGATCCACATTATTCTTTCATAAGTTGTGAACAGTTACAGAGACTCAGGGGTGTAACTACAATAAGTGCAGAGGATGCAAATGCCCCGGGGGCACAATAATTGGAGGCACCGCTGCAGCTTTTGCCCAAGTTACGCCACAGGATAGACCATATGCCATAACCATAAAGGCTCCAGCCATAATGGTATTGATTACCACAATATAAGATCAGACACATGAGCCTAACACTTACCAGTCACCGGAGAGACGTCTTACTGGATCGTGTCCTTCTCAGATCACTGCAGCCTCCTCCTGATAATCTCCAGTATTTAAGTCCTTGGCACATGAAACTTCTCAATGAGGAAACACTTGATGACGTCAGACAATGTTTGGTAACAATGAGAAGGGAATTTTCAAGGAGATTCCACTGTTATTCTACATTGAAGACGACATCCTGACTATACTGCTGACACTGCACAAGGTCCGGATGTGTATGGTCCATGTGTCTGCACCAGGGGACACATATCTTATAACACCATGCTACAAAAGTACAGATACCACTTAGGCTGCATACTCACGGTGAGGAATAGCAGTGTTTTGGATGCAACATATTGCCGCTACGTCCATAACACTGCATTGTACAATACAAGCACAGCGGATGATTTGTAGAAATCCCATCCTCACTGTGCTTCTCCCCTCTGCAGCGTTCTTTCCAATGTGGTGTGGTTCACTGTGGTCCTGCAGCTCCGCCGCATGTTCATTTATTGCTGCGGCGTTGGAAGTGATCTCCAGCACTGAACACAGATGGTGGGCACAGGGCGGCTGCATTCTCCCTGCATTCACCCGCGGGTTCCCGCAGGTCTGGAGGTGTCTAAGACGCAGCGTCTCTGGATCGAGAGCACGTATCATAAAATGATTTTCTCACAAACATACTTTCTGCCATAAGACATGATGCCAAGAATCACAGTCCTGACCTCCATCCCAGGGAGAATTGGTCGCATGTGTGGTCAGTTTACTGGAATCTCAAGAGAGGATGGAGTCCCGGTTGCCACAGTGGCATTGCCTCTCTCGGGGGTGATGTCATGCCTGGAAGCAAGAAGGGGTTCCCACGCTAGGTAACATCAGCATCCAACATGTTTCCTGACTCCAGGCCAGAAGGGGGAAGCTCTAACCCAAATTCAGGGCAGCTGAAGGAGGAGGGGTTAGGCAGAACGTCTGAGGAGAGGGAAGGGGACAGACGTCCTGGGGACTGGAGCCACCGAGAGACTCATCCCAGAGCAGTGGAGAGAGTGAGAGAGGGAAAAGGAGGGAAGTCGAGGAGAGCCTAGGGAGTGGAGCTGTGTCTGAGCTCACCCCAGAGGAGAGCGCTAAAAGCGGGACAACAGAGTCTGTGGTTGTACGGGTACTGAAATCCTGGGAGCTAAATCCGGAGGGCAGGAGATTGCAATCTCCTGGCCACCCCAAACGCCCAGCAGCAGCACGCTAGAGCCCAGATTTGCCAACAGAGGAGCGGCATCTGTAAAAGGTTCAAGCCGCCTGCCATATGGGTGAGGAACCAGCACACAGGAAGAGGGTCGCAGCATAGCTTCAAGCAGCAGGGACCAAAGAGGACAGCGCAGAAGGAAGGTCTCCAAACCTGCCCAGCGAGGTGAATCTTCAATTGCTTCCAGGCTGCCTGGATCTCCATTACCACCTGTTACCAGTGTCCTGATCTGCACCATCGACTGCTAAGTAGAGGTAAAGGAAACTATCATCCCTGTGTCGTTCGGTCATTTTCAGCACCCTCGGTCCTGCATCCCAATGTTTACTACCTCCTTCATAAACTACACCAATTGCCCTGGGGCCCAGCTCCCCCCATGGATAGCTGTACCATCTTTGCTGCGTCACCAACTGCCCCAGTGGTCCTGAACTGCAGCGTCGGCCCTATATAGCCGAATACCACAAGTGGCATCACAACTCAATTCCATATAAACTCTCTCCCATTTTTATGACATAACTAGGGCCACAGAGTCAGGTCACGACCCCGTGACCTCCCCAAGGAACTGTCCGGCTCGGTTCCGGGTACCCCAAGGCACTGGCAGGGCATGTCAGATACATAAGTAATCCTGTGAATGGGATACCCCAGTCTAAGGATTGTCAGACCCCACTGATAACACTCTTATTGATGTGTTTAAAGAATTGTCGTCATTTTCATTTTTTATTAACAAATCAAAAATACACAAGAAAATAGGTAACTTTTCTAATAAATCTTATCAAAGAAATCTGCTCGTCTCTCCTCCAGGACTGATCAGTCACACTCAATTCATGGGTAAAATCTGTCATCAGTGAAGACACATTTCCCTGTTACTGACATATGAAATTACAGCTGGAGCTTATAGAGTTCTGTGGAGATTGGAGGAGGAGCGAGGGGCAACAGACGTTCTGCTGCAAGTTTGCTGAAGCCACAGTGACATGTCTCCATAGAACTTTACAAGCTCCAGCTGTCATCACCGACCTCAGTAATGGGAATGTCCCTCTTCACTGAAGGTTATTATTCCTGTAAATTGACAATTGTGAATCCCTGGTTAGTTTGGGGATGGTGCTGATTAATAGGAGTCCTATTGTGACCCAATACAAAGCTGCACTATGGTTAAATTAAATTACGTTGTTAAATGTATTATTATTTGTTCTTCAGCTTGATCTCGAGCCACAGTGACTTGGTGGATGAACGCTCTTTAGGAAGATCGATCTTGTGTAGGGTAGATAGGTCCACCAGGGTCTTTTCCAAGCCTAGATAGGTCCACCAGGGTCTTCTCTGCCATTATCTTGACAGTATCAAGCCATTGGGTTGCTGGTCTTCCTCTTCACCTTGTTTTTTCTATTCTTCCCACCATGATGTCTTCTCCAGTGATTTCTCTCTTCGTATAAATTGTAGACAAGCCGTATCTTGGTAATCCTTCCTTCCAGTGACATGTGTGGTAGGTTCTTGTTCTTCTTGCCATCCAGGGTACTGATATGCATCTTGAGTGATCATTGATCCAAGTACAGTGAAGTTCTTTACCACTTACAGTTTGTCGCCATCCATCTCACATGTGTCTTGGTCGTACCTGACAGTAGTCACGTGTCCCGGTCGTACCTGGAAGTAGTCACATGTGTCCTGGTTGTACCTGGCAGTATTCACTTGCCCCATCGTACCTGGCAGTAGTTACGAGTACCGGTCGTACCTGGCAGTAGTCATGTGTCCCATCATACCTGGCAGTAGTCACGTGTCCTGGTCGTACCTGGCAGTAGTCACGTGTCCCGGTTGTACTTGGCAGTAGTCACGTGTCCCATCGTACTGGGCAGTAGTCACGTGTCCAATCGTACCTGACAGTAGTCACATGTGTCCTGGTCGTACCTGACAGTGGTCACGAGTACCAGTCGTACCTGGCAGTAGTTACATGGGTACCGGTCATTCCTGGCAGTAGTCACATGTGTCCCGTTTGTTCCTGGCAGTAGTCACATGTGTTCCATTGTACCTGGCAGTAGTCACGTCTACCAGTCGGACCTGGCAGTAGTCACGTGTCCCATAGTACCTGGCAGTTGTCACGTGTCCCGGTCGTACATGGCAGTAGTCACGTGTGTCCCAGTCGTACCTAGTAGTAGTCACACGTGTCTTGGTTTTACCAGTATCTTTGTCTTTTTTGTGTTTAGTATATTCCCATGTTGGAGCTTTCAATCTTGATGCTCTGTACTTCTTTACATCTACACTTGTTCCTTTCAGTGTTGTATCATCCTCATTTAATTAATTTTTAATGAACATGGAAAACTATGACCTGATCTGACCTGACCTACATATTGTAAATGTCAATGACTTCAAGATTGGCAGCTCTAATATTGCATCATCGTAAAATGTCCCAAATCCTCAACAGCATTCCTCAGATAATGAAGATACCTCCATAAATGCCAATGTTCTCTAGACCTCATGGGAGACATAACTACAAGTGATGAGTGGGCACTGCCATGCTCGGGTGCTCTGTAGTGATGAGCAGGCACTGCCATGCTCGGGTGCTCTGTAGTGATGAGTGAGCACTGCCATGCTCGGGTGCTCTGTAGTGATGAGTGAGCACTGCCATGCTCGGGTGCTCTGTAGTGATGAGCGGGCACTGCCATACTCGAGTGCTCTGTAGTGATGAGCGGGCACTGCCATGCTTAGGTGCTCTGTAGTGATGAGTGGGCACTGCCATGCTCGGGTGCTCTGTAGTGATGAGCGGGCACTGTCATGCTCCGGTGCTCTGTAGTATGATCTGGCACTGCCATGCTTGGGTGCTCTGTAGTGATGAGCGGACACTGCCATACACGGGGACTCTGTAGTGATGAGCAGGCACTGCCATGCTCGGGTGCTCTGTAGTGATGGGCGGACACTGCCATGCACGGGTGCTCTGTAGTGATGAGTGGGCACTGCCATGCTCGGGTGCTCTGTAGTGATGAGCGGGCACTGCCATGCTCGGGTGCTCTGTAGTGATGAGCGGGCACTGCCATGCTCGGGTGCTCTGTAGTATGATCCGGCACTGCCATGCTCGGGTGCTCTGTAGTGATGAGCAGGCACTGCCATGCTCCGGTGCTCTGTAGTATGATCTGGCACTGCCATGCTCGGGTGCTCTGTAGTGATTTTTTTTTAACAATTTTATTTATTAAGATTTTGCAGATTTGACATAAAATCAACACAACATAACATATCCAGATATTACCCGCCAACATGTGGGGTATAACAATACAACCTTCTACTAAGAAAGGGGGGGGGGAACAGAAAAAGAAAAAAAAAGGGGAAAGAAGGGGGGGGGGGGGGGGTCACATTCCGCCCAGGGCATAAATGCTCCGATTACATCGCATCCGTCTTGCGCCTAGTGTATATCTCAAACCCAAAGTGCTTATATTGTAAAATATAAAATTGGGAGGGGGACAAGAGGCGCAATAGTGCCCTATCACTAGTGACACTGATATAATGTGGTGGTGCTATGAAGCTGCTCACCTGTTCCAGTTGTGATTCCCACAACTGGTTTGAAGGCGTTTAGGAAACAATGTTCCAAGCTGCTGCAGGACCTCCACCCACCACTGGATAGTGGTATCGATCAAAGAAATGATGGGAGTGCTGGTGTATCACGGTCCGCGCTGCTCCAGGGCTAAATAAAACTCACCAATGAGCCAGTCAACTTTTCATCCTTTTTATTCCTTCTTCTCCTACGCGTTTCCCCGAGGAAGGCGCTGGGTGTGGCGCTGAAACGCGTAGGAGAAGAAGGAATAAAAAGGATGAAAAGTTGACTGGCTCATTGGTGAGTTTTATTTAGCCCTGGAGCAGCGCGGACCGTGATACACCAGCACTCCCATCATTTCTTTAAAGTGCTTATATTGACATACTATTTAATACATGCAGTACCCAACATTATACATTGCTGCAAGCCCCTAAGTAACGTTATCAAACCCAGATAAATCAGAATTCAGCCATGGTTCCCAAATGCGAGTAACTCTCTTTTTAGCAGAAAGTGAGTGTGCTAATTTTGATTCATATTGGCAGTGAAGATGTAGCTTTTTAATCACATCAGCAATATTTGGGATATGTGCGGATCTCCAGTTGGCTGCTAAAATTAATCTAGCTGCTATAAGAATATGAGATATAGTGTCACGCACCTCATAGGGCACATCTGACAGCCCAATATGTAGAATAGCCATGACAGGGCTAAAATCAATCTGAATCCCCACCGTTTTAATTATGAGCAGCCTGACCATTTCCCAGAATACTTTCAGCTTAGGACATGACCACCACATATGTTTTAGATCACCCCTGTCCCCACATCCTCGCCAACAAAGCGGGGATTGGTCTTTGCCATAATGAACCATTTTAGTCGGGTATTGATTCCACAGCATATGTACTTTTTTCAACTGCTCCATGTGATTTAAACAGGACGAGACCCGCTGTATCTCTCCCAGGCCATCCCTCCAACTTTCTGGTTCAATGACCTCTCTCATGTCCCTTTCCCAGTGTACCATATACGGCAGTTTGTCGTCTATCCTTGGGTCGTTAAATACTCTGTATAGAATTGAAACCCCCTTAGGTCCAGACTCAGGTCTGAAAAAATATCCATTGGCTCTGCCGTCTGAAGGAGATGTAAAGCATAATGATTCCGCCATTGTTTGGAATAGATGTCAGATTTGTAAATATTGATAAAAATATCGTCTCACCCCCGGAAATTTTTGGGACAATTGATCAAATGGGAGAATTCCTGAGCTATCTATTAGTTCTGCTAGCGTTACCACTCCCGCCCTCGCCCACTGGAATAGGTTTAGATATGGTATATGAGGTTCCAAGGCATGAATAGATATATTCTTTAGAGGGACCTTAACCAAAGGGGGTATCATTCGTCTCCAATAGTATAGAGTAGCTTCCATGGCGGGCAGGATTGGGACATATGTACTTGTCTTGATCATTTCGGATTCAAGGAGCAAACGAGAGACGACCTAGGTGCACATGTCATCTCAATTTGTAACCATTTATGCTCCTTGTCCATATTCCACCAGTCTCGAGCTCCCGCAAGAATAGACGCCTGATGATATGCACGTAAATTGGGAAGTCCCATCCCTCCCATTTCATATGGATAGTACATCATCTTAGCGGCAACTCTGGACTGTTTGTTGGCCCATATGTATTTATTTACCGATCTTTGAAGTATCTTAAAATATCTGTTGGGGAGAGTGGCTGGTATATTACGAAAGTAATAAAGGATTTTAGGGAGAACTTTCATTTTAAATATGTTAATCCTTGCTATCCATGAGGAGAAGATGGGATGATAATCGTTTAATTCCTTTTGCACCTCACGTGATAATTTATTAAAGTTTGTTTCTACTAATTTATGAGAATGTGTAAGGGTAATACCCAAATACGGGATGCCCTCATCTGCCCATATGAAGGGGTAGCTAGCCTCCATATGGTGCTTTGTTTCTAGCGGGACCGATATTGGAAAAACCAAGGATTTGGAGGCATTTAACTTATAATATGAAATGCGAGTGAACCGATCCAGTTCTGCCATAATTGCCGGGAATGAGGTTATCAGGTCAGTGCACGTTATCAACACATCATCTGCATATAGACCCAGTTTATGTGTCACCAATCCTATCCTAATTCCAGCTATTCTCGAGTTTACGCTAATCTGTTCCGCAAGGGGTTCCATACATAATGTAAATATTATGGGTGACAAGGGACAACCCTGTCTGGTCCCGTTTGTTATTTGAAATAGATCAGACAGGAAGCCCGAATGTAATACTTTAGCGCTTGGGGTTGTGTACATGGCACTTATTGCAGAAAATATGAGACCCTGTAACCCAAACTTACTCAATACACTCTTCAAGTATCCCCAGTGCACCCTGTCAAAGGCTTTTTCAGCATCAAGCGACAGAAATGCACTGGGGACCCTACTTAACTCTGCCACCCTAACCAAGTTCAGCATTCTACGAGTCCCATCTTTTGTTTCTCTACCCGCTACAAATCCCACTTGGTCCGGAGATATCAAAGTAGAAAGAATGGGGTTGAATCTGGTTGCCAATAATTTAGTGAATACTTTTACATCATTGTTTAACAACGCTATCGGTCTAAAATTGGCAGGGCTCGTCTGAGATTTGCCAGGTTTCGGGAGGGTGGTAATTGTTGCCTCTAAACTTGGGCTCACCACATATCCCTCCTCCCGCCATTGGGTGAATAAGCGGAGCAAGTAAGGGGCAAGGGTCTGTTGAAAAGTACGGTAGTATTCTATAGGTAACCCATCCGGGCCTGGGGCTTTACCCCCGGGGGTGTTGTTAATAGTCATACAGATTTCCTCTATTGTGAACGGAGCATTAAGAGAAGCCAATTGTTCCTCATTTACTTTTGGTAGATTTAGATCCCTTAAATATTGGTCTATCTCAGCCTGATCCGGTTGGGGGGGTGGAGGGGTCATGCTGAAGATTATAGAGATCTGCATAATATTTTGCAAACATGTTTACAATATCTAACGGGTTTCTGACAGATTGTCCCCTAGCATCCACCAAGTGATCAATCCTGGACTTCACCTCTCTCCGTTTAACTCTACGTGCCAACATAGCCCCTGCCCTATCGCCCGTGGCATAGAATCGTGTTTTAAATTTGCGTAAATTCAACTCATACGAGGATAGCCATTGCTCTCTTAATTTAAGTCTAGTGGTATATATTTCATTTGCCGTAGATGAGGAGGGTGAAGCCTTATTAAGAAGTTCTAAGTGTTGCAAATGAGAGATCAATAATTCTCTACTCGCTTCTCTCTTGCGTTTCACAATAGAGGCCTGTTGTAAGAGTGTCCCTCTAATCACTGCTTTATGTGCAGACCAAATTACTTCATCTAAAACCTCTCCGTTATCATTTAAGTGAAAATAATTTGTCAAGTCAGATTTAACCCTTGCAGCAATTTCCTCAGATAACAGTAGGGAGGTATTGAGCCGCCACCTAAACGCTGCATTAGCCTGATGTGACAGTGTCAAGGACAGGGATATAGGTGCGTGGTCTGACCACGTGATAAGACCTATGTTGGCAGCGATACATTTACGTAGTGCAGAGCCATTAACTAAAAACATATCAATTCTACTATATGTTTTATGTCGTGAGGAATAGAAGGTGAAGTCTTTTTCAGAAGCATGGGAGTATCTCCAGAAGTCGTTTAGGGAAAATTCTTTAGTTAGGATTTTTTAGCGCCCTTCTATGCCGGTCTCCCCCTCCCGAACCGTCCATATCCCTGTCCATTAACATATTAAAGTCCCCACAGATAATAATATCACCCTTCCCCTCATCTACTGTTTTTTGAAACAGTGTTCTTAAAAATGTCTGCTGAGCTTCATTCGGGGCATACACTACACCAAAAGTGTGAGGCACGCCATTTAGTGTGCATAGTATACCGTATATACTCGTGTATAAGCCGAGTTTTTCAGCCCAAAAATTGGGCTGAAAAGTCCCCCCCTCGGCTTATACACGGGTCATACGGTATGCTGTGGGGGGGGGCTGTGACCGGGGGCTGGAGGAGGCAGGAGGGGGCCGCGGTGACCGCAGGCGGTCACGTGGGGCCGCCTCATTAGTGCAATGAATATGCACGGCATCCCCCCGTCCATCAGCGGCGGGGGGATGCCGTGCATATTGCACTACACAGCCCCCCTCCTTAATATGGGTCCCCCAGTAGTAATAAACAGCCCCCCCTCCTTATCACGTCCCCCCCAGGCTGCGGCAGCTGTGAAAATAACAAACACTTTATACATCACCTTCCGACGCAGCTCTCTGCTCCTCCGGTCCTCTGCTCGCCGGCTTCTTCTTCCTTGTTGTGCCGGTGTCATGTGACCGGGCGCAGGAGATGACGTCATTTCCTGCGCGCGGTCACAGAAGTCGGCACATCAAGGAAGAAGAAGCCGGCGAGCGGAGGGCAGAGGACCGGAGGAGCGGAGAGCTGCGTCGGAAGGTGATGTATAAAGTGTTTGTTATTTTCACAGCTGCCGCAGCCTGGGGGGGGATGTGATAAGGAGGGGGGCTGTTTATTACTACTGGGGCTGCTGGATACTACACTGGGGCTGTATACTACCACTGGGGCTGCAATACCACTGGGGCTGCTGTATATAGGGGCTGCAATACCACTGGGGCTGCAATACCACTGGGGCTGCTGTATATAGGGGCTGCTGTATACACCACTGGGGCTGCAATACCACTGGGGCTGCTGTATACAGGGGCTGCAATACCACTGGGGCTGCAATACCACTGGGGCTGCTGTATATAGGGGCTGCTGTATACACCACGGGGGCTGCAATACCACTGGGGCTGCTGTATACAGGGGCTGCAATACCACTGGGGCTGCTGTATATAGGGGCTGCTGTATACACCACTGGGGCTGCTGTATACAGGGGCTGCAATACCACTGGGGCTGCAATACCACTGGGGCTGCTGTATATAGGGGCTGCTGTATACACCACTGGGGCTGCAATACCACTGGGGCTGCTGTATATAGGGGCTGCAATACCACTGGGACTGCAATACCACTGGGGCTGCTGTATATAGGGGCTGCAATACCACTGGGGCTGCTGTATATAGGGGCTGCAATACCACTGGGGCTGCTGTATATAGGGGCTGCTGTATACACCACTGGGGCTGCAATACCACTGGGGCTGCTGTATATAGGGGCTGCAATACCACTGGGGCTGCTGTATATACCACTGGGGGCTGCTGTATATCATACTGCTGGGGCCTGTATACCACTGCTGGGGGCTGTATACCTGTGCTGGGGTCCACCCTCGGCTTATACGCGAGTCAATAGATTTTCCCAGGTTTTGGGGGCAAAAGTAGGGGGGTCGGCTTATACACGGGTCGGCTTATACACGAGTATATACGGTAATTAAGAATCGTCCCCAGGAGTCCGCAATTTCTTTCACCAGTTGAAAGGCAATCGCATGTCTAATTAAAATACATACCCCCATTTTCTTGTGTGAGTGATTATTTGCAAAGAACCTGTTTGGAAAACTAATGTGCTGTAACCTATAATTATCCGCCTTAAGCAAATGGGTCTCCTGTAAACATATTATGTCTGCACGGGATTTTTTGATCTCCCTCCATAACATTGATCGCTTCCCCGGCGAGTTTAACCCATTTACATTTAATGATAGTATTTTTATACTCATGGATATTGTAGAAGTATGCTATGTACCCCGTTTGTAGTGTAAGCATACCACCAAGCGCCGTAGCATAGCGTATATTGAATTACCCTGCGGAAGGAATGTGACATTAGAAAACAAAAATACAAATTAAGGGGTAATGAGGACCAAAAAAAATCTAAGAAGAACAAAAGGGGGGAAACAGGGCTCATCTGCCCGCTAACCCATTTACAGTCATATGTTCCTAAAAAAACGGAACTAAATAAAAATAAAAAAAGAAGAAAAAAACAAGAGTATCTTCCTAAGTAGGAAGTACAGTGTGCAGAACAGTGTCTGCTTGGGACACGTGAGGAACCGTGGATTTCCATCTCCTTCCCAGCTCCTCACAGTTCAAGTGCTTGTATAAGCAAAGGTGAACCAGTGGACCATCCCAGTGTCCAGACCACGTCAATTTTCCCCACTTAGGATGTGAAACAGTCTTGATCTATCTTCCTTCCCCTTGGTTGGTGTCTCGGTTCGTAGGCAATCTTCCATTTGGTCAGCATTTCCTCTGCATGTGTGGGGGATCGGCAGATCGCCATTCGTCCTTCATATGTTATCAATAATTTTACCGGATTGAAGCCCCAGCGATATCTGACATCCACATCTCTTAATGCTTTGCAGACGTGTGCGAATTCTCTTCGCTGTGATAGTGTAGCTACAGAAAGATCCGGAAAAATCTGCAGATCCCGCATTTCCTCAGGAAGTGTAGGTGATTTTTTAATTTGTCGCAGAAACGCTTCTTTTGTGGTGAAGAAGTGTATACGGGCCAGTGTATCACGAGGGGAGTCCGCATCTACATGTTTTGGTTTAGGTGTCCTGTGAACTCTGTCTACAAGTCATTCCCCAGGTGACATATCTGGGAGCACTGCTTTCATAAACTTTTGTAAAAATTCAGGCAATTCTGCATCAGTCACCCCTTCAGGGATCCCTCTGATACGCACATTGTTTTTTCTGGATCTGTCCTCCAAATCTGTGACTTTGGTGGTGACCTGCAGCAGCGTCTCCCTCAGTGTCTCATTTTCATCAACTAGGGCATTGATAGTGTTAGCATAGTCCGCCATTTTATTTTCTACATGAGAAGTGCGCTCCCCCAATGAAGAGATTTCCCCTCTCAGCTCTTTTAGTATGGCATTCATGTCCTCTCTCATTGAGGATCGCATGGAGGTCAGGAACTCCTGCATATCTCCTTTAATAAAATCAGTGAGGAGCTGCGGTGTGTAGAGCTGCGGTGTAAGTCCCCGGCCGCTCCCGCTTCCCTAACCGGGCCAGACGAGGAGCGGGAAGAGCCTGAGGGAGAAGCCGGCGCCATCTTGCCCGCGGCTTTCACTGTCTGTCCCCTCGAGAAAAAGTCCGGTAGCCTGTGCGGGGAGCTCTTCTTTTGTGCGCGACCGCGAGTCATCATGTGCCCAAGCCCTCAGGGAAGGTACTCACACTTGCTGGGGGAGTTTTTGACGATTCTATACGCCGTAAGTTGCCGTTTAAGGTCTGGGTGCACCGGAGCTCTGTGTCTATGCGCCCGTCTCTGTCTGCTCGCAGGCCACGCCCTGTGCTCTGTAGTGATGAGTGGGCACTGCCATACTCGGGTGCTCGGTACTTGAAACGAGCTGTCAGACACTCAGAAGTGTGTGACTCCTGAGTATAATGGAAGTGAGTGCGGAACTTGAGCATTTTTCCTGGAAGATCAATTTTTTTTTGCTTTCCTGGCCCTGGAAATCTCTTTAATGATGATTAGCAATTTGTAATTTTGCAATAAAGGTGCAAAACAATATAAAAAAAAAAAAGTAGATAAAATCCATGTAACAATGACATTTCCCATACAGTTCAGCTACATTTCCATGAATGCATTATACTGTCTATGTAGGAACCACAATTCCCAGACCCATTACAAGTGTGAAGATGTGGAGTAACTCAGCCTCACATATAGTTATGAAGCTTTTAGGAGATTCATCGTTGCTCCGGACGCTGCGTTCTGTATCTGGACATTATTACGTGGTCATGGTGACAGAGTCTTAACTGAGCAGACTGTCTAAAGCTTGGATTCCTCCTTATGTCTAAATTTGCTTTATTACATTTTTAAAGAATAAACACTGTTTTAATATTTATATCATAAATCAATAGTACACGTGAAAATAAGAACCGTTGTAATTAATAGATAAAAAGTTACATTTCCTGGAGTCCGTAGGCAGCACAGTATGGGGATTAAGGGCTTAACCCATACTGTGCTGCCTTCGGATCACCAGGAAATATCTTTTTAGAGAAATCGGTCATTATCAAAATTCGCAATTTCAGGTGTTTGTTCAGTGAAGACTGAATGTTTCATTACTGATATGATTAAATGTAGACGGGAGAGGGAGGAGGGAGAAGAGGCCGAGCTCCTCCATCATCTTCCTCCTCCTTCCAGTCTACATAGAATCTAATAAGCTGTCATCTCCTAGATCTCAGTCATGTAACATTCAGTCTTCATTGAATAAAGACTTTATCCAGGAATTGAGAATGTTAATAATGACAGATTATTCCTGATGGAGAAAAGAGCAGATCTCTCTAATAAAATATATGACATAGTTTCTTATTTTCATGTGTAATATTAATTTATGAAATAAAATTAAAATAGGGAGTATATTTTATAATCAGATATATAGGCCCCAAATAAATCCTGAACCTGAAATGCATTGTTAATTTAGACGCCCCACTATACTGAATACAGTACACTAAGTACCGCATTATGATATTAGTTCACGGACAATATATGTTTTTCCTCTTTTTTTTGTTTTTCTTGAGTCAGTCCTTTAAATCAACAAATATGTAAGGAAAAATTAAAGATACATATATATTTTTATGTTGCAAGTTCTAATTTATGCAATGATTGAAAAGGAGAATGAGCTTGTGAGCGGGACGTCCTGTTCTTCCAGTATTGATGTCACACGAGTTTACAGGTTTCCTTTATGTAAGTACAGGGGAGCGGCCGCCGGATGTCTGTGGAGACGAGTAATGATGAAGGTGATATATAGGTCGTGTAACATCACAATGTGGATAATGGTAAAATACAATGTTTATAGCTCATTATTCTTATCTCGTGACCATAAAAATGTACATGTGGATATTGATACAAATCATAGAATGATTTTTGATGTATTTAGTTATAATTTATTTAGCATCAGGTCAGGACTTGTTACTGCTGGGGAGAGAAGCAGATTAAAGGGGTTGTCCAAGCTTATGGTTTTGATTTAGGGGGATTTTACATGATGGTAATCGTGGGTGAAGGACTGACTCCGGACACCCCAGTACGCTACATGAAAGTCATGGTCCTGGCTGGGCTTCTGTCGTGTGGCCTTTTTACCCGTCTGGACAGGACCAGATGATAATTTAGACCAACAAGGAGACAACAAGTTCACTTTAAATATTAACAGTTTACTCAATAGTTCTTGAGTAACTCTTTGTCCATGAGATAGCGGACACACAACCTCCAGCATGCTCCAGCTTCACAATAGTTTATTGAGATGCCGCTCCTGCTCCCGCTGGGCTGTTTCTGATCTTGCTCTCTGGACCAGCACAGCCCGGGCTCAGCAGTCCAACTCTGGACCAGCACAGCCGGGCTCAGCAGTCCAACTCTGGACCAGCACAGCCCGGGCTCAGCAGTCCAACTCTGGACCAGCACAGCCCGGGCTCAGCAGTCCAACTCTGGACCAGCACAGCCCGGGCTCAGCAGTCCAACTCTGGACCAGCACAGCCCGGGCTCAGCAGTCCAACTCTGGACCAGCACAGCCCGGGCTCAGCAGTCCAACTCTGGACCAGCACAGCCCGGGCTCAGCAGTCCAACTCTGGACCAGCACAGCCCGGGCTCAGCAGTCCAACTCTGGACCAGCACAGCCCGGGCTCAGCAGTCCAACTCTGGACCAGCACAGCCCGGGCTCAGCAGTCCAACTCTGGACCAGCACAGCCCGGGCTCAGCAGTACAATTCACAACAGTCATTACCCCTTTCTACAGCTCCACATCTATTCTACTCACATAGGAGAGGATTCCAGGGTTCTGATCACTATGGCCAGAGAAGAGCCTTGTGCTCCCAGACACCTCCACATTTATGTCTCTTCTTCTTGTCGAGGAGGGGGCAGAGCCTTTCACCGACGCTTGGGTTGACTATGCCTGGGAAAGTCAACTCCGTTCATGGACCAGTCCGTCCTGACTTAGGCTTAGAACCTTGTCGCTAAAGTTTCATCCTCCATGGCCTTCTGTTTTCATTATGAGGTCTCTAGCCTCAGCATAGTCTCACTTTCTGTGTCTTGGTCCACACGTTGGGATCACACCATCTCATACAGTCTCCACTCTCCTTTGTTAGCACAGGTCACCTACTGCATGTGGCCTTGACGACCTCTCAGACCATAGGTCTGTACTAGACACACACTGGGCCCTATCTGAAGCCCTACAGGAAACTGTCACTCTCCGTATATGCTAATTCCTCCTACTGTGGGCTAGTCCCAACACTTAACTACGGTATTGCTTACCCTATAGTCAGGCAAATCACACATATAAAAGCGCTATACATTATAACATATTACATCACATTTCACATTATTTACAAAGACATAGAATACAATTCACATGATGTTACATAACAACACCACATTTGGTGTCTTTAGGGAGAAAAGTGACTGCAAGTCTACCCCCTTATGGACAAGCCCCCAATCAGCTGCAGAGCCGGAACATCACAGCTCTGTCCACATAGTACATGAGTATTGTAGCTCAGCTTCTATTAAAGTGAATGGGAGCTACATAAACAGGAGAGATCAATACCCGGTATACAAAGCAGTGGTGTAGCAGCTCTATACTCTGTTTTTGCGGTGGTAGCTGGACCTGCTAACAGATAATCAGTGGGGCACCTGGTGTTGGGCCCCAGCCAGTCTGATATTGATGACCTATTTTTAAAGGGGTTGTGCTGTACTACAGTATGTTGCTAGCGATGGACTCCCCGATTCATGGCGCCCCATGACATTTCTTTAACACCACACAGATATTTGGACGGTACATTGAGGCTCTCTCGCCTCAGTACAGGAGCGGATTGTGCCATTACAGGAAGATCAGAGGACGCTGCAGGGCAGAATTATCAGATGAACGTTTGCTTTGTTCTGAACAATAGAATTAATCTCAGATTCTCAGTAAAGCTTCATTTGTTTAACTGCAGAGAATGTGAGGACATGGACTGGATCTGTATGTATGTTTGTTTTTACTTAAAAGTGATCACCAGGATGTAAGAAATGGAAAAAAAAAATGTAAAGGTTACAACATAAAAAATGAGCATCGCTTACCCCTGCAATCCCTCTCCGCCCCAGCACCACAGATCTACAGACCCGCAGTGATGACATGCACCGCTCATCAGTCACGTGACCACTGCAGCCAATCACTGGTCTCAGGGATCAATGCATACTGGCAGATCGGGATTTATAATGGGCCCTACCAGAAGTGGTGTAACTTGAAGCTAATGGGCCCCTATGTGAAAACTCCAAAGGGGTCCCCAACAATCGCAAATCTTTAGTAACAGACTTTTTCTATATGATTTTTGGGGCCCCCTGGCGTCCAGTTTACAGGTGCGATTGCAACCCCTGCACCTCTTATAGTTACAACAGGTAGGTCCTCAGTCAATCGCCCCCTCCAGCCACTTTAATTCTTAATTTCAATTTTCTTGCAATGTACAGAACCCATCGGACGCAGCACCAGATGAAGAGCAGACTATCTAAGCAGCTGAGCCGATTCTCAGGGCAGATGGCAGCTCTACTGACTGGATAACACATTACAGACTTCACCCTTCTCCATTTACCAAGCATCAAATGGGGTGTAAACCACAATGAAAATCTGCATAATAACCAGAAAGCTGCAGGATGTACATTTGCACCATACTGTAATTTTCAGGAAGTCTTGTGTTCTGCAATCTGAGTCTGGGCTTTTGAATAAGCCATTTGCTTGTATTGAAACTTGCAAATTTCCAGTGTGGAATCCACAATATGAGTGTTCCCTTCATAACATGGCTGGTCACATCAATAGCAGGAGCTGGGAAATGAATGTCTTAAAGAGATAGAGAAAACACTGTGACCCCGAAAGGTGGCCCTACATATAGCTGTGCTACCATTCAATGCTGGTCATAATACCCTATAAGAGTCATCCTACTGCAATGCTCCATAACAACGCTGTTCGGTTAGACAAGAGGGGACGCCCCTAACAGACCCATCATGAAATGGCTTGTGTGTGACTGACACTCCTCCTTATATCACGAGGCCAGTGTTCCTCAGTGTTCCTAAATCACAGAAAACCTGAAACATCCAAGCAGGAGAAAGAAGATAGAACCAGAATGGCAGTTTGATATGGAGACTGAATTTCATTGTGTTGTATTGGTCAGGAGAAGTCATCGTGGTGGTCTGGATCAGTAGGAGAAGAAGAGAGAACATCAGAACATAGTCCTCTGTGAGTCACTGGATTTATAGTGGAACTTTGCTCAATATTCTCTTATGGTACGTGTGTGTGTGTATATATATATATATATATATATACACACACATATATACATATATATATACATATATACATACATATGATGTAGCTGGCATTTTGTTTTTCTAATTGAAAGCTAAAGATCCCCTGCTTTTAATTCCATTGTCATTCAAGGGGTTTTCCAGGATATCCTTTGTTTTTTTTTTTAAGGGCAGAAATTTCTTTAAAACAATGGTAATAAAAAACATACAAAAAAAAAATACGAAGACTACTAAGCAGCCACCACTAGATGGAGCTTCTGAGCTGACTCAATATGAGCTGTATACATTTGTATCAGGGTGCGCCATCTAGTGGCAGATGCTGGCATAGCACGTAATGTAATATTGCTGTACGAAGGCTGGGTGCTCTGCGTAGAAAAAAGACAAATATTTTGCTTATTGATGTATAACCAGAAAATGAATTGCAAAAAAAGACATTATTTTGCTGAGCATTTTTAGCAGGATCTATAGTGGAGGCCACTAATGAAGGCAATAGGAACAGAGTGTTATGTAAACAACAGAGCAAACTGCCAGTAAGTGACCATTGTGGATATTGCTACACACAGTTATGAGATGTTTCTCCATCTTGTCCTATGGTGATGTGTGGAAATACATTGCTGAAATGATGAAAATCCTGTTACAAATCAAAATGATAAACTCCATCTGACAAACAAACATTTGTAAATGTCCATCAAAACTCGTAATGGGAAGTTATACAGTATACACACTGCGGAATAATGAGAAAACCTACAGCGAGGAGCAGAGTATATAGAGCCAGTGCTTGTCTGCAACCCCAAATCACTACAAGGCGGGTCCCTGTACAGGATCAATGACTGGAAATGTCTTATTGCCGTAATTTATTCACAGCATAACACAGAGCAGATCAGGAGGTGAACCATGGACGATTCTCCATCTCGTCAGAAAAATAAAAATACTCATTTAGAAATCAATGGCAGCAACTACAGTAAATTCAAAGAAGCCAGGACAAAGCTAAGAAAAGTCTGAAAAAGTAAATGGTGCTAATGAAAAACAGCCGGAGGGGAATGTACAACTAAGTCACATTACTGTAAAAGAGCATGTCAGAGAGGCAGAGCCTCCCATGTCAGAGAGGCAGAGCGTCCCATGTCAGAGAGGCAGAGCGTCCCATGTCAGAGAGGCAGAGCGTCCCATGTCAGAGAGGCAGAGCCTCCCATGTCAGAGAGGCAGAGCCTCCCATGTCAGAGAGGCAGAGCCTCCCATGTCAGAGAGGCAGAGCCTCCCATGTCAGAGAGGCAGAGCGTCCCATGTCAGAGAGGCAGAGCGTCCCATGTCAGAGCGTCCCATGTCAGAGAGGCAGAGCGTCCCATGTCAGAGAGGCAGAGCGTCCCATGTCAGAGAGGCAGAGCGTCCCATGTCAGAGAGGCAGAGCGTCCCATGTCAGAGAGGCAGAGCGTCCCATGTCAGAGAGGCAGAGCGTCCCATGTCAGAGAGGCAGAGCGTCCCATGTCAGAGAGACAGAGCGTCCCATGTCAGAGAGGCAGTGTCCCATGTCAGAGAGGCAGTGTCCCATGTCAGAGAGGCAGAGCGTCCCATGTCAGAGAGGCAGAATCTCACATGTCAGAGAGGCAGAGTCTCCCATGCTAGAGAGGCAGAGTCTCCCATGCTAGAGGCAGAGTCTCCCATGCTAGAGAGGCAGAGTCTCCCATGTCAGAGAGGCAGAGCGTCCCATGTCAGAGAGGCAGAGCGTCCCATGTCAGAGAGGCAGAGCGTCCCATGTCAGAGAGGCAGAGCGTCCCATGTCAGAGAGGCAGAGCGTCCCATGTCAGAGAGGCAGAGCGTCCCATGTCAGAGAGGCAGAGCGTCCCATGTCAGAGAGGCAGAGCGTCCCATGTCAGAGAGACAGAGCGTCCCATGTCAGAGAGACAGAGCGTCCCATGTCAGAGAGGCAGTGTCCCATGTCAGAGAGGCAGAGCGTCCCATGTCAGAGAGGCAGAATCTCACATGTCAGAGAGGCAGAGTCTCCCATGCTAGAGAGGCAGAGTCTCCCATGCTAGAGAGGCAGAGTCTCCCATGCTAGAGAGGCAGAGTCTCCCATGCTAGAGAGGCAGAGTTTCCCATCTTAGAAAGGCAGTCTCTTATCTTAGAAGTGAAGATGATCAGAGGTTCAATCACGGCCTAGAAGAATTGTGCAACAATTTTGAAAAAATGTTCAAAATAAAAATTGTAAAGACTTGATCCACAGCCTCAGGCGACTGCATTAAATACAGGCAAGATTCGGTGATGCCAATCACAGTATGGGCTCAGGCACACTCCCAGAAATCAGTCAGTGAACACATTGCCGTACAATCTACAAACACAAGTTAAAGGAAAACAGTTAGGTCAAAAATCCATATGTAACTGATATCATTTTCTAATTCCTCCCTATAAGCTCTCTCCATTCATGTATTTCTATTATTTATATTTCCCTCCTATCTCCTGTAAACTTCAAATACAGAGATTTATTCCATGTGTCACTCACAGTGAATGATCCACATAGTTCTCTGCTGTCCCCTCCCCATAGGATGAATATTCATGTCACATACTCACACCACATAACTGCAGAGGAGATCAGTGTGGAGGGGGGCTGTATTCTCCTCTCT
The DNA here is from genome assembly GCA_033576535.1 of Allobates femoralis. Classification (NCBI taxonomy): domain Eukaryota; kingdom Metazoa; phylum Chordata; class Amphibia; order Anura; family Aromobatidae; genus Allobates; species Allobates femoralis. The sequence continues at coordinate 77,748,940 of JARQOC010000010.1, read as the reverse complement.
GTGTCTGCAGCCAAGAAAGAGGGGAAATACATCACAGAAACTGTCACAGCAGGATGCTTGCTTACAGAAACAGATTGAGTCTAGATAAGGCTGATCTGTAATAGCTCTTTCCGTCCTTGTCCTCATCAGAGCAGAAGCTACTGAAACCTGACACTGCACTGTTAGCAAAGGGAGGAGGGAGGAGAGAGCTGCTAAGAGGGAGGAGAGAGGAGAGAGAGCTGCTGAGAGGGAAGAAAGAGCTGCTGAGAGGAGGGAGAGAGCTGCTGAGAGGGAGGAGGGAGGAGAGAGCTGCTGAGAGGGAGGAGGGAGGAGAGAGCTGCTGAGAGGGAGGAGGGAGGAGAGAGCTGCTGACAGGGAGAAGGGAGCTGCTGAGAGGGAGGAGAGAGCTGCTGAGAGGGAGGAGAGAGCTGCTGAGAGGCAGGAGAGAGCTGCTGAGAGGCAGGAGAGAACTGCTGAGCGGGAGGAGAGAGCTGCTGAGAGGGAAGAGAGAGGAGAGAGCTGCTGAGAGGGAGGAGAGAGCTGCTGAGAGGGAGGAGAGAGCTGCTGAGAGGGAGGAGAGAGCTGCTGAGAGGCAGGAGAGAGCTGCTGAGAGGCAGGAGAGAGCTGCTGAGAGGCAGGAGAGAGCTGCTGAGCGGGAGTGCATAATTATATGACAGTTTATACAGTACAGGACTATTCCTGTTTAGTTATAATGGAGAGGACTAATGCAGGTGCTCGCTGCAAGGTGTGAAGATACTGATAACATGGAAACTACAAACAGTACAATAATGATTTTACATGTTCTTAAAAGGTCTGCCAGGAACTATTCAAGAGTAATATTAGTATCATACTGAAAAATGACCTGACAGTGTCCCTTTAAAGCCCAAGGATGCAAAGAAGATGCTGTACCCCAACACAATCCAGAAACTCTGCCGACTTCTCTGGCCAAAAACTCATTTATAATGGACTCTGTCAAAATGGGAAACTGTCCTGTGGTGATCAGAATGAAAAACTCTTCATGGAAGCCACAGGAGCCGCGTCCTGGAGACACAAGAGGACAGGGACCATCCAGCTGGTTATCAGCACACAGTCCCTGAATGATGGTCGGGGCTGCTTTAGTGCCTATGCTATGGTAGTTTACACATGAAAGGCATTATCAACATATAGAGGTGTTAGAACATTTTCTCCATCCAGACAATGCTTATTTAAGGGAAGACTGTTTATATTTCATGATAAACCACATCCTGCCTCCATCACAGCAGGATAGCTCCACAGAAGAAGAGTTCAGGGGTGAACCATCACCTACAGTCCAGACCTTTCACTAATACAAAACATTTGCCACATTCTGAAATGAAAAAATTGTGCAAAACCCCCGGACAGTGGAGCAGCGAGGATGCTGACCTCAGATTAGAAAGCAAAAACCTGCGGACAGATTCCCTTTACATGTGTTTTTCAGTTTCAGAATCCCCGTCTGTCCAAGAGTTTTGCTAAAAAAATAAATAAATGTAGCTTTCCTCACTCCTTTCATACATCCTCTGCTCCTGATCCGTTGTTATTTGCAGCTCTGACGTCATCTCATCGGCGCTGCCCGAGTCTACGGCACGAGTCACTCAGTGATCAGCTGCCGGCTTTCTCCATATCAGAGCTGGAGATACAGACACCAGGAGCAGCGGTGGAGACTTGGACCAGGGGAAGGTCCAAGGACACTTAAAAAAAATTTAAAAAAAACATAAAAAAAAAAAACTGCAGCCATGGGTTACGTGGGGGCGGGGAGGAGCTTTCCAAAACCCTTTTCATCTTTCTGGTGCTGTTCTACAAAATCCCAGTCCCTTGTTATGTAAAACAGTCGCTGGCTTCTCAGTCTACACTACACCATGTAATGTGCATTGATGGTCTGAGATTTTGTTCCTTTTTGCTCATGGGTGCACCAGCCGGGAGCAGGGGCGATGATTTAGGGGCGCCGTACACAACAGACACCTGTCAGACGCCTGATGGTTCCTCCCGCAGCTCTCTCTCCTGATTACTCCGCCATTATACATTTATTGAGACATTATAAGTTAAGTCAACCTTTCTTTAATACTTTGTTTTAAATATCACAGCAATTAAAATTCCATTTCTGCCTTCCAGTATTTTCTTTGGTCATATCAACACTTTATTTGCAATTTACATATAGATCCCACAACTGTGCGTTTTGGATCTATACAAACCACAGGTGGCGCTAGTCTGGCGGTGCTCCTCCAGGGATGTTTTTCTGGGGTGCTCCTCTGAGGGCAGTCCTCCTCCAGGGGTGCTCCTCCAGGGATGTTCTTCTGGGGTGCTCCTCCTGGGGCGCTCCTAACCTGCTTTTGCACAGTGCCTCATGTTTAGTTACTATGATTTGTACAAGTGTATTCCATTTGTGTATATACAGATCTCAGTTAGGTTTGGAGGAGTCTTTCAGCCCCTCTCACAGATGACCTCTATCACACTCTGCTCCATGGGGGCCGGATCCAGGCATCGGTGAACAGCACTGCCCACAACCTCATCCAGAAGACAATGGACCAGATTCTCATCACTGACAAAGCGCCACAGGTAGAGCTGCAGGTAGTGACAGTCCACCTGTATCTGCTGGAGACCAAAGCGCCCAAATGTCCTTAGGCGGACACACTCCAGGAACGTCTTTAGGCTGATCTTTATAATTCCTGTAAGAATAGAAACCTGAAATGATAGAAACAGATCATAAATGTTAAAAAAAAAATGACGATGAATCACTCAATATTTGGGGTGGGTTCTAATCAGCAGAATAAAGCAGCCGCTGTGCTTCCCACCACGGTGAGTACGGCACCATGCCAGTGTTACAGTTTGGACCAGTGGTTTCTTTGCTCTGCTGACCCGAACTTTAGGCTTTCCGATGATGATACATGAGGCAGCTTGCTTCGGCGGCATCAAAACAGCATAAGGGCACTGAAACTGGTCAGATTCAGCAATGTGGGTCAACTTCAGAGCAGCACTTACAAGCTCCATAAAAACGAACTTGTAAGCACTGCCCTTCCCAACTGCTGATAAAAATCCCTGACCTCTTCAGAACTGATAAGATTTTTAATAGCAAGTAAACCTCAAAGTTACTCATATTTACAAGCACTTTACAACTTCAATTATTTAAGGCAGTCGAATCCCCACCAATCATATACGGAGGATACACTCTTATATAATATTTACAGTGCATTAGGCAGCTTATACAAGCCCTACCATCTAAGCAAGACTTACATTCTGTTGTGCAAAAATTGGAAGCCTCTCAGGAAAGGGCTCTGGGTGTTATTAAAGAGGACATAGAATCCCTCAGAGAGAAAGCCACAGCTACTGAGGAGGCAGTCACTGCACTGGAGAACAGGGTGGTGACTCTAGAGAGAGAAGTGCACATTCCCACATAGTGTCACTTACTCTACAATCAGGGAGAGATGGAACAATGTCCATCTCAAAGGCATCCCTGAGTCGGTTACATCAGAGACTCTTTTGCAGAAAACTTTGGATATTCTCAACATGTTTACCTACTGACCCTCGGGATCTAAACACAAGATTGATAGATTTCATAGGGTGTCACGTGCTGGACCTATTGCAAATCCACGAGACGTTCTCTGCAGATTGCAGAATTTTATGGACAAAGATGCGATTGTCCAGGCTGCGTGGTCCTTTGGTTCAATCACTGTAGATGACGCTCCTATTCACCGGTTTCCTGATATTTCCAGCCGCACGCTTTACATGCGATGACAGCTTCACCCACTCCTAGTGCAGGTCAAAGAGGCTGGTGCTGCTTATAGATGGGGCCACCCTTTTCATCTGATCGTGAGGCGAGAGGGCAAGATGTATTACTTGTGGACAAAAGAAGATTTGGACGGACTTTTTAAATGTTTGAATATTACACCATATCTGGTTCCAGATTGGTTGGCTCTCCCTGGAAGGCTACACTAGAGCTCCATCATCAGGTCGTGGGAGACCTCGCACGGTGTCCCGTAGACCATCAGTTGATAGATAGAGGCGATGACGGGGGGGGGGGGGGGGGGGGGGAACCTGGAGGAAGCACCCCGACCTGAGAGTTGTCTACTTAACAAAGCCTGCTGTTTATTTGTATTCTTTATTTTTGGTTAACCCACCAAATGATGGTGGTCTCTGGTTTCCTGATAATATTGAAACTTGGTGCTAGACTGCACCGGTACTCGGTTTGTTATATAGTTTTAAGAGTTGAAATCTCCCTATTCCTGGAGTTCTCCCCGCCCTTTACCCCCCTAATTTTCTTATTTCTTACCATACTTAGACACCTGGCTTTGTTGGGGGGAGGGAGGGGGGCGGAGGTGGTCTGGGATGGGGATCTTGGATGGTGTCGATTGGGTTTAAATGTCAAACATATATTGTTGATGTGTCCTGGGCCTGTGACGTGCTCTTCCATGGTTGTCTGTGGCCCCTGGGATCCTCCTATTCTTCTTTCCCTTTTTTTCGGTGAGGATTCCAATCTCCGGCCTTGACCGGTCCAGACTAAGAAAGTCTCTTTGTTGCTCGCTCTTCTATTTTCCCTTTTGTTCATTTATTTCTACTTCACTTCTATACCTATTTCCTATATTCCCTCTTTACTCCTCGTGTTTTTTCCTCTATTGTGCCTACCTTATTTGATAACGAATAATGTCACATAGTTGTATAGCGGTGTTGAAGTTGGGCTCGCTAAATGTGAAGGGTCTACCCAACCCAGGCAAGAGCTAGATTTTAACTAATTAAATATGATCGAACAGGATTCATGTCGCCTTCCTCCAGGAGACTCATGTGTGCTGCCAGGCCGTTCAAACTTACAAACCAGTGGTTTCCTACAGACTACCACAGCTCAGCTTTTCGATGGGACACCCATTCCTCCGGTACTAGCATCGGACTGGCAAAATCGTTGCTGTGGGAATTCATGGATTCTCGAAGTGATGAAGCCGGTAGAATGCTGCATCTCAGGTGTACACCTTCGCCTCGCTATACCTTCCAAACACGGGTCAGATTTCTTTATTAACGAGATTCCTAGAACAAGCGGAGGACTTTTCAGAAGGGAACCTGATGCTAGGGGAAGATTTTAATGTTACCTTAGACCCAGCTCTAGATACCTCAAAGGGTAGGGCCGGGTTATCTGGACCAGCACAGAGGTGACTGAAACGGACTCTACATGACTACCGGTTATTAGATGCATGGCGCCTGCTCCATCCCAGGAGTAGGGACTACTCATTTTACCCCGTGGCCCATGATACTTATTCTAGACTTGATTATTTTTTCCTACGACATACTGATATAGCTAGAGTGCAGGACGCTGACATAGAGCCCATCACGTTCTCCGACCATGCCATGGTAACAATCCTGATCACACTTGCTTCACCAATACCGTAGCAATGGCAATTAAACATTTCCTTATTAGATGACCCGGAAGTATTTCAAGACGTTACAAAGACAATATCAGACTATTTTTATATCAATGTGTCTAGTGATTCCTCTCCAGTGAATGTGTGGGGTCCCATAAATGCTTGGTCAGAGGCGTCCTTATAAAATACGGAGCCAGATTGAAAAAACAGAGAGCAGCGGAAACTGTGTAACTGCTGTCGCATTTGAAAGATCTGGAGACACGACACAAACCCCCTCTGATGTTCTAAGAGAAAAGCTGATCGAAACTAGAGAAGAACTGCATACAATTATGATTAAAAAAGCAAAAGGTGTTCTTTCCAGGTGCCGTCATCATTACTATGAACATGGGAACAAGGTGGGTAAATCCCTGGCCAGAGCTTCACGTCTTCAATGTGCGGCAACCCATGTTCCTGAAATTGTCTCTAATTCAGGGTCCCAACAGGTGAAACTCCCCTTAGATATAGCCAAGACATTCCAGAAGTACTATGCCTCATATATAATGTGGACAATGGTAACTCCGAGAAACTCTCGGTGAGTTTCAGATCTCGTATACTAGATTACATTAAAGCGTCGGGTCTACCCAAATTGCAAGAGGTGATAATTCAAACCCTGGAAAACCCGATATTGGACCAAGAGATAAAGGAAGCGATCTCATCTGCCATATCGGGCAAAAGACCGGGCCCTGATGGGTTTATGGTCCAATATAATAAGAAGCTTGGAGAGAAATTACTCCCTCATTGAAAAGCCTCTTGCTATGGAGAGGATGGCGGCGCTCCCGAGAGATACCCTAAAGGGCTACAATAGCGGTAATTCACAAGTCGGGGAAAACCCCATCGCAATGCTCAAGTTATTGTCCAATCTCGCTACTAATTGTAGACACTAAAGTATTTGCAAAGATCCTTGCGGGCAGATTGTCCCCCCCTGGTGGGTTCAGTAGTCCACCCAGACCAGAGAGGATGTGTGTTGGGTCAAGAAGCTAAGGACAACACCATAAAAGCGATAAATTTGATCTATGAAGCTAAACTATCTGGCTCTCCATTAATGCTTCTGTCAACGGACAAAGAAAAAGCGTTCGATAGAGTTAAGCGGACATTCATGGAGGAAACCCTTTCCCATATTGGCTTAGGGGCAAGGATGATGCAATGGGTGTTGTCCCTCTACTCGGTTCCATCAGCCAGGGTCCGAGTGAACGGAGTCCTTTCAGAGTCATTCATCATCATAAATGGCACCCGCCAGGGATGCCCTCGGTCCCCACTGATATTTGTACTGACTGTTGAGCCATTGCTGAGACATATAAGGGTGAATTTAGACATGGCCGGTGTACGGATACAGTCATCTGTGCATAAGGTTGCTGCATAGGCAGATGACCTGTTGTTTTTTTGCATCAAATCCCGAGATTTCCATCCGAACCTTCTGAAGGAGTTGGAGATATACTCTAACCTCTCCAATTTCATGATTAAGCAGTCCAAGTCTGAGGTCCTTAACATTACTCTTTCTTCCCGACTTATGGACCGCCTAAAGGACACCTTCGGATTCCGTTGGTCTCCACGAGCTATAGGTTATCTAGACATACAGATCACAACTGAGATTTGGGAGCTTTATCGGGCTAACTTTCTTTTCCTTCTTGCCTCAATCCGAGTGGACTGCAATAGGTGGACAAAGTTAACATTCACATGGATGGGCAAGTGTCAGCTATTCAAGATGACTATTCTACCTAAGGTTTTATACTATCTACAAGCACTTCCTATTAGGATTCCATCCTCCTCCTTTAAATCTATATCCCGAATCCAAACAACCTTCATCTAGAATAATAAGAGCGCCCGTGTGGCAAAATCAATCTTGACAGACCAAAAAAGGAAGGGGGAGTGGGGGTTACCTGACATCAGACTATACCACCTGGCGGGTCACCTCACACGAGTAATAGATTGGTGTAGAAATAACGAAAATAAAATTTGGGCTCAGATTGAACAAAGTTTCACCCCATTTCTCCTGCGTACTTTACCTTGGGTGACGGAGGGATTGGGAGGGGGGGGGGGGGAGGAAGCCTGTATGACCACCCAACCATTAGGCCCACGTTGTCTGCATCCAGACATAAGCTGATACGAACAGAGATGTTTCCTCCTAACTCGATCCTCACCCCAATACTCAGCCACCCGCACTTTGTTGCGGGTCCAATTTTTGGCTCCTGGATAGCGGCAGGAATTGATAGAGTGGAGAGCTGGGAGGGTGGAGATGTCTGGCCGTCTCTTGAATTCCTGAGTTCCACTTTGAAAGAAAAAGGGGGAAGGGGAACAAGAGGCGCAATAGTGCCTTATCACTTAGACACTTATAGTACGGTGGTATAAAAGAACCACTCACCTATTTCAGTTGTGCGACCCACAACTGGTATACAGACATGTAGTGTTTTATCCGGATGGCTGCTGCTGGACTCCCACCGACCACTTGCACGTGGAATCACACAGTAAAAAATGGGAAAGGAAACGGTGTTCACCAGTCCACGCTGCCAGGATCCACTTATTCCAGGGAAGAAACTCACGATCAGATGTGATATGATCAAAACCTTTTATTGCATCCAACGCGTTTCAACGCCTTTCCTGGCGTCTTCCTCAGGTATCCCTGGAATAAGTGGATCCTGGCAGCGCGGACTGGTGAACACCGTTTCCTTTCCCATTTTTTACTGAGTTCCACTTTGACTCCTAGTCCCCTAGGTTTTTGGAGATGTTTGCAACTTAATCATTTCTTTCATAGCCTCCCGCCAAAGACAGAGTTTTGTGGATCTAAAACGGTTTTTGAGACTTTCTGTCAAGGTTCTGGAGCGTACAGACATGCCCTTTCTAGAACCTGTGCGTTACTGGTTTCCCCCCCGGACTTGCCAACACCTCCGTTTATGTTGCAATGGGAAATAGACTTGGGACTGATACTCACTCTGGAACAGAGAACTAGAGTGTACAAACTAGCACATACCACCTCAATCAGCTCGCGACTCCAGGAGGCAAATTATAAAGTACTTTCCCGTTGGTAGAGGGTCCCATTGCGCCTACATACATTTCTTTCCCTCTACTGACCCGGTGTGTTGGAGGTGTGGCGAGGCTGAGGGAAATTTTTTACACATCTTCTGGGAAAGCAGAATTTTGGGCCCCTTTTGGTTCAAGGTTAGCGAGATTATTCCAAATGTGACAAACTATGATGGGGAAATGGGTCCAGCTCTGTTTCTACTCCGTCACTGTGAGATTCCAACTGGTAGATATAAACATTCTCTGCTGAGGTTCTTAGTAATGGCAACTCGAGCATGTATTCCACTCCTATGGAGGACGACGGCGACATGCCCTCCAATCTCGATGTGGATCTCAAAAATCAACGACCTTATGCGCAAGTAGGCAAGGCGGAGAGAAGACATGGCACATTGAGGGAGCAACACACACACACACGAGTAGTAGAATAGTGAAAATGATAACTTTATTAGTGCAATAGACCAAACAAGAATAAAAACAATTAAAACCATGGGGTGCCAATGCAGAACACAACGCTGAACATATGTACAGAATACAATGCTGACAAAACATGAGCAGGATATGATATTGTCATATCCTGCTCATGTTTTGTCAGCATTGTATTCAGTACATATGTTCAGCGTTGTGTTCTGCATTGGCACCCCATGGTTTTAATTGTTTTTATTCTTGTTTGGTCTATTGCACTAATAAAGTTATCATTTTCACTATTCTACTACTCGTGTGTGTGTTGCTCCCTCAATGTGCCATGTCTTCTCTCCGCCTTGCATATCTGTCCACCTTGGCACGGTGAGCGACCCCTCCTTCCCTTGATATAATTCAGATCATTGCGGTGCACCCTGTTTTCTGTTGAAACTTATGCACAAGTAGGATTAACTTACACAGTCCATGACTCTTACGAGAGGTTCAGGAATACGTGGTTTCGTTGGCTTGAGTTGAGACAGAGGCATATAGGTTTAACAGAGGACAGTAATACTCCATTGGCTGAGCGATGGTTCCTTTCCTACCCCCTGGAGTCCCCTTTTTTTTTTTTTCTTCTCCTCTTCTTTTTTCTTTTTCCCAATTCTCCAATTCTTAAAGAGGACCTGTCACCAAACCAGGCATGGTGATCTAATTACAGCACTGGATGCAGCATGTCTGCAGCATCCAGGCAAGGGGTCTCCCAGCACTTGAGCAGCCCTGTACCCCGAGATAATACACTTAGAAAACTTACATGCTCCAGCCATTTAAGAGGTGGCTAGGGGCAGGAGCCAAGGGCAGATTCACACCCCCTGCATGCGTAATCTGCCCACCTCTGCCAATCATTCTCTCCCTCTTCAGCAGCATTAAATAGAGGTTTTATTCTCTTTCAGAACTTGCCGTTTGGCCCCTCCCCTCCCCTCAGGGGGCGGGGTTGAACGGACATTTCTGGGAGAGAGAAAAAAAAACTCAGTTTAAATGCTGGAGACAGGGAGAGAATGATTGGCAGCGGTGGGCAGATTACATAGGCAGGGGATGTGAATCTGCCCTTGGCTCCTGCCCCTAGCCACCTCCTTTATGGCTGGACGATGTAAGTTTTCTAAGTGTATTATCTCGGGGTACAGGGCTGCTCAAGTGCTGGGGGACCCCTTGCCTGCATGCTGCAGACATGCTGCATCCAGTGCTGTAATTAGATCACCATGCCTGCTTTGGTGACAGGTCCTCTTTAATTATTTTACTTCTTCTCATAATTTTTATTGGTTTCTGTTGTGTTTGTAATTCCCGCTATAGGGAAGATCTGAATGCTACATTGACAACGACTAGACATTTTGTTTGATTAAATCAAGTAGTTTTTTTTTCCAATGTTAAATTCTATAAATAAAGAATAAAAAAAAAAAAAAAGGGCTTTTGGTGAAATGTGAAGGTTCTGATCCCAATAGAGGCAGTGCTGCATTATACATGGATTATTCCATTGAAGTTGATGGTTTACACTGGTGACAGCGGCTTTTCTAGTCGTCTGGCTTGGAAGCACTAGTTCAGTTTGCTTCCAATACTTGCAGTGACAAAAAAATAAGAACAGCGAAAAATATCACATTTTTAAGATTTGTGAGTTCTACTCCACCCAGGATGACGACATTTTGCCTATTTACAACTATTAATTAAAGTAAAAAAAAAATTAGGGGGTGCTCAGGGTTATAGGAGGAAGTTGCATTCTTTGGGCCGCCCTTGTGTGGATTTAGCTTGACGGTAACTGGGGTTTACAGCAACAAACTCATTTTACCTTGTTAAACTGGACGGTGCTGAAGATGTCGATTCTTTCGGAGAACAACTTCTGGATGTTGCTGAGAAGGTTTGTATCAAGGGGAGCACTGGTAGACAAGGAAGAGCGTGAATAGTCATCTTGTAGAAGTGAGGACACAAGTGTGATAAGACTCTGGAATACCTGTGTATCGCCGGTGTATTTACCTTGGAGTGTAGCTCTGAGCGTATCTGCCCTGCAGACGAGAGCTGCTGTACACTGAGAAGGTGCGTTTACTGGAATCGCTGCTGTGAGCTTTCCGGACGCCTTCCTCATATAAGAGCCCCACCTGTGAAAATAAAGACAGATTGTACATCATGAAGTGCTATAAGGTGCTGAAAAGGGTGACCCCCACATAAATAGGCAACGACGAACTAAGATATGTCATCACATGACTTGGGAGGAAGACAACACTGCGTTCAAAGCAATCCTCAGAGTGAATGAGCAGTAAGGCCGTGTTCACACTGCATGTTTTGATGTTGTGGTTTTTAAAAAACAAAAAAAAACAAACAAAAAAAAAAACTGCATTAAAAACGGGTCAGTCGCTGCGTTTGCAGCAAAGTGAATGGGATTTTCAATTTTCTGTGCAGACGCTGAATTTTTCACTGCTGTGTTACTGATGAGCTTCAATGATAGCTCTGTTTTTCTGCTGCTCTTTCCACAAACGCTTCATTACTTGCTCTCCCCGGTGATCCCAAGGTGAGCTCCGGTGATGATTTCCTTCCGGTCATTGGCAGGACCAGCCCATGTTACTCAGCCAGACAGTCACATGATCAGGTCCTGTAAGCGTGATAACCGCAGGTCCTGCTGATGCCCGGAAGGAAGACATCACCAGGGCTCGCCAGGGAGGGCAAGAAAGTGTGTGTCTGTCTAGAAGTCTGTGAAAGAAAGAATGCGCATATAGGGTCTTATCTCAATAACACACTTTCACTTGTCGATGTGGAATTGCTCACCTTTAGCAGTTGTGAAACCCACAACTGGTAGAATAGCGTACAAGCAGCTGCTGCAGGGACCGCACTCTCAACGGTGACCGTGGTCGTGATGCAGAATCTTGGACAAAGTGCTTCGGTGTCCGCGCTGCTGCTCCGAGACCAAAGAAACACAGACACGGGAATGTCTGGTACAGCTACAGCCTTTATTTTCCGACGACCTGAGGAAGGAGCTCAGGAGTAGGCTCCGAAACGTGTCGGAAAATAAAGGCTGTAGCTGTACCAGACATTCCCGTGTCTGTGTTTCTTTGGTCTCGGAGCAGCAGCGCGGACACCGAAGCACTTTGTCCAAGATTCTGTCTAGAAGTCTGTCTGTCTACCCTGAAAAATGGAACAAGCAACACACACGGATGATATGTTTGTGAAGCTTTTTTGTAAAAGAGGATCCGTTTTGCTGGAGAAACTGCACCGAAAATGGATCAGCAAAAACAGAGCACAAACTCTGTGTGAATGAGGCCCAAGGCTCATACTCAGTCACAGGATTTGTCTCCCGTCCACCCAGTGTGCAGGACCGTACACTACAGACCTAGGCACATAAATAAGGAGCATTGTTGTTATGGGGATGACTTATCTGGAGCACATCACACTTTTGCAAAAACATCCAATTGACAGAACTCACTTTGAGGCTGGTAAAGTCTTCCCTGCTGATATAACTTGTACATGTTGAAATGAATGGCCTTGGGCTGTGGATGTCCCTCCGGCTGGGTATCAGGGAGATATATTGTGCTCACAACAGGGCGGCAGCTGATGAAAATTACATCCATAGTTGACAAGGAAGGAGGGCTCAGCTTCCGGGCCGTTGCTATAACCAGAGAGAAGACACAGTGAACTCTGCCAAGGGCAATAGGAAACATAGCGGTGGTGGAACTTGAGTGGATTCCAGAGACACTGTATAATACGGCTATTCCCACAGTGGTGGATAACTACAGCCGAGCCTGGAGGGACATCCACAGCCTGAGAACATCCAATTCAGCGTGTACTACAAGTTATATCAGCATTAAGACGTTACCATCTTAGAAGTGAGTTCTGTGAATTGGAGGAGTTGGGAATGAGCTGACAGCACCTTTTTCTGCCTGTTTTTGTGACTTCACCAAGCATATTATATATCATATGGATTCCTACAATAATCTGGTGCACCCTTCGTCCTTCATCCCCAACCTCATTCATCTACAACTTGCCACATTTTTTGCTTTTGCAAAGTGAATGAATTACATATGAGGAGACATGGCAGGAGAGATTTGGCAGACTATGGCATTCTGGTAAGGAGAAAGACAAGAATGGTTCAGGCTCAGGCAAAAAAAAAAACTGTGCTGCAAAGTGAAGTAGAAATGTAACAAGCAGCTGAACTCACCTGCACGTCCACCCCCGTGATATCCTCCACTACTCGCTTCATGACAGCCCGGACATTGCGGGGTTCGATGGTGGTCACCCAGTCTCTGGTCTCAACACTCTTGCGTAACATCTGGGAAATAACAAGGCCTTGAGACTTTACATACTGATTGAGGAGGGTCTGGGCCGTGGATCGAGCCAAGGAGCACAGAGTGCTGACGGGTGTCACCGGGGAGCGGTCCTAAACATGTGAGAAAATGATTAGACTTATTGACATGAGCATATACTGACGGTTCATAGTCTATTCAGCTATCTATATTCTTTTTACCTGTCCCAGAAATTGTTCATCTGTTAGAGTCAGGATGTAGCTGATGGTTGAAGTCTCATAGTCCAGGCAGAGGCGAGATAGCAGCAACAGCAGCAGTGGCGGGGTATTGGCCCCTTTCTCTCCCGGGGAATCGCAGAACTGTCGAGCCGTCTGGCACACGGACTTGATAAAAGCTACGATCAATCCTTCTCGGACGCCCTGACTGCAGAACTCGCCCTGGGAGAAGATATAAATGGAAGGTGTATTAGAATAAGGAGAGAAATAGGACAACCATCAACCCGCATACATAACCTTTCTCTCACCTTGAAGTATTGCTTGTCGGAAAAAGCCACATCTTTAGCTGTGAAGAGATGTACAGAAGCCAAAACAGATTTAATTTGGTTTAGAACGGATCCGGACAGGACAGACAGTAAGTCCCCCAGTGCTGGAGACTCTTTCCCGGGGATCCTTGGAGCAGCGAGGGCTTGTCTGACGTCAGTAATGCAAACCTGGAAGAAGTCTTTCAAAGTTTGCAGGTATTGAGATAAGCGCTCCTGTGCTGCCCTTACTACAATCTCAGTGCCCCGTCTATTAAAGCTGCATCCCGGCACTAACTTAGATGGCGCCTGCAGGCGTCTGTGGAACCGGTCCAAGGCTCGAACGAGCAGAGAGTTGTCCCCCGGATTCTTCTCTTCTCGCAGGCGTTTCTCGACCAGCTCAAAGTAACCTTCACTCAGTTCATCTAAGAAGCGGGTCAGCTTCTCCTCTGCCATCTGAGCGGTGGCTCCTGGCTCCTTGCAGAAAAGGCATTGATAGGAGGCGGCCAGGAGACAGGCGTCACTGATAAACCCACCACAGCCCCGGTCCACAAACTCCAGAATGTCACTGGCTTCTTCTAACTCGGAGAGATGGGAGGCCAAGCGTCCACGTCCGTGAGCAAGAAACTCATCACACAGGAGATGAGCCGGTTCCTCCAAGCTCAAAAGGAGCTCCACACATTCAGAGAGGTCCTGTGGGGACGATGAAGGATCCCTGCACAACACAAAACAAAAAGCATTTATATAGAACCAAGCCGGTGTACAAAATCAAAAACTCTAGAGTAATGAACATGTACAAGACATTGAGAAGAACCGACCATGTAAGTAGTCCTTCTCTTCACAAGTGGATCTGTCACAAGGTTTCATAAGAAATGTTGCACACATTAATTTGATTTGAAACCGAATGGCACTGTTGTGTTTATTTTGAAAACCTATATCAGAACGGCTGTAAAATCCAGATATTAAGGTGAGCATGTTATGAGAGCAGCTAAAAAAGTGAGATCTCAAGAGTCCAAGTAAATTCAGTCGGTCTAAAAACCGCAGCTTGTAGTGAGCAGTGTGAGATCTCAGCAGGGAGGAGATACACTGAGGAGCTGTTAATCAGGGTAATAATAATAATAATAATAATAATAATAATAATAATTTTATTTATATAGCTTCAACATATTACGCAGCACTTTATAATTCGGAGGGGACATGTACAGACAATATGAGACAATACAGAGTAACAAAAATTTAAAAACCATGAGGAGTGAGGTTCCTGCTCGCAAGCTTACAATCTAGAGGTAGTTGGCCAAATATGGAGATGAACTTTCATAAAAGGATGATACAGTCATTCTGACATGCATTTCCAAATTGAACACACCTATTTTAAAAGGTGTAGACCTATTTAGTCATGTCTGCAGATTGTATTGTGAAATCTGTTTACAGATCGTCTTTAACAGACTAAATCCTCATCCACATGTCTGACTGTTTGACAGGCTGCCCATGTTTGCAGAGCGCGCTGTCAGAGTGCCAGGGAGTGATTACAGTGTGCTTATTGTGTAGTGATGGGCAAATGAAACCGCTCCAGGCACTGCTACAATGGCGGGAAGCGAGCAGCCACAGGGAGGATATATACGATATTCATTTTCTCGCTGTAGCCGCTGCTCCAGCATGGCAGTCTAACAAGATTTTAACACGATTTACCTGAAGATTAATCCCATAGATAAAGGTAAATAGTATTTGTGAACATAACAGATTTCCTTTAAATACACATATTTCTAAAGCCAAATGTAACTCGATTCCGCTTGGTCTCCTCTCTGTAGATGCAGAAAAGGCCTTTGACAGAGTCCACTGGGGGTTCATGAGAGAAGAGTTGATCCAACTAGGTATGGGCCCCAGGTTCCTGCACGGAGTCCTCTTCTTATACTCTTCCCCCACAGAGAGAGTAAGAAACAGAGGGGCTTTGTCCTCCCCGTTTGCAATTCGGAATGGAACCAGACAGGGGTGTCCTCTGTCCCCCCTCCTTTATATTACTGTAATGGAACATCTGGCTATAGCCATCAGAGAAAATAAGGATATTCATGGGATTAAGATAGGGCAGACTCATCATAAAACAGCGTTATTCACGGACAATCTTTTGCTATATGTCTCACAACCTCCAATATCCATTCCTTCCATTCTTCGAGAGTTTAAGCAATTTGGCCACCTGAGTAATTTCAAAGTTAATTGCTCAAAGTCCGAGGCGCTGAACATCTCCCTATCTCGGGAGTACCAGAGGCCATAAAACACTTGGGGGTGTTCATACCCACCGACTTGTCAAAACTACTTCAAGTAAACTAGCTGACCTTACTAACCAGTATAGAGACAGCGTTCCTCTCTTACAGAAGTCTTAGGGTATGTGCACACTGGCCGGCGGGGGTTGGTAGGCGGCGGCTGGGCGGACCCGCCAGGAAGCTCCGGAGCCGTCCACCGGCATCCTGGCGGGTATGTGCGGCCGGTGACGGGTGGGTGCCGGGCGGGTGGCCAGCGGGTTAGCGCCGGCGGTGTTGCGGCGGCTGGAAGCAGTACATGATTCTGCTTGCAGCCGCTGCAGAACCGGCCGGATCATAGAACATGCTCATTCGTTGCTAACCCGCTGGGAACCCAGCGGGTTAGCAACGGATGAGCATGTGTAAACCGCCGGTGTGTGGACACCGGGTGTCGGTTTACATAGGTTTTAATGTTGATCCAAACGCCGGTTTGGATTAACATAAATTTACATGAAATTTATGTAAACCGACCGGCGGTTTACACACCTAAACCGACCCTAACCCGGCCAGTGTGCACATACCCTTAAACTGTCTTGGTTCGGTAGAATGAATGGTATCAAGATGAACATTTTGCTCCGCGTTTTATACATTTTCCAGACAGTCCCTATTTCACCCAATAAGGATTTTTTTTCCAGGCTACAGTCTCTAGTAACTAAGTTTGTTTGGGTAAGAACTAGGCCCAGGATACTTATGGATATCCTCATATTGCCAAGATTCAAAGGGGAGATTGGACTTCCTAATCTGAGGACATACTTTTTGACCTCCTCAATTGCCAAGGTTATAGACTGGTACTTTGGTCTTGCATCTAGACAGGGGGTGACGCTGGAACAAAACGGTTTAAAACTTTGAAACATCTGCTGTGGATTGATCACTCTGATGTGAGTAAAGGTACCGTTACACGCTTTAATGTTGTAATGATCTCACGGGAGCGCGGTCGTTAGGACATCTTTTTGATATCGTTGGTGAGATGTCACACGTCTAGATATCGTAGATGACGCACCAATGATGTGGTGAGCAGCTATCGTTCACACAACCCAGTGAACGATACTTGTTCACTGTTGTGAATAGGAGAGGTCGTTAACAACATCGTTATCGCGGTGTCACACACAACGATGCAGCAGGTTGGCTGAACGATGATCGTCTGATCTGACAACATTTTCTCAAATCTGCGATCAGCGATCCAACCATTTATTATAGTCATATCTTGGTGTCACACGCAACGACGTCCTAACGATGTCGTGTGAACGACTCCAAAGCCGTGACGTTTCAGCGATATTGTTCACAATATCGTACCATGTAACAGTACCTTAAGGCAGGACTTCTGTCTGATCTGACCAAAGGGACCTTAAAAGTCTGGCATTCTTTTGTGAAAGCCCACTCTATAGACGAGAACCTCAGTCTGTTCACTCCCCTTTTCTCTAACACGGTTTTTTACCCGGGCCTAAATAGACATTCTTTCCTGTGCTGGCGGAGTGTGGAGGATACCCGAGTAGGCCAGACTCTATTGCATGGAGAGCTGCCTCTTTTTGAGGATTTGCAGTCGCGAGCCTTGAGACACTGCTCTGACGGTTTGAATTAGTACAATTTAGACCTTTCCTATACTCGGCTGACCAGGGCTGCTGGGTGCGCTTGATACCTACCTCGTTGGAGAACACTTTTCTGCAGGATTTCCCCCCCCCCACGCCACAGGATTACTATATCGACTCATTACAGACATGAGAGGTACAAGGAAGCACCGCTTCCAAAGAATGTGGGAGAGGGAGCTGGACAGAGGGATTTCTGGACAGAGTGGGAGACATGTTTCCACTTCACTCACAAACTGGCTAACTCCTGTGCAGTGCAAGAAAAGAATGACAAACTCCTGAGCAGGTGGTACCTCTGTCCAGCTAACCTTCACAGCATTTTTCTTGGAGCCCCAGATTTGCTGGCGCTGCAGAAAGGCACAGTGCTCCACATTTGGTGGAGTTGCGGTGAGATTCAGAAATTTTGGTCTCGGGCATTTGCTACTTATAATTCAACTAGATGGGTGCCCGATGCACAATGCATCGGGATTCTAGCAGAGCGAGTCTCTGACTCGCAATGGCCGCTTCGCGGCCAATGCTTCGCGCTGCTAAGGCGACTCGCCATGCCCGCTGCGCGGGCATAGCGAGTCGCCTTAGAGCTGCTCGCAATGGCCGCTGCGCGGCCAATGCTTCGTTCGTATCCACATGACCACGGCGAGTCGCATGCGAGTGTGGTGCGCGAAATCCATTCGTGATTATATAATAGATTATGGGTAGATTGGTTAAAAACTGCACAGAGGTGGCTTTGCTATCCATCTTTCCCGAATCAATCAAATTTCACAAGAAAGACATCCTATGCTTCTGTGTGTCAGCAGGGCGCTCTGTAATTCCAAGAGTCTGGAAATCCACCCAGGTGCCTACTATTACTGACTGGTATAATGAGCTGATGGATATTTACAGGATGGAGGAATTGGCTGCTGAAGCATCAGACTCTATTGATAAGTTCTCTGCGATCTGGATTGAATGGATCCTTTTTATGGATTCACCGAGCTTCCAGGACATTTTCTGTTGATAAAATAAGACTTACTAGATGCCCCTGTACCGAGATACTGAGCTGGAAATGGAGGTGGATCTCCCCTCCCTTCACCTTTGCCCCCCACAACCCCTTCCTTTTTCCACCCTACCTCTTTCTGCCCCGCATTTCTAGATCCCTCTTTCCCTTCTTGGAAGTGCTACTCACTTAGCTTCCTTTCTCTTATTTTCCTAGACCTGTTTCTTCTTACTGGCCTTTCACATCAGCGGTTTTCACTGATGTGCTGCAGATCCGGCAGATTTACCGCATCTGCCGCCTAATGGCCGCACTTACAGCGCCGATCCAGCAAGCCCATGCATTGTCTATAGGGCTTGCGGTCCGGTGCAGCAAGTGCATATACACCGTATCGGCCAGATATGGCACTTGCTGCCGTAAAAAAAAGCTGCAAGGGTGATGGCCCTCAGTGCAGGTAAACTCAGCCTGCTAATCTGTCCTGTACAGTTAAATAAAGGGTACGCAGAAGAGAACTGGCCAGGTAGAGGACAAAATAAAGAGAATTTTGTTTACTTACCGTAAATTCTTTTTTCTTTAATCATCAATGGGAGACCCAGACAATGGGGTTAAGGGCACTGCCCTCCGGAGGCCACACTAGGTACTACAAGTTTGTAGACACCGCCCCCTCCGCTTATAAACCCCTACCGCAGGGAATATCCTCAGTTTGGTCCATAAGCTGCGAGGAGACAAAAAATAACCACACCCGAAACCTCGGGAAAAAAACCGTGAACAAACGGTCCAACAACCCGGAATAAACTGTTCCAACTGGGAACAAGTCAAATGTGACAACATCCAACGGAACACTGGGTGGGTGCTGGGTCTCCCATTGATGATTAAAGAAAAAAGAATTTACGGTAAGTAAACAAAATTCTCTTTTTTCTGGTCATCATAATGGGAGACCCAGACAATGGGGATGTCCTAAAGCAATACCCCAGGGCGGGAAGAGTTCCTCAAAAGACGGATAACATATGGTCCCCCTTTTCAAAGGTGGGCAACCGCCGCCTGGAGGACCCGCCTGCCCAGACTTGCATCCGCAGAGGCATGGGCATGCACCATATAGTGCTTAGAAAAAGTATGCAGGCTTGACCATGTGGCTGCCTGACACACCTGTAGAGCAGAAGCTCGATGTCGCAAAGCCCAGGAGGCACCGACAGCTCTAGTCGAGTGCGCCTTCAATCCCACCGGGAGAGGCAGACCGGAAGAACGGTAGGCCTCCTGAATGGGCACCTTGATCCATCTGGCCAAGGTAGATTTTGATGCCGTGGACCCCTTACAGCGACCCGCCGTAAGGATAAACAAGGAGTCAGAACTCTGGAAGGAGGCAGTCCTGGACACATAAATGCGTACAGCCCTCACGAGATCCAGAGTGTGAAGGTCGCGCTCAACCTGATGAACGGGAGCGGGACAAAATGATGGAAGCACAATCTCTTGGTTCAGGTGAAAAGTGGACACCACCTTAGGCAAGAATTCTGGCCGTGGGCGTAACACCACCTTGTCTTGGTGAACCACCAGGAAGGGTGACTTGCACGAAAGTGCAGCCAATTCTGAGACCCTTCTCAGAGACGTAATCGCCACCAAAAAGACCACCTTCTGGGACAGACGAGAGAGGGGAACTTCTCTCAGCGGTTCAAACGGCGGCTTCTGAAGTGCCGCCAGGACCATGTTGAGGTCCCAAGGGTCCAGTGGTCGCCTATATGGCGGAACCACCCGAGACACCCCCTGTAGGAATTGACGGACCTTTGGTAGAAGCGCCAAACGTCTGTCAAACAGCACAGACAGCGCTGACACCTGACCCTTCAGGGAGCTAAGGGATAAGCCCAGCTCCAAACCCGACTGAAGGAAAGCCAACAGCGTCGGAACCGACAAGGGCCAAGGTGACCGTCTACCAGAAGCACACCAGGCGAAAAAGATTTTCCACGTCCTGTGGTATATCTTCCGCGAAACAGGTTTCCTAGCCCGATTCATAGTGGCAACCACTGTAGAGGAGAAACCCCTGGACGTCAGCAGCCAGGCCTCAAGAGCCATGCAGTCAATCTGAGGGCCCTGGAATTGAGGTGGAAGAATGGGCCTTGACCGAGAAGATCTGCGCGATCTGGAAGAGCCCACCTGTGTCCGCCTGACAGCTGCCACAGGTCTGGATACCAGGACCTCCTGGGCCAATCCGGAGCCACTAGAATGGCCACTCTGCACTCCGTCCTGATCTTCCACAGCACCTCGGGAATCAGAGCTAGAGGCGGGAACACATACGGCAGATGAAATCTGGACCAACTCAGGATCAGAGCGTCTGCTCCCAGAGACTGAGGATCCCACGACCTCGCCATATATTGCGGCACCTGATGATTCAGCCGTGAGGCCATCAGATCCACATCCGGAGTGCCCCATCTGCTGCAGACGTCTCGGAAGACATCCGGATGAAGAGACCACTCTCCGGCGTCCATCCCCTGCCGGCTCAGATAGTCGGCCTCCCAGTTTTCGACCCCTGGGATGTGAACTGCGGAAATCAGGCAGTTGTTGTCCTCCGCCCAGGATAGGATGCGGTGGACTTCGGCCAGAGCCTGTGCACTCCTGGTTCCTCCCTGATGATTTATATATGCGACGGCCGTCGCATTGTCGGACTGAACCCGAATGGGTTGTCCTGAGAGGAATCTCTGAAACGCCAGGAGCGCCAGATAGATCGCCTTGATCTCCAGCACGTTGATCTGCAACGCCGACTCCGACTGAGTCCAGAGGCCTTGGGCCCTGTGGTGTAAGAACACCGCCCCCCAGCCCGTCAGACTGGCGTCGGTGGTCACCACTAACCAAGATGGTTTGATGAAAGACCGGCCCCGAGACAAGTGACGTGGCAGTAGCCACCACTGCAGGGAATCCCTGGTCGGTTGAGAAAGAGTCACCAGCCGATTCAGAGAAATCGTCCTCTTGTCCCATCTGCGGAGAATCTCCAGCTGGAGAGGACGGAGGCGAAACTGTGCGAAAGGCACCGCCTCTATTGCTGCCACCATACGCCCCACCAGCTTCATCAACACCCGTATGGATGACTGTGGTGACAGGAGGACCTGTTGTACTCCGGAATGGATGGCCAACTGTTTGGCTCGTGGCAGAGACACCAGGGCTGAGTCTGTGTGGAAGTCCATGCCCAGATATGTCAGTGACTGGGTCGGAACCAGGGTCGATTTCTGAACATTGAGAAGCCACCCAAAATGTTCCAGAGACTTCATGGTCACCTCCAGGCTCACCCGACACAGGTGTTCCGATGGCGCCCTGACCAGAAGGTCGTCTAGATAGGGGATGACGGCATATCCCTGCACATGCAGGAGAGCCATCATAGAGGCCATCACTTTTGTGAACACCGCGGAGCCGAGGCCAGACCGAAAGGGAGAGCCACGAACTGGTAGTGTTCGTCCCCCACTGCGAATCTTAACCAGCGTTGATGAGCTGGTGCAATGGGCACGTGAAGGTAAGCGTCCCGGATATCTATGGACGCTAGGAAGTCCCCCTGTGACACAGCCGCTATCACGGAGCGCAGGGATTCCATGCGGAACTTCCGAACCAACACGTGACGGTTGAACAACTTGAGGTCCAGAACCGGGCGAAAAGAGCCGTCCTTCTTTGGGACGATAAAGAGGTTGGAGTAAAAACCCCGGAACCTCTCCCCGGAAGGCACTGGGACCACTACTCCGTCTCTGCGGAGACCCTCCAACACCAGATGAAAAGCCTGAGCTTTTTCTGGAGACGGGACCGATCGATGGAATCGGTGTGCCGGCTGAGACGTCAGCTCTATCCTGTAGCCTCTGGAGACTATATCTCGTACCCACTGATCTCGGACCTGGAGTAGCCATCTGTCCCGAAAAAGAGACAGGCGGCCCCCCACCTGTGGGGAGGCAGGATGAGAGAGCGAGTCATGCGGAAGTGGGTTTGGGGGTGGCAGCCGCTGCCCCCGCCGGTTTCTTCTGGCGACCCTTGGGACGCCACTGAGTAGAGGGCTTGTTCCCTCTGTCCGCACGGGCAGACGATGCTGATGGCTGTGAACTGGACCGAAAGGACCACTGTTTTGGGTTCCTCTTCACGGTATACCGTGGCTTAGGTTTATTCTGTGGAATCTTTGACTCCGCAGAATCCTTTATCAGCTTGTCCAGTTCGGTACCAAAAAGCCTGTCGCCAGAGAACGGAAGATTTTGCAAAATCTTCTTAGACGTGGCATCTGAGTCCCAAAGACGCAGCCACAATAACCTGCGGATCGCTATAGCGTTGGCCGAAGCCACAGCAGAGCGATTTGCAGTTTCCAGTACTGCCGTCCTGGCGTAATCCGCATAGGCCCTTGCTCTATCAGTAAGCGCCAGGACTTCTGAACTGGACCCTGCCAGGTCCGCGATACCATCCAAGCAGGAGGTGATCGCCTGCAGAGTCCAGACCGCGGCAAAATTAGGGGCAAATGAAGACCCCACAGCCTCATAAGAAGACTTGGCGAGTTGCTCGACCTGTCTATCAGTCGCATCCTTCAATGAGGAGCTATCAGAGGCAGAAAATAGGGAGCGTGCAGCAATCCTGGTCATGGAAGCGTCCACCTTAGGGGACTGCGACCACTCCTGAAGCACCTCCTCAGGGAAGGGGAAGCGATTGTCCTTGGATTTACGGACATAACGCCGTCCAGGATGAATCCTGGGCGCTCTAACCACCCTTCCAAAGTTAGTGTGGTCCATAAAGGAACCACTTGGTCTAGCCTCCGGCCGCAGCCATTGGTAGACCTCCTTCGGGTGAACGTTCACCTCCTCAGGGGGTGTCACGAGACGCAGAGTCTCGTTGATGGAGGACACCAGATCCTCCACCCCCTCTGGTGGTTCTGACACGGACCCGAGTAATGAACCCCCATCATCCTCATCCCCCTCAGAGAGACCCTCCTCTTCAGAGAGTGTCTGGAGCTCGGGTGAATCCTCACGTCGAGTCCGCTTAAGGGGTCTCATAGTTGAGGCAGGGGACACCCTGGGGTAATGTGAAGGAGCCGCTGGATTTTCCAGTCTCCTGGTCAGTACCTCCAGGGATTGCGACATGGAGGACAGCTGGGATAACATAGATTCATTTATCTTGTTCTGTGTCTCCCATGGCCCTGGGCCCACATGGACCACAGGGTACAGCACCGAAGCTGCTGTCTCAGCAGTATCAGCCCGGGCCTCTGGGCGTCCGCAGTTATTGCAGGACCCCTCCACCAGTGTCCCGTTGCATGTAGCACAGGTAGTGGTGTTACTGGCCGCCTTAGCAGCGTTCTTCCCAGCTGAGGACATTCCCACAGCAGGGGGAATAAGCCAATCTTTAAAGAAAAAAACCGGTACAACCGGCGGCTTACCGACCGCAGTAATGCGGCGGAGGAAGCGGTGTGTGCGTGTGTGGCCTCCGCGAGTCTTCCGGTCTCCCCTGTAATGAGTGCAGCCGTGCACTTCAAGCAGATCCCAGCCGGGAAGTGAGGGGAAGATGGCCGCCGACAAATCAACTGTGGGCGGAGCCGAAAAACACGCGGGAAGCCACACGCACGCCCATTAATGACGTCACCGCCTGGGCTGCTTCCATCTCCTCAGGCAGCCCCAGTAATGAAGGCGCCGAGGCCCGCAGCGCGGGAAAGTACCGTGACACAAAACACAATACTAAGGCTGCAGACAAAGTCTGGAGCCGACAGCCGCAGCCCCTGTGAGACACAGGGCGGTCAGCCAGAGTGGCCCCAGCACGGGGTCCACCGCCAGAACCGCGGACCCGAGGGTTGCGCGCGGTCTGAGTGTCCCAACACATATAGTGCCGACACTACCCCCAGGCACACCGGAGACACACAAGGTGCCTCAGTGCCGGTCCGGTCTGTAAGCACCATTTAGGGAGGCCTCGGACGGGGGTGCAGCACCAGTCCGGTCTGTAAGCACCATTTAGGGAGGCCTCGGACTGGGCTGGCTCCAGTCCGGTCTGTAAGCACCATTTAGGGAGGCCTCGGACGGAGCGGAGCTGTGCAAGGCTCCAGTCTCCCACTTTCCAGAGCCCCCAAACAGGGATGGGAAGGAGTGCGACAGCGTACCGGGAGAACACAAAGTGTCCAGGCTCTAGGCCCTCCGGTACCTCGACCTGCGTGTTCCCTAAGGGTGAGCAGGGAGACTGCCGAAGGTCCCCGACAGGGACCATATTACCTTGTCTTCAGACGCCATCACGTAAGTAGTGAGAATGCAGTGAAGTGCAAGCAAAGCGTGTGATACCTCCGAGCACACTAAGTTAAAAACTGAGGATGTTCCCTGCGGTAGGGGTTTATAAGCGGAGGGGGCGGTGTCTACAAACTTGTAGTACCTAGTGTGGCCTCCGGAGGGCAGTGCCCTTAACCCCATTGTCTGGGTCTCCCATTATGATGACCAGAAAAACTCACTTTTGGCCTCCGTCTTGGAGATTGTTCCCAATGGAAGCGTTAAAATATATTCCAGGAAAGCACAATATAAACTTTATGGTAAGTGCACGTAGACAGGGATACATTAAGCCTTTGCACTTGCAGGTTTCCTCCCATATCCTATAACCTTCATTAATTACATGGTCCTTTTACATCCTATTTCTACTTTTCTGCTTTGATGTGAGTGACGTCGTACTTGGTGCAGAATGATTAAATATAGGAGAAATCCACAAAATTGTGCAAGTACCTGAATCTTTGGCGAAGTGTTTCTGCCAATCCTGCCATGATGGCCTGGCAGTCTGTCTGGATCCCATGGAAGGAGGGCATGTGCTGGTACTGATGGAGGACACTGCGGGCTTTGGCGTGATAGGACACCGCCTGGACATACGCCCCGAGCTCGATGCATTTTTTCAGACGAGCTGGAAGTTCAAACAGGAACTGCAACTTACGAAGCAAAGTGTGAACACCTGGAAGATACAAGAAGGGCATCACAGAAGATTACTTATATTTAAGGTTCAGTAGTTACCCCTTCCTCCATTATAACCACATCTCCATTACTACATGCAAACCGTGCTCCATGAAACAAGTAAGAATTGTTCTGTATCTGATGGATTTGCCTCTCAGCCATGTATAATGTCCAGTAAATAATGTAGGATTCATCTTCAGTTAAAGATCCAGGATAGGGGCTGTCCCTTTGCATTTGGTAACTGTTTACCGGGGAAAACTGGAACCCGTCAATCATTCATACAAATCATGCTGGACGTCTTCCTACCTCACATCAGTAAGCACTGATCCTAACTTCTCTCACAAACCCAACTCAAGTTTAAAGGTCCCTACACATTATATTAAAGTTGGCCAAACCTGCTGACATCGGCTGTCTGTGTATAGAGGTGTCGGGGCTATCCCCACACAGATGATGTCAGGGGAGAGGAGGATTCGGCCATTTTACTTTAAAGGGATCCAGTTATGTCCTTTTTTGTTTATAAACTGCCTCAATGTTATTTAGATCATGCTCTGTGCATCACTAACTGGGTATTTAAAATATAAATGCATGTATTTATCATAAATAAAAAAAAAAAAATCACCCTAGATGCTTAGATGTTTGCATTAGGTTCCTGCAGTCATTGGGGTGGAGGCTTCATCTGGGATCAGTCACATCAATCCACTGCAGTCATGGTTTTTTTTTTAAACATAGTCACGCTCCCTGCATTGTATGTACTATATTTCTATCACTGTAGATGCTAAGTATAGCAGACATGGGTCAAGGACCTGTGGTGATGTCACGACAATGTGACTGTAATGCACCACAAGTCCTTCACTGTAGCTCTGCTTAGCTCCGTCTGTTATGGTCACATGGTCGGGACATCCCTACGGGTCCTTAACTGATTTCTGATATATTTAGCATCTGCAGTGAAAGAAATATATCTAAATGGAGGGAGGGGGGCGACTCCATGACTGAAGTGGAATGATGTGAAGTCTCCGCCCTGATGACTGAACGTGCAGGAACCAATACAAACACCTAGGCATCTGAAGTGCTCTTTTATGATGGATACATGGATTTATTTTTTTTTAACTCAGATTACTGGTGCACAGTGCATTATCTAAACAACATTGGAAGGTGGTTTAAAAACAAAAAAGGACATGACAGGATCCCTTTAAATTCCAGATCTTCTTGTTCGTTCAGCTTTCTCCACAACACATGAATGGTCACCTAACTCGAATATTCACTGTATGGGGAGTCAATCTGCTGAATATCGCATGAGGACGGTCACCTCAATCCGGACTACAGACATAAGACAGAGGTGACGGCAGCCATCTATCTACCGGAGCCGTCAGCTGTCACCACTAGTCTTGGAGGAGACAAACAACTGGACATTTGGACTGAACTCACAAGCCGACACTCTTCGGATTTAGTTTCGCTGTGGAAGCTCCTACATTTCCATATGATGAAATAATGATGAGTGATTTATTAACTTTCTCTATTGCAGAGTAACACAAATGTAGTAGGATGTGCTATATTAAAAAACAAACAAAAACCTCCAGTCCATTTTCTGTTTCCCGTTTACTTAAAGGGAACCTGTCAGGTGGTTTATACCTCCCAGCTATCACTATCGTACCTGCAGCTTTATAATACTATTCTAATCATCCCTGTCTGAGCTCATAGTGTAATGTTAAAGGTGAAAAAAAGTATTTACACACTGACATTTCAGTCTACACCTTGGAGGAGGGGGACTGTCTGGCAGGAAAATAGTTAACTCACTATTAACTTGCATGGCTCAAGGACCTGTGTGATGTAACGATCATGTGACCATAGTGGGCGGAGCTAAGTAAAACTCCGCTTATTGTAGTCACATGGTTATGACATCACATCAGGTCTCCCAACATGTTCTAACATCAGGTTGAAATGTTAACTATTAACCTGCCAAACAGTCCCCGTCCTCCAAGCTGGGGACTGACTGCCTCATTACATAAGGAAATGTAAGTGTGTAAATGCTTTTTTTGACCTTTCAGATAACACCATGAGCTCAGACAGGGATGATTAGAATAGTATTATAAAGCTGCAGGGACTGACAGTGATAGCTGGGGGGGCATAAACCAGCTGACAGGTTCCCTTTTAAATGTGACTGATCTGCAAGAGCAGACCCAGACCAAGGACAAGAGAAAAGGACGCCTTTAAAAGGAACCTGTCAGCTCGTTCTACCCCCCATCCTATCACTACCTGTCCCTGCACCTTCCTAGCTCATTCATCCCTCTCAGAGCTAAAACTGCTCTATAAAGCTTTAGAAAAACGAGTTAATAAATTACATTTTCCAATGATAATGAGAGCTCCAGGCCATGGCGTAGACTGAGATGGGCGGTCTCCATTCTCCTTCCCCCTCACTGCTCTTATCACGCCCCGCTGGGCCTATCATTCCTTCTCCTATGCGCCCCCTATGTTGAAATTCCCGCCTCCTCCTGATAGTACAACGCACAGCCAGACGTAATTTCCAGTCCAATGTGTTGTTGGGGCTTATCAGGTGTACAGCCAGGCTCCAATATGTGCACTGCGTATGCGCTGGAGCCGGAGCGTACAGCCCACACACTGCGCTGGAGCGTACAGCCCACACACTGCGCTGGAGCGTACAGCCCACACACTGCGCTGGAGCGTACAGCCCACACACTGCGCTGGAGAGTACAGCCCACACACTGCGCTGGAGAGTACAGCCCACACACTGCGCTGGAGAGTACAGCCCACACACTCACACACTGCGCTGGAGCGTACAGCCCATACACCCACACACTGCGCTGGAGCGTACAGCCCATACACCCACACACTGCGCTGGAGCTGGAACTGACTTCCGCTCTGTGTCATTCTATCAGGAGGAGGGAATTTCAACATAGGGGGCAAGAAGAGAAGGGATGATGAGGCTCAGTGGGGCGTGATACGAGCAGTGAGGGGGGACAGAGGATGGAAACCCAGAGACCGCCCATCTCAGTCTATGCCGTGGACTAGAGCCCTCATTATCATAGGAAAATGTAAATTATTAAATCATTTTTCACAAGTTTTATAGAGCAGCTTTAGCTCAGAGAGGGATGGTTAGGGATGAGCGCGCAAGGTTTAGGATAGGGGCTAAAACAAGCTGAAAGGTTCCTTTTATGGACTGCTGATTACCAAGGCCGACAGCACTGTACAGGCAATTCAACAAGACGATTTCCAAGTTTATAAAATGCATCTTCAGCAGAAAAGAGAAAATACATTTGCAGGGTCTTGATCCAGCAGCCACATCAGTACTCCGAGACCCCCGAACAGAAGACCTGCAATCTGCCGCATCCTGCTAGGATCCCTGGTGCCTCTTCTGATTTGTAAGCTCAGTGCTAAGTCATCGTTGCTGCATGACACAAACATAGTGTGAGATGGGCCTATTAATTAAAAGAGGCTCAGAGGATGACGGCAGGTAAGAGGCGGCTCGCAGGGCCCTCTTATGGCGGCCGAGGAATGATGAGTCCTGTAAATCGATTCACTGATCTATAATCTTCAGCTATTTTACCACAACAGAACAGTGGAATAGTGAAGACCCATCTGTCCTTTATATTTATCTAAAATCCAATGCAAATGTGCAAGCTATTAGAAATCTTATGCCAAAGCCGAATCATAGAAACACATCCAATAAAAGTGTCGCCACTCACCGCTGAGCTTGGTAATGTGCTGATGTCTCTCCTGCAGGGTGCTGCTGATAGAGGCACTGAATTCTGTGATCACCGCCATGTTGGTGGCCAGTCCATCCATTTCATCTTCCATCTTTTTGAAGTCATTTTTCATTTTCCGGATGGTGTCTGAGGAGTTAGAAAATGTTGATCAGAACTTTGTCCAGTGGATGCAGCTCTGCCCGACTAGACCTCAGGGACCGCTGCGCTGCGGGTCCGCCCGACCTAGTGACCGCTGCCTGCGGGCTCCGCCCCGACCTGTGACCGCTGCCTGCGGGTCCGCCCCGACCTGTGACCGCTGCCTGCGGGTCCGCCCGACCTGTGACCGCTGCCTGCGGTCCGCCCGACCTGTGACGTGCCTCTGGTCGCCGACTTGACCGCTGCTGCGGTCCGCCCGACCTGTGACCGCTGCCTGCGGTCCGCCCGACCTGTGACCGCTGCCTGCGGGTCCGCCCGACCTGTGACCGCTGCCTGCGGGTCCGCCCGACCTGTGACCGCTGCCTGCGGGTCCGCCCGACCTGTGACCGCTGCCTGCGGGTCCGCCCGACCTGTGACCGCTGCCTGCGGCTCCGCCCGACCTGTGACCCCTGCCTGCGGTCCGCCCGACCTGTGACCGCTGCCTGCGGGTCCGCCCGACCTGTGACCGCTGCCTGCGGTCCGCCCGACCTGTGACCGCTGCCTGCGGGTCCGCCCGACCTGTGACCGCTGCCTGCGGGTCCGCCCGACCTGTGACCGCTGCCTGCGGGTCCGCCCGACCTGTGACCGCTGCCTGCGGTCCGCCCGACCTGTGACCGCTGCCTGCGGTCCGCCCGACCTGTGACCGCTGCCTGCGGGTCCGCCCGACCTGTGACTGCCTGCGGGTCCGCCCGACCTGTGACTGCCTGCGGGTCGCCGACTTGACTGCCTGCGGTCCGCCTGACCTGTGACTGCCTGCAGGCCCGGCCGATCTATAACTGCCTGCAGCCGCACAGGAGCCACATATTGGCTCTGAGCACTGACCTGTAGCCGAGATGAACTTGTTATAATTCTCGTACACCAGAGTCTGCATGTCACTGTCCAGAGCACGTATCTGACGGACCATGTCAGCCTCAATGTCCATCAGCTCAGACAGGGATTTTTCTTTTCTCAGCTGCATAGAAATGAGGAAAATACCATAAAAATTATACACACACACATATATCTCACAAGTATTAGGATCAGGGATCTTTACCACTGCCGTAGGTATTTACAACAATAGAGCCTATGTGGTAGGAGACCTGAAATTAGAAGGAATCTGTCAGCAGGTTGTTGCTTCACCATCTGAGAGCAGCATGATGTAGGTGCAAAGACCCTGATTCCAGTGATGTGTCACTTACTGGGCTGTTTGCTGCAGTTTTTTTCTCTGTTGCAGATTTGAGATCTTTAAACTCTGCCCTAACCTCTGATTGACAGCTTTCTGTCTACACTTTGCATAAGCAAAATGTGGCCAAGCAATTAAGGGGGCAGGGTTGGACTTCATGATTGCAAGTTTACTAAACCTTTATTGATAAGCTCCTGCTGATAAAACAGTGATTTTATCAAAATTACAGCAAGTAGCCCAGTAAGTGATACACCCAATGACATTATGCTACAGTCACTTGACCTCTGAAGCCAATCACCAGCCTCAGCGGTCAAATCCTTGAAGAATAGAAAGTCATCACTTCCTCTTCTACCACAGACCATAGGGGACTGGAGCATCAGATTTATATACATTATATAATAATTATCTGTACAATACTGATTCCTCAGGCCAGTATTTGGACCCCTACAAACACATAACCTACAAAGATGTGAACTCAAACCCCCTACCAGTTCTAGAGTAAGTAAGAGTCACACACATTTAGGTCCTATGCAATAAATCAATAGTTTATTAAACTACAAATATTAACAGATTTGCATACAAAAAAACACATAAAAACCAAAATGTCATAATATCAAACAGGGACCACGGATGTGCCCTCCTGATGAAGCTGCCCTGCAGTGAAACGCGCATCGAGGTGAGGAGGGAGCGTACATCCGTGGTCCCGTTTGATCTCAAGGTAATCCTCATTGTTAATGTGAATATGCCTGGTTCTAGATGGGCAATTTTGGATTAATATTAGATTTTTTGAGCTTGGTTTGAGCTATATGGGACATTTTTATAGGTTATGTATTTTATTATATAAATATACACACAGAGTAAATAAACATATATATGTGTGTGTGTGTGTGTGTTATAATATATAGTGTGTGTGTGTGATCAGCACTTTTTTTTTGTCCCTGTGTTATTTCACATCATCACAGAATTAAATTTCTGGACATCTATGGTGGTTTCTTTGTCTGTGTGGATTGGATGTGTTTTTACCGACATCTGGTGAGAAGTTCATGTCAACAGCACCTTTAGAAATATGGTTACTTAGAAAACTGGTGACGTGTTCAATACTTATTTCACCTGCTGTATATATATTATTATAATTTTTTTCCAGGCTTGTTGTTTCCCTGTGTATTCATTATGGTGATGTGAGCGGAATAATAGGGAAAACATATACCATATTTTGGAAATGGGGAACTCCCAAATTTATTCTGCAAAAATGGGAGTTATAAACCCTGAGCAAAACAAGAGATTTTATAGACAAAGTATAAATCTATTAAAGTAAAAGCTTCATTAAAATGTCCAAAATACAGAAATAAGTAAAATATTGGAGAAGAGTCACAGACACAAAGACAGAAGGGTCACAGACACTGACCAGCAAGGGTCAGAGGTGAAGGGTCACAGACACTGACTGCACAGGGCAGAGAGAGAGTCAGAGGTGAAGGGTCACAGACACTGACTGCACAGGGGCAGAGGTTGAAGGTCACAGACACTGACTGCACAGGGGCAGAGGTAGTGAAGGGTCACAGACACTGACTGCACAGGGGCAGAGGTGAAGGGTCACAGACACTGACTGCACAGGGGCAGAGGAGAGTCAGAGGTGAAGGGACACAGACACTGACTGCACGGGGCAGAGAAGAGTCAGAGGTGAAGGGTCACAGACACTGACTGCACAGGGGCAGAGAAGAGTCAGAGGTGAAGGGTCACAGACACTGACTGCACAGGGGCAGAGGAAGGTCAGAGGTGAAGGGTCACAGACACTGACTGCACAGGGGCAGAAGGAGGTCAGAGGTGAAGGGTCACAGACACTGACTGACAGCAGGGGTCAGAGGTGAAGGGTCACAGACACTGACTGCACCAAGGAGGCAGAGGTGAAGGGTCACAGACACTGCACAGGCAAAGGAGCAGAGGTGAAGGGTCACAGACACTGACTGCACAGGGCAGGAGAGCGGTGAAGGGTCA
Source organism: Allobates femoralis (assembly GCA_033576535.1). Lineage (NCBI taxonomy): Eukaryota > Metazoa > Chordata > Amphibia > Anura > Aromobatidae > Allobates > Allobates femoralis. The sequence goes on along the minus strand of JARQOC010000010.1, from coordinate 77,716,549 downwards.
CAGACACTGACTGCACAGCAGGAGGCAGAGGTGAAGGGTCACAGACACTGACTGCACAGGGGCAGAGTGTGAAGGGTCACAGACACTGACTGCACAGGGGCAGAGGAGTGTCAGAGGTGAAGGGTCACAGACACTGACTGCACAGGGGCAGAGAAAAGTCAGAGGTGAAGGGTCACAGACACTGACTGCACTGGCAGAGGAGGGCACAGACATGATGCACGGGGAAGAGTCAGAGGTGAAGGGTCACAGACACTGACTGCACTGGGGCAGGTGAGGAAGAGTCCAGAGGGATAGGGTCCCCAGACACTGACGCACAGGGGCAGAGAGAGTCAGAGGTGAAGGGTCACAGACACTGACTGCACTGGGGCAGAGGTGAAGGTCTATGAGGTGAAGGGTCACAGACACTGACTGCACAGGGGAGAGGTGAAGGGTCACAGACACTGACTGCACAGGGGCAGAGGTGAAGGGTCACAGACCACTGCACAGGGTCAGAGGTGAAGGGTCACAGACACTGACTGCACAGGGGTAGAAAATATTTAATTGACATTTTGTCTATAAATCCTCGTTATTTGTTCTTGGGGTTTATTACTGACATTTTTCTAGGGAATAGATCATATGATACATGGATCTAAGTTATAAAAGAAAAACAAGTGTCACCAAAAGTGGACAATCCCTTTAAGTCGCAGTCCATGTGTAACCTGACGTCATCACACCCTGTCACATCACGTGACGCCATCACACCCTGTCATATCATGTGACGTCACCTTGGTGAGATACAGCTCCTGGTTGAAGTGGACGCCATCGATATCAGTGGGGTCCAATGACTTCTCGCTGCTTTTCCCTTCGTCGTTGATGCCGTAGTACAGCTTCAGCATCCCGTGTGCCTTCCGCCTCTTCCCCTCCTCTTCCTCCAATGCGGGAGTAGTCGCCATATTCGCCGAATGTCTCAGTAGTCAGTAAACGCAAAAGTAGAACTGCGCAGGCGCGGAAACAGCTGATGACTACGCAGGCGCGGAAACCGCAGGTGACTGCGCATGCGCAGTGTAAGCGGGAGCGTCCTGTTGGTCAGTGAGCTGCGCATGCGCGGTGTGACGCCTCGCCTCCTGACGAGCTGCAGCTCCGGGTCCCTGTGTGTAATGCTGCAGTGAGGGGGGGGGGGATACTAATGCAAAAAATACGACAATAAGTGTCCGGGGCAAAAAAAAAAAAAACAAACACTGACAAAGCTTAAAAAGGAGAAATAAAGGCAGGCTAGACACAAATAATTTCACCTATTTGGCTGCTGGCCCTATAGAATGGCAGTAACTGCTGGAGATCGTGTTAATATATAGAAAAATAATAGAGCAGCCCCATTGTAGTCAGGTAAAGCCTCATCCACGTGACTGTGGAGAAGCTGCAGTACCGGAGTCCGCCTCTGGCCTGGGGCGGCGCTGCTTCAGGGGAAACATCCACACCTTTAATCATTGCACAGATTAGGCTGTGGACATGTTGAGTATTTGGTGCAGAAATCTCCTGGCAGAGAAACACAATTCATTTTGGACGCATTTTTCATAATGAAATAATGGATGAAAAACGAAGCAAGAAATGTTACTGCAGATTATGTTCTGCACCAAATCTGCATGGAAAAAATATGCAACATGTGCACAAGACCTTAGAATTACCATTGCAAAGAGGAAGACAGGGCTGCAGCTGTCTGGCTAAGTATACAATGGGTGCATCCGCACAGGGGTAGGATAGGAGGATAGGGAAGAGAAGAAAAAGTACCCCTGTATAGCGAAGCACAACCAGAAACAATTTTTGATGCAAGTGAAATTTATTAAATTATAATGTGTAATGGCACAAAAGAGCCAAGAAAAATATTAAAAACAATTAAAAACACTACTGGTCCGGACCAGCCCTCCCTCTGCATAGGCACACGATTTACTGATTACAGGCAATTGACATGAGATGACAGAGATTATAGCAACCAAAAACCAGTGCTTTCGTATGTATTGAAATAGTATAACATAGTTCAACATAACATTCCAATATTTACAATAGAAACAGGAGTTTACATGAATCCAATTAATCTGTGATCAACAGGATATCAATATCAACAGGGAGATATGATTGGTGTCTCAAGTAACACAGTGTGATTTACTTATACATTATATGCAATCCTGGACTAGATATTGTAATTATATCATGTCATATTCCTAGCTTCTATGATAGAACAGTCCTTGAGATAAGCTGGAAGCGTGCTGATTTACAGAGGCTGCTAGTTTACAAGAAGTATGCCAAGTGAATAGCCTGTAGACAATTCAATTTAATCTATTGTAGGTAATTAACACAGCAAGATAAAAGGTTCTAGCCCAGCAGGGATCAGATCAACATAGCAATGTAAATATCAAATTAACATGTTAAAGGCAGAACCCCCAGGGAGGGTTGCTATGTGAAAACCGTTACCACAATAAGTGTCAAGAAGGTGCCAACAGAGGGGGGGAGGGCGGCCAGGCCCCACGCGTATCGCCGCAAGGCTTCGTCAGGAGCTGATGAATGGGTACAAGCAAGACTCTTTTATATGGTGACCACAGGTGAGAATGATCAGTACGTTCCGTGCATCCAGAACGCCCGGGGGAGGCGTGGCGCACAAGGAGCGAGGCTGAGGGCGGACCGGGACATCCGTGGCGTCACTTCCGGTGACGCGGTGCCAACCAGGTAAGTATAGTGTGTGGTTGGCACTCGCGTCATATCCGGAGCCGCACATGGACCAGAGAGGCGACAGGAGGTACTGCACATTATATCCGGTGACGCGGCGCCAGTCAAGGGAGTGGAAATATCCCAGGCTGGCGCCTATGTCATGACCGGAGCTGCACGATCCGTACATAAGGAAGAAAAATGGGGGGCACAGGAGGCCAAAATCAAGCACCATACTAGGAAATAGCAGGCACAATATATACACGACCGAGGGGTGACCATCTAAGGAATTACATTACAAATACCGGATGACATATCAAATAATCGTATGCCATGTCCGGAGTCACAATATCTATTGTGAGGCGGCCAGAAACTAGACATCGAGAGTCAGTTACAACATACTGCGAAATATACTATTTAATATATATATATAAAGTACAGTATTTGAAAGACCAAGTGGTGACCAAAGGGATGAGATTGAAAATTGTCTAGGAGACCAAGTAAATGGTAGGACAGATAAAAATGAGTAATGTCCCAAGACTGGGCATAAAGAGCTGATGTTAATAGTTTCCCAGGCCACTGTATCGAAGGTATAGATAAAGTATCCTGGTTCAGAAGTATAGAATTGTATGGTCTGTCTGTCATCTTGAAAAATTTAGGAATTAAGTTACATTATAGGGGCGGTATGGTAGTTACTCAGGCAACGGATTAAGTCCATATACATATCACGTAGAGCACATTGGTTAAATTCTAATTCTCGAGTTGATGTCCATATGATGAAGAAAAGTGGAGCATCCTCGTTGTAGCCTTCTTTTTGTTGTAATAAGTACAACGTGTCGTTCTCCACCCGTGATGTTTGTATTGTCCAATCTACCCCCGATGGGGTCTTTTCCATGCTTATTCATGCAATACAACAGAGAGGGTTAGGTTCGTTCACTCTTTTAGATCCAATGCACCACCTAAGGGATAGTTATATACAGACATGTGTTAGAAGGAAGGGGGATTAAATTGGTGTCACAATCCAAAACAGGCATTAATCACCTAAAAATCCAGAGAAGAGTAATTCCTCATTTAACCCATGGGGACGGACTGTCCGTAATTCAAAAATCCATCGGGCCTCAGCTTGGAGTAATTTGTTCCCAAAAAAGTCGCAGCGTCCCATACCGGTGATTCTTTGTAGACCAAAGGTTCGAAGTCCATTAGATAGTCCCTGATGGAAGTCTAAAAAATGGGCTGCCACTGGTTTTAGGTATTGGCCATTTGCGCGTGTATTAGCAGCTAAATTGATAGTAGAGATGTGGCTCTGGATCCTTTTACGTAATTCTTGAGATGTTTGTCCAATATAGATTTTATTACATGGACAGACCAGAGCATAAATCACATTACGCGTCTTACAATTAATGTAACTTTTTAATGGGAAGTTTCTATTTGTTGATGGATCAACAAAAAATTTTTTCGTCGGAATCATCATAGGACAGACGTTACATGCCCCACAGGGAAAAGATCCCTTCAGACGGACACCTCTGTTCAGTCTTACGGTTGGGCGTACAAAGTGACTCCTAGAAAGTAAGTCACATAAATTGGGTGCACGTCTAGCTGATAAAGAAGGTGAAGAACCTATCAGATTGGCCACCAGTCTATCATGGGTGAGAACACTCCAATGTGTCTGAAGTATCGATCTTACCTGGTTCCATCCAACGTTGTAGTCCGTGACGAATCTAATTTTGTTATCCAGCGCCTTCCTCTTCGGAACAAGAAGATCTGTTTGCGGGGTAGCTTTTGCTCTTTCAAAGGCTTGTGATATAACCTTTCTTGGGTAGCCGCGAGCTCTAAAACGAGAAGAGAGGTCAAGAGCCTGTTTACGGAAATCCTCGTCGGAAGTACAATTGCGTCGGATCCGTAAGAATTGACCCGTTGGGACACCTTTACGTGTATGAAGTGGATGGAAGCTATCGAACCGCAAAAGGCTGTTGATGGAAGTAGACTTACGGTAAAGATCCGTAGTTAGGTGTCCATTGTTGACTTTAACTCTTGTATCCAGAAACACAGCTTCAATCTGTGACATTGAAAAGGTTAAAAAAATATTCAAAGAGTTGGAATTCAATTGTTCAATGAAGCGATGACAGGCAGATTCTTCCCCAGACCAAATGAAAATGATATCATCAATGTAGCGTTTCCATAAGGTAACATGTTGTTTAAAATCATCAGATGGAAACACCACAACTTTCTCCCACCATCCAAGAAAGAGGTTAGCTACGGCAGGGGCGCATCTCGCGCCCATTGCCACGCCGGTGACTTGGCGGAAATATTGCCAGTCGAAGATGAAATAATTGTGTGTGAGAACAAATCTCAAGAGATCAATTAAGAATGAATCATGTAGGCGGTTCGAATCCCGTTGTTGGTCCAAAGCGGTCATAACTGCATGGATACCATCCTCATGTCGGATATTTGAATAAAGGGATTCAACGTCACATGTAACAATCCAATCTCTCTCTGTTACTGAAGTGTCTCGACATATTCGAATAAACTCACCGGTATCTTTCAGGAAAGCGGGCAGTGCCTCAACAAAGGGTTGTAGGAAGTAGTCAAGATAAGTACAAGCCTTCTCATTAAGACTGCCAATACTAGCAACAATTGGGCGGCCAGGAGGTTTGTCCAGCTGTTTGTGCACTTTCGGTAGGAGGGAAAATGTGGGGATAACAGGATGTTCTACTGACAGGAATTTTCTTTCCTGGCTGGTTATAATCCCAGCTCTATATGCAGCAGAGAGAAGACGTTCAAATTTGGAACTGAAAGTTAGCGTGGGGTCAGAGGGTAGTTTGTTATAAAATCTCCGATCCCCCAATTGTCTATTAACCTCCTCCAAATACATATTGATGGGCCAAAGAACAACATTCCCCCCCTTGTCAGCCTCTTTAATTAAAAAAGAGGGATTTGACTGTAAAGTTTGGAGAGCCCTTTGTTCCATTTTAGATAGATTAGCCACCCTAAAGGGGGTATTTTGCAACGCTGAAAAATCCCGGGATACAAGGTCATAAAATATTTTGACGTTGGGTATCAAGGAAAGGGCAGGTATTACCTTCGATCTTTTTGTCTGTGGAAAACGTCGGCGTCCCAAGTTTGTATCAATTTCTTCGCTGAGATCAAGTAAGTCCCTCAGGATGGCTCTATCCTCAAATGGCAGTTGTTCAGCTATATCCGGTCTATGATGTACCATACCAAGGGTGATCCTTCTACAAAAGAGATATAGATCTTTGACAAGGGAAAATTTGTCCAAGGCTTTAGTAGGGGAGAAGGAAAGACCACGTTCTAACAATGACAGTTCTATGTCCGAGAGTTGGTAATCGGAGAGATTAATTACCTGTAACCTATCCGGATGGAGTACGTTGATGTTACTTGGTTCTAATGGTGTTTCCTCCTGCCCGTATGTGGATATGGGGCTCCCGTGATCTTCAATCTCGGTGTACGTGGACGTGCACCCCCCCTGGGTACCACCCGGGGATTGGTCGATTGTCCACCCCTATCTCTTCTTCCCCTGCCCCTATTGTGTCCCCTCCCCCTTCTGGTCCGGTGTCGAGGTCGCTGCTTGTATGACCTAAAAAAGAGTCCGAAGACCCGCTGATAGAATCAGTTGAGGGATTAATAGGTTCTGGTACAGGTAGAGGAACAGGGACAGGGTTGTTAGGGGTGGGCCTGGGTCTGCGAGGTCCCTTCCCCCCCCTGGGGTTGCCCTTATGTCTCCAGAGAAAGGCTTTGTCTTGGGCAAAATCCTGACGGTCCCTATTGAACTTTTCTTTTTTCTTAGTAATAATGTCACTTTCGTATTTATCTAACAGTTCCTTAAGTTGTTTTTTGTAGTTTTCTATAGCCACAATCTCTCCCGAAAGGGAAAGTTGATCCTCTAATTCCTTTATCTTAATTTTAGTATTGTTTAACAGTTCTCGATCATGTTCAAGCAGCATCAGAATGATGATGCCCGAGCAGCGGATCAAGCCATGTTCCCATGTACGTTTAAACTCAGGTGAGGGTTCCCAGGCCGGAAAGATGGTCACCCTTAGACCTCTTGGTATAATATTCGTTTTTAGATATTCTTCCAAACAACGGATATTCCACCAGATTCTAATTCCAGTTTTATGCAAGTTAGTTAAATTTTTACATAAGGTAGAAAATGAAGATTCTAATGGAGGAGCTGGATCGGTGGAATCAAATATATTGGCTGATCGTGCCCTCCATGACGCCTCTCTAGTGTCCCAGTCCATCAGCCTGCAACACAAGTGGATACACAGATGAGATATAAAAAGGAAATAAATTATCGTTTAAATACAACGAAACGAGAATATTAGAGCGCCAGATCTGCCATCTCAATGTGATGGCGTGCACACCCTGGAAAACCCGGAAAGGGTAATGGAGCAACTGCAAAGAGGAAGACAGGGCTGCAGCTGTCTGGCTAAGTATACAATGGGTGCATCCGCACAGGGGTAGGATAGGAGGATAGGGAAGAGAAGAAAAAGTACCCCTGTATAGCGAAGCACAACCAGAAACAATTTTTGATGCAAGTGAAATTTATTAAATTATAATGTGTAATGGCACAAAAGAGCCAAGAAAAATATTAAAAACAATTAAAAACACTACTGGTCCGGACCAGCCCTCCCTCTGCATAGGCACACGATTTACTGATTACAGGCAATTGACATGAGATGACAGAGATTATAGCAACCAAAAACCAGTGCTTTCGTATGTATTGAAATAGTATAACATAGTTCAACATAACATTCCAATATTTACAATAGAAACAGGAGTTTACATGAATCCAATTAATCTGTGATCAACAGGATATCAATATCAACAGGGAGATATGATTGGTGTCTCAAGTAACACAGTGTGATTTACTTATACATTATATGCAATCCTGGACTAGATATTGTAATTATATCATGTCATATCGGTCGTGTATATATTGTGCCTGCTATTTCCTAGTATGGTGCTTGATTTTGGCCTCCTGTGCCCCCCATTTTTCTTCCTTATGTACGGATCGTGCAGCTCCGGTCATGACATAGGCGCCAGCCTGGGATATTTCCACTCCCTTGACTGGCGCCGCGTCACCGGATATAATGTGCAGTACCTCCTGTCGCCTCTCTGGTCCATGTGCGGCTCCGGATATGACGCGAGTGCCAACCACACACTATACTTACCTGGTTGGCACCGCGTCACCGGAAGTGACGCCACGGATGTCCCGGTCCGCCCTCAGCCTCGCTCCTTGTGCGCCACGCCTCCCCCGGGCGTTCTGGATGCACGGAACGTACTGATCATTCTCACCTGTGGTCACCATATAAAAGAGTCTTGCTTGTACCCATTCATCAGCTCCTGACGAAGCCTTGCGGCGATACGCGTGGGGCCTGGCCGCCCTCCCCCCCTCTGTTGGCACCTTCTTGACACTTATTGTGGTAACGGTTTTCACATAGCAACCCTCCCTGGGGGTTCTGCCTTTAACATGTTAATTTGATATTTACATTGCTATGTTGATCTGATCCTGCTGGGCTAGAACCTTTTATCTTGCTGTGTTAATTACCTACAATAGATTAAATTGAATTGTCTACAGGCTATTCACTTGGCATACTTCTTGTAAACTAGCAGCCTCTGTAAATCAGCACGCTTCCAGCTTATCTCAAGGACTGTTCTATCATAGAAGCTAGGAATATGACATGATATAATTACAATATCTAGTCCAGGATTGCATATAATGTATAAGTAAATCACACTGTGTTACTTGAGACACCAATCATATCTCCCTGTTGATATTGATATCCTGTTGATCACAGATTAATTGGATTCATGTAAACTCCTGTTTCTATTGTAAATATTGGAATGTTATGTTGAACTATGTTATACTATTTCAATACATACGAAAGCACTGGTTTTTGGTTGCTATAATCTCTGTCATCTCATGTCAATTGCCTGTAATCAGTAAATCGTGTGCCTATGCAGAGGGAGGGCTGGTCCGGACCAGTAGTGTTTTTAATTGTTTTTAATATTTTTTTGGCTCTTTTGTGCCATTACACATTATAATTTAATAAATTTCACTTGCATCAAAAATTGTTTCTGGTTGTGCTTCGCTATACAGGGGTACTTTTTCTTCTCTTCCCTATCCTTAGAATTACCATTGACGCAGCTGCATAATGATAGGCATGCACATTTGGGACAAAATTGCACCAAAAATATCACATGAAACTGCACTGTGTGCACAGGGCCCTACTCTGTCCAGTGTGAGCCTGAAAAAAGCAATCTGTGAGCACAGGGCCCTACTCTGTCCAGTGTGAGCCTGAAAAAAGCAATCTGTGTGCACAGGGCCCTACTCTGTCCAGTGTGAGCCTGAAAAAAGCAATCTGTGTGCACAGGGCCCTACTCTGTCCAGTGTCAGCCTGAAAAAGCAATCTGTGTGCACAGGGCCTTACTCTGTCCAGCGTGAGCCTGAAAAAAGCAATCTGTGTGCACAGGGCCCTACTCTGTCCAGTGTCAGCCTGAAAAAGCAATCTGTGTGCACAGGGCCCTACTCTGTCCAGTGTGAGCCTGAAAAAGCAATCTGTGTGCACAGGGCCTTACTCTGTCCAGTGTGAGCCTTAAAAAGCAATCTGTGTGCACAGGGCCCTACTCTGTCCAGTGTGAGCCTGAAAAAGCAACCTGTGTGCACAGGGCCCTACTCTGTCCAGTGTGAGCCTGAAAAAGCAACCTGTGTGCACAGGGCCCTACTCTGTCCAGTGTGAGCCTGAAAAAGTAATCTGTGTGCACAGGGCCCCACTCTGTCCAGTGTCAGCCTGAAAAAAGCAATCTGTGTGCACAGGGCCTTACTCTGTCCAGCGTGAGCCTGAAAAAAGCAATCTGTGTGCACAGGGCCCTACTCTGTCCAGTGTCAGCCTGAAAAAGCAACCTGTGTGCACAGGGCCCTGCTCTGTCCAGTGTGAGCCTGAAAAAGCAATCTGTGTGCACAGGGCCTTACTCTGTCCAGTGTGAGCCTTAAAAAGCAATCTGTGTGCACAGGGCCCTACTCTGTCCAGTGTGAGCCTGAAAAAAGCAATCTGTGTGCACAGGGCCCTACTCTGTCCAGTGTCAGCCTGAAAAAGCAATCAGCAAAAAGAAGAATCATTTTTTTGTTGCAGAATTTTTTTAATCTTGCAATTTGTCAATTTCTCTTGCAGAAACGCATCTTTTTGGTGCCGATTTTCCCATTCATTTCAATAGAGACCCTGAATCCACAGGTTAAACACTGGCCTAGCATTGCCTTGTAGCACTTTTTATTTGGTACGTTTCAGTAATAAAAACCCATGACTGGGTGCAGAAAACACGCACTGATTTTACATGCAAAAACGGTTCAGTTCTGAAATCCACATCAAGTCGGCAGCTGTGAACCAAAGCTAAAGAGTGAAGGCTACATTACACACAGAGATATATTGCTTGCAACTTACTGGTTGCAGTGAAATCATGGACACATTGTTCTATCTTGTTGCGGTGTACAAATGGAACAATGTGTCCATGATTTCACTGCAACCAGTAAGTTGCAAGCAATATATCTCTGTGTGTAATGGTACCTTTAGGCTATATGCCCATTGGACGTTTTGTGGGCTGTTTTTTAGCGTTTTCCGTCGGCGGTTTCCGCTGAGTTTTATGTTAATTTATGTTAATCCTAGCCACCGGTTGGATTAACATGCTAGTCAATGGATTTTAGAAAACGCTGTGTACATTAGAACGTTTTTTTTTTTGTCTCCTTTCCACTTTCTTCACCGGTTTTCAAAGATAGAGCAAGTGACTTCTTTTGAGCGTTTTTCCAGCGGTTCCAGCTTACAAGTGCACAAAAAACAGTGTTAAAACCGCTAAGAAAAACCGCCAGAAAACCGCTGACAAAACACTGTATAAACGCTATAAAACCGCTCAAAAAATGCTAAAAAAACGATGGACACTGCTGAGGTCAGAAAACTCAGTTTCTGCAATTCTCCACCGGTTTTCTGACGGTCTGCAAAGATGCAGAACCGTCCAATGTGCACATACCCTTTGGGTATGTGCACAGCAGTCGTTTTGTGGGCTGTTTTTGAACGTTTTCCGTCGGCGGTTTCAGCTGAGTTTTATGTTAATTTATGTTAATCCTAGCCACCGGTTGGATTAACATGCTAGTCAATGGAGTTTTGAAAACGCTGTCTACATTAGAACTTTTTTTTCTGGTCGTTTTCAGTTTTTTCACCGGTTTTCAAAGATAGAGCAAGTGACTTCTTTTCAGCGTTTTTCCAGCGGTTCCAGCTGAACAAGTGCACCAAAAACCAGTCTGGAACTCGCTAAGAAAAACGCCGGGGAAATCACCAAGAACACGCTGTACAAACGCTAATAAACCGATCGCAAATCGTTAGCAAAACGCTAACAAAACGAGGGACACTGCCGAGTTCAGAAAACTCAGTTTCTGCCATTCACCACCGGTTCCCGGTCGGTCTGCTAAAATGCAAAAACGACTGATGTGCACATACCCTTAAAGGACTGAGGATGTGGTAAATCTGCCCATAGGTCAAAAAATGCCACTGTGTGCAGATGAGATTCGCTGAAATGTCATGTATGAAGCTGGTAATGTACTATATATCACACATCAGAACTGTGGGCTGTAGACACAGATCACTTATAATCATAATCATTTATTATGGTCTCCAATGTGTCCATAAAACATTATTGTCTCTTTGTGATTTTTTGATAAGCCATCCAGAAAAAATAAAATAGTCAAGTTGGTAACTTAGCCAGGAGCGTTAGCCAAAACAGAGGAGTCAGGGGAGGTAGCTGCCGGCCGAAACAGAGGAGTCAGGGGAGGTAGCTGCCGGCCGAAACAGAGGAGTCAGGGGAGGTGGCTGCCGGCCGAAACAGAGGAGTCAGGGGAGGTGGCTGCCGGCCGAAACAGGAGTCAGGGGAGGTGGCTGCCGGGTGAAACAGAGGAGTCAGGGGAGGTAGCTGCCGGCCGAAACAGAAGAGTCAGGGGAAAGCCAGGTGATATTGTGACGTGTGAAGGTACCTTTAGAGTTAGTTTATGCCCTTTAGAATTTGCTTTTCTGTGACTGATCAGTTCTATCTGAATGAGGTTGGTTACAGACGAATGAGCTCCATGGCACTGTAGAAGGCACAGGCTGCTCAGCCCAGTGATTGGCTGCTCAGGTTATTATATCACCGCTGCAGCCTGTCAATAAAAATCAGGGCAGCGGTGAACAGTCATCACTGGATCTACAGGAGGATGGCGGCATTTGTTATATTCTTCAGATGCATCATTATGGCCAAATAACATGTAATCTCAGACAAACCAGGCTGCCATAACGGGATTATCTAAGTGAGGAGCTTCCCTGACCGTGCACCGCAGGGGAGGGGTTATAAATCATCCAACCAAACATCAAAGTTTACAATATGGATAAAAGAGCTGGTAAATACAGGAAGCGTTACCCTCAGCGTCATCAATGAAGAAAGTCATTTATATTTTATATATTTTGGGAAATCTCTCTTTGCTCTTGCCCCTGTCCTGATGAGCAGCTTTCAGTTGGTTCAGCCATATGCAGATGTGATAATATTGCTCTATCATCAAATAATAATCATGTTAAAAAAGATGGAAATGTGGAAAAGCTGCAGGCTCCTCTGGTATCCAAGACAGTATCACTGACTGTGTAAGGCCAGGTTCACATTGCGTCTGTGTTGGTGTTGTCCATTTAATAGATCTGTTTGACAGCAGCAATGTAACGGATGCGTTGGGCAGGTTTCACGTCAAAATTTGTGTGTCCGCATGGATCCTGCTTTTTGCAGGACCACATGGACAGGAACAGACAGAAATGGATCGCAGGACACTTGTGTCTGATCCAATTTTGTGACCAATTTTAGTATCTTTGAAGCTGGAAAAATCATTCTGCGCATGCGTGGTGCACTAAATCGGATCCAAGAAACAATCTGATTTTTTAGCGGATCCGACGACCATAGACTCCCATATTATTTACTGGTGACAGCATCAGATCCGTGCCTGTCCGATTGCATCTGATTTGATCTAAAATCGCAGCAGACTCCGATTTTGGGGACGGGAAAAAATTTGACACAATCGGAGGCCATTCAAGGACCAATGCGATCACATCCGTGCCCATAGGGATACATGAAGGCCAAAACGGATCCTTGGATGTTCATTTTACCACGGACAGCCACATATGCCAAAAAATCTTGATGCGAAACAAGCGACATCCATAGGCCTGCATACAACAAACGCATACTAATACATACCAAAATAGGCATACATTTGCAAGTATGTGTCCATTTCAATGGCAAGAAAATGCGGACTTCAAAATTTATCAGTCCGCTAGACACCAAGTGCAATATAACGCAATGCTACAGACTTGTGCAAATCTACATCAATGCGTTATGTTGCGTTTGCAATAGATAGGATAGAAAGAGAATAGGATAGATAGAAATATAGATGGCTAGAAAAGCATTACCAGTGTCCCTGCACTGTCTGCAGCTTCCGGTGCCACTCATTAAATCTCATGAATATTCACTCATTGACCCGGGAGCAGCAGCAAGAAGCTGCAGACAGAGCAGGGACACTGGTAATGCTTTTCTAGCATCTATATTTCTATCTATCCTATTATTTTTCAATCCTATCTATCTCATGTAGCGCATACATTTGAAGTGTCAAAAATGCTATACAATGACTCAAAATGTCACTTTTGCTGTCCGTTACAACTGATTCCGTTAACGTTTCCATTGTAACAGACAGCACAAACATAATATGGACCTCGCTGACAAGAGATGCAATTTGAAAGCAGCCAGCAGTTTAAAGGGAATCTGTCAGCAGGTTTTTGCTACCTCACCTGAGAACAGCATGATATAGGGGGGCAAAGAGACTCTGAATGCAACGATGTGTAACTTGAGTGAAGCCGTTATGACACAATCAAAGCATTGAGTTTTAAGGGCCCATTACACACAACGATATCGTGAACGATATCATTGCAACGTCACCATTTTGGTGACGTTGCAGAGATGTCAAAACGACATCGTTGTGTGTGACACGTATCAACAATAAATTGTTGATCGTAGATTTATGGACAGGACCATAAATCTATCGTTGGTCTCCCTCTGGGTGGCCAGCATCGGCGCATGTGACAGCGGGAGACCAATGATGCACAGCAAGTGCTGGGAGCTGGTAACCATGGTAAACAGCGGGTATCTAGGCAGCGTACAGCACCTAGTTACTCGATGTATGCCCTGGTTACCAGCCTTCTCTGCTTCCAGGCTGGTATCCAAGGAAAACAGCAGGTAACTAGGGTCCCTAGTTACCCGCTGTGTACCTTGGATACCAGCCTGTAAGCGGAGAAGGCTGGTAACCAGGGTATACATTGGGTAACTAGGTGCTGTGCACTGCCTAGATACCCGCTGTTTAGCATGGTTATCAGCCTGATTCTGCTTACCGCAGCCTGGCAGCAGGAACTAGACATTGTGGAAAGAATTTTCCACAATGTCGCTGGTGAGTCTGCCTGGGTGATAGCTCACCAGCGATCAGTTCATGGTGTGGCAGCGATCCACATCATTGGTTGGATCGCTGCCACATCGTAGCGTGTAACCCGGCCTTTAGGTATACAGCAGAGCTGAGAGAGCTGCCCCCACCCACACCAGGCTCTCAATGGACATTGTACATTAACAGTGAGGTGTCAATCAGAAAAGGGCATGTAAGAATGCTGTGCACATGACATTGTAATTCTGGAATGGTAATTGACAGGAAATAAAGCCTTCACTTTAAGTAAACAATAGATCATAGAATGATGAGAAGCACAGTTGATTGTTTTTTTTTTTAACCCCTTCAACATGTCATGTTTCGATAGCAAAAACCTGCTGACTTGTTAAGGGCTCACAAAACAATGTATCCATTATTAACTGGATAGAGGACTTCTTAATAATCAGTAGGGATCCTGATGAAATGGAGATACACATGCTCAGCCCCGCCTCCAGTTATTGTCTAGTCTCTATCTACCAGCACAGTGCTCTGCCATTTCTAGCAATCCTGTAGACAATGACTAGAGGTTGAGTTTGGGCACCATTGAAGATGGAGTACCAGAAGTTGGATCACCATCAGTTAGTATGTTGCCCCCTATTTTATGAATGAGGAATAACTTTTGATTTTGCAAATCTCCCTTTATGGTAAAGGCAACATAGAAAAGGGCAGATCACACGTATATCCAACAGCATAAATTAACCATACTGCAGCATTCAAACCTGTAGTTTTTGTCAATTGATTCTGTGCATATATATTTTTGTTGCAACATGTGCAAATACCATGCTATGTGCCAGGGGTCTCAAACACACAGCCCCTGGGGCTTCACTGTGTGGCCCGCAGCACCGCGGACAACTCTGTGCTTTAGGTCTTCCAGGTGCCGCATACAAATTCTCCGGCTCATCTACACTAATAGCAGCAGCCGGTCAATCAGAGGCCAGCAGATGATGTTGCCGTATGACGTCACCTGCTGGCCTCTGATTGGCCAATGGCTGCTATTATAATGTAGATGAGCCGGCAAATTTGTACGTGGCGCCTGGAAGACATAACGCATGGACCGCAGCGTAAAGATGAAGCCAAGGGAGTGTAGGAAAAGTGAGAAAAAAGTATGTGTGTGTAAAACAGGGCACATTACTGCAAAAAATAAGAGACCAGTATGGAAGCATTTATCATTACAATACGGGAACCAGGGGGGCCATTACCACAATGGTGCTAATTGTAAGATAATATTACAAGAAAGGGATAAAATGTAAAAAAAAAAATTCAAAATATGACTTTTTTACCACTAAAAATATCGTTTTATACATAGACTAAAATAACCAAAAAATGCATGTTTGTTACCACCACACCCATAACAACCCATCTTATAAAAAACGGTACCATAAATCATGCAATAACAGCCATTTAAAATAATAAACTAATCAAGCAAAAAAATGTTTAAAAAAAGTGATCAAAAGGTTTATATAAAAAATATGCTACTAAAATATAAGTTACTTCTATTAAGAATGCAAATAAAACAAAAATAAATTAAAAATTAAATAAAATAAAATGTAAAACATTATCTATGTGCAGCCCACATACCCAGGCGAGTTGGAGACCCCTGCTTTATGCTGATACCGTAAAAAAAAAACACCTTTAAAATCTGCTATAATTTTCTCATTGGCCTTGACACTTTTACAAGAAATGCACATGTACATTAGCAGTAATGAACTGATTCACATCCCATATTTTTGTACTGAAGCATCTAATGAGCGTGTGCAAAGGTCATTGTGAAGGGAGGGGGAACAGGACCCACCGTGACGTCACTCACTGTGAATAGTGGAGATCGGTTTTCAACTGTGTATTGAAGTGCTGTGATTATAATCCTGCCTTTGCTGATGATGATACCGGTGAAAACGGTTTATGAAACAGTAAGTATGAGTCTAGAAGAGGTCCGGTGACTAATGTTAAAATAGCAATACTTAACATATTTTCCTTCTTTTACAGGTTGTGATCTTGTGCTTAGGAAAAAAAATTCCCCAAAATGTCCCAAACGTACCTTCACATTGTTTTATCCTTGTTTTTTAACCTGCGTCTTTCTCACTATGGGATGTGTCTTTGCCCTGTTGGTTGCTGTCCGCCATCTTGATGGTCTCGGAGTATGGAGATATGGAATTTGGCCAACATACCAGGCCAGATTTAGGACTTTAACCAGGACTGGAAATATAACATGTCTATATCCATTTATGTTCTTGTCTTATACCACTGTTTACTTCCTTGGTACCTATATATGTGACTGTAAATATTTATGGTATGTTATTTTTATCTGACTCTCCAGCTCCTTGTCGGGTCATTCCATGTCAAGTGATCCAAAAATGAATATTTTTTTTCCCTGACGTCCTCAGATTTTTAAAAAAAATTTTCTATCTGAAGAACAACTTTATCTAATTACAAAAAAAAAGTTTTGAATTTTTTTCTTTATCTGTTAATTTTTTACAGATTTTTAAAGTTTTAAAAAAGTGCGAATTTTGGCCTGGTATGGCTTTACATTTTCTATCATATCTCGGGCTAGAAATAAGATAGAGAAACAAAATAAACACCAATCTACTCAGAACTGTCCAGGCTTTCATCAGATATGTCACAAGAGGATATTTGTTAATATTTTACCCATGTGATCGCAAGCGCAAAACTTTAAAACGCATTTCCGAAAAATTGGCGCGCTTTAAATATTTCAAAAACTGCCCATGTCTCTGCTGTGCTCTTAGTCACATCTGTACCAAATTTCAAGTTGGGATCGCAATGGGATCATATTTTAACATATTTTACTAGTAAGAGCGTCAATGGGTCATTCCATATCAAGTGATCTAAATATGAATATTTTTTTTTACCTGACGTCTTTAGATTTTTTTTTTTTTTTTCCTTTATGAAGTACTACTTTAGTTAATTACAAATTAAAAGTTAGGAATTTTTTTCTTCATCAGTTAATTTTTTACAGATTTTTAAAGTTTAAAAAAAGGGTGAATTTTGGCCTGGTACGACTTTAAATTTTTTTATCTCAGGCTAGAAATAAGATAATGAAGTGGGAGAGGCATCATTTTACTCAGAACGGTAACAGCTTTCATTTGAGATGTTACAAGACTATGTTTCTTTATATCAAATTCAAACTATTGACGGGCAATTGTGAAAAAATGACTGATTGTGTTCTTGGTGACTTTTGAATTGACACTATAATAGTTAAATATTTTGCACTTAGGTCCAATGAATGCGTCCATGGGGTCAAGCTGGGACAGAGTCATCACAAATTAGCCTTATTTGCAGATGACCTGCTACTTTACATCTCCCAGCCCCTGGTCTCCATCCCTTCGGTCTTAATGGAGTTTGAACGGTTCGGACAATTGAGCAACTTTAAAGTGAATTGCTCCAAAACCGAGGCACTCAATATTTCTTTGCCTGGAGAATTGGTTTCTCATCTATCTAAACAGTTCCCATTTAAATGGAAAGTAGAAGCCATTAAGTACTTGGGAGTCCTTATACCAAAAGATCTTAAACAAATATTCAATTTAAATTATCAACCCCTTTTGACTAACGCGGAATCGGCATTTACCTCCTATAGACAATTAAAGCTATCCTGGTTCGGGAGAATAAACGTAGTCAAGATGGATGTCTTGCCCCGACTCTTATATACTTTTCAGACAGTTCCTGTTCTATTGGATAGAGGTTTCCTCTCCAAAATGCAATCTATGATCCTTAGATTTGTCTGGGGGGGCAAGAGGTCCAGATTGCGAATGAATATCCTATCCTTGCCCGAGACCAGAGGAGGGGTTGGACTACCCAACATACGAGCGTACTTTGAGGCTTCCTCTCTTGTTAGAGCTCTAGATTGGCATTATCATGCGTCCTCCAAGAAATGGGTAGGGGTGGAGCAAGAGGGTTTGGGGATTCCGCTGAAACACCTGCTTTGGATTTCCCCTAAAGACTCCACAGACCTAGTACCTTTGACAGACATGACCAGAAACACCTTGAAGGTATGGCACCTAGTGACGAAAACCCTCCGCTTAAACGACAGACTTAGCCCTTTGACTCCCCTTTTTTCCAACCCATCTTTCCCACCCAGATTTGACAGGCAGAGATTTTTATGTTGGCGGATTGTGGATGACACCCGAGTAGGACAGACTCTGTCCAGTGGTGGTTTGCCCCCGATGGCAGAGCTACAACTCAAAGAACCTACGAGACCTCTTAAGTGATTCGAATTTCTCCAATACAGAGCATAATTATATTCAGCTGACCACTCTTGCAGGGTTAGATTGACGCTCAACGTATTGGAGAGGTTATTCCAACTGGAGGCTCCACCGAGGCGCAAAATATCATTTCTATACCAGGCCTTAGGGTCCATGAGAGAGCAGGGCACCCTTTACTTCCAACGTGCTTGGGAGAGGGAATTGGGGTGTAGCATTTCAGAAGCTAATTGGCAGAAATGCTTTATATTTACTCACTCACTAGCTAGCGCTTGTTCTGCACAAGAAAGAAGCTATAAGCTGCTCACTAGATGGTACTTGTGCCGACGACACTCCGGAACATGTTCCCTGGAACCCCTGATACCTGCTGGCGCTGTGGGGAAGAGAAGGGTACAATGATACACATTTGGTGGAGTTGTGGGGAAATCCGGCGGCAATGTTATCCATTTTTCCAGGTCCTATTGGGCTACAGAAGAGGGATATTCTCCGCTTTTGCATCTCGGCTGCTCATGCTGTGATCCCGAGGTTCTGGAAATCAAGCCGGGCTCCATCTCTACTTGATTGGTTCAAAGAATTGATGGACACATATCGAATGGAGGAGCTCGCAGCTGATGCGTCGGGATCTCGGAACAAATTCTTAGGGATTTGGGTTGAATGGATTCTTTTTCACGACTCTGCAGAATTTAGGAGTATCTTTTCCAGCACAGATAATATGGCTCGACCTCTGGCTGATAGGGAGCCAGTGGGATGAGTACCCTTTCTCCTTCCCATACCTCACCCGTCCCCCCCCTCCTTTTTTTCTTTTTTTCTTACGTGGCTTTTCTTTCCCAGTATAACTTTTTCTAATGGTTTTTGTTTCTCTTCTCTCTCTCTCTTCTTTTCTATCTCTCTTTTCTTCCCATCTGATACATTCAGTCTAGGTATTTCCTTTCTACGCCTATACCTTCAGAATTCTAGTGAACATTAGACAGGTATCGAAAACTCTGAGCTGTGAGTAGATCATTAATATTTCGGCCTTCCTTTCCGGTACACCAGTCGATAGACTATTCCAACTAGGCCTCAACGGGTAATGACCCACTTACGTGGTCAACCTGTTAGAAGGGGCCAAGTAATAAAAATCATTCTGCTGGGGCTGCTTGTCCCCTTGACATCAGAACATCTCAAAACCCTGAGAAAGGTTGTATACTTGAGTGTTTGGAATTATATTTAGATTGTAGTATATATTGCACCAGAGATAAGCGCAAAAGTAAATTTGCAGCTTATCTTAAAGTTACTAATAACTTTGTGAATTCTCTTTTTGTATATTTTATATGTCTCAAGATTTTGTTAAAAGATTGAATGTATGTCTTTCATATGTTTTTTCAAAATTTAATAAAAATGAGATTAACCATAGTTAAATATTTTAAAATATGATCCCATCACGATCCCAACTTGAAATTTGGTACAGATGTGGCTAAGAGCATAAAAGACACATGGGCAGTTTTGGAAAATTTTTATTAAAATGTTTTTTTCGGAAATGCGTTTCAAAATGTTGCGTTTGCATTCGCATAGGTAAAAAATTAAAATTAACAAATATACTCTTGTGACATATCTGGTGAAAGCCTGGACAGTTCTGAGTAGAATGGTGTTTATTTTGTTTCTCTATCTTATTTCTAGCCCGAGATAAAAAAATTTAAAGTCGTACCAGGCCAAAATTCACCCTTTTTTTAAACTTTAAAAATCTGTAAAAAATTAACTGATGAAGAAAAAAATTCCAAACTTTTAATTTGTAATTAACTAAAGTAGTACTTCATAAAGGAAAAAAAAAAAAAAAAATCTAAAGACGTCAGGTAAAAAAAAATATTCATATTTAGATCACTTGATATGGAATGACCCATTGACGCTATTAATAGTAAAATATGTTAAAATATGATCCCATTGCGATCCCAACTTGAAATTTGGTACAGATGTGGCTAAGAGCAAAGCAGACACATGGGCAGTTTTTGAAATATTTAAAGCGCGCCGATTTTTCGGAAATACGTTTTAAAGTTTTGCGCTTGCGATCACATGGGTAAAATATTAACAAAGATCCTCTTGTGACATATCTGGTGAAAGCCTGTATAGTTCTGAGTAGAATGGTGTTTATTTTGTCTCTCTATCTTATTTCTAGCCTTAGTTATGAGGAGAAACGTAAAGGCAGGCAACAGCGAAATTCACACTTTTTCCGAACTTTGAAAATCATTTAAAAAAAAAATAAATTTTTTTAAAAATTTTTCTCTTCACATTTTGCATTGTCTGACATGCTATTATCAAATAACAAAATCTCAAAAGAATTAAAAATATAGAGGTAATAATCATTGGTTCACTTGACATGGAATGACCCTGTCTCTTCTTTCTTCCATCCACTATATAGGAACTTTTCACCAACATGGTCCCGACAACCTAAAATAACTATGCGCTGGAGACGTAATGCGCTTGGCGTTCTTACCCCTATACTTGCCAGGACCTAAGATGGTGGATGGTGTGTGCATGGGCACCCCTGGTCTGGAAATGGGCAGCTCAGGGAACATCCCTTAGGAACGCCCCAGGTCTCTGATGTCAGCGGAAATTTCCTTCCAGAACGCCCCCTGCCATCTGAGCGGTTGTACATGCACCAGTGTGACACATTCAGCCTGATTATGCCCCCTGAAGAAGCCTAACGCAAAACAAGTATCGGGGCCATCTCTCACACACACTGTATGTAGGAAGATTGATACTACCTGGTTGGACTGATGGGTAAGCTCATTTTAACCTATCTCTGAGCTCTTGCACTTTATAGGGCTGGCTCCCTACTGAAGGAATCATCACCCTTTCAAAACTCTGTGAGCATTTTACTTGAAGAATTGAGTTATCCCATCTACACCAGCAGTGCTATCCTATTTTGCCTCCCATCAGTACGTCTCATCTCTTTGTCATCTAGATGTCAAATATTCTATCGTTTGTACAATTAACACTATACGTATTGTTTCCTCCATGTGTAATGGGTATAATAAATAACCTCACATTTGAACACTTGTGTGGACCCTCAGACCATCAGCAGATTTTGCTTCCAGTACCATCTCTATGCTGATGACACAACTATACATTTCTTCCCCTGACCTTAGTCCTGTGGTTTTAAAGAACATTGACTGTTTAGCTGCAGTTTCCAATATCATGTCCGCTCACTATCTGAAACGCAACCTTTCCAAAACTGAACTCCTTCTGCTCCCGCCCTCCACTAACCTCCCTAAATCGGACATCTCTCTCCCCGTTTGCGGTATCACGATAACACCTAGGCAGCAGGCTCGCTGTTTGGGTGTTAGGTTTGACACCGATGTCTCCTTCACCTCCCATACACAATCTCTCATCTGCTCCTGTCGCTTACACCTGAAGAACATCATTAGAGTCTGCCTCTTTCTCACCATGGAAACCACAAGAACCCTTACCATAGCCCTAATCCATTCCCGCCTTGACTACTGCAATTCTCTATTAATTGGCCTCCCCCTCTCTAAACTTTCCCCTCTCCAGACCATTCTTAATGCAGCAGCCAGGATCACCCATCTGGCCAATAGTTACTGAGATGCCTCCGCTCTGTGCCAGTCACTGCACTGGCTGCCTGTACACTACAGGATCCACTTCAAACTGCTTATTCTCACCCACAAAGCTCTTCACAGTTCAGCACCTCCCTACATCTCCCTCATCTCTATAACCCCTCCCGTTCTCTACATTCTACAAATGACCTTTGACTAACATCTGCACTAATCCGATCCTCCCACTCCTGGCTCCAAGACTTCTCTCGAGCTGCACTACTTCTCTGGAATGCTCTACCCCAAGAAATCAGAACTATCCACAACTTGCATAGCTTCAGACACTCCCTAAAAAACACATCTTTTTAAGGTGGCCTATCATGCTCCCTAATAGAAGTCCTCTGTACTGTATATAGCACAAGCACATTCACTCTCTCTCTCTATATATATATATAGTCCACTAAACCCAAAAAGGTCTACACAGATTGTTTGGGGACCATTTATGTAACTTTATTTCTACCCCCCCATTTCCTCAAGATGTCTGGACCATCACTGTACAAAGACCCTGTACTTTGTGTAACCCCCTATCCAATTGTAGATTGTCAGCTCTTTTGAGCAGGGTCACCTTTATTTTTTGCTTTATTTATTGTATTTTTTACATTGCGGAATATGTTGGCACTATATAAAGAATAATAATAATATTAAAGTTGTACAAAAATACCCCAATAAAATGTTACATTGCTGGGTTCAATTACATCTATTGTAAAGGACCCAGTGACTGATGAAGGGAGTGAAGCAGGCCTCCGAACAGTCAAAAGTAAAGACATTTTCAAGCACCATGTTTTATTTTATCTTTATGGCATTTTCCAGACACCACTAGGGGGTGCACACTGCATATACTTATACAGTGAACACCATTATATAAGCTTCTCCTCTATTGGCGTGCATAGCCGCCAACATTTTTATTTTAGGTCAATGAACAATTACATTGTAAAACCAAAGGGAGAGAAGAGAAAATGAAGAAGACAGGAAAAATAAAGAATTGGGTAACAGGTTTGCGTTATGGCTGGGCATACCAGTCTTCTCATATGTTCCATAGCTGGAGAAAAGAGAGTGTATACAGAGACATGGCAGAAACAAACCAGATACCACCTTATGTGATGGTGAAGACGGTGGTATTTATTACCACGCACGTACGGCATCCATACACCCTGACAGCATGGCATAGCTTTATGTTCCATGTGAATTTAGAGGCCAACTCTCTCTTTCATTCCATTTAGGGCGATAATTGAATGGTACAGGGGCCCAGAACCCACCCGAATACTGACGACTGGGCGACATAACTTGCACTTACTTGTTAAATGACCAGACAATCTCCAACTATCTCCGAAAGGAGGAGGAACACAATTGTGCTCAGATAAAAGGTACAAATCACGCTAAACTAGGCATTTTGCTTTTGTGCACATCCAGTATATTCTCATCAGGATATAAGTAGATCAAGTCTATAGAATCTTGGATAAAAACTTTTATATTTTATATAACAGAAATCACAGAGAATGAGAACTCCTACAGAAGGAAAGGCACAGGCTGGTGTTCTGCATTATATATGTGAAGTATGTGCACTGTATAAAGAATAACCTGCATCACAAAATATAAAATAAAATAGTAACAACGGCAAACAATGTCCATGGAAAATGACAATGGCATGAAACCTTGAGTAGTCGCTCCAGTGCAGCGTCCTCGTGCTTTGTGCTCGGGCAGCGACATCCGGAGACGAAGCGTCAATCAATCACCAGCAACGAGATGGAAAGTGAAGTTGCAGCTTTAGTTGTGGATTTTTGGCCACACAATGTCCCATTCAGCAATAAGTGAAGAGAACTATTAAATACTCTCCTGTCCACGAGAGGACCCTTTAAAGTGGTCCCCCGGGATGGTCCATATCTGATAGATTCAGGTAAAACCTCTGGGACCCAGTAATGATCTGACAGTGAACGGAGATCTGCACATGACCGGGTCGGGGACCACTAGGATGGAGGACGATGTGGAACCTGCAGCTATGGACCATCCTGTGATTATAACATATCTATCTGAATTAGGAATAGCCCTTAAATAACATGTCAGATGTAATTTCAGCTTACAATTAAGAAAATGAAAAGCAAAACCAAAAAACCCTCAGTTCTCAATATTTAATACTGCAGAAGGCTGGAGTGTTGATCAGCATTAGGTCAGACTAATACCCATCATGTTCATCACTTAGGACAGTTATTGGAGCTGCTGAACGTAAAGCACAATACTGGAAGAAGACCCCGGGGTTGTAAGGAGGCGGCAATGTTCACAATTCTTAGCAGCTTCACGGTTTTGCAAGGCAACAAAATAGAATGAAAAAAATAGGAGAATCCCTAGATGCACCGTATGATGACCACCTTGTGAAAAGACGTGTACTTCTACTCTTAGGAGGCAGCAAGATGGTTTCGGGACCCTCAGAACTGAATGGCTTTATGTAACAACACGAGAGAGACAATGCCCCCAAGTCCTCAGCTGCAGAACGGACGCAAGACTCGCGGACACATCACCTTGGCTCCATCAGTCTTGTTTTATTTAGAGCGCTTTCGTGAGAATAGAATTTAAACATTTTATTAAAAAGTTATGAGTGCCCTGAATCTCCAATTTACCGCTGTCGTTCTTTCCGATGAGGCATTCAAATCAAGAAAAAAAGGGAAGACATGTGCGGAGGGTGGACAAGAAGCTGCCGTCACTCTCCTCGCCGTTTTGATGGAGGGATTAGGTGAGAAGGAAGATCTGCTGGCAGCTCGTGACCTTCTAACTTCACCTTTATTAAGTGATTGGCTAAAGCAAATTCTTCATCATCAAGAAAGCCGTCTCGGTCCACATCCGCTAATTTCCAGATTTTGCCCAAAACAGTGTTGGGCAGCTTGGACTTCACCATCTCCTTCTTGGCACTGGCTCCAGTGATTTTTCCATTGACAGGAGAAAGTGTGTAAAATATCTCATCATAGGTTGGTTTATCTTTACCTACGACCCATTCAACGTCATCAATGCCCTCTCCAGCCCCTTCCCCATATCCATGGCCAAACGGACCATTCATGGTTCCCTCAAATGCTCCACCTTTGACTATTTGATTTGTCATTTGGGATTCCTCCTGTCTGACCAGGACCATAAGCTTAGCAATGTCGTTAGCCAGCATGTCGTCAACTGCATCCAGTAACTTTGGCTTTATGGACTGGAACTTCGAGAAGTCCTGGGTCATTAAAATATCCTTAAAGAAAAAGAAAAGATACATTCTATGAATAGACAGATTTAAATCATCTCCACATGTACAATATCGGCTTAAACTACTTGACAAGGTCTACTTTGCATCCAATGTGTTATGTAGTGGTGTAAACTAAAGCTCCTGCAGCCCCCCAAAAAAAAATTCTTCAACAGGGCCCCCAATCATCACAGGTCTTTGGTATTACTGATCTTCTTAAGAGTTTTTTGGGGTCCCCTAAGCATCAAGGTGTAGGTGTGATTCTCACCCTGGATTGTGCACGTGTAACATAATATTACAATAGATAAAAGCTCACAGACACTGCAAAAAGGAATTGGGTGAAAGCTATTGTTGAGCAATGGTGATGAAGGGCGGCATTTGGAAAATGATTTGTATACTTGCAACGTGTCCTAATGTTTGCATATAATAAAGGAGCTCTATGGTTTAAAAGGGTTTTCATTGTGTCATCATTTTCAAAATCTCTGCTTGCTGTCAATCACTGGAAACCATTGTTGCCTTCCATTGGATATCCATCTGTCCTGGTCACATGCTTGTATAGTTGGGTCTTGAAACGACCAAGAAAGCTGCAGATTTATTGCATAACCAGGGCAAATATTTATGCAATGGATTCCTACTGAAGAATAGCAGCAGAGATTTTCACAACTGATGAACGAATATAAAAAGTATATTGCAAAAAAAAAAAAAAAAAATCAAAGAACGTCATTACAGAAAGAATTACACTTATATACAGTGTGTAGACTGGTACACGTGTGTGGCCGGACAGCTTCTTTATGCCTGGTCTCTGCACAAACAGAAAGTTGTACACATGCAACACGAGACCAATCTAATCATGGAAAACTCAACTGTTGGATCTCCCACTGCAAGAATAGTTGGATGAGCGAGTAGTTCAGTATTTAGGTTCGAATAAGTCTAACCAAATACTTTTTACTATTTGGATATTCATACTGAACAGGGAACATAATATAAGTGAGTGGGGAAGGCTGATATTAGTGTGCAATATTCCCCAGGCAAATAGCAGCGCTCTCCATTGACTTGTACTATGTTCACTGGTCAGTATGAATGTCCAAATAGTAAAAAAGTATTCGGTTACACTTCTCCGAACCTGAATACCAGACTATTCGCTAATCACTTTGTTTTGAGTAGCAGTAAAAAAATCTTCCAACAAAGTTGATTGTAATCAATAGATTTTGGAATAATAATTTCCACAATTGGATGTTTAAAAAAAAAAAAAAATATATAAAATGTTCCTGTGCTGAGATAATCTTATATATGTGTCCCTGCTATGTACTGTGTAATGGATGTGTCTGACATACAGGGACATGATCTGATCATACCACATATCTTGTGCTGAGATAATCATATATGTGTACCTGCTATGTACTGTGTAATGGATGTGTCTGACCATACAGGGACATGGTCTGATCATACCACATCTCCTGTGTTGAGATAATCATATATATATGTGTCCCTGCTATGTACTGTGTAATGGATGTGTCTGACCATAAAGGGACATGGTCTGATCATACCACATCTCCTGGCCCGGGGAGGAAGGAAAATAGTATAAAGACATTACAGCTCGGGATGGCAAATAATTCCTTCTTTGAGGTATAACATTTTTAAAAACAGGCAGGAAAATGTTTTATCTCACAGAAAGAATCATCTACTATATGATCCCGTGCTGTAGTGCCTGTATTCTCTTATGTCCCCCTCCCTGCCCAGGAGATGTGGTATGATCACACCATGTGCTGTCAGACACATCTATTACACAGTACATAGCAGGGACACATATATAAGATTACCTCAGCACAGGTGATGTGGTATGATCAGACCATGTTTCTGTATGGTCAGACACATCCATTACACAAACCATGTTCCAAATTATTATGCAAATTGGTTTTAAGTGTCATAGGGTTTTTGTTTTTTTTTGTCAATGAAACCTATTGATGGTATTGTGTCTCGGGGTTCTTTGGATCACTGAAATCAATCTCAGATACCTGTGATAATTAGTTTGGCAGGTGAGCCCAATAAAAAGAAAACTGGATGTTCCACACTATTGAGGCCACAGTTTTCAAGTAACATGGGAAAGAAAAAGGATCTCTCTGCTGCCGAAAGGCAACAAATTGTGCAATGCCTTGGACAAGGAATGAAAACATTAGATATTTCACGAAAACTTAAGCGTGAACATCATACTGTGAAGAGATTTGTGTCTGATTCTGAGCACAGATGTGTTCATGCAGATAAAGGCAGAATGAGCAAGGTTTCTACCAGGCAAGTTCATCAGATTAAGAGAGCAGCTTCTAAAAAGGCCTTACAAACCAGCAAACAGATATTTGAAGCTGCTGGTGCCTCTGGACTCCCTTGAACCTTAAGGTGTAGGATCCTTCAAAGGCTTGCTGTGGGGCATAAACCTACTATTCGGCCACCTCTAAACAGTGCTCACAAGCAGAAACAGTTGCAGTGGGCCCAGATACATAAAGACTAATTTTCAAACAGTCTTGTTTACTGATGAGTGCCAAGCAACCCTGGATGGTCCAGATGGATGGAGTAGTGGATGGTTGGTGGATGGCCACCATGTCCCAACAAGGCTGCGACGTCATCAAGGAGGTGGAGGAGTCATGTTTTGGGCCGGAATCACTGGGAAACAGCTGGTAGGCCCCTTTATGATTCCTGAAGGCATGAAAATTACCTCTGCAAAGTATATAGAGTTTCTGACTGAACTTTCTTCCATGGTACAAAAAGCAGAAACATGCCTTCAGGAGCAAAATCATCTTCATGCATGACAATGCACCATCTCATGCTACAAAATACCTCTGTGTCATTGGCTGTTATGGGCATAAAAGGAGATAAACTCATGGTGTGGCCACCATCTTTCACTGACCTCAACCCTATAGAGAACCTTTGGAGTATAACCAAGCAAAAGATCTATAAGGGTGGGAGGCAGATCACATCAAAACAGCAGCTCTGGGAGGCTATTCTGACATCATGCAAAGAAATACAAGCAGAAACTCTCCAGAAACTCACAATATCAATGGATGCTAGAATTGCCATGTTGATATCAAAGAAGGGTTCCTATGTTAACATGTAACTTGGCCTGTTAGGATGTTTTGGAGTTAAATAGCTTTTTATTTCAGTGAATGTGACCTCCTAATGATGCAAATTCAACAAATGAGCATTTTCAGTTCTTTCAAACATATCAAAGGTTTAGAAACTCTACTGTGGCTAATAATTTGGAACAGTGCTTTTAGAGTTTTTTTTTTAATTTTTTTATTAATTTTGAAGATTATACTGTTATCATGTGGAGGTTTCTTCAATAAAATTTGATGTATACACTAACGGGTGATGACTTATTACACTGACTGTCATTTGCACCGACCATTTAGGAAAATCAGAGAAAAAGAATATTTGCATAATAATTTGGAACATGGTGTATAAGATTATCTCATCACAGGAGACGTGGTATGATCAGACCATGTCCCTGTACGGTCAGACACATCCATTACACAGTACATAGCAGGGACACATATATAAGATCATCGAAGCACAGGGACATTTTTTTTAAACATCCAATCATGGAAATTATTATTACAAGATCTACTGATTAAAATAAACTTTAAAATGAACTTTGTGGGAAAACCCCTTTAAGGTTTGGCTGAGGGTCTCCTGACCCAAACTCAACAGTCTGATCATCTTATATGAGGCTGCAGAGTTCAGGTCAGGATACCTGCAGTCAATCTGTGCATTGCTGAATGTAATTTCCTTCACAGATATAAAACAGATTATGCAAGTGTAGTGAAATCAGCACTATTTCTTCAAAATCATCCACCTCCAGGCTGCTTACTGCTACCCTAGTTGTCACATTAGTGCAGCTACCTGCAGGACTGATACTTTCACATCCCAGTATATTCATGCATGACCGCCCCCCATGTTATTAGCCCACAGATTATTAGTTATTTAATACAGCAGACAGTCCTGTATCCTGGGTCCGCCGTCTTTCTATGATGTCCCCGCAGTCACCATCTTGTTACAACATCCACCAACCACTGTGGGCTCCAGGCTGTACTCAATTGCTCATTAACCAAAGACATTTTTTTTGCATCATTTGGATTATTAGGAGAGTGGACCTGTCCCCATAATATGCAACCTTTGCACTGGGCAGAAGAATCAGACGACATTGTAAAACGTAGTAATCTGGTCACACTAGGAGGATGGCAGGATAACTTCAATCTGAACACATCACCACCCTCATTATTTTCTTGTACCTGCATTTTCTTAAGGTTGGGAAAGTCTCCAGGTGAGATCTGCTGCTCTTTCTCTATTTTCATGTAAATCTCAGCCAGGTTGTTGATCAGCTCCTTCTTCTTGTTGTCTTTACCAAAGACATTTGGCATCTCCTTTTTTAATGCACTAATGATATAAGCGTGGACCTGAAAGGAAAAGAAAAAGGTTCTTTATCATGTGTAAGGTTTTGGATTAAATGTGGATTTAATTATTAAAGGGGTTGTTCAGGACTAGGGTAGCTCATAAATATCAGATCACAGAGGGTTTTATAATCTGTTTTGGCAGTGTCTTCAGGTCTCTTGGTGGCTGAGTGCACAGTATACAGAGTGGACACACCACAGCTGCATAGACTGAGTAGTAGCAGCTCCTAAGTACTGCAGATCAGCTCCTATTAAAGCGAATAGGAGCAGAATAACACTATCCAAGAAATACCACGAGTGCCTAGCCTAGGACAGCTCACTATTATGTATCTGCTGAGTGGAGCACTTTGAGAGGTGCTCACCACAAAATGACGGTCACCATTGAATGGTTCTCCACTTTGGTACTTACTCTGGTTGAAAAAGGGCTCAATCAATCCCTTCTGCTTACCTTAGCCAGTCTGGCTCTTTTAATAAGGTCGTTTAGCTTGCGGAGGGCAGCATTCCTGGGTAAGGACTGAATGTCCTTGAATAAGTCTTGTTCCTCTGCTTCAAACAATTTTCGGTTGTCCGGGATGAGCAGGGGATGGGACCAGAATGAGCCGATGTACACACGCACCACCTCTGGGGTGTTAATGATCTTCCCCAGTGACCACATCAGGGCCCCGTACACTCTCATCAGCTGCTGGGTTTCAATCTGATCAGCTTTGTTCAGGACGACTCGGATTTTATCCTCGTGGTTTTTGAGAGCTTTGATGACCTCGGAAAATTCATCGGATATGTCCAACTTGTGAGCATCAAAAAGCAGAATGATGCGATCCACACGTTCAGCGAACCATTCCAAGACTGCCGCAAAGTCATAGCCTAGGACAAAGAAGCAAAGAGATTTAGTGGACTTCACAAGAGATACATAGTATCTAATCCTACACTGAGACATGAGCTTACAATTAGGAGGATGTACAGTAGTAAGAAAGAAATATGATGGAAGAGACTAAACCTGCCATGGCCTTGTCTGTCAAAAATCACCCATGTACAAGAATTATTACAGGTTGTCTCCGAACACATTTACCAATGTCTTAAAGGGAACCTGTCACCTAATCTATGGCCTCTAACCTATCACTACCTGCCCCTACAGACCCTAACTAGCTCCCTAACCATCCCTGCCTGTCCTAATAGGGCTTTATATAAGGTGAATAAAACACTTTATAAACTTACAGTTTTTTCGTCTGTGGGGCGTTCCTGTCTGCTCTTGTCTGCAGGGCGGTGTCCCCAGAGCCGCGCTCCCCCCGCCTCGCTCCCTTCCTAACGCCCTAATGGGCGGCATTATCCATTTGAAAAGCGGGGGAGCCCATTCAAATCATCCCGCCCCCGCTGTTCATGACGCGAGGCCGGGGACCGCGTCATTTCCGGCCCGCGCATGCGCAGTGTGAAGCCGACCGGAATCCCAGCGTCGCTAGGCAACGACCGGCGTCTTCGGAAGGTGAGTATCGGCGGACCCCTCCCTCCCAAAACTACACATATATATGAGTGTGTAATCCACATGTACATATGGATTACACACACACACATATATATATATATATATTCACTTTGATTAGGCATATGTATAAATATATATATGTGTGTGCATGTATATATATATGCAAATATATATACTCTAACTATATATACACATATAGATGTGTGTATATATATATGTGTGTGTATATATATATATATATATATACACACACACATGTATATATTATATATACACACACACACACATACATGTATTCATATATATATATATATATATATATAAATAAAATCTAACTATATGTATACATATATATGTGCATATATATAATATATATATATAGTTAGATTATATATATATTTGCATATATATGTGTGCATATATATATATTATATATGCACACACACACACACATATATAGGTATATATATATATATATATATATATATATATATATATATATATATATATATACACACACACACACACAAATATATATATGTATATATAAAATCTGACTATATAATATATATATATATTTTATATATATACACACACGTGTAGTTATAGTTAGAGTATATATTTGTATATATATATATATATATATATACATACACACACATATATGTATGTGTGTGCATGTATATATATTTTATATATGCACACACATTTTATATATATATATATATATATATATATATATATATATATATATATATATATATATAAATATAATCACTATACACGTGTATATATATATATATATATATATAATATATATATATAGTTAGATTATATATATATATATTTGCAGATATATGTATGTGTGCGTATATACATAGTTACTCTATGTGGGTCACGCTGTGAAGTGGGAAGTATCACATGAGGTCAGAGAAACACATTGCTTTATCCGACCTCAGGTGACACAGACCAGGAAATCGCTCCCTTCACTGCACGAGCCTTCAAGTATAAATTTTCAGTAATCTTCACTAACGGACGGACATCTAACAGGATCCTGGATGGGTATGTGGGAGTAATAAAGATGGAGTCAAAATATGTATTTGTGTTTTTTGTTGTAATAAAAAAAAAATTCTCGCTGTTGTGTCTTCTTTACTACTAAATAGAGATTCATAATGGCCGTGTCTAACATTGGCGCGACATTATAAATCTCGGGCTTAGTGCCAGCTGCTATAAGAAAGGTGGCATTAACCCCTTATTACCCAGTCTGCCACCGCCACAGGGCAGCTGGAAGAGCTGGGTACAGCACCAGAATATTGCGCTTCTATAAATGCGCAATTTTCTGGGGCGGCTGCGGGCTGCAATTCTCAGCGGGGGTGGCCCAGAACGCTTGGGCCTCCCTATGCTGGGGATTCCAACCCTCAGCTGCCTAGTTGTACCTGGCTGGCAAAGAAAAATGCGGCGAAGCCCCATGCCGTTTTTTTTCTTGCCAGCCAGGTACACCTAGGTAGTTGGGGGTGGATGGCAGCTCCCAGCTGCCTAGTTGTACCTGGCTGGCAAAGAAAAATGCGGTGAAGCCCCATGCCGTTTTTTTAATGAAAGATACCACGTCCGCTCGCCGCAATGTGTTTTGCTCATACGGTATCCCTTAGCTGCGCGTCACTGAACGGAGCCGACAGGAAGTGACGATGCGAGTGCACGTGACTCTGTCTGCCTCCGATGACATGCGGGGACGGGAGCAGCCTTGCGTGCCCGCCCACTGAAAGATAATATCATGCCCTTCAGTGACGTCCTGCAAAGTAAGAGGGAGGGGTAGAAAAGCCAGTAATGCTTTAGAAGACACAGCCCACTAGTAGCTGAGCCCGAGGGAGACGCCCAGAAGTCGCCAGGCCAGTATTTTTACAAAGTGTATATTTCGGTTTGCAAAAATCAATAATCTTAACAAAAATATGGATGGAACAGTCTTGGTAGGGTGCAGGGACACGTATTAAGTGCTTATAGTCGTCATCTGAGGTGGTTGGTTCCCTTTAAGATGTGTAGATGTAGCTCGTTATCTTGTGCACATACTAAACAGATACGCTCTAAACCAGAATATCATACAACTGGATACCATGGAGGCGATTCACACATCAATATTTAATGCACATTACCCAGTGTAGCTTCTGTCACAATGGCCTTTTATCTGCAAACCACAGCAGAAAAATTAAAGTCCTGAACACAGACAGCATACAAATGCGAGCGCTTCCCACTGGTAACATTGTGAATACATACAATGAAAGAAACATCTGTGCATATGCCAGGACACAACAATGCTTTACCCGTGCCCTTGTGCCCCATTATATGACCAATGCTAATAAGACCGGCAAGGGCACAGACTACAGTCCCCCAGCCAGGCCGACGACCTTCAATATAATGGTAAGACAGCAGAGGGGCATCTCGTGTGCCACATCTATGCTGAATATAAGAATCAGTTTGGGCCAGGACCTACAGAATCATCATCATATGCACAAAAGAATTGGGACACTTATACGAACTTGTTGGATATCCCAAAAGTATTAATATGGATATGGTCCTCTGGAAACTCATGAGTACCCACTCTTCTGGGAAGATTTTCTACAAACCTTTGCAGGTTTGCATTGGAATCTTTGCTCCTTCTTCCAGAAGAGCAATTAAGAGGGCAGACACTGCGCCTCAATCTCTGTTCTACTTCATCCCAATATGTTGGATGGAGTTGAAGTCTGGGATCTCTGCAGCCAGACACAACAAAGCATGATCCAACAATGCACAGAATCCACTGGTGGCCGCTTTACACCACTCCATCCAATACTTGGTATTGTGCTTAGTGATGCAAGGCAGCATGCAGCTGCTTGACCATAGAAACCCATGACAGGAACAGTTTTTGTGCTCCTGTGGCATTGAATCCTCGGCGTTGGTGACTTTCTACCCTCAGCAACTTAGCACTCTATCCCCCCCTCACTCCAATGTTATGTGGCTGTGAGGATGCGAGTTGGCGGATTGTATTAAGGCCCAGTCACACAACGACGCACCAGCGATCCAGATAACGATGTGCAGAGATCGCTGGTGAGTTGTTTTTCACATCGCTGGTAAGATGTCAAACAGGCATCTCACCAGCGATGTGAAAAACTACGCACTAGCGATACAGAATTATACCGAGGTCGCTGTGAATTTTCACTCCATAGTGCAGCATTGAGATCGTTAGTAATTGTCCCTGTCAAACACAATGATGTAGCGCTCCCAGCGGGAGCGCAACGATGTAAAAATTACCCAGAGCACTGTGTAACGATCAACGATCTCACAGCAGGGGCCAAATCGTTGGTGCGTGTCACACAGAACGAGATCGCTAACTGGATTGCTGTTGCGTCACAAAATTTGTGATGCAACAGCGATCTCGATCTGTGTGACAGGGCCTTTACTCTAGGCAGGTCACTGATGCAACAATTTTAATTAGCATCTTTATTTGCATTACAGCAACAAAAATCAGTTGGCTACAATTCGATGCCCCCAGTCCACAAGATCCCAAACATTTAATTTCCTACAGTTGATGGCTGTCACGATCATAGCACGTGTATCCAGCTCCAGTTTCTATAGTCCATCTATGAGATTCATGATCTGACCTCAGCACTGATCCTCCTGCTTCTAATTCACAGCACCAACTCACTAACAAACATGTGGGCTATTGTTCCAGAAGCCCAGTCTCCTGCCCTGTCTGCAGGATGTGTATTGGGGAAACCCCCTGCAGAGAGGAGCAAAGATGCAGGACACTGAATGGTAATGCGGACCCGATTGCATTATGGTCTATCAAAACAGGCTGGAAGTGACAATATGGTACATCCTCTTCCCCCTTCAACTTGTGAACACTAAAATCAACTAACTAGCGATCTGTGCTGGAAACGTTTGTTACTCCTTAGCCCATGGCCAGCTCCTCACATTGGTTTCCACTTCATGGCTGAGTTGCTTTGGTTTCTTCCACTTCTCAATAAAATCACTCACAGGTGGTGGGGAATATTTAGGCTATGTGCACACTGGTGGGCGGGTTTTCGTCGGCGGCGGCTGGGCGGACCCGCCAGGAAGCTCCGGAGCCGTCCACCGGCATCCTGGCGGGTATGTGCCGCGGCTGTGCCTCGGGTTTGCGGCGGGTGCACAGCGGGTTAGCGGCGGCGGTTCTGCAGCGGCTGGAAGCAGCACATGATTCTGCTTGCAGCCGCTGCAGAACCGGCCGGTTTATAGAACATGCTCATTCGTTGCTAACAAGCTGGGAACCCAGCGGGTCAGCAACAGATGAGCATGTGTAAACCGCCGATGTGTGCACACCGGGCGTCGGTTTACATAGGTTTTAATGTTAATCCAAACGCCGGTTTGGATTAACATAAATTTACATAAAATTTATGTAAACCGACCGGCGGTTTACACACCTAAACCGACCCTAACCCGGCCAGTGTGCACATACCCTTAGGAGGGACGAAATGTAATGGACAAACGTGATCCACTGGTGGCTCCTAAAACAGCACTGTGCTGGTATCCGTGAGCTTTTTTACCACCAGCCATTCTGTCACATGTTAGGGCAGATTAGGACGAGGGGCCTAAGGTTATATATCCTGCAGGGCGAGGGGCCTGAGGTTATATATCCTGCAGGGCGAGGGGCCTGAGGTTATATATCCTGGAGGGCAAGGGGCCTGAGGTTATATATCCTGGAGAGCGAGGGGCCTGAGGTTATATATCCTGGAGGGCAAGGGGCCCAAGGTTATATACCCTGGAGAGCGAGGGGCCTGAGGTTATATATCCTGGAGAGCGAGGGGCCTGAGGTTATATATCCTGGAGAGCGAGGGGCCTGAGGTTATATATCCTGGAGGACGAGGGGCCTATGGTTATATACCCTGGAGGGCAAGGGGCCTAAGGTTATATACCCTGGAGGACGAGGGGCCTAAGGTTATATATCCTGGAGGGCGAGGGGACTAAAGTAAATATATCCTGGAGGGCGAGGGGCCTAAGGTTATCTATCCTGGAGGGCGAGAGGGCTAAGGTTATATATCCTGGAGGGCGAGGGGCCTAAGGTTATAAATCCTGGAGGGCGAGGGGCCTAAGGTTATATATCCTGGAGGGCAAGGGGCTAGATGTTCTACACTGTGGGGAGCTGAATAAAAAATAAGTCTAAATTCAATTATTAAAGGGATCCTGTCACCTCCAAAAAGCCACCTAAGCTAAAAAAAAAAAAAAAAATAAAACACGTCCCTACAGCATCCTATCACTAATATCACACTCCTTTTGTGTCCTAAAAGCATCCTGTCAAAGTAGATAAAAATGAGTTAATACTTCATTATAATTAGCAGGGGCTATATTCTACAGCCCTTATGGCGTGTTTGTTTTTGGCCTGTAGTCATAAGATCACACCCTAATGGGCGTGATCTTTTATTCATGCTCTATTCAGACGCCCTCCCTGCTCTCCACGGCGCTGGCTGGGCATTAATGACGTGAATTGCGTCATTTCCGGTCGGGTGACGTCAGTACACCCACGCCAAGGTGTTCTGCTTCAAGCACCGCATGCGCAATGCGGTGCTTGAAGCCGAAAGAGCGGTGTGGGTGTACCGACATCACCCGATCACGCGAATTACGTGATTCACGTCATTAATGCCCAGCCAGCGCCGTGGAGAGCAGGGAGGGCGTCTGAATAGAGCATGAATAAAAGATCACGCCCATTAGGGTGTGATCTTATGACTACAGGCCAAAAAGAAACACACCTAAGGGCTATAGAATATTAGCTTAGGTGGCTTTTTGGAGGTGACCGGATCCCTTTAAGACGTGTCTCAATCCTTTTCTCCATAGCGCGAGCTCCATTCCTGAATGGCCATTGAGAGCTCACGTTTAGCCTTTTTGGATAACAGATCTGTACACGTCACATACAGCAGTCATGATGTGGTTTATTTTACAATGTGGGGCAGGAAGAAGATGAATAAATAAAAACAGGTGAGATGGAAGTTTCCATCTGTAACGTGGCATAAAGTCTTGTGCACACGCTGAGTATTTGGGGAGTTTTTTACCTCAGTATCTGTAAGGCCTCATGCACACACTGTGTTTTTGGTGAGATTTTTACCTCAGGCCTTGTCAGGGGCGGACCCAGACTGTAGTGGGCCCTGGTGCAAGAAATTTTTCGGGGCCCCCCCCCACAGCCTAATATATACAGTCCACCACAGCCTCCAGGTAATATATACAGTCCATTACAGCCTAATATATACAGTTCAGCACAGCCGCCAGGTAATATATACAGCCCAGCACAGCCGCCAGGTAATATATACAGCCCAGCACAGCCGCCAGGTAACATATACAGCCCAGCACAGCCTCCAGGTAACATATACAGCCCAGCACAGCCTCCAGGTAACATATACAGCCAAGCACAGGCTCCAGGTAATATATATAGACTAGCACAGCCTCCAGGTAATATATACAGCCCAGCATAGCCTCGTATAACATATATAGCCCAAGACAGCCTCAAGGAGGATATATACATACTAGATGTGTGCCCAATGTGATCACATTGGAGGGCGAGGATTGGTGCGGCGGCGGGATGCGGGGGGCGGCTAAGTGGACACACACACCTACACGCACAGAAGGGAGACGGAGGGGAAAGAGGGCAGACAGGGACGGAGGAGAAAGAGGACAGAGAGGGACGGAGGAGAAAGAGGACAGAGAGGGACAGAGGAGAAAGAGGACAGAGAGGGACGGAGGAGAAAGAGGACAGAGAGGGACGGAGGAGAAAGAGGACAGAGAGGGACGGAGGAGAAAGAGGACAGAGAGGGACGGAGGAGAAAGAGGACAGAGAGGGACGGAGGAGAAAGAGGACAGAGAGGGACGGAGGAGAAAGAGGACAGAGAGGGACGGAGGAGAAAGAGGACAGAGAGGAACAGAGGAGAAAGAGGACAGAGAGGAACAGAGGAGAAAGAGGACAGAGAGGGTAAGTTACATGAAGTGCATCCAAAGCTCGTCTCATGACACTCAGGAGGCTGGCCAGCTGCTTTTTGCACAACGGGGCCCAAGCACTGCAGGCCCCCCGACTTCAGTAGTTTCCTGGGTTCTATCCTAGTGTATAGGTCCCATTCTGGTATATAACAGTATATCTCCCAGTATGGTAAATATTCCTCAAACCCTGGTATATATGGGCCATCTGGTATATGTCCCATCTGTAACTGGAAATATAATGCACTGTATTGACACCTGGTCTCCTACAGGACATCACATATATATGGAGCATATAAATACTATGTGATGTCCTGTAGGTTTAGATGTGATCAGTCAGTGAGGGCTCTGTATACTGAGGTTTGTGGTATCTGCTGGGGTCAGAGTGATTTATTCAGGAGTCTGCTTTTCTGTAGGTCGGTTTGATGCTGGTAGCCGATAAATCACAGCCTGACATGCCGACTGATCTGCCACAGACTCTGCAATCACTCACTCTGATCCCCAGCGAGCAGACCTGACGACTGAGGAGTGTCTGCTGCCCACACCATGATTATGACCTCTGCTTACCGGCATCGTTGAGGTCTAGTCATCCACAAGCTGCTGCTCTCCGGCGAGGCTGAATGCAGCAGGTGAAGTGTCCCTCTGCAGACCCGTCACACAGTGTGCAGGGGGGCCTGTCGCACTGCAGCTGCTGATGTGATCTGCGAGCAGCGGTCGGGATAGTTACATTCAAATCCAGAGTGCGTCTCGGGCAGCCGAGAGCTCCAACAGCTAGGTTGGTGCGCCCCTGCACTCCAGGCCCATGTAAGATCCCGACCGCTGTGGCTGTGATTTGTTACAGCCAAAGCACTGAGCAGTGGAGCAGGGGCCCGTGCAAGGCGGGGGGAGCTGGCATCGGACCCGGCTGGAGCTTGGGGCCACCCTAACCATGCCGGGGCCCTGTGCAGCTGCACCAGTTGGACCAGGTAGGTCCGCCCTTGGCTTTGTAGCCAAAACCAGGAGTGCATGATCAATACAGAGTGGTGATGTGTTTCTATTTATTACACTTTTCATGTTGTAGCAAGCAGGGAAACTAATACTGAGGTATAAAAAATCTCACCAAATACTCAGCGTGTGCACGAGGCCTTACCATACTGAGTAAAAATCATCACCAAGTACTCAGCGTGTGCACGAGGTCTTACAAATATGGTGAGGTAACTCACCAATACTCAGACGTGTGCACGAGGCTTACAAAACTGAGTAAAACCTCACCAATACTCAGGTGTGCACGAGTGCTTACAAATACTGAGGTAAACTCTACCAAATACTCAGGTGTGCACGAGGCCTTACAGATACTGAGTAAAAAATCACAAATCTCAGCGTGTGCACGTGACCTTTCAATTATGAGGTAAAACTTCCAAATACTTAGGTGTGCCACGAGGGCTTACAAATACTGAGGTAAAAAACTCACCAAATACTCAGCGTGTGCACGAGGCCTTACAAATTCTGAGGTAAAAAATCACCAAATCCTCAGCGTGTGCACGAGACCTTTCAAATACTGAGGTAAAAACTCACCAAATACTTAGCGTGTGCACGAGGCCTTACAAATACTGAGGTAAAAACTCACCAAATACTCAGCGTGTGCACGAGGCCTTACAGATACTGAGATAAAAAAAAAAAAAATCACCAAATAATCAACATGTGCATGTGGCTTTAAGATGCAGTGACTTAGAACTCCTCAAAGAACTTTGTTTTTTTTCCCAGAAAAAAAAAAATTATTGTACATCAATAATGCACATGAAGAGTCACCAACTCTGAGCTCTATACAGTAAAGCAATTACAGGGCCTTTGTAGGACGGCTTGGTGTGAATGACACATGATGCCGCAGTTAGCGGCTATTTTTACACATGAAGATCACTTCTCCAGTGACTTGCAGCTTGGAGTATGAGACTTTCACTTTCTCTCCTGATGAGGGGTTCATGGGGCTGGAGAGCAGCTGGCAGCCATGACTGCAGGATC
The DNA here is from genome assembly GCA_033576535.1 of Allobates femoralis. Classification (NCBI taxonomy): domain Eukaryota; kingdom Metazoa; phylum Chordata; class Amphibia; order Anura; family Aromobatidae; genus Allobates; species Allobates femoralis. The sequence continues at coordinate 77,676,451 of JARQOC010000010.1, read as the reverse complement.
CCTGGAGACCGCATCCTTTCTGTTCCCGCTGCTACCAGTGACATCCAGCTACAAAAATGTATTTTCTACTTGTAGCCTGAGAGTGACAACAGATTGTCCTATTTTTTCTCCATATTTACTTAAGTGTTTCTATGACAACGTTCTTTCAAACTAAGAAGCATGTTTTTTTTTTATGTCTGAAGAAGCTGAATAAGACGCTCCAAGCTTTCCCTGCTTCAGTCTTTACTCTTGTGGGATTTGGAGAGTCAAGGGTCAGATGTACAGTCCCTTATAAAGCCAGAAATGAGATTTCCCCCCATGTATAAAAAGAACTGTCTGCTTCAACATTTAGAGGTGGTTTCCTGGGACAATTGGACAGCGCGCCTTGGACCGTGGACGACGCGCCCCGTGACACGCCCCGGACTGTGGACGAGCACCCCGTGACACGCTCCGGACTGTGGACGACACCCTGTGGCTCCATAGCTGCAGTCAAAAAAAGAATAAAAATGTGAATAATGCAATTTACACTGGTTTGGAATTTACTTTTAACTGGAAGAAAATAAAATAAACCCAAATTAATTTGGCTGTGAATTCGTACACATCATGCTTGTGCGAGGAAACACAAGAGAGCAATTCCTTATTGTTCCCATTTCTCCATTGGCTTAGTGCATAAGTCAGAATTATCTGTCTGAAATATTAAGGCTGCGGCTACAAGGCAATTTGGATGTGCGGAAAAAAAAAAAAGTGATGTATACCGCTGCTACACCAAAGTGTAATGCTGGCGATTGTGGTCACAATGCAACCCCCTTGGGTACTTTTCAGGAAAGTACCTTGTACCATTTAACAGAATCACTTACGGTAATAAAGCAGCGATGTTGGACAATTTTTGTCTACTCAACCTTGGTTGGGGCTGAAAATTGCTGAGTAGCTCCAAAATAAGGGCATGTGCACAAGTATTTGCAAGCCAGTTCTACAAACATGTCTCATGTAAAGGAAAAATGCTGCTTAATAAAAAGGAAAAAACATTTTTTGAGCTCGATTTCCCTGTGGCATCACAATAAGTGACAAGGAGCGTGACATAATTCACACTGAAATCAGTGGGCTCACTGTGTAAAGTATGGACACGCTGGGCCCTCAGGAGCACAGCGGAGTTCACGTGTGCAGTAATCATCTGTTAGATCCTGAAGAGATCTGTTGGCAAAAAGTTGTGCAAACATAACTCTTTTGTCAGTTATTAAAAAACTGATTTCTGCAGGATGCATTTATTTTTTTATAATATTAAAGTCTATGGATAACGGATCCTTTAACTAGTGTCTGCTTATCTTCCATTGAAACGAATCCTGTAAACAAAAAATAACGGATCCTTTACAGAAAGAGAAAGAAAAACGAGGCTACATAGAAATGAGTCCACAGATTCGTTCTCCACAGACTCCAATATCCGAAAAAATGGATCCTGCAGAAATCAGTTGTTTAAGGCTGGCTTCACACCACGGCAGAGTCCGGTCCGGTCGTAAACCAGACAGCCCCGGACCAGATTTTGGCCCCATACTATCCTATGGGGCCGGATGGAGCCAGATGGCAGCTATATGCCATCCGGTTTCCATCTCTCCGGAAGAATCCGGGAGAAATCTGATTTTTCTCACCGTACACAAAAACGTAGCTTGCAACGTTTTTGTGTCCGGGGAGAAAAATCTCCCCAAATTGCCGTATCCGGGATTCCCCCGGATCCGGGGCAATCCACCGCTCCCCAACATGGGAGCCTATGGGGCCGGATTTCCCTGGTCCGGAAGGATCTGGGAACCAGACACTGGCAGCTGCACGCCGCTGTTAATTCAGGACCGCAGCTAGCTCCCCGCGAGCCCGATTCATCAGCAGCTGCGTCCGGCTGCACACCGGACCGGAGGGCACATTTGGCCCTCCGGTTCTGTGTGCTGATCAGGTCCAGGGCTGTCAGGTTCATCCTGACAGCCCCGGACCGTACCCTGCCGTGGTGTGAAGCCAGCCTAACAACAGATAAAGTTGTGTTTGCACAACAGATCTCTGCAGGATCTGTTCTAATGGATGATCACTGGACATGTGAACTCAACACAAGATGCTCTTTTCAGCAGCTCTACACTTTCCTAAAAAATATTAAGAAATCAAATTATTACCGTGTCAGTTATATAGCGCTAACCATAGGCCTCTGTGCAATGATTCATAACCTGCACTTCAGATGTCATCTACTTGTGCAAACTCACATGGTGGGTTTACACGCCACGATATCGTTTCGATATCGCAACTCAATGGCGCGGGAGCGCGCAATTAGTGCACGTTCCTCCTGCATCGCATTGACTGTTTACATGCTGCGATATCGAAATACAACGTCCGTGCGATGTCTCCGCCTCCCAACCCAGGATCGCATAGTTAACATGGGAGTGAATGGGTGACGTTTCAAATCGCATCGTAATTGGGCGTTTACACAGCACGATCTGCTCCAATCTCCCTTCAATATCGGGGCATTGAATAGCACGCTCATTCAATCCCCGATATCGCATTGACATCGTTCCTGCATCATATTGGACGTTCACACCATACAACGCAGGAACGATCTCGGGTACAACGATTGAACCACGTGACTTTTCATTGAAATTGTACTGCGATATCGCGACGTGTAAACCCGCCAACAGACTTCTAGAGGTTGGTAGAAGTTTTTTCTTGGTTTGTTTTTAAGAAAGCAAAAGCCAAAAACACATAGAGGCTTAATGGTGTGTGCAATACATGTGCATTACTCCACAGTCACTGAATGTAATGTAGGTTTTGTGGCTTTAACAAAGCAAACGTCTGTGTAACCCAACCGCACCCTCCTCAGATGAGCTAATAAGAATCTTGTGCTCTGATTTTCCACAGGACAATCCACCGACTCAGAGTCAGAACCAGAGGCAAAATTCATCAGCAGATATCACACGGGTGTGTGCGACCGAACATGTGTGATTGAATGTGAAACAGGCACAACTATAAAAGTGAATCAGCAGAAAGACATCTACAAGATGCAGCCGGAACTGGGGGGGGGAAAGGAATTGTGTCGTGTGTAATTATTGTGCCATTACTTTTACAGGGAAGCGTACAATTACTTCAGGTCCTATGAATCACAGGCACCAAAATGAATGAAACATGTCGGTGATCAGATCTGATCAGTCACCACAGGCTCAGGTGTAAAGTCACTGACGAGGCGGCGGCTCCTTCGCTTACAATCACTCCAAACACACAAGAATCAAAGAAAGGAAACCGAAATGTGAACCCGAGGGTCCATATGTTTGTGATGGCATTAAATAGTCTGTAAACCGGTTATACTACTAGGTGTATATATAATTGTCCTCCAACCTCCCTAGAGGTTACTGAAGAGGCAGCATAATTTGTAGTTTTCTTACCCCTCTATCACTTTAATCTATACAGGAGACATTGAAGGGCTCGTCAAAAAATGTGTTGTATTAATTCCATTAAAAAGATAAGGAAAAAAGAAGCCCACCTATACTCACCCTCCCCAGGTCCACCAGAGGCTCCACTGCTGCTTCCAAAGCCTGCAGCGATGACATCACCAGTTTTGCCGACACGAGCTGCTGAGCTCAGTGACCGGCTGCCAATACAACGTTAGTGATGGAGACAACAGACACCAGGAGCAGAGGTAACATTAGGCCCTGGGATGGTGAATAAGAACTTTTTATTTTTACCTCTAATTGAGTTTGGAAGGAAAAAAAAAACTTTTCTGAAAGGGGCAATGCGGGTTAATGGACCCACAGTTGCATTAATTCACACTATATAATCTGCTTGAACATTCCAAGGACTCTTCACAGCTCAACTACAATACAAAAAAGAAAAAAGTAACTTGGACGTGTTGTCACACAAAACCTCAAAGTAGGCCAGCCAAAATTGTTGGCGTCTTTCCTGAATTGTGGAAATTAACTGTTTCAAGCACTTGAAACTTACCTGTAGAAAGTAACAGATGTGGGCGATATGAGAAATCTCAAGGTGATTGCAAGTTCATCTTCAGACATCTTAATGTTACTTTCTCCACAGTGCAAAACACAATCAAGAAGTTGACAGCCCTTGGCATTGTAGCTAATCTCTATGGATGTGGATGGCAGAGAAAGATTGCTCAGAAGGTTGCAATGCAGGATAGTCTGGACGGTGGATAAGCCTCAATCAAGTTCCAAAGAAAATCAAGCTGTCCTTGCAGGCTCAGAATACATGTCAGTGCAAATTATCCTTCTACATGGGAACGAGAATGAAATGCTATGGAGGAAACCCAGGGGGACCCACTGCTGACACAGACACAGAAAAAAGCTAGACTGCAGTTTGCCAAAATGTACACTGGTAAGCCTACGTCCTTCTGGGAAAGAGCCTTGTGGAGAGATGAGACAAAGATAGAGCTTTTTGGTAAAGTGCATCATTCTGTTTACTGAAAGCAGAATGAGTCCGACAAAGTACACAGTTGCTACAGTCACATATGGGGGATGTCAGAGAAAAAGAGCACAGGACCTCCAGTCACATATGGGAGAGGTCAGAGAAAAAGAGCACAAGACCTACAGTCACATATGGGAGAGGTCAGAGAAAAAGAGCACAGGACCTACATTCACATATGGGGGAGATCAGAGAAAAAGAGCACATGACCTACAGTCACATATGGGGGAGATCAGAGAAAAAGAGCACAAGACCTACAGTCACATATGGGAGAGGTCAGAGAAAAAGAGCACAGGACCTACAGTCACATATGGGGGAGGTCAGAGAAAAAGCGCACAGGACCTACAGTCACATATGGGAGAAGTCAGAGAAAAAGCGCACAGGACCTACAGTCACATATGGGAGAGGTCAGAGAAAAAGAGCACATGACCTACAGTCACATATGGGGGAGATCAGAGAAAAAGAGCACATGACCTACAGTCACATATGGGAGAGGTCAGAGAAAAAGAGCACAAGACCTACAGTCACATATGGGGGAGGTCAGAGATGTTTTGGGTGTTTTGCTCCCCTGGCACTGGGGGGGGGGAGGGAGGGGAATTAAACCAGAGGATTTTGGGTGACAATGTAGAGCCCGGTATCAGAAAGCTGAGAGCGTCCTAGGTCATAGGACCTTCCAGAAGGACAATGACCCCCAAACATCAAGAAGCCCCAGGAATGGAGGAAACAAAGCTCTAGAGTGATCTGAAGTGGCAACAATGACCGGATTAAATCCCATTGATCACCTGTGGAGAGATCTGAAAAGTGGGAGAAGACAAGAGACCGGGAGCAGATTATGAAGAGGAGAATCTCCAGAAGAAGCAGCTTGTGGAGGTTATAGGAGGTGACTGATCACAGGATTTATTCCAAAGGGGGAAACCAAATATTAAGGGTGCCAATAATTTTGTCCGGACCATTTTTGGAGTTGTGTGTGAACTGATCTCTAATTTGTCTTTTTTCTCAGGTTTTTTTTGTTGTTGTTGTTCGAACACACACAAGGAAATACACATGGGTATAACAAAACCTGTGTAATTGTAATAGTCAGGGAGAAATACTTCATTTTTCAATTTCAAGGGTGCCAACACTTTCGGCCATGACCGTTTATAGGACATGACAGAGGGCCAGTTCTTAAGGGGATGTCACACGCGTCGATATCGCTGTCAATGTCTCTCGTACATCATGGATTTTGAGTCGCTTGAGCGACGTAAAAGTGACGCAGGAGCGACATTGAAGCGTGTGACCAAGCGATGCAACCAGCGATATGTCGCTGATCGCAGGTTTCACTGCCACATGTAAAACCTGTCGCTCATCGCTCAATAGACCTTGTGCATCGCTGCGTGTGACACTAAACTCAGCGACGTATTTTCTATTTTGACACCGTACAAGCGACTAAATAAAATCGCTCGCAAGATGGCGAAATCACCGCATCGCTGGGTCATATTGACGCGTGTGACATCTTAGGGTGCTTTCACACTACGATTTTTGTATTTCCGATGCTGTCCGAAAAAAATCGGACAGCATCGGACCGATTTTCGGATCCTATGGATCCCTATGGGGATCGGACCGAATCGGATGTGCACTAAATGCCATCCGATTTGGTCCGATCTGAATCTGCCCGATTTTGGCCGATTTTTTTCAGGAGAAAAAAATCGTTGCCTGCAACGATTTTTTCATCCGATTACAGAATCTGACAGACTCGGATCGGACCAAATCGGATGGCATTTAGTGCACATCCGATCTGACCCGATCCCTAACATGGGGCCCTATGGAGAAGGGTCCGTGAAAACATCTCATGTCTCCTCGGACCCTATTTTACTGTACTGAGCAATGCTCAGTACAGTAAAACTGCTCAACTAGGAGCGCAGGGGTTAAAAAAAAAAAAAAAAAGTTCATGCTCACCTGCCCCCGAGCCCCCGCTGTCTCCAGCCGTCTTCCTTAAGGCTCCCGGTGGATCCCGCAGGCTGCCGGTATCTGCAGAGCTCTTCTACTGCAGTACACAGGACCTGCGGTGATGTCACAGTCACGTGACCGCGGGTTCACCATGGTAACCCGCGGTCACATGACTGTGACATCACCGCAGGTCCTGTGTACTGCAGTAGAAGAGCTCTGCAGATACCGGCAGCCTGCGGGATCCACCGGGAGCCTTAAGGAAGACGGCTGGAGACAGCGGGGGCTCGGGGGCAGGTGAGCATGAACTTTTTTTTTTTCCTTTTTTTCTGCCTTCGGCTACGATTTTATGCCGGAATCGGGTGCCTATATGGCACCCGATTCCAGGCATCAGAAGGGAGCCGATGCTGTCCGATTTATATCGGACAGCATCGGCTCCCTAAAAATCGTAGTCTGAACGCACCCTTACCTGCGATAATTCCACATCGCTCAGGTGATTAATAATATGTGACGCATGAGCGATATCGCGGGTGACATTGACACGTGTGACAGGCCCTTTAGACTGTTTGCTTGAACTTTCCAATACTGGAGTCATTTTGGGCGTTAACGACTACGATCCGAGCTGTTGTCATGATAGAACGTTCCTTCTGGAGGAGAGCCAATTTGCATATGTCTGAAGAGGCCACAAGCTGGCATAGATCACTGCAATCACAATCTGTACCATATTGCACCAGAAACATGCAGCATATACATAGGAACGTGCAAAAATGACCTCAGTGTAAAGTCAGGCTTACACGGACCAGATTCAGGCCCTAATACGCACTGACTGTAATAAAGGCTGGCCAGCGCTCATTAACTGCCATTTGACTCGTCCCAAAATATAGTTTACATATCATCGGCAGAATATTCCCAGTTTATGCAGGAGGATGTGATGCCAAAACAAGATCATCTTCCAGGCAGATAAATCATTTCACAATTAGGGCCGATCTGGTAAATTACTAATTTAGAAATGAACGGTTCCAGCCAGATAATTAGTAGTTGCTGTGACATAACACAGATGGCTACATTGTACATCAGCGGCTATTATAGAAAGCTTGTACACATGACAGCAGTAACACCCTGCATATTCCTAACCTTACCCCACCATGTGCCGCTGATAACAATGGCCTCGTACTATGCGTTGAATGGACAGACGTCGCCTCTGCACCCCTAATTTCGGCATGCACCATCTCTGACTCCTTGGGTCTCGTGTAATTACGGATGGGGGTGCAGTGTTTGGTGGTGATTAATACAGACCACGCACATACTGTATATAACATGGAAGGATCGTCCCAATTCTGGAAAATATTTCTCCCCCTCCTGTAAGTGTTTGCCAAGTATCTGCCACATTCCAGCCCATTTTTCCTTCCCAGCTCTCAGATTTTATCTGCCTTCTGGAATAGGTCACATTCCAAAGATTACGTAAAAGCTGATGGAAAACAATAAATCTTCAGCAGATATCACTGTTCTCTCCAATAAACTATATCAAATTTAAAGGGGTTGAATGGGATAGAAAAATGGTTGGTTTCATCCGAAAACAGCGCCACACCTGTCCACAGGTTGTGTGCGGTATTGCATCCCCATCAATGGAGCTAATCGGCAGTACCTAACAACTCATGGACGGCTGAGGTGCTGGTTTTTTGGTATGGTTTAAAACATTGCAGTCAATCATCCACCACTTGTCAGTGCAGCCAAACAGCAGCACAAACCACCGGCAGCAGGAATTACAGCCAAGTGTGTTTTCTCGGCATTGCGCCGACATTTCATGGAAACTATAGTCTGAAAAGTTGTTTGAAAGGTCTGAGCACAAATGAAAGACACCTGTCAATCACCTGAAGCGCACAGGAGAAAACACATTTTCTTTGAAAGTGTAAAACATACCTGGCTGCAATCGTGCGGTGTGCAGTTTGGGCAGCATTGAATCTAGTAACTGGATCCCTTTAATAAGGCCTTATCCAGTAGTGGACAAGACCCTTTAAGACTTGCTGGGGAAATGAGCATATGAAAAGTCCAACGTCTATCTATAGGCTTTGGTAAGAAATCTCATTGTGTACTATTACCATGTATGAACACACTTCTCAAAACTTTGCAAAGTTTGTAATCTGGATTGTAGGGTTTTGCGCACTTGGCATCTTGGACTCCAGCGAAGTTGTCGAGTTTCCCCAGGCGAAACCACTTCAGGAAAATACCAGCGTTCTTGCCAACATATTTGTGGCATCTTTTACTCTATATGATGGCTCAGTGGTTAGCACTGTATACAGTGGCTCAGTGGTTAGCACTGTATATGGTGGCTCAGTGGTTAGCACTGTATATGGTGGCTCAGTGGTTAGCACTGTATATGGTGGCTCAGTGGTTGGCACTGTATATGGTGGCTCATGGTTAGCACTGTATATGGTGGCTCAGTGGTTAGCACTGTATATGGTGGCTCAGTGGTTAGCACTGTATATGGTGGCTCAGTGGTTAGCACTGTATATGGTGGCTCAGTGGTTAGCACTGTATATGGTGGCTCAGTGGTTAGCACTGTATATGGTGGCTCAGTGGTTAGCACTGTATATGGTGGCTCAGTGGTTAGCACTGTATATGGTGGCTCAGTGGTTAGCACTGTATATGGTGGCTCAGTGGTTAGCACTGTATATGGTGGCTCAGTGGTTAGCACTGTATATGGTGGCTCAGTGGTTAGCACTGTATATGGTGGCTCAGTGGTTAGCACTGTATATGGTGGCTCAGTGGTTAGCACTGTATATGGTGGCTCAGTGATTAGCACTGTATATGGTGGCTCAGTGGTTAGCACTGCAGCCTTGCAGCGCTGAGGTCCTGGGTTCAATCCCACCAAGGACAACATCTGCAAGGAGTTTGTATGTTCTCCCCGTGTTTGTGTAGTTTCCTCCGGGTTCTCCGGTTTCCTCCCACACACCAAAGACATACTGATAGGATGTTTAAATTGTGAGCCCCAATGGGGACAGTGTTGCAAATGTATGTAAAGTGCTATGGAATTAATAGCACTATATAAATGAATAAATATTATTATTACTACTGTCAAACATTTCACATCTTTTAACAGCTTTAGAGTTTCCGAACACTGAAGCAGTTAAACAACATAAAAGACAAAACATGCACAGCAAAGTAGTTTTGACATTCCTGTGCAGTAGGTAGAATTTATGGGGCGCTTTTTCAGGGGGTTCATGGATTGAATCCACTTGAAAAAGTTGTTGCATGTTCATAGTCTAGTATTGCTCCATATACTGTAGAAGTAGGTTGATGGCTGAATGATCGTCCCAAAGACAGTCAGGCATTTTGGTCAATACTGGCTGTTAAGTCTTCCACACTGACCATACATGTTCAATGGCCCCAAGCGACCAATAAAAAAAACCTCTGGGAACATTCACTTGTAGAAATTCTATGGTGCTGAAAATGAACTTTCAAATCGGACGACATTGCTCCAGATGACGGTTATCACGTGATTAAAACATTTGTTTGGTAAATTTTATGCAAAAATTGTTGAAATGGTCTGTTTTGATGAACATTATGCTAATGTTTGGAGCGTTGTCTTCTTTCTTCAGGAGCGCACCGCTTCCGGCTTCCTACTTGCCAGAGGCTGTGGTGCTCCTGAAGATTGACAGTTTGGACCAGAAGCATGGCTGCATCACTGGGCCAAATGGAGCGTTCTTCCGAGATGGTAACAGATTCAGCATCAGGAGAACAGGGGGACTAATCCAAAACCAAGGGCTTCCAAGTGGCATAAGCTCATTCCCTAGAGCAGAGGTCCCCAACTCCAGGCCTCAAGGCCCGCCAACAGTGCAGGTTTTCAGGATTTCCTTAGTATTGCACAGGTGCTAATGTGATCATCTGCAGTGTTAATGATTCCAAGCCCTGTGCAATACTAAGGAAATCCTGAAAACCTGCACTATTGGTGGGCCTGGAGGCCTGGATTTGGGGACCTCTGCCCTAGAGAACCGCCACCCTGCATCCCTCGGGGGCAACACTCCAGAATTTAAAATTCCTCCAATGTGAAAAAGAAGAGGATTTTTAATAAAAAGGTTAAATTGCAACAGTGCTTTCACCGATTTTCAGAGGTTAAAGATATCCAAATTATTATACAATGTACTACAGGAATATCTCTTAATAGTTTTTATTGCGTATTAAAAATGTCCTGTGTGGACCATGTGACAGTGTTAGGCTGCCTTCACACTTGCAGATGCATCTGCAGCGTTTTGCAGATGCATCTGCAAGTATCAGCATGCAGACCGCGGTCCCTATGTTTATAATAGGGCGCACCGCGGTCTGAATGCTCTCATTCATTCCTATATGTGAGCCGTAAGCAGGCGTATGCCTGCTGACAGATCACACACTCCCGCCCCGCACCTTGGACGCAACATCTCGCGTCCATAGTGCGGGCGGGAGAGTGTGATCTGTAAGCAGGCATACGCCTGCTTACGGCTCACATATAGGAATCAATGAGAGCATTCACACCACGGCCGTGGTCTGCATGCTGATACTTGCAGATGCATCTGCAAAACGCTGCAGATGCATCTGCAAGTGTGAAGCCAGCCTTAAAGTGTTTGACATACACGTAACAGAATAAACCCTCCCCCACACCCAAGAAAACAATCTCTATTGTATTAGGGAAGAAATGGTGATTCCATAAATGTCACCTGAACAGTGCTGATGTCCCGTATAATTCCTATTGGTTTGCCTGGATGTAAGCTCCAGGCTTAAGCCACATAGGTATTAGTAGTCCGTCTGTCACTTTCAGTCACTGTTGGTATATCACAAGCGGAGTCCCCAATTAACATTTATATAAGGTCAGGTCTCCAATGGATAGGTAACATCTAATATCATACATTTGACATCCACATAACGCCATTAAAAGACCATAACCTGTGGTCATATATGTGTATACATCATCTATTGTAATTTATGTGGATGTCAAATGTATGATATTAGATGTTACCTATCCATTGGAGACCTGACCTTATATAAATGTTAATTGGGGACTCCGCTTGTGATATACCAACAGTGACTGAAAGTGACAGACGGACTACTAATACCTATGTGGCTTAAGCCTGGAGCTTACATCCAGGCAAACCAATAGGAATTATACGGGACATCAGCACTGTTCAGGTGACATTTATGGAATCACCATTTCTTCCCTAATACAATAGAGATTGTTTTCTTGGGTGTGGGGGAGGGTTTATTCTATGTTACGTGTATGTCAAACACTTTAACACTGCCACACAGGACATTTTTAATACGCAATAAAAACTATTAAGAGATATTCCTGTAGTACATTGATTTTAAATTGCAACAGTGCTAGTTTTTAGTTCATTAATATTGCAAAGTTTTTCTAAGAACTCAAGGCAACTTACAGTGTTGGCCAAAAGTATTGACACCCCTGCAATTCTGTCAGATAATACTCAGTTTCTTCCTGAAAATGATTGCAATCACAAATTCTTTGGTAATATTATCTTCTTTACCGTATATAATCGTGTATAAGCCGACCCCCCTACTTTTGCCCCCAAAATCTGGGAAAACCTATTGACTCGTGTATAAGCCGAGGGTGGACCCCAGCACAAGTATACAGCCCCCAGCAGTGTGGTATACAGGCCCCCCCAGTGGTATACAGGCCTCCCCAGTAGTAGTATACAGCAGCGTCCCCAGTGGTATATACAGGCCCCGGTAGTATACAGCAGCCTCCCCAGTGGTAGTATACAGCAGCAGCAGCCTCCCCAGTGGTAGTATACAGCAGCAGCAGCAGCCTCCCCAGTGGTAGTATACAGCAGCCCCAGAGGCAGTATACAGCAGCCCCAGAGGCACTATACAGCAGCCCCAGAGGCACTATACAGCAGCCCCAGAGGCACTATACAGCAGCCCCAGAGGCACTATACAGCAGCCCCAGAGGCACTATACAGCAGCCCCAGAGGCACTATACAGCAGCCCCAGAGGCACTATACAGCAGCCCCAGAGGCACTATACAGCAGCCCCAGAGGCACTATACAGCAGCCCCAGAGGCAGTATACAGCAGCCCCAGAGGCAGTATACAGCAGCCCCAGAGGCAGTATACAGCAGCCCCAGAGGCAGTATACAGCAGCCCCAGAGGCAGTATACAGCAGCCCCAGAGGCAGTATACAGCAGCCCCAGAGGCAGTATACAGCAGCCCCAGAGGCAGTATACAGCAGCCCCAGAGGCAGTATACAGCAGCCCCAGAGGCAGTATACAGCAGCCCCAGAGGCAGTATACAGCAGCCCCAGAGGCAGTATACAGCAGCCCCAGAGGCAGTATACAGCAGCCCCAGAGGCAGTATACAGCAGCCCCAGAGGCAGTATACAGCAGCCCCAGAGGCAGTATACAGCAGCCCCAGAGGCAGTATACAGCAGCCCCAGAGGCAGTATACAGCAGCCCCAGAGGCACTATACAGCAGCCCCAGAGGCAGTATACAGCAGCCCCAGAGGCAGTATACAGCAGCCCCAGAGGCAGTATACAGCAGCCCCAGAGGCAGTATACAGCAGCCCCAGAGGCAGTATACAGCAGCCCCAGAGGCAGTATACAGCAGCCCCAGAGGCAGTATACAGCAGCCCCAGAGGCAGTATACAGCAGCCCCAGAGGCAGTATACAGCAGCCCCAGAGGCAGTATACAGCAGCCCCAGAGGCAGTATACAGCAGCCCGCCCGCCACCCCCATCAGTATACAGGCCCCCCATCAGTATCCAGGGCCCCCCCCCTTGCTCCGCAAAACCTGCAAAGTAAAATCATTATACTTATCACTGTCCTGTCGCCGCCGTCCCCGCCGCTGCCAACGCGCTCCTCAGTCTTCATCCGTCTTCTTCCGGCTTCCTGTGGTCGGCGCAGGCAATGAAGTCATTGCCTGCGCCGACCACAGGAAGCCGGAAGACGCTGGATGAAGACTGAGGAGCGCGATGGCAGCGGCGGGGACGGCGGCGACAGGACAGTGATAAGTATAATGATTTTACTTTGCAGGTTTTGCGGAGCAAGGGGGGGGGGGGGGCCCTGGATACTGATGGGGGGGCCTGTATACTGATGGGGGTGGCGGCTCGGGCGGCTGTATACTACCACTGGGGCTGTATATGACTCGCGTATAAGCCGAGGGGGGGGACTTTTCAGCCCAATTATTGGGCTGAAAAACTCGGCTTATTCGCGAGTATATACGGTAATTTGTCTTCAATGAAAAACCACAAAAGAAAATGAAGCAAAACATTGATAATTTCACACAAAACTCCAAAAATGGGCCGGACAAAAGTATTGGCACCCTCAGCCTAATTTACTTGGTTGCACAACCTTTAGCCAAAATAACTGCGATCAACCGCTTCCAGTAGCCATCTATGAGTTTCTTACAATGCTCTGCTGGAATTTTAGACCATTCTTCTTTGGCAAACTGCTCCAGGTCCCTGATATTTGTAGGGTGCCTTCTCCAAACTGCCATTTTTAGATTTCTCCACAGGTGTTCTATGGGATTCAGGTCTGGGACTCATTGCTGGCCACCTTAGAAGTCTCCAGTGCTTTCTCTCAAACCATTTTCTAGTGCTTTTTGAAGAGTGTTTTGGGTCATTGTCCTGCTGGAAGACCCATGACTTCCGAGAGAGACCCAGCTTTCTCACACTGGGCCCTACATTATGCTGCAAAATTTGTTGGTAGTCTTCAGACTTCATAATGCCATGCATAAAGTCAAGCAGTCCAGTGCCAGAAGCAGCAAAGCAACCCCAAAATATCAGGGAACCTCCGCCATGTTTGACTGTAGGGACCGTGTTCTTTTCTTTGAATGCCTCTTTTTTTTCTCCTGTAAACTCTATGTTGATGCCTTTGCCCAAAAAGAGAGAACATTCTTCCAAAACGTTTTAGGCTCTCTCAGGTAAGTTTTGGCAAACTCCAGCCTGGCTTTTTTATGTCTCGGGGTAAGAATTAGGGTCTTCCTGGGTCTCCTACCATACAGTCCCTTTTCATTCAGACGCCGATGGATAGTACACGGGTTGACACTGTTATACCCTCGGACTGCAGGGCAGCTTGAACTTGTTTGGATGTTAGTCGAGGTTCTTTATTCACCATCCGCACAATCTTGCATTGAAATCTCTCGTCAATTTTTCTTTTCCGTTCACATCTAGGGAGTTTAGCCACAGTGTTATGGGCTTTAAACGTCTTGATAACACTGCACACGGTAGACACAGGAACATTCAGGTCTTTGGAGATGGACTTGTAGCCTTGAGATTGCTCATGCCTCCTCACAATTTGGTTTCTTAAGTCCTCAGACAGTTCTTTGGTTTTCTTTCTTTTCTCCATGCTCAATGTGGTACACACAAGGACACAGGACAGAGGTTGAGTCAACTTTAATCCATGTCAACTGGCTGCAAGTGTGATTTAGTTATTGCCAACACCTGTTAGGTGCCACAAGTAGGTTACAGGTGCTGTTAATTACACAAATTAGAGAAGCATTACATGATTTTTCTAAGGGTGCCAATACTTTTGTCCACCCCCTTTTTTATGTTTGGTGTGGAATTATATCCAATTTGGCTCTAGGACAATTCTTTTTGTGTTTTTTTCATTGAAGACAAATTTAATAAAGATAATAATACCAAAGAATTTGTGATTGCAATCATTTTCAGGAAAAAACTGAGTATTATCTGACAGAATTGCTGGTGTGTCAATACTTTTGGCCAACACTAAGTCTAGGGAATCTTCCTGCTCCTAAAGGCCCTGTCACACAAAGAGGTCGCTCACGAGATCGCTATTGCGTCACGAAATTCGTGACGCAACAGCTATGTCGTTCTGTGTGACACGCACCAACGATCTGGCCCCTGCTGTGAGATCGTTGATCGTTACACACTGCTCTGGGCCATTCCTGCGTCGTTGTGCTCCCGCTGGGAACGATACATCGTTGTGTTTGACAGATAATGAGCAACGATCGCAATGCTACGCTATGGAGAGAAAATTCCCAACGACCTCAGTATAATTCTGGATCGCTGGTGCATCCTTTTTCACATCGCTGATAAGATGCCCGTTTGACATCTTACCAGCGATGTGTAAACGACGCACCAGCGATCTCTGCACATGGTTATCGGGATCGCTGATGCGTCGTTATGAGAGACTGGGCCTTTAGATCCCGTTGTAGCAAGTCAGACATTGTTATATCTAACCTGTGACTTTGGTATAAACTAAGGATAAAGTGCGCTCCTGCTCCCTCCCAAATCTCTGACCGTGCGTAAACCTCCCCCCTGCAACCTAGTCTTCCGCTCAGTGAAGTGGAACAAGTTAGTGTTTCACATTGGGGCTTCCCAGGGTGCAGAGAACACAATGGACCCAACCGTCCCCTGCCGACTTCAGCTTCCTGCGCAGAAAATAATGCTGCGGAGAACAGCAATAAAACTGTTATCAAACGTCTCATTCAGTCCTTGGAGCCGTGATGATATTTTTATTGCCTGAACCGTACAGAGAGATCATTTTATCATAACAACCATAGCCCGAAAAATGTGGGCGATTACTGTGTTCATAGTTACTGTAACCTGGTCCCAAAAAAACAGGGTGGTCTGAAAACTGCTCCGCACAGCAGGATCTGGCACCGGCGGACAATGGGGATCCATGAGGATTTAATTTGGCCTAATGAAGAGCTCCTTACTCGCATCCATACATTCACTAGTTTAAATCTGCACTGCACAGAACCACTGGGTCCGTGCAGAGGGTTCACATCCGAAAGTGATCCCAGATGCAGGGTCTAAACCGTCACTTTGAGCTTACAGGCTTGCTTTGAAATCCTTAAAGTCATAATCGACTCTTTAACAAGCCTTTTAATATTACTTAGGATTTGTGCCAGATCAGAACCCCACACTGCAGACACTGCGTTTCGGGGTGACTGTCCCTCATCAGTGCAGTGTGTGGGAGTTCTGTTCTGGCGGTATGAGAGGCTGAAACGAGGTCTGGGGACCTAGCTTTCTACCTTATATGTCTGCTGCCTTCATACATTTTAGACCTGATGAGGCTGGTGTATTTAAAATGGAATTTACATCAGGATGATTTACAGAGGGTTAGTCTAGCCAAGTAGAGATAGAGCTAATGAGTCTAAAGGAACCGTCACACGCGGCAATATGGCTTCCATATCACCGGCAATTTGACGTGAGCGCGCACGTTTCAGAAACATTTTTGCACATCGCCGTTGCCCTGTCACACAGAGATCTCGCCTGTGGTCTACGGTGATCCTGATTCTGGAAATCGCCTGCAAATCCCCGGAAGCAATTTCCCTTTCCCACATCACCGCATCACACGCCACCATCTCATCAGCGATGTGGGCGTAGAGTGTGAGTACGGCGAGGAGACAAGCGTGCCAGAGTGTTTTTCACCGCGCCCCTACCACTCTGATTGGCTGACACAACTGCGTAGCCATTGGTCAGCCTTGTCAGGATGTCTGCGCACTACAAGACGCATGTGTCCTTTCTACTATATTGCTATTCAAATATGGCGCCTTAGCCATGGCCAGCCAATGGGAACTAGGAGCGACCACCAATCGCGGCAGACAGGGCGAGCCAACCAGAACGCTCAGGCACGCCTCTGGAATTGTTTCCAGAATGTCTGAGCTCGCTTTCTACATCGCTATTGCCCTTTCACACTCCAAGATGCGCTGATAATCACTGGTGCAGGACGGATCAGGCGACGCTCCACCATCGATTTCTCGCCGTAAAATCGCCCTGTCTCACGCCACTATGCACAGGCGATGACCACATCACCGAAATACACAAATTTACGGCGATATGGAAGCCATATTGCTGCATGTGACTTACCTTAAGTGTCTTCAGTCTCTATACAACCAGCCTGATAGCTGCAGCTTGTACTGAGGGGTAGGAGATCTCAGCTGCAGTGCACAGGAACCAGAAGAGTGGATGCATCTGCGCTGTTGGAGATAAATGATAAAAAAAATATGCTGGAAAAAGATGAAAGATCGTTTATTTCAATGCATTTCAATGTGAAACCCCACTTCTTCAGGAAAGTCACAAATGCAGTAGGGAGGAGGGACCCTGAGGAGCCATCCATCAGTAGGCAGAGATTTAGCTGTAGGGAGGAGGGACACTAAGGAGCTCTCACTGAAGGCAAGAAAGTGGATTTAAAGTTTAATAAAAAGATTATACAGCCACTAACATGGATCTACAAAGTAGGCACACGAGCATCATCAGTTCCAACATCTATTTTATATTATGTGATCTGGTGACAGATCAGATTTAAAAATCACAAAAACATAAAATGTTTTGTCTAGAAGTCCTCAAGTTTAGGCAGTGTTTATTTTAAGTAAAAAGGAACGATTAAAGAAGTAGTCCCATCAAATCAACGGCAAGTCTAAAACAACCCATGTGTGGCTGCCTGCCCGACTACTGGAGCGGCCGCAAACCAGCATTTATGACCATGGGAATCTCTGGACATACATATGATGTGGATCCGGAGGGCGGACGTGGCCTATATGAAGTCATGGTGGGACGACCCCTTTATATATGGTATAATGCTGAATAGAGATGAAAGCAGCCGCTGTCAGGAACAGCCCCATCCTTCATTCCTCGGAGATTACCCATTGTTACAGACACTTCCGAGCTCCGGCTCTCTGGACTCATTTCTGGGGGTCTTATCTCCCACTGCACAACTTTTCCTGCTGCCGGTGGCATGAAGGATCTGCTGAGCAGCCCGGGACGAGAGGAACAAATACAGGAACAATTCACTGAGCGCTGGTTAGATGCCTGGAAATAAAGTATAGCTCGTATTTAAGTTACAGCTGCCAAAGTCATCACCGCCCCTCTGTGTACACTGGGAGGGCCCCGCTCATCACTCTCCATATAAACCGCACTTTCCACTGTATCCATGTGGGAAGAACACTGAGAAACATAATGGATCAGAAGAGGACGGTGACTGCATAGCATTGGGTGACAATCTCTCATGTGCCATTTTTCTTAAAGGGGCCTTCCATTGGTTTCTATTGATTTACACCGTGCGCCACCTCTAATTGCTGCTGCTCCACGGATCCTGGAACAGTTGTTATTTTTCTTCAGTGCCCCTTTGTTCCAGAGTTATGCCCCCCATGGAGAGATTGGTGCCTTTGGAAGATTGGTGCACATTTTTATTTTAACTGGCCGTGTAACAGAGAACTTCTCTTTGGGCGTTTGCTCTGATGCTGGCCAATCAAAACAAGGCCACGCCCACAGAAGCTTTGTTGTACACGCCCAGTCAGTTAAAGGGAATATTGTACCAACTTTATTGGGGGGCACAACATTGGAACGGAGGGGCACAGAAGAAACAGAAACACTGTTCCAGAATCGGTGTACAGCGCCAAAAAAGGGGGTAAGCATTTTGAAAAAAACTTTTTTTAAAAATCAAGTGAAAGTTCCTTCTCTAGCCAGGGATGATGGGAGCTGTAAGACTTTCATACCCACGCCGAGATCATCCCGCAGAGGTGACAATGCCGCACGAGTTGGATCATTTGCTGCTTGCTTAAAATTCCCGGAAGGGAAGCAGAAATCTGCAGATCCCGTGCTAAATGAGCTGCGGGGATCCGGGGTTTGGCCTGAAAACACGTCTGTTATAGTAAAGTTAAGGTTAACACAACACATTTCTTGTAGTACAGAAGAAACCTGTAATATAAAGTGCAATTTCTTAAAAAGAAAAACGTAACAAGGTCTGTCCCCGAATATCAGGCGCACCACATTCAGTACAGCCACCGGCAGGGCTGTGGACTCTTCCGCCACACAGTAGATTTGTACGCTATCCTGTGCTTTTAAAAGGAAGGTGTCATCAGGATTTTATTTTTTATTTAATTTGTGATTTCATTTCATTTTTATTTCATTTTTTCACATCAACATGTAAGAAACACTGGGAAATTGTAGAAAAATGTTTTTTAAAAACACATGAAACAAACTGGATTGAACAATAGGAGATTATGTGACGACATCCCTTTAAGGGGGCCGTCACACGGAACGATATCTTGCCCGATATCGTTTAAGCGATCTCCTTTTTGATCGCTTAAGCGATATCGGGCAAGATATCGTTGCATGTAATCAAGCGATTTACGATGGTAAATCGCTTGATCGTGACATCGCTGATCTGAGGTCCGGTTCTCAGATCTAGCGATGAACGATGCAACGATCTGCATCATCGTGGTGTATAACACCACGATGATCCATCTCCCAGCGACCGCGCCTATGCTGGGAGATGGTAACTATGGTACACGTCGGGTAACTAAGCGACGCGCGGCGCCTAGTTACCCGATGTGTACCATAGTAACCAGCGAGATCGCGGCTCCACATCGCTGGTGAGTCTGTCTGTGTGACATCTCACCAGCGATGTGAGCGATATTGTAAGCGATTGCGCGTGCACGTGATCGCTTACAATATCGTGCAAGATATCTCACCGTGTGACGGCCGCCTAAGATGGAGATTACTCATTAGTAATGTAACGATGGCTATTCGCACTTGTCATCCGCTCCTGGGATTATTATAAATATTAGGAGATTAGTGCTGTCATTTAGGGGGTTCCGCTTTTTATTTTTAGATGTTGGGCGACTCTACCCTCGTGGTCACTCTTCACCTCGGGTGGCAGATACACACTACGATCGGCCAAAAGTGTAAAGTCACAGATTTCTGATACATTCACTTTAGGGGGAGCAGAGATCTGTAAAACGTTCGGGCGGTGATATACAGTAACACAAGAGTCACAAACAAGGAGTGTGTGATGACCGCGGCTAATTAGTGGCACATTGCTCAGCTGTGGGGCCGTGATGATGGTAGTAGTAGTACGGTAGATGACGGAGTTATTTTGTAACACTTCCTGCCATTTATCTTTCTTGCCGAAAAAGGTCGGAAAGTTACAGTACAGTATTACACCATGATCCCAGCAATGAATGTGAGATTCTGTAAACTGCATGTCAGATTGATCAGGTGTGAACACGCGGCGTACGCAATGTCTCCATGATATGGAAGCGCCTGGTACAGACATCAGGGAACGTGGGGTGGAGAATTCTCAGATGGAGAGAAAATCCCAGTGACTGATTAGCTGTTCTCTATGTTGGCGGTGGCCCCAAATCGAACCCCCTCCCCCTCCCTGCTCCACACACACAGGAATGTGTTACACCCTCCATTACTGCAGATTCTACTATAATCTACCAGAGGCGACCACAGCACCAAAGGACGTCACATGATCAACGCTAAATATCTACAACCGTGAACGGAAGAAGAATTTCTCATGGCTCTAAAGTCTAAAGGCCCCGTTACACGCTGCAATGTCCCAGCGATCCCACCATCGGGATCGTTGGGACATTGCTATCTGATCGCTGGTGAGCAGTCACACAGGCAGACTCGCCATCGATCAGCGTTCGATATTTACCCTGATTACCAGCTCCCAGCGCTTGCTGTGTGGCGCTGGGAGGTCGTTGATGGTTGGTCTCCCGCTGTCACACACGCCGATCCTGGACGCCCAGCGGGAGACCAACGATAAAATAATGGTCCTGCCCATTATTCTACGATCAACGAACCTGTGATTGATACGTGTCACACGCAACAATGTCGTTTTGACATCACTGCAACGGCACAAAACCGGTGAGGTTACAACGATATCGTTAACGATATCGTAGTGTGTGACGGGGCCTTAAGGCTCTGTCCAGACACATTGGTTTTTGGTTTTGCAAATCTGCAGCAAAACCTGAGGGATTTCCACTTTCTGAAGTGAAATAAAACAAAATGTGTGTGGACGGTTGATCCCAGAATCACACAGGAAAAGATTAGCATAAAACCGTAGCACACAGTATGAACATAGCCGAAGTACTTGGTGAGAAACCCTCTGGAGACCGCCAACTGGTGTATCACCCCGCTGACTGGGTCTCACCCTGCCGACTAGGCATAACCCGCCAACTGTGTATAACCCCGCCCACACCAACGATTGGTGTATAGCTCTGCCCACACCGCTGATCGGTGGCCTATTAATATACATTGTATAAAAAAAACTTCAGTAGAGGTGGTGTGATTAGACCTCGTGTTGTTAAAATACTGATTGTATTAAAAAACTAAAGGGCACGTTACACACACCGATACAGTGAATGATATGGTTGCAAAGTCACCGGTTTGGTGACGTTGCAGTGATGTCGAAATGACATCGTTGTGTGTGACACGTATCAAAGATCAACGATAAGTCGTTGATTGTAGATTTATGGCAAGGCCCATAAATCTATCATTGGTCTCCCGCTGGGCGGCCAGCATCGGCGCGTGTGACAGCGGGAGACCAACGATGGATGAGCGCCTAGTGCTGCACATCAAGCGCTGGGAGCTGGTAACCATAGTAAACAGCAGGTATTTAGGCAGTGCGCGACGCCTAGTTACCCGATATATACCCTGGTTACCAGCCTTCTCCGCTTACAGGCTGGTATCAAAGGTACACAGCGGGTAACTAGGGACAGCGCTGTCTCTAGTTACCCGCTGTGTACCTTGGATACCAGTCTGTAAGAAGAGAAGGCTGGTAACCAGGGTATACATCGGGAAACTGAGTGCTGCCTAGATACCCGCTGTTTACCATGGTTACCAGCCTGCTTCCGCTTACCGCAGCCTGGCAGCAGGAGCTAGATATCATGGAAAGAATATTTTGTTCTTTTCCACAATGTCGCTGGTCCACTGGTCGCTGGTGAGTCTGCCTGTGTGACAGCTCACCAGCAATCAGTTCACGATGTGGCAGCGATCCACATCGTTGATCAGATCGCTGCCACATCACAGCATGTAACGGGACCTTAAGGCTATGTGCACATCAGTCGGTTCTGCATTTCTGCAGACCGACCGGGACCGGAGGACACTGGCAGAAACTGAGTTTTCTGTGCTCAGCAGTGTCCCTCGTTTTTTGCTCGTTTTCCGCCCGGTTTTACAGCGTTTTGTCGGCGGTTTTTTCTGAGCGGTTTTAAAACTGAGTTTTTAGTGCACTTGTTCAGCTGAAACTGGTGGAAAAACGGAGGAAAGAAGTCACTTGCTCTATTTTTGGAAACCGGTGAAAAAACTCAGTTTTGACTGAAAACGACCAGAAGAAAAACGTTGTAATGTAGACAGAGTTTTCTAAAATCCATTGACTAGCATGTTAATCCAACCGGAGGGTAGGATTAACATAAATTAACATAAAACTGAGCGGAAAACGTCCAAAAGCAGCCCACAAAACGACTGATGTGCACATACCCTTAGACACAGCCCAGTAAATGACATCACTGGAATCAGAGTCTCTGCCCTTACATTATACTGTCCTCAGATTACAAAACTAAACCCTGCTGATATACTTTTACTATGGCCATATAGAGGGTGAACCAGCAAGTAAAATTACTTTGGTTACGTTCATTACAAAATGTGAGTTTGAAATGGTGTCCACGATCAGAAGAAAAATATATATATACAGTATATAGATGTTTTCATCTCTGTCTTACGTCTAAAGTGCCACCAAAGTCACATCACTATTGCAGTCTTAATATGTAGAGACCGGAAGAGAACAGAAAGGAGCCAAAATCATCAGTAACTTCAATCATTACTTAAAGCAAGGGGGAGACCTGGTCTCATCATGGAAACACATGACTGCAATGTGCACAGGCTGATAACCCATGATAGATAACCTATGCTAGTAATTAAAGCAATAAGAACCCTTCAGTCTACTGAAAGAAAAAAAGATACGCTTGCCACCGTGCCTTTTATGCCTGTGGGCCAACGTTAATAGACATACCCCACACTGATCATCAATCTGGCTACTCTGGGAATATGTACATCCATCATCAGCATCATTATATGGCTGCAGTGTCTGGGAACTCGCTTTCTACCTTATGGAGAGGAATCTGCCTGCCACCATAAGGAGAGAGATAAGCTGATAAGGAGTCTTATAAGAGTCGATTATGACTTTAAGGATTGCTACCCTTATTGGGTGGCATTAGAGTTTCTCACTTCCTCACAAAAGTGACAATTTGCATATATGGCTACAGGGATATAAGGGGTTAAAGCTTCGCCTTGTGGAGAGTGACATGCCAGTATGAGGAGACTTAAACACCGATGTGCTCCTGTGGAATAAGGAGATACCTTACCCCTTAGATCCCAGGCTTCACCTCTCACTTAGCCAAACCAGACTTTGCACCGATGAGGGGCAAATACCCCAAAGCACTGTCTGTAAATTGAGATTCTGGCTTATTATTACCCTAAGTCCTATGTCAAGGCTCATTAAAGGATGGACATTGACTTTTAGGATTGTCACTTCCAATAGGTGGCGCTAGAGTTCAAGCCCCTTTTCAAGGGTATTTGAATACCTGGCCACATTCACACCAGTGCAAAGAACCTTCCCATTCTCACCCACAAAACGGATTCTTTTTCATCTGTACAATAAAGGATGTGAGACACCTCAGCCTTTAATAAAATGTACAAAACCAGTCTCCTATGTTATTAATGGCAATGAAGTCATCAAAACTGGTTTCCATATGGATGATCCATAAGGGATCAGTTTTTTTTTGCACCCCCATAGACCCGAATGCTCGAGTATTTGCCTACATATAGAAGAGGCTCAGTATATGCTGAAATCTTTTTACAAGGACATTCAGTCAATGAGAAACATAAAATATCTCATCTGAAAAGTCCCATAGAATAACATTGCACAGGAGCAGTCCATTCCATCACAGTGGTGTGAACACCGCCCTATATCTGGTTACAGCACGTACCTCTGCTGATCCGCTGCTTCTCCCCAGACAGGATCCCCGGGGTATCTATGATGCTGATGCTCTCCAGGACCGGGTTAGGTAGTTGAGCACACATGAACCTGATGACAAAGACATAACTGGTTAGTGCAAAGTTATTAATTTTCACATTAATTCACCAGAAGTGTCCACAGCAGGTGTCTGGGAGTATCTGGAGCATTTGCATGCTGTGTTCACCCACGAATCAGACAAACATGAGTATTCCTAGTTCTGGTGCCAGCGTGGCCCTTTAGGCCAGGCAGTGAGCACAATCATAGCCATACATAGGGTCTTTGGTTACAAAATGTCACCTGTCCACCACAGACAGGGCCAGAACATCTCTTTTCACCTCTAGTGCTGATACAGTGTGTATTCCACATATATAACCACCCCCTGGTGCTCCGGTGCTGCAGATATTGGCACGGCGCGCCACCAGTGAATCACACATACTTCTCCAGGGTGGGAGCGAGTGGCTGATGCACAAAATCCATTTAGGGGTGAAGTGCAGCAGTGAATGAAGCAAGGAAAAGGAATCCGAAATCACTGAGAAAACTACCGACTATGTGTTAAAGGGCGCGGGAGTATTGTCATCATGTGATATGTCAGGAGCATTAGTGCTGGGCCCCCGCCATCTGCTAGCAGGAAGGGGCCCGGCATTCCTGAGGTACACTTGTCCGAAAAAAATGCATGAAAGTATGTGCAGTGTGCCTGTTTATGGGGGAGACAGCTGTTATGTGACATCACATATGGTCAGAATGACAACCCAAGGATATATATTAGTGATCAGTACGACAGCTCAGTGTAGAACTTATATATTATAGGAGTTGATCCATTGTGACTGCTACATATAGTATTCTATAGCAGAACCCCTACACAGGCCATGCCGAGCCTTCACAGATTACCCTAAAATCAGGTACTTTAATGGATGTCTAAATACATGCATTCTTCTAATTAGGTTTTGTGCTTTTGGATTAAAAAAACAAAACAAAAAACAAGTGTGACTGCAGACGGGCGTTCACATATGAGGACAAACCTGGAAGAGGAAATTAAAGTCAATGCCCAAATAAAGATGAAAAAAACCCCACTGCAGCAATGATCCCGAGAGTCCGGGGCCAACCATACTCATCATTAGCTGCAGGTGATACTGACAGCCATGGAGTCTGTATGGAAGAAGCTGCCAGACTCTCCTCCAGAGCGCGATGTGCTGCAGCAGCAGGTGAGGCAGATTTACACGGCCGATCTGCGGCATACAGTGTCCATCTGCAGTTGCTTAATAGACTTTCTATAGGCTGCCCTCACAATGTATACCGATCCATCATTGCAGACTATTGTTCTCGACAGAACGTCCGGTTTCTGATGTTTTATGCCAAAAGATCATTTCACCAAACAAGCGTTTTGCTCATTGATCAGCGGCCTGTTTACACTACAGTTATCAAGAACGAGCGCTCCCAGGATCGTCCATACAGATCAGTCAGTATACGTGCACCTCTGGAGACATCAGCCCCATCAAACGAAAATCAACACTGAAGATATGGAAACATTGCAATTGTTCTGGTGCTGAACTGAGCAAACAATCAAGCTCAAACACTATAAAGCTGCACATACAGCTCAGACTGAAGCTAGACAAATGTTAATTTGGAGTTCAGCTATCTCTTACCGTCCAGCACACATGCATGCTCAACTCCGCTCCCAGCACACATGCATGCTCAACTCCGCTCCCCAGCACACATGCATGCTCAACTCCGCTCCCAGCACACATGCATGCTCAACTCCGCTCCCAGCACACATGCATGTCAACTCTGCTCCCAGCACACATGCATGCTCAACTCTGCTCCCCAGCACACATGCATGCTCAACTCCGCTCCCCAGTACACATGCATGCTCAACTCGCTCCCAGTACACATGCATGCTCAACTCCGCTCCCCAGTACACATGCATGCTCAACTCGCTCCCAGTACACATGCATGATCATCTTGCATATATTATGGCTCACTCACTCTAGTGTATATTCTCTTATGTAAAATAATCAGATGGATTATGTAAAAAAAAGCACTCGGCTCAATCTCTGCTCAGTGTCATTTATATTGGTCGCATGTTACAATGTGATCACAGGTTAGAAGACAGAGCTCAAAGGGAACCCATCAGGTCCTTCGTGCCCAGTTGTTGGCACATATCTGTAATCCATGAATGTGTGTGTCCCGACTTCAGAGAGGCTCAGTGGGCTTGTGTGGAAGTCATCCGCACTCTCAATCATGTGCACTAGGCCTCTCTGAAACCGGCGCCCCCCACTGAGGCGTTATAACATACTAAGTCAGCCCACTTATTGCCCCTTGACTAGTCAGAGGGCTAATTTTCATATCACTAACAGACTTTAGAAATACTTCTACATATCTATTTATGTATGGGAATAGATGAAGGGACTGTTCTGCAGGGAATATAGATATGTGCCTACAGTGGCTCGTGGGGGTCAGAGGACCGGACAGGTTCCCCTTTATCTCTCCATTTTCTCCATGATCTGAGTTGGCATATAACAAACTGCACTCAAGTGACATTGAGTGTTGTCCGAAGTTTCACGCACCCCCATAGAGGTGAATGGGTGCGCACTGTCTAATCACAGCCAGTTGCAGAACGCAGCAAATTTTTTTCTTAAGCCAAATCAGCAAGAGGAAAAAAATGCTGATCAGCGCTGCCCCATGGTATGACATTGGAGCGATTGGTATCAAATATCACTTGTCTGAGTTACACGCCAATGTGAACGAGCGCTTATGAACAGTGATA
Source organism: Allobates femoralis (assembly GCA_033576535.1). Classification (NCBI taxonomy): domain Eukaryota; kingdom Metazoa; phylum Chordata; class Amphibia; order Anura; family Aromobatidae; genus Allobates; species Allobates femoralis. Next base: position 77,649,595 of record JARQOC010000010.1, on the reverse strand, counting down.
ATAAGCCACTGCCTGACACCCCTGAAGGAAGCTCATCTCCCCACTATAAAGGTACCCCATCGACACGCTGCTGCCATGGTGTAGCTGATTGTACCTCCAGTGCCGTCTCAGGTGACCTATTACCTAGGACTGCAAAAACCAGGGGAGGAAAAAATACTCTATGATGGGGTAAAGGATAACTGAAGTCTGGTCACCGCATGATTTCCTTCTGGTATCCGGAGGACGAGCTCTGGAGATACAGAAACATTGGTCCATAGGGAAACAGCAAAAATGGAAAACAGCAAAAGTAAGAACTAAGAAGAAAACACGCTGTGTCGGTGTCAGCAGCAGACTCTGCTCCCTCTAAACCTATAGAGTATACGGTGGAGTCACACAAGATAGAGCGGCTCCACTGACACGAGTCTGACCACAACCCAAGGGGTCACCAGACAGGACAAGCCATGAGGACAAAACTCATCCACTGGGATACGGTCAGAGAATCTCATAATGTTGTGTCATTAAAGGATTATTCCCATCGATAGATGTTATCTAGTATCCCTAGAATAGGCGGGCGGAGGGGGTCATCACCAATCCCGTGAACAATCTCTGCAGAGCCCCATCTCAATGCAGCATTGCAAAACACTGCACCACCGATCCAACCACCATCTATAAGACTGTCAGAAACCGAGTACAAAACTCACCTTTTTCCAACAGTCCCACAGACAATGGATAAAGCTGAGGTCAAGATCAGCACAGTAGTCCGATCCTGTGGATCAGGGATATCCTCTAAAGATGGGAATAACCCATAATATATATTGGCCTCCAGTGATGGGACTCTCCAGGCTGTAAGGAGAAGTGCGGTCTCTTTAATTGGGGAATTCATTGAAATCAAAAGGTCACAGACATTTACCAATCTAATTTCAGCGAAATCCTTGTAATTAAAGGGAACCTCTCATCTGACTCATGTATTGTGCCTGGTTGCACAACTGCATGCGGTATAATATTCTCTGAAGTGCTATGGAATTTTAGATATAATATAGATTATATCCGGGGACCGTATGCATAGTGTGTGTAGTCTGCCTTCCCCTGGAGGAGATGACCTGTCAATCACCTACAGTGGTGCCGGGGTCAGACACAGACTCATCATTTCCAGCTGGACCTTTAAAGTGAATACCGTATATACCAGGCAGGAATCGTGCAGCCAGGATCCATCCATGCTGCCTGCACTTTGGGCAGGTTCCCTGTAACAATGAGAGCATTAATTACTTCATTCAAGTATCTGGAGGTTTCATACCAATAATTTAGGGTGATGACCACAAGTCCTGCGATTTCATGACATCACAATCATTTCTTTAGGCTGGTTTCACACATAGTTCTTTCCCTGTTCAGGTTCGATCAGGTTTGTGTGCCAAAACCAGGAGAGGAACCAGGAGAGGAATTTGCAGCGAAAAACTATAAGGCCACGTGCACACGTTGAGTATTTGGTGAGGTTTTTACCTCAGTATTTGTAAGACAAAACCAGGAGTGGGTGATAAATACAGAAGTGGTGACGTGTTTCTATTAGACTTTTCCTCTGATTGCTCCACTCCTGTTTTTTTCTACAAATCCTGAGGTAAAAAACTCATCAACTACTGAATGTGTGCACGTGGCCTAATTGAAAGATTGACACCTGTTCTGAGTTTGAGACACTCCTGGTTTTGACTCACAAACCTGATGGAACCTGATCAGGAAAAAAAACTGCAGTGTGAATCCAGCCTAAAGGTACCGTTCTATGCTTCAAGGTCGTAACAATCTCACGGGAGAGCGATTGTTAGGACATCTTTTTGACATCGTTGGTGAGATGTCACATGCCTAGATATCATGAAAGATGCACCAACGATATGGCGAGCAGTTATTCACACAACCCAGCGAACGATACTTGTTCACTGTTGTGAATAGGCGAAGTCGTTAACGACATAGTTATCGTGGTGTCACACACAACGATGCAGCAGGTTGGCTGATCGAGGATCGTCTGACTTTATAATGTTCTCAAATCTGCGATCAACGATCCAACGATTTATCGTAGTCGTATCTCGGTGTCACACACAACGACGTCCTAACCATGTTGTTTGAATGACTCCAAACCCGTGACGTTTGAGTGATATCGTTCACGATCTCGTACCGTGTAACGGGGCATTTAGGCTACGTTCACACATTGCACATTTTGAGTGCTTTTTTACAAGCGCTTTTCAAAAATGCACAATGTGCCTTTTTAAAGGAAAAAGCACCGGCGTAAAGTATTGACATGTCAATTCTTTTATGCAGCAGTGTTGGCGCTTTTTCCCATAGGGGCCGGCGCTGCTGCATCTGATGTCACAGAGGGGGAGGAAGAATCCTGCTTCCTCCTCCCCTCTGTGACATGTGTGATTGCCCCCATTTGATTTCGCAGTGTACATACACTGCGAAATCAAAATTAAATAAAGCCAAATGGATTAAAAATAATAATAAATGAATACTTTACCCTTTCCGACTCCTTTTCGTGGTCTCCGCTGCAGAGCCAAGGCACAGATTGCCAGGACCTTGCATGACGTCAGTGATGACGTCTTGGGCGCTGATTAGCCGCTCACAGTCATGTAATATGTATCACAAGATTACCGCCCAACACATCATCACTGTCGTCATACAAGGTCCTTGCAATCGGTAGCTGGCTTTGGCTCTGCACCGGAGACCGCGAAAAGGCGTCGGAAAGGGTAAGTATTCATTATTATTTTTAATACATTTGGCTTTATTTAATTTTGATTTTGCAGTGTATATTAATACACTGCGAAATCAAATAGGGGTTGGCAGACATGTCACAGAGGGATTCTTCCACCCCCTCTGTGACATCACTTTTCCCCAAGCCGTAAAAAGGCCTGCTGTGTGAAAAGCACTACTGTTTTTTTGCGCTGATGCAAAATACTGGTAAAAGCACCCGCGCAAAAAAAACCGCTAAAAAAGCACTGTGTGTGAACATAGCCATAGTATTTGCCTACATCATCTGATTGTGACTGCAGGAGGATAATGACCTTTCTAGAGTTCATGGGAAGACACACAATTGTGCTTATGAGCTGCAAAAATGAGGAAGATGATGACCGTCGATGACAGAGATAAAGTCATAGGAAACAGCACTTATATGGATAACTGTGCGCAAAAGTGACTTATGGCCAATTTAGAGGGACAAACCCAGACGGACAATCATCCACAGATCCGCTGCAGACAGATGGTCGCTGGTAGTTTCATGTTCTGTGTAGAGCATGGGCTCAGAACAATCACAAACACCATTGCTCTGCACAGAACATCGAGCTCACTGTCCTCACACCAAATGAATGAGAAATTTCCTTGTCTGCAGGGTGATCGCCAGACAATGTAAAGGGGTCTATAGTCCGTGTTAGGGTGGTTTCACATTGCGTATTTATTCCTGTCTGTGGGATCCTACTTTTTGCAGGACCCGACGGACAGGAAAGGACACCACAGGGGGTGACCTCCAGCTGCTATTTCTGTGTCCGAGGCCATGATTATCACAGGTCCGGACACAGAAAAAACAGCTGACAGGAGGCAGCGGGGCACTTTCACTCCCGCAATGTATATTATACATTGCAGAAGTGCAATTAAGTAAAAGCAAGGGTTAAAAATAAAAAAAAAAAAATCTGTATTCTCACCTTTCCAGCGATCCCCTGACGCCTCCATCAAGCTCCCATGGGTGAAGGACCTGGCTGGGCGGGGCTACTTGACAGTGTTATCGGTCACATGACTGGTTACCGCGGTAACCGGTCATGTGACCTGATCAGCTGATTGGGTTGCCAAGCAACCCCAGGTCCTGTATTGGGAGCTAGATGCAGACATCGGGGATCGCAGGACAGGTGAGAATACAGATTTTTTTATATTTAACCCTTGCTTTTACTTAATTTCACTTCCGCAATGTATATATGTACATTGCGGAAGTGGAATTAGACGGTAAAGAGCAGCTGTAGTGACTAAGATTGGGTCCGAGAAACGGTCAGCTGTTTTCTCTAACCCGTGCGCCATAGGCCCCCATGTTAATGGCCTCGGATCATGTCGAATCTGATTGTATCCGATTTGGTCCGCTGTGCCCAAAATCGGAGCAGTCTCAGGGACAGCAAAAAATCGGACACAATCGGATCTGATCTGACACAAATCGAATGCCATTAAGGGCAAATCCGATGTGATCCGATGCCCATAGGGATACATGGGGGCCAAATCGCATCCGTGGCTGTTACAATGTTATCGGATTTTATAGGTGATTAACAGAAAACCAAATCAAAACCAGTTTGCAGTCTGTTGTGTTGTTCCAGTGAAATCCAGTCTTCAAGGTGAGGCGTTAAGTCCTTTCTTCCACCCAGAGCACCTAACACTTTTGCATATTGATAATTGTGGATTTCTATATATAGTCTATGCTGGGGCTTCTAGTCCCTCTATATATAGTCTATGCTGGGGCTTCTAGTCCCTCTATATATATGGGCCACGCTGGGGCTTATAGTCCTCTCTCTATATATGGGCCATGCTGAGGCTTGTAGTTCTCTCTATTACAGCCTATGCTGGGGCTTGTAGTCCTCTATATATAGTCTATGCTGGCTGGGACTTGTAGTGCATCTCTCTCTATATTATATATAATATATATATATATATATATATATATATATATATATATATATGATATATACTACACACACACACACACACACACCATGCCGGGGCTTGTAGTCCTCTATATAGGTCTATATAGAGGCCATGCTGGGGCTTGTAGTGCACCTCTCTATATTAGCTACATGCTGGGGCTTGTAGTCCCTCTAATATAGCCATGCTGGGGCTTGTAGTGCACCTCTATATAAGCCTATGCTGGGCTTGTAGTGCACCTCTATATATAGCCTATGCTGGGGCTTGTAGTGCACTCTCTATATATAGCCTATGCTGGGGCTTGTAGTGCACTCTCTTATATAAGCCTATGCTGGGGCTTGTAGTGCACCTCTATATATAGCCTATGCTGGGGCTTGTAGTGCACCTCTATATATAGCCTATGCTGGGGCTTGTAGTGCACCTCTTATATAGCCTATGCTGGGGCTTGTAGTGCACCTCTATATATAGCCTATGCTGGGGCTTGTAGTGCACCTCTATATATAGCCTATGCTGGGGCTTGTAGTGCACCTCTAATATAGCCTATGCTGGGGCTTGTAGTGCACCTCTTATATATAGCCTATGCTGGGGCTTGTAGTGCACCTCTATATATAGCCTATGCTGGGGCTTGTAGTGCACCTCTATATATAGCCTATGCTGGGGCTTGTAGTGCACCTCTATATATAGCCTATGCTGGGGCTTGTAGTGCACCTCTATATATAGCCTATGCTGGGGCTTGTAGTGCACCTCTATATATAGCCTATGCTGGGGCTTGTAGTGCACCTCTATATATAGCCATGCTGGGGCTTGTAGTGCACCTCTCTATATATAGTCTATGCTGGGGCTTGTAGTGCACTCTCTCTATATATAAGGATTATGCTGGGGCTTGTAGTGCTCTCTCTATATATAGGTCCATGCTGGGCTTGTAGTGCACCTCTCTATATATAGGTCTATGCTGGGGCTTGTAGTGCACCTCTCTATATAGTCATGCTGGGGCTTGTAGTGCATCTTTATATAGTCCATGCTGGGGCTTGTAGTGCACCTCTCTAATACAGTCCATGCTGGGGCTTGTAGTGCACCTCTCTATATAGTCTATGCTGGGGCTTGTAGTGCACCTCTCTCTATATATAGGATATGCTGGGGCTTGTAGTGCCTCTCTATATAGTCATGCTGGGGCTTGTAGTGCACCTCTCTATATATAGTCTATGCTGGGGCTTGTAGTGCACCTCTCATATATAGCCATGCTGGGGCTTGTAGTGCCTCTTCTATATATAGTCCATGCTGGGGCTTGTAGTGCACTCTTATATACAGTCTATGCTGGGGCTTGTAGTGCACCCTCTATATATAAGTCCATGCTGGGGCTTGTAGTGCACTCTATATATAGTCATGCTGGGGCTTGTAGTGCACCTCTCTATATAAGTCCTATGCTGGGGCTTGTAGTGCACCTCTCTATATAAGTCCATGCTGGGGCTTGTAGTGCACCTCTCTCTATATATAGCCTATGCTGGGCTTGTAGTGCACCTCTCTATATATAGTCCATGCTGGGGCTTGTAGTGTTCCTCCTCTCTATTATATATAGCTATGCTGGGGCTTGTAGTGCACCTCTCATATATACGTCCATATGCTGGGGCTTGTAGTGCACTCTCTATATAAGTCCATGCTGGGGCTTGTAGTGCACCTCTCTCTATATATAGTCATGCTGGGGCTTGTAGTCCCTCTTATATATAGTCAGCATGGGGCTTGTAGTGCACCTCTTATATACAGTCCATGCTGGGGCTTGTAGTCACCTCTATTCTCTTGATATGCTCTATATATCATGCTGGGGCTTGTAGTGCACCTCTATATTACAGTCCATGCTGGGGCTTGTAGTGCACCTCTCTATATACAGTCCATGCTGGGGCTTGTAGTGCACCTCTCTATATAAGTATGCTGGGGCTTGTAGTGCCCTCTCTATATATAGTCCATGCTGGGGCTTGTAGTGCACCTCTATATACAGTCCATGCTGGGGCTTGTAGTGCTCTATTATACAGTCATGCTGGGGCTTGTAGTGCACCTCTCTATATACAGTCCATGCTGGGGCTTGTAGTCACTCTATATATAAGTCATGCTGGGCTTGTAGTGCACCTCTTATATACAGTCATGCTGGGGCTTGTAGTGCACCTCTATATATAGTCATGCTGGGGCTTGTAGTGCACCTTTCATCTATCTATATACAGATAGTGCTGGCTTGTAGTCAGCTCTTTTCTATATACAGTCCATGCTGGGGCTTGTAGTGCACCTCTTTATATATGGAAGCTGGGGCTTGTAGTCTCTATAGTGCACGTCCGCATGCTGGGGCTTGTAGTGCACCTCTCTCTATATGGCCATGCTGGGGCTTGTAGTGCACCTCTCTATATATAGTCTATGCTGGGGCTTGTAGTGCACCTCTCTATATATAGTCTATGCTGGGGCTTGTAGTGCACCTCTCTCTCTATATGGGCCATGCTGGGGCTTGTAGTGCACCTCTCACCTGTTGAGGAAGGCGTTCCCGAAGGCGCTGAGTTTCCTGAACGGCTTCTTGGGGTCCACGACCAGCGCGTTCCCGGGCAGCACCCCCTCCACCGGGCCGTGCATGACGGCGATGAAGGAGTCTGTGGTGGGCTCGGGGCCGATCCTCATCCCCGGGAAGTCCTGCTCCATCAGGTGTCGGATGAACGTGGTCTTGCCGGTGCTGTACTGCCCCACCAGCAGCACCATGGGCTTATTGTGGAAGTCCGCGTCCTCCAGCGCCGGGGAGTGGAAGTCATGGAAGCGGTACGTGTCCTCCAGCGGCAGCAGCTTCCCGGTGTACAGACGCCGCAGCCCTTCAGCCACCGTCTGGAACAGCTCCGGCTCATTCTTCCGGCGCCCGTCCTTGGTGGCCCAGCTGAACATGGCGGAGACCGAGGAGTAACGGAGCCTGCGACCGAGGACACCGACGAGTAACGGACCGGCGCGAGCTCCGGAGGCTGCTGGGCGTGGGGCAGGGGCGTGTCCCGACACTGACGTCACCAGAGTCCCGCCCCACTATGGTGACGTCATATGACGTCACCACCGGCATCCCGAGTCTGAGTCACCATGATGACACGTGAGGAATAACCTCGGGAGGGCAGAACTATGGAGGACACTGATCACAGGGGACAGAGCTATGGAGGACACTGACCAGAGGGGACAGAGCTATGGAGGACACTGACCAGAGGGGACAGAGCTATGGAGGACACTGACCACAGGGGACAGGTCAGGGGGGCAGAACTATGGAGGACACTGACCAGAGGGGACAGAGCTATGGAGGACACTGACCAGAGGGGACAGAGCTATGGAGGACACTGACCACAGGGGACAGGTCAGGGGGCAGAACTATGGAGGACACTGACCAGAGGGGACAGAACTATGGAGGACACTGACCACAGGGGACAGAACTATGGAGGACACTGACCAGAGGGACAGGTCAGGAGGGCAGAACTATGGAGGACACTGACCAGAAGGGACAGAACTATGGAGGACACTGACCAGAGGGGACAGAGCTATGGAGGACACTGACCAGAGGGGACAGAGCTATGGAGGACACTGACCACAGGGGACAGGTCAGGGGGGCAGAACTATGGAGGACACTGACCAGAGGGGACAGAGCTATGGAGGACACTGACCAGAGGGGACAGAGCTATGGAGGACACTGACCACAGGGGACAGGTCAGGGGGGCAGAACTATGGAGGACACTGACCAGAGGGGACAGAACTATGGAGGACACTGACCAGAGGGGACAGAACTATGGAGGACACTGACCAGAGGGGACAGAAACTATGGAGGACACTGACCAGAGGGGACAGGTCAGGAGGGCAGAACTATGGAGGACACTGACCAGAAGGGACAGAACTATGGAGGACACTGACCAGAGGGACAGGTCAGGCGGGCAGAACTATAGAGGACACTGACCAGAGGGGACAGGTCAGGAGGGCAGAACTATGGAGGACACTGACCAGAGGGGACAGAACTATGGAGGACACTGACCAGAGGAGACAGAACTATGGAGGACACTGACCAGAGGGGACAGAACTATGGAGGACACTGACCAGAGGGGACAGGTCAGGAGGGCAGAACTATGGAGGACACTGACCAGAGGGGACAGAACTATGGAGGACACTGACCAGAGGGGACAGGTCAGGCGGCAGAACTATAGAGGACACTGACCAGAGGGGACAGAACTATGGAGGACACTGACCAGAGAGGGGACAGGTCAGGAGGGCAGAACTATGGAGGACACTGACCAGAGGGGACAGAACTATGGAGGACACTGACCAGAGGGGACAGGTCAGGAGGGCAGAACTATGGAGGACACTGACCAGAGGGGACAGAACATATGGAGGACACTGACCAGAGGGGACAGGTCAGAGCGGGCAGAACTATAGAGGACACTGACCAGAGGGGACAGGTCAGGAGGGCAGAACTATGGAGGACACTGACCAGAGGGGACAGAACTATGGAGGACACTGACCAGAGGGGACAGGTCAGGAGGGCAGAACTATAGAGGACACTGACCAGAGCGGACAGAACTATGGAGGACACTGACCAGAGGGGACAGGTCAGGAGGGCAGAACTATGGAGGACACTGACCAGAGGGGACAGAACTATGGAGGACACTGACCAGAGGGGACAGGTCAGGAGAGGGCAGAACTATGGAGGACACTGACCAGAGGGGACAGAACTATGGAGGACACTGACCAGAGGGGACAGGATCAGGAGGGCAGAACTATGGAGGACACTGACCAGAGGGGACAGAACTATGGAGGACACTGACCAGAGGGGACAGGTCAGGAGGGGCAGAACTATAGAGGACACTGACCAGAGGGGACAGGTCAGGAGGGCAGAACTATGGAGGACACTGACCAGAGGGGACAGGTCAGGCGGGCAGAACTATAGAGGACACTGACCAGAGGGGACAGGTCAGGAGGGCAGAACCATGGAGGACACTGACCAGAGGGGACAGAACTATGGAGGACACTGACCAGAGGGGACAGGTCAGGAGGGCAGAACTATAGAGGACACTGACCAGAGGGGACAGGTCAGGAGGGCAGAACTATGGAGGACACTGACCAGAGGGGACAGAGCTATGGAGGACACTGACCACAGGGGACAGGTCAAGGGGCAGAACTATGGAGGACATTGACTAGAGGGACAGGTCAGGAGGGCAGAACTATGGAGGACATTGACTAGAGAGGACAGGTCAGGAGGGCAGAACTATAGAGGACACTGACCAGAGGGGACAGAACTATGGAGGACACTGACCAGAGGGGACAGGTCAGGAGGGCAGAACTATGGAGGACACTGACCAGAGGGGACAGAACTATGGAGGACACTGACCAGAGGGGACAGGTCAGGAGGGCAGAAACTATGGAGGACACTGACAGGACAGGTGGAGGCAGAACTATGGAGGACACTGACCAGAGGGGACAGGTCAGGAGGGCAGAACTATGGAGGACACTGACCAGGACAGTAGGGGACAGAACTATGGAGGACACTGACCAGAGGGGACAGGTCAGGAGGGCAGAACTATGGAGAGGACACTGACCAGAGGGACAGCCAGGAGGGGCAGAACTATGGAGGACACTGACCAGAGGGGACAGGTCAGGCGGGCAGAACTATAGAGGACACTGACCAGAGGGGACAGGTCAGGAGGGCAGAACTATGGAGGACACTGACCAGAGGGGACAGAACTATGGAGGACACTGACCAGAGGGGACAGGTCAGGAGGGCAGAACTATGGAGGACACTGATCAGAGGGGACAGGTCAGGAGGGCAGAACTATGGAGGACACTGACCAGAGGGGACAGGTCAGGTGGGCAGAACTATGGAGGACACTGACCAGAGAGGACGTCAGGAGGGCAGAACTATGGAGGACACTGACCAGAGGGGACAGGTCAGGAGGGCAGAACTATGGAGGACCCTGACCAGAGAGGACAGGTCAGGAGGGCAGAACTATGGAGGACACTGACCAGAGAGGGGCAGGCAGAACTATAGAGGACACTGACCAGAGGGGACAGGTCAGGAGGGCAGAACTATAGAGGACACTGACCAGAGGGGACAGGTCAGGAGGGCAGAACTATGGATGACACTGACCAGAGGGGACAGAACTATGGAGGACACTGACCAGAGGGACAGGTCAGGAGGGCAGAACTATGGAGGACACTGATCAGAGGGGACAGGTCAGGAGGGCAGAACTATGGAGGACACTGACCAGAGGGGACAGGTCAGGTGGGCAGAACTATGGAGGACACTGACCAGAGAGGACAGGTCAGGAGGGCAGAACTATGGAGGACACTGACCAGAGGGGACAGGTCAGGAGGGCAGAACTATGGAGGACACTGACCAGAGGGGACAGAACTATGGAGGACACTGACCAGAGGAGACAGAACTATGGAGGACACTGACCAGAGGGGACAGGTCATAAGGGCAGAGGTGAGTACTGACCAGAGGGACAGGTCAGTGGACAGAGGTGAGTACTGACCAGAAGGGACAGGCCAGTGGACAGAGGTGAGTACTGACCAGAGAGGACAGGTCAGTGGACAGAGGTAGGCACTGACCAGAGGGGACAGGTCACGGGAGCAATAGCAGAGAAAGACCCTAATCATTATTAACACATCTGTACCAAGACTGCTATTTCTGCCACTTAAAAGTGACAGTATAGTGGGGTGTACAAGCTCAAGATATTACAGTATATCTCATAGACTGTGAGCCCTCGTGGACAGGGTCCCTGCCCCTCCTGTACCTGTACGTCCTGATCGCCTAGATTTAGTGTACTTGTTCTTGTCTCCCTCAACCTCATGTAAAGCGCCATGGAACCTAATGGCGCTATATAAATAAATAATAATAATAATAATAATATATACGTATACTTATGTAGTGATTGCGGGGACGTCCTTCACCTTATTGGTTACTTCCTTCCACTTTTCCTAGTGGACAACTTTTTTAATTGTCCCTTTAACAATTATTGTATCTAACCCCCTAAAAAATATAAGAATGCCCCTGAATTCCTGTGTAAAATAAATAATATCCCAGATAAAAAAAAAATTATGTTCTCCTCAAGCCAATGATGAGCCACCGGCTGAGTCCTCTTTTAGTGTACAAGCGCTAGTGGTGAAACTTACACCCTGTACGTGCCCAACACCGTGGTCTACAAGTGGCAGTGGGTGGTGCAGGGACATCACGGTTCCCTTCTTTTGCATGGAGTAAAGGTACCATCACACGCCGCCATATGGCTTCCAATATCGCCGGCGATTTGACGTGAGCGCACACATTTTTCGGGCACTTTTTTCAGACCGCTGTGGAACTGTCACACGTAGCGATCTCACGGACGATCTTCGTCGATCCTGTGTTCTGGAAATTGCCTGCAAAAGACCAGAAGCGATCTTCCCTTCACACATTGCCGTGTCACACGCCACAATCGTAGCAGTGATGTGGCCATACTGTTTCGATATGGGCGTGCTAGAGTGGGTTTCACCGCGCCCCTATCACTGCGATTGGTGAACGGAACTGCGTTCCCATTGTCAGCCTTGTGTGAATGCATGGGTCATCAACTATGGCGCCTCGTACACGGCCAGCCAATCGGAATGCAGTATCCCCCACCAATCGCTGCCTTGAAGGTTGCATGTGCTGCCGCCAAACAAACCTTCTTCTCATCCCTAATAACCTCCCTGTCCCACAATCCCAAACAGCTTTTTAAAACCTTCAATTCCTTACTCCGCCCACCTGCCCCCCTCCCTCTCCCCTTATCTCCGCTAAAGAGTTTGCCTCCTTCTTCAAAGAAAAGATTGACAGAATCAGAGACACCTTTGACCCACTGTCCTCACAGCCTCCCCTCTCGCCTATACTGTCCTCTCCTTCCACCAGCTGCTTCCCCCCCATAACTGAGGATCAGCTCTCCTCCCTCCTGTCAAAATCACACCTCACCACCAGTGCCCACGACCCGCTCCCATCCCACCTCATTCCCAACCTCACCTCTGTTATCATCCCACCGCTAACTCATCTTTTTAACCTATCACTTACCACTGGCACCTTCCCCTCAGCCTTCAGACACGCCCTGATCACACCCAAACCTCCCTCGACCCCACATCTGTCTCCAACTATCTCCCCATATCTCTCCTCCCTTTAGCCTCTAAACTACTTGAACAGCATGTACACTCTGAGCTGTCCTCTCACCTCTCCTCCTGATCACTCTTCGACCACCTGCAATCTGGCTTCCGACCCCTCCACTCCACTGAAACTGCCCTGACCAAAGTCACCAATGACTGCCAAAAGCAAACATCACTACTCTGTCCTCGTCCTCCTCGACCTATCCGCCGCCTTCGACACTGTTGACCACTCCCTTCTACTTCAGATCCTGGAATCTCTTGGTATCACGGACCTTGCCCTCTCTTGGATCTCCTCATACTTAACGGACCTGGACCTTCAGCGTCACCCACTCCCATACCTCCTCTTCACCCTATCTGTCCAGGTCCCCCAGGGCTCGGTTCTGGAACCACTACTCTTCTCAATCTACACTCTCTGCCTAGGGCAACTCATTGAGTCCCACGGCCTCCAGTACCACCACTACGCCGACGACACCCAAATCTACCTGTCTGGACCTGACTCACCTCCCTACTATCCAAAATTCCACAATGCCTATCCGCCAATTCATCTTCTCCGCTCGCTTCCTTAAGCTGAACATGGACAAAACCGAGTTCATCGGCTTCCCCCCAAGCCGCTCCCCCTCACTACCCAACCTATCCATCGTCGTCCATGACTGCTCTCTCTCCCCAGTCCCCCAAGCTCGGTGCCTCGGGGTCATCCTCGACTCTTCACCCCTCCTTCAAGCCCTACATCCAGGCCCTCCCACCTCCTGCCATCTCCAGCTCAAAAACATCTCCCGAATCCACACTTTTCTTGACCACGACACTGCTAAAACCCTTATTCACGCTCTCATCATCTCCCGCCTTGACTATTGCAACCTCCTGCTCTCCGGCCTCCCTGCTACCTCCCTTGCACCTCTCCAATCTATCCTAAACTCCGCTGCCCGTCTAATCCATCTGTCCTCCCGCTACTCCCCTGTCTCTCCCCTCTGCCAAGCCCTTCATTGGCTCCCTGCTTCCCTGAGATCCTGGTTTAAAACATTAACCATGACCTACAAAGCCATCCACAACCTGTCCCCTCCATACATTTCCGACATGGTCTCCCGATACCTACCCTCACACAACCTGCGATCCTGCAACCTCGCGCAGGATTTCTCCCGGGCATCCCGCATACTCTGGAACTCTCTGCCTCAACACATCAGACATTCTCCCACCCTGGGAACCTTGAAAAGAAGCCTAAAGAGCCACCTCTTCCGCCCAGCCTACAACCTCCTATGAGACCCGGCCACCGCACCGCCTCATGACCGACACCTGCCCCTCCTGCTGTGTCCCCACCCGCCCCTCGTAGATTGTGAGCCCTCGCGGACAGGATCTTCTCCCCTCTTGTATCTGTACGACCAAATTGTCCACATTTATTGTACTTGTCCTTGTCTGCCCTTTTAGCATTTAAAGCGCCATGGAATTTAATGGCGCTATATAAATAAATAATAATAATATGGAAAATTCCTGATTCTGAACTGTATAGGGATGGGGAAGGTGCCTCCACTGCCTATATGACCTCCCTACAACACCTGGGCATGCTCCTTATTAGGCAGCGGATGTTCCTCTTAAGGTACCGTTACACGGCACATGTTGAAACGATGTCGGCAACGATCTCGTGGGTGCGCGTTCATTCCCGACATCGTTTTGACATGGTTGGTGAGATGTCACATGTCTAGATATCGTGGACGACGCACCAACAATGTAGCAAGCAGGTATCGTTCGCACAACTCAGCGAACGTTACCTGCTCAGTGCTGTGAATGGGTTAAGTCGTAAACGACATCGTTATCGCGGTGTCAAACACAACGACATACCAGGTTGGCAGATCGTTGATCGTGTGGTTTGAGAACATGTTCTCAAACCTGCGATTAGCGGTCCAACGATTCATCGTTACAACTTTGCAGAGTCACACCCGAGACATCCTAACGATGTCGCTTGAACGACTCCAAACCCATGACGTTTAAGCAATATTGTTAACAATGTTATGCCGTGTAACGGGGCCTTTAGGGATCTCCTCTCAGACCTGGATTAAATATCAGGCAACTACTGGACAGTCTGTGGTGCAACATGGCATTGGTGTATGGAACAATGCATGATGTCCCAGATGTGCTCGATTGGATTCAGGTCTGGGAAACGTGCAGCCAGTCCATAGCATCAATGCCTTCATCATACAGGGACCGCTGCCACACTTCAGCCACATGAGGCTTAACATTGTCATGTATCAGCAGTAACCAGGGGCCTCCTCACCTACATATTGTCTCACAATGGGTCTGAGGATCTCATCTCGGTACCTAATGGCAGTCAGAGCACTTCTGGCTAGCACAATGAGGACTGTGTGGCCCTCCAAAATAATGCCTCCCCCACCATCACTGACCCACTGCCAAACTGGTCATGCTGGAGGATGTTGCAGACGGAACGTTCTCCATGGGATCCCCAGACTCTGTCACATGTGCTCAGTGTCAACCTGCTCTCGTGTCTGAAGAGCACAGGGTGCAAATGTTGAATCTGACAGTTTTGGTGTTCTCTGGAAAATGCCAATCGCCCTGGGCTATAAGCACAACACCCACCTGTTGACGTGGCACCCTCATACCACCTCATGGAGTCTGTCCAACAGTTTGAGCAACACATGGATATTATTGGCTGATGTAGGTCATTTTACAGGACTCTGGTGTTGTTCCTCATTGCACAAAGCGGTCTTGCTGCTGGGTGGTAGCGGTCTTGCTGCTGGGTGGTAGCGATCTTGCTGCTGGTGGTAGCGGTCTGCTGCTGGTTGTTGCCCTCCTACGGCCCCTCCACGTCTCCTGCTGTACTGGCCTGTCTTCTGGTATCTGCTCCATGCTCTGCGAATTGTTCTGTCAGATACAGCTCCCTTCTCTCCACAGCTCACATTGATGTGCCATCCTGGATGAGCTACACTACCTGAGCACCTTCAGTGGGTTGTAGACACCGCCTCATGCTACCTCTAGGGGTGAGAGCAACTACAAACAGGCAAACTACCTTTTTTGTCTGTTCCGTTTGCAGAACAGCAGGAGAAATTGATTCACAATCAGTTGTTGCTTCATAACTGGACGATGGATGTGACAGGAGTGCGATGACTTAAGGGTCCGTTACACACAATAATATCGCTAACGATATCGTTGCAACGTCACCAGTTTAGTGAAGTTGCAGCGACCTCATGGCAAAGCCGCTGCGTGTGACATGTACCAATGATCTGATTGTTGGTAAATGACCAGGACCATTTTTGCGTCGTTGGTCTGCTGCTGTCACGCATGCATCGCGTGTGTGACAGGGTCAACAACCAATGATGCCCATTCCGTGCTCGTCACCCTGAACGATCGTAACGACCGTCAGGTGTCGGGCGCAGACTGGCTGATCGATGGTGAGTCTGCCTGTGTGACAGCTCACCAGCGACAAGATAACAATGTCCCAGCGATCCGGCCACGTCGGATCGTTGGTCGGGATCGCTGAAACATCGCAGCGTGTAACGGGGCCTTTAGAGTCACATCGTTGTTGGTTCCCTTCATGTTTTTGGGCAGTGTATTTAGCCTCTGTTTTTCTTTCATTTGTAAAACATCTGTTTTTTGCTTACAGGATCAGTTTCAAATGGAAGAAGAGGATTGTTATCTAATGGATCACTTTTGCATCAACTTCAATGTTGAAAAAAACTAATCCAGCTGAAATAAAATTTTTTTTTATTTTTTTTTTTAATAGACATAAAAATTTTGTTTCGCCCAAACGTTCTGCCAATGAATTGCAGGCTGGATCCATTCTAATGGATGATTATTGGACATGTGAACTTAGCCTGAGCTCATGAGCATAGTCATATCAGTGCTCAGCACAAACTGCACGTTTCCATAATGCTGCCTCGTAGAAGTCTGTGGGTCCACACTATGGAGAATAAAATGTAAGAAACGACAGAGAAACTTCAGGGCTCACTCCATTAGAAACGTGATACTTCCAGGAGAGATTATTTTCGTGATGCAGTGCTGTATGGTTGCACCATTGTGTTACAAAGTCTAATGACATCATGTGCATACAGGCTGCATGTGTATGTGTGGCGCCCCTGCGGTCCGGTCCCCACTATTAGTCTGCGGCAACTGGGATCGGTAAGTCCAGTCACCCACAAACACACCCAACACACCCCGATCCCAGAGCGGCCGGGTGAACCCAGGTAGTGGGACAGCTCAGGCAGCTATGGGACAGCGGTGGGGAGACAGGTGGAGGATGGGAAGTGAGCAGGAAGAGGTTAGGGAAAGGACAGGACAAAGGGAAAACAAAGAAAGTAGGAGGTCAGTCGAGAGAGGACACGAGACGGAGAGGAGAGAGAAAGCACGGACCTGGAGACCTGAGCTATGATGAGGCCTACCCTGGGTCCCGGGCCTGCAGACCGCAGAGAGATGGAGTCCTAGGGGAGCGGGCAGTGAGCGATCCACCCACCACCCTAATCAGCTGTGAAGCAGAAGGACAGGGCGAGAAACAGGGACGGCCCTGAAGGTGGCAGGAAGGCTTCAAGCTCAACCACCGAACCCTGGACCACAAGGTTTCTATGAATCGTGGCCAACTCCCAACACAGTGCAGAGAAGGCAGCCATATAGGGCCAGGGGAATATGCCGGTCCCCAATGAAGGCCCGTTGCTGCTAGACGGGGCTCTGTGCAGAGGCGCGTACAGGAAGTAGGAGGACAGGCAGCGCTGAGAGAGGAAGGCCCAAGCGGAGAGGAACACAAAAGGGGTGTACTGGACAAGCCATCCTGGTTGCCAAGAACTACCGGAGCCACCCTTGTACTTGCATGTAACCTGAAGTGCCTCACTAAAGAAGCCAAGTAAACGGTTGAAACTCAGCATTGTGTCAGACTGTTTATTTCGCGCCTGAAGAGCGGTAGACTGAAACGCCGCACAAGCAGCAGGAGCCTGTCTGAGAGTGTTCCTGATCAAGCTCTGCAGCCAGCTCAGCCCCACTGGCTCCCCATCACCCCAAGTCACCTTAACTCCGGATGCCCTGGGGCACTAGACCATCACAGTTGCAACTCCATCCCCAAAAGTCCCGGACCTCAGCAGCCTTCCACGAGTGGCATCACGACAAAACTCATTTTATTTTATTTTTACCCCTTTTCAATTCCCCTTTTTACTGAGTGCCCACCAGGGGACCACGGTCCAGGTCATGCCACCGTGACCGCATCCCCACAGCCCCAATGACAACAAGAGGGCTCAGTTCCGAGTACCCCACGGCCCCCGCTGGGCCAGTCAGATCTGGTGTCAAGAACAGGATCTACCGACCTGGTATCGCCAGGTCTTGTGCGCCTTACGGACTACAACAAAGAGATAGTGTTCTTGGGCCTGAGCAATGGTGGCCCTAAGAGCCTGAAAGTATGTGCTGGCAGGGGGGTGTGGGTCCCCGTGTCGGCCAGCACGCAGTGTGAAAGATGGCCTACGCCCCCTTCTCCCTCCAAGAGTCAGGAGGGCGGACTAAAAGACTCACTCCGCCCAGGGTGTGGCCAACACTAGCAGAGCAGAGGCACGCCTATGAAGGGAGGGAGCAGATCCTCACTTCAGCTTGAGTCCCAGATGGTGTGGTGGAAACTCCAGAGCCCATGTGTGTTCCAACATGGCGTCAGAGAAAGGCCCAGGCGATATGGCGCATGGGGTGGCAGCAGCAGACTCCTCCAGCTCCCCTGAAAGGAGCCAGATGCCAGAGCTGGACCTCACGTTCCTCAAGGATGAGGTCCCGGGAGCTTGGATGCCAACTGGAGCAGGCCCACCTCACCACTGTAGGCAGATGGCGGCAGGCCGTGATAGAGAGGGCGGCCGCAAGATGGACAGCGTCGTGGCCCTCTTTACCGATCCGGTAAACGGTAACGGAGGAGGACGAGTCGGAGCTTGACCCCAGGACAGGTACAGCGACTTTCCCTCTGATAGAGGAGGGCCCCTTTGTACCTGCGGTCGCTCCTCGCCCCTGCAGCCCCAGCCTGGCGCACACCATTTGTTCCTGGGAGGATACTCCAGACAGCGGGCAGGGCCTAGCCGTCCAACTAACTCCAGAACCTCCGTCCCAGGAGGTCCACGGGCAGTGGATGGTGTGCTACTGGGAGAACCCCGGCGGGGCGATGATGGGATTCCCGGGGGAAGTGGTGATGGGCAGAAAGCAGGTGGACGTCGTGGCCTGGGAGGAACACTGGCGACGGTGTATTTCCCAGTGGGAGGCAGAGGATGAGGAGCGGAGGGCCCAACAGAAGGACAGGGCGAGAAACAGGGGCCCGGCCTTTAAGGTGGCAGGAAGGCTTCAAACTCCAACCACAGAACCGTGGGCCATGAGGTCTATATGAATCATGGCCAACTTCTGACACAGTGCAGAGAAGGCATCCATACTAGGGCCAGGGGACTATGCCGGTCACCCAATGCGGGCCTAAGGCTGCTGGATCGGGGCTCTGTGTGTGGAGGCGCGTGCAAGAAGTAGGACAGACAGCACTGAGAAAGGGAAGCTCAAGTGGAGAGGAACACAGAAGGGGTGCACTGGACAATCCATCCTGGTTCCCGAGGACTACCCGAGTTGCCACTGTACTTGCTTGTAACCTGAAGTGCGTGACGAGAGAAGCCAAGTAAACCGGGTTGGAACCTCATTGTGTCAGTCTGTTCATTTAACGTCTGAGGAGTAGACTGAAACGTCGCGCAGGCAGCAGGAGCCTGCCTGAGAGTATTCCTGATTCAGCTCCACAGCACTGCCAGCTCAGCCCCGCTGGCTTTCCATCACCCCAAATCACCTTAATTCTGGATGCTCTGGGGACCCGCTCCTCCCGTGGTGAGCTAACCCATCACAGCTGCAATTCCATCCCCAGAGGTCCCGGATCGCATCAGCGGCCTCTACTGGCCGCCTTCCACGGGTGGCGTCATGGCAAACTCTTTACTTTATTTTTACTTTTCTTTTTACCCCTTTTCAATTCCTCTTTTTACTGACCACCCAACAGGGGACCATAGACCCGGTCACGCCACCCTGACAGCATCCCCACAGCCCCAGTGACGACAAGAGGGCCCGGTTCCGAATACCCCATGGCCCCCGCTGGTGCAAATCGTATGTGCGTATGACGGTGTGCATGATGCCTGAATATTTTCTATAATAGCAGCAGAGCTTTGATCGGACTTCGCCAAGTGCAATTTGTTATTGGAAGCGTCAATCGTCCTCCCCCATTGAGTGGCTATAATAGTTATCAGGGTCCGTCACATGACGGCACCTACATCTATAGGAAGACAGATCTGCTGCTTTGTGTATCACATCCTTCCTATTTGCAGCAGAACAGGCAGACGCTCTGCAAAAAATAATTTAACCCCTTCCAGCAACTGCACACTTAATTTTTGCAGGACTTGTAGTTTTCTTGAATGACAACATTTTACCAAGTAAAGTGCAGAAAAACAGGAGAAAAAGTCCAAGTGCAGTGAAATAGTAAAAAAAAAATCTTCGGTTCGTGTTATCATTTTCTGACACTTTCTTAACCTTTTTAATCTTCTTTCGTGTAAGGGCTTGTTTTATGTCTGGTACTTTGTTTTTATTGATACCATTTTGGGGTACATAGGTTTTTATAGCCTTTTTCTTGCATTTTTGGGCTGGAAGTGGGGTGACTGAAAAAAGAGGTTATGTTTATATTTTTAAATATTTTTAAAAAACTTCTCTCTTTTTTTTTACTCCCCACATGGGACTTAATGGTTATTATGCCGTATACTGTGATGCAGTCCAGTATTTCTGTACATTTTGCAGGCCGATGGCTGCGATGGCAACCAATATGCTCCCCACAATCATGTTGTAGGGGGATGATGGGTGTCTGAACTGGGAAACAGCTTAAATGCTGCTGTTAGTGATTGACAATGGGGGGGGGAACACTATTGTTAGCAGCAGGTGCTGGCTCCATACACCCGCCCATGACATACCAGCAAATATTGGAAAGTCTGACTACACCTATGTTAGCCATAGCAGTAGCAAGAGACTGACAGGGGCCACCTAGGTGTGAGCATCTTTTTTTGTAAAATTTCACTTGTGCTTCCTAATTCTGTATAGATCTGATATGACACCATCCTTTAGTTGCTACTCAAGTAATGCTACTGTGCCCATTATTACGTCTAATTTTTCTTTAGCAAGTTAGGGAGCACATTATTGCAGGGCCCCACAATTTTCAGTAATAGGGTCATTCTAGTGTCATGTGCAAAACATGATTTTGCGGTGTTCCCGTTGATAAACAAAATAATTTGCACTGTTGTACTGTATAAGAGAATCAAGATGGAAAGCTCCAACATGAGATGGCTACTCAACCCAAAGAAGAGCCAGAGATATTGACCACTGCCAGGACACATGTGAATTCTGCCAGGTACGACCGGGACACATGTGAATACTGCCAGGTATGACCGGGACACATGTGACTACTGCCAGGTACAACGGGACACATGAGACTACTGCCAGGTACAACCGGGACACGTGACTACTGCCAGGTACAACCGGGACACGTGACTACCACCAGGTACGACCGGGACACGTGACTACTGCCAGGTACGACCTGGACACGTGACTAATGCCAGGTACGACCGAGAGGCGTGACTACTGCCAGGTACGACCGGTACACATGTGACTACTGCAAGGTATGACCGGGACGCATGTGACTACTGCCAGGTATGACTGGGACACATGAGATGGATGGTGACAAACTAGAAGTGGTAAAGACTTCACCCCACTCGGATCAATGATCACTCCAGATGCAGCGACGACACTGGAAGTTAATAGGAGAAAAGTCATGAACAAATCACCAATGAAGTCACTGGACGAAGTCTTCACACCAAGGAACATTTCACTGGTGATGAAGACACGGCTCCTAGATAGTCTGCTCTATTCTGCAGTAACATATGGAAGTGACACCTGGACGATAAAGGAACAAGACAGAAGAAGAATCAACACCTTCATAATGTGGAGCTGGAGAAGGATGTTATCAATACTATGAATGGCAAGAAGAACAAGAACCAGCCAGACATGTCACTGGAAGGAAGGATCACCAAGATACCACATCATACGAAGAAAGAAATCACCGGAGAAGACATCATGGTGGGAAGAATAGAAGGAACAAGTCAAAGAGGAAGACCAGCAACCCAATGGCTTGATACTGTCTAGATAACAGTGGAGAAGACCATGGTGAACCTATCTAGGCTTGTGCAAGATTTATTTCTTCCTACAGAGCATTGCTGAAGGTCATTACAATAAAAACTGCATAGGAACCCACAGCAGGACACACTTTTCTACTTGGGTATATTGACAGTCACTATCCCTGGAGAGGCAAGAAGGACATACTGTAACCTTTGACATCCAAATTGGCACCAAGGCTTACAAGCCACTGATCTTTTCATGCAAGGGTCTTTATCAAGTGACCTTTTGTCTATGTCAACAATTATAAACTATTGCATACTCCCAAAGCTTCTTTATTTGGATGACCATTGATCTGTAAGCTAGAACCCTTTCATCCTGCCAGTTGCCACTGCCCACCATTGTTCATTGGTCAAACACTTTTTCTCTTGGCCAGGTAAACACGGTCCTGTGGATACAATTGATGTATTTGCTGAAGGAAGGAAGTATGGAAGCTGCTTCAGTTTTAAAAAACTGTGAGAAAGGAAATGTTCTGGCTACTGTGCTATCTTCTATACAAAACTGTTCATCATACACACCCTATTTCAATGTGTTCCCAAGGTTGCTTTCACACTGCGTTTTTTTTCCTGTCCGTTGGATCCTACTTTTTGCAGGACCCCATGGACAGGAAAGGATCGGAGGTGACCTCCAGATGCTATTTCTGTGTCCGGGTCCCTGATTTTCACGGATCCGGACACAGAAAGCCCGAGCCTGCAAAGTGCAGGCAAGCTGGGCACTTTCACTCCCGCAATGTATATATATACATTGCGGGAGTGAATAAAGGGTTAAAAATAAAATAAAAAAAACATCCTCACCTCTCCGGCATGTGTCCCACGCTGTCTCGCTCCTGGGGCTTAAGGACCTGGCATTGCCTGGCAACCCGATCAGCTGAGCAGTCATATGACCGATCAGCTGGTCGGGTTGTCACATGACCGCGCGGTTTAAATCTCCCTCCCACCGATCAATTTTGGCGGGCGCGGGATTTAAACCAAACAGTTGAGCGGTTTAAATCCCGAGCCTGCAAAAATTGATCGGCAGGCAGGAGATTTAAACCACACAGTCATGTGAAAACCCGATCAGCTGATCGGTCATATGACTGCTCAGCTGATCGGGTTGCCAGGCAAGTCCAGGTCCTTAAGCCCCAGGAGCGAGACAGCGTGGGACACACGCCGGAGAGGTGAGTATAATATTTTTTTATGCTCAGTACACTAAAATCGGGTCCGAGAAACGATCTTGTGTTTTCTCAGACGCGTGCTCCATAGGCCCCCACGTTAAAGGCCACGGATCGGGTCGGATCCAATTCGGTCTGATTTGGTCCACTGTGCCCAAAATCGGAGCAGTCTCTCTCTGTACACATCGCCCCATGGAAACGGCCGACGGCGACCTGACACGCGATGGGAGTCATAGGCTCCCATTGTACTGCATCGTTGCTGGGGTTTTGAGACACCCCGGCGGCGATGCCGCCTGTCAGATCGTCAGGTGTCGCCCCATGTAAATGGGGGACGGCGATGCTGGTGGGGCGCCAAAAACGTGCGCGCTCCCGCCAGTCGCCGCCGACATCTTCTGTGCCGTCGACGGGTCTGACAGTACCCTAACTCTATAATTCTATGATGTTAACTTCACCATCGGCTGCTTTCAGGCTTACGATGGATGTAAACAGTGAACTATTCAAGAAAATGTGACTAGATAAACTAAAATTGATAAAAATTGACAATTTCACCCAAAACAAAATATTGTTGAGATGACCATTTACTTGTACATCACATGATTCTATTAGCCATCCAAGGAGATATAGTCATCCGATACTTAGGTAAAAGATCTTTCTTTCAAAGAATGTTGCCAGAAAGTTCTTTCATCCTTCGCCTGATGTCGGGGAACATGATTCTCCAGTTTGAATGACTTTTCTACGTTGGCAAAATAGTGGTTCCCCGTATCCGCTCTTGCTTCTTCCGGAGCAGCTGTAGTCCATGTGTGTAGAGACTTGTGATGTCTGGTGACAGCTGGAGTGTGTGGCCGGTGTAGCAAGAGTGAACACACCATGGATAGATTGTATCCAGTCTGTTCGGGGAAACTCAGATTTTTCAGTTGACATAATTTGGAAAAAAAAATATCAAAAATGAAACACAAAGTACTTTACAGGGAGTCCATGAGATAGAAGATTGCTTTAAGTGAAATTCACACATTGCAGGAATTTCTGCAACTAAAGGTACCGTTACACAGAGATATACACTGTGTTCCAAATTATTATGCAAATTGGTTTTAAGTGTCATAGGGTTTTATTTTTATTTTTTTTCTATGAAACCCATTGATGGTATTGTGTCTCAGGTTTCTTTGGATCATTGAAATCAATCTCAGATATCTGTGATAATTAGTTTGGCAGGTGAGTCCAATAAAAGGAAAACTGGGTGTTCCACAATATTCTGCAGGCCACCGTTTTCAAGTAACATGGGAAAGAAAAAGGATATCTCTGCTGCTGAAAAGCAACAAATAGTGCAATGCCTTGGACAAGGGATAAAAACATTTGATATTGCACGAAAACTTAAGCGTGATCATCATATTGTGAAGATATTTGTGGCTGATTCTGAGCACAGATGTGTTCGTGCAGATAAAGGCAGAATGAGGAAGGTTTCTACCAGGCAAGTTCATCAGATTAAGAGAGCAGCTGCTAAAAGGCCTTACAAACCAGCAAACAGATATTTGAATCTGCTTGGTGCCTCTGGAGTCCCTCGAACCTCAAGGTGTAGGATCCTTCAAAGGCTTGCTGTGGTGCATAAACCTACTATTCCGCAACCCCTAAACAGTGCTCACAAGCAGAAACAGTTGCAGTGGGTCCAGATATACATGAAGACTAATTTTCAACTAGTCTTGTTTATTGATGAGTGCCGAGCAACCCTGGATGGTCCAGATGAATAGAGTAGTGGATGATTAGTGGATGGCCACCATGTCCCAACAAGGCAGCGACGTCATGAAGGAGGTGGAGGAGTCATGTTTTGGTTTGGAATCGTGAGGAAACAGCTAGTAGGCCCCTTTAAGGTTCCTGAAGGTGTGACATTGACCTCTGCAACTTATATAGAGTTTCCAACTGAGAACTTTCTTCCATGGTACAAAAAGCAAAAAGTGCTATGGGCATAAAAGGAGATAAACTCATGTTGTGGCCACCATCTTCCCCTGACCTCAACCCTATAGAGAACCTTAGGAGTATAATCAAGCAAAAGATCTATAAGGGTGGGATGCAGTTCATATCAAAACAGCAGCTCTGGGAGGCTATTCTGACTTCATCCAAAGAAATACAAGCAGAAACTCTCCAGAAACTCACAATATCAATGGATGCAAGAATTGTGAAGGTGATATCAAAGTAGGGTTCCTATGTTAACATGTAACTTGGCCTGTTGGGATGTTTTGGAGTTAAATGGTTTTTTATTTCAGTGAATGTGACCTGTTAATGCTGCAAATTCAACAAATGAGCATTTTCAGTTCTTTCAAACATATCAAATGTTTAGAAACTCTATTGTGCCTAATAATTTGGAACAGTGCTTTTAGAGGTTTTTTTGTTTTGAAAATTATACTGTTATCATAGGGAGATTTCTTCAATAAAGTTTGATGTATACTCTAATGTGTGATGACTTTTATTACACTGACTGTCATTTGCACCGACCATTTAGAAAAATCAGAGAAAAAGAACATTTGCATAATAATTTGGAACACAGTGTATTGCTTGCAACTCACTGGTTGCAGAGAAATCATGGACACATTGTTCCATTTTGTTGCCGTGTACAATATATCTCTGTGTGTGTAACAGTACACACTTTCCTAGTTACATCAGAGTTTCACTGAGGAGACTCTGAAAGGGCTGGAGCAGTGACCCTGAATGGCCTCTCACTCTCTGGAGCTGCACAAAAACACAAGCAGCCGACAGCCCCATCCAGACAGGGAAAAGCCGTTCAGGGTCACTGCTCCAGCCCTTTCAGAGTCTCCTCAGTCAAACTCTGATGAGTGTGTCCAAGCCCTTAAAGAGACTTCCAATCCTCTAAGGCTGCTTTCACATCAGTGGTTCTCGCTGTATGCGGCAGATCTGGCAGATTTACTGCATCTGCCGCCTAATGGCCGACTTGCGGTACTGATCCGGCAAGCCCCATGCATTCTCTATTGGGCTTGCGGCACATGCGGCAAATGCAGTTTTTGCTGCGATAAGGCAAATCCGGCAGTTGCGGCGAGTCAAAAAACTGCAGCTAGCAGCGTTTTTTTTCCTGCGCCGCAAGTGCTGGATCCAGAAAACCGCACTTGCCGCAAGCCCAATAAAGAATGTATGGGTCTTGCCGGATCTGTGCCGCAAGTCGGCCGTTAGACAGTAGATCCGGCAGATGCGGCGCCATCTGCAAACTGCTGATGCGAAAGGAGCCTTAGGCTGGTTTCATATTGGTGTTCAGTACGTGTGCGTCTGGTGTGCAGACGCAAACACATGGCCGAACGTAGGTTTACGCTGCTGACGCTGCGTTTATTCAGCGGCTGGGAATTGTCCATAGGAAATCATTACAAGGTTTTTTTTCTCATAGGGCACCTTTATAGTGGTTGGGAAGAGAGAGAGAAATGCATGTGTCTGCAGCCAAACGCATGTTAAACATAGGGACACAGGACGCATGCGTTTCTGCACACACTGTGCCGCCTGCACACGCAGTGTGTAAAACCGGCCTGAATCAGTTGTATCTGCAGCATGCACGTGTTCTTTGCACCATACCCCATTCAAATAGCTAGGACAGGTACAGACATTTCTTTTTTTTAAATCAGATATATTTTTTATTAAGCAAATTCAAACGTTACAAGAATCCACAGAAAATACATCAAAGTATTACATGTTAATACACCCCAACCAATCCCCCCCTCCCTGCAACATCCCCTCCCCTCCCTCCCTTTCCGTAGACAGCTGTTAATTAACTATAGTAATTATTCAAATGGACAATATCCATCCACAGTATCACAGTTTGAGTTACATTAAGTCATAGATATAAGGAATAGACCACTTTCCTAACCCTTAGACTCCCCTGTCCACCCTTCCTTGTCTCTACCCATCACCGATTCAGCCAGGGTCCCCACAGTTGGTCAAATATTTTCCCTGAATTCCTTCTCCTGTATATCTTCCCCTCCAGTTTAATAATATATTCAACACCTTTGACATATTCCATCCTCGAGGGCGGCTCGGCCCTGATCCAATGCCTTGCTATTAGCTTCCGAGCAATGAACAGCAGTCTAGCCACAGCCACTTTACGTACATTCAGAATCTTAATAAGCTCTACGTAGCCCAACACACATACAAGGGGTTCTCTGGGTATCACGCAAAACGCTTGCAGACTGGGGCAGTCCCACATCATATGCATGAGCCCGGCATTCTCACTATGACATCTCGGGCACTCTGATGTTTCCCGTACTCCAATTTTGAATAAGAAAGCAGGTGTTCTGTACGATCTGTGGACCAGGTATAACTGCGACAGTCTCCCCGGTTCGCTCAGTGACAACTTGGGTCCATATTCCAGGATTGATTCCCAGGCTTCACTTTCTATCTCCCCCATGTCCTCCTCCCACCTGTCCCGTGCCTTTATGGGGTATCTCAGCAAAACTGTATGCATAAGGTCTCTGTATAATGTAGATATGACCCCTTTCGTGACACCTACCACACATATGTTGTCTAATACCACATCCACCTGCAACCTAAGATCAGTCTGTTTTGCCTGCTGCCTAAAGGCAAGTCGGACCCTGTAATATAGGAATTCATCAGACTCTCTCAAATGGAATTCGTGCCTCAGGTCCTGAAATGCCTTCAATCTTCCTCCCGATAGAATCTGATGCACCCACGTTAGGTACAGACATTTCTGCTGCAGATCTGTTGCTTATCTTTGGGAAAATCTCTTTATTTTACTCTGCAGAAGATAATGTAAAAATCTTTTAAGACGTCTGTACACACATGCGACCATCAGCCACACAAGAAGACTCCATTATAAATGACACATGGTAGGTGAGGGGCCCTAACTACAATTCTTGCATTGGGGCCCAAGAGCTTCAAGTCACATCTCGGCACACATACATTTGCAGGAGGCTTTACCATATCTCTTCCAATGTTCTATGTGACATGTTCCACCACATTCTATATAATGAAGCTTTTCTACCCTAAAGGTACCGTCACACGGGGACATATCTCCGGCGATGTTGCCGGCAACCGAGGGGCGTGGCCAGGTTGCGGCGACATCGCCGGCGAATTGCCGCGTGTGACAGGGCGATAATCAGGCGATGAATCGCCTGAGTCACATCGCCAGGTTTCCCAACCATGTTGGGAAACCTGGCGATGTTGCTCAGGCGATTCTGCCTGATCGCCCTGTGAAACGCGGCAACCAGCAATGTTATGGGCGATTCCGCCTATGTACAACATTGCGAGTGATCGCTTGCTGGGTTGCTGGGCAACCCAGCAAGCGATAGCCGCGGCAACTACCCGGCGACATCGCCGGTAAGTTGCACAGTGTGACAGCTCACCGGCGATGTTGTCAGGGATGCGCGCTCCCGCGATCCCCGGCAACATCGCCGGCGATATGTTCCTGTGTGACGGTACCTTTAGGGGTAGATCTCTGACATACGACACCAACAGAGAGCATTGTATGGCGGGAAATAGTTCATATAGACCCCAGCCATGTGGATGAAGCCTAGGCCATGTTCACACAGGGAGAAGGTATCTTAAAAGGCGCACACGTCTTAATACATTTGGAACATGTTTGTCTGTGCAGATATCAGACAGTAAATGTGACGCACCTTGTGCACCATGTTGCTGTGTCCTGCGGCCAAGATGCTGAAAAATGACACAAAGTTGCAACATTTTTGTGCAAATACAGCGTGCGCCAAACGTTTCTGGGTTTTCATTTCAGAACAGTGGTAAAACCTCTTATGAATTGTGTTTTGTATGGAGATTTTTTGTATATTGTTTTAATGTAATTCTATGTGTGTCTGTATTACTTTTTTATGCATTTTCTTTTTCCAGATGGAAATTGTAACAGACATTGTAGAACACGGTGGATATAGCAAAATGACTATTTATACAATATACATTTACACAGTGCATTCCGCTGGATGTATACGCCGGAATTGCTAAAAAAAAACTTTGTTCAGACAGTCAAGAAACTTAGTTAAAAAAAAAGTTCTTCTGACTACAATTAATCAGGTTACTTCATAAGGCATTTTGTGGGGAGGGCAAACAAAAAAAATGGCTGTCCGTGTTCTTTTTCTAAAACATAGATGTTTTTCTCCATTATTCCCAATGGAAGACCTATTGCAAACATATAGCAGATTATGATGCTATGTCTAAACAATAAAAAAAAAATATTTCTCACCTGTACACAGGATGACTTATCACAGGATGGAAGCCGACCACAAAACTTGGTGCAACAAGCAGGATAGGGAACTTTTATCTCTGTTAGGGTACCTTTACACGCCACAACCGTGGCGACAAATTTTGACGGTGATGTGCCGCCCTGGAACCATCACCGTCAAATTGCCTCCCAATTGCGTCGTGTAATTGGGGAATTTGTCACCTCGCCACGGTAGTCTAATTTCAGAGCGTGCACTGAAATCAGGCGACTGTGGCAGGGCTACAAATTGCCGCCAAATTCCCCAATTTGACAGCGATGGTTCCAGGGCGACATATCACCGTCAAAATTTGTCGCCACGGTTGTGGCGTGTAAAGGTGCCCTTTGAGTAGAGCAGCAATTGCTTATGGAGCTGCCGAGTGCTGTGCCCGACATAGAATGAATGAAGCAGTGGTCACACATCTGACCTGCAGTTCCGTTGTGAAACATGGATCAAAGTGCCCTATTATGCCGATTTGTGGGGGTCCCAGCAGTCACACCCCCACTGATTACAAAGTTCTCACCAAGCCTGTGCATAAGTAATAACTTGCTTCCACCGAGGAATCCCTTTAATGCAAAATCACTGATGTCAGCACAAAGTTTGCAAAATAGATAAAAAGTGTAATGTCTTTACCTGTAACACTTCACCTGTTGTGAAGGAATGCTGCAGTGCTCACAGCTATGTCTTGTAGCCCGAAGATACAAAATGAATAAATAATATAATTACATTGTTGTAATACTCTTCTTTATTACATACAACAATAAAGTAGTGGTTCCTGATTACTTGAACAAGTGTGCGGTGAGATTATTCCTATCTACACAGCACCATTCTTTACTTTATTACTTTTTTTTTAACGTTGTATTATTTTTTTAACATCCTTCAACTCGATCTCGAGCTATAACATCTTGATGGATGAATGCTTTGTAGGAAGATCAATCTCATGCAGCCTACATAGGTCCACCAGGGTCTTCTCCGAGTCTAGATAGATCCACCAGGGTCTTCTCCAAGCCTAGATAGGTCCACCAGGGTCTTCTCCAAGCCTAAATAGGTCCACCAGGGTGTTCTCCAAGCCTAGATAGGTCCAGCAGGTTCTTGTCCAAGCCTATATGGTTTAAACAGGCTCTTCTCCAAGCCTTGATAGGTTCACCAGGGTCTTCTCCTATCCTAGATAGACACAACAGGGTCTTCTCCAATCATAGATATATCCACCAGGGTCTTCTCCAAGCCTTGATAGATCCTACAGTGTCTTCTCCAATCCTTCATAGATCCTACAGGGTCTTCTCCAAGTCCAGATAGGTCAACCAGGGTCTTTGCCACCATTTTCTTGATAGTATTAACCCATCAGGTTGCTGATTTTCCTCTTCTCCTTGTACCTTCTATTGTTCCTGCCATAATGACCTTCTCTAATAATTTTTGTTTTCGCATGATGTGTCCAAAGTAGGCAAGTCGTGTCTTGGTGATACTTCCTTCACAGTGACATGCCTGGTTGGTTCTTGTTCTTCTTGCCATCAATGGTATTGATAACCTTCTTCTCCAGCTCCACACTATGAAGGTGTTGATTCTTCTTCTGTCTTATTTCTTTATCGTCCAGGTGTCCCTTCCATATGTTACTACAGTATAGACCAGACCATGTACAAGCCGTGTCTTCATCACCAGCGAAATGTTACTACAGAATAGACCAGACTATGTATGAGCCATGTCTTCATCACCAGCGAAATGTTACTACAGAATAGACCAGACTATGTACGAGCCATGTCTTCATCACCAGTGAAATGTTACTACAGTATAAACCAGGTATGTACGAGCCGTGTCTTAATCACCAGTGAACTCTTACTACAGAATAGATCAGACTGTACAAGCTGTGTCTTCATCACCAGTGAAATGTTACTACAGAATAGACCAGACTATGTACGAGCCATGTCTTCATCACCAGTGAAATGTCACTACAGAATAGACCAGACTATGTATGAGCCATGTCTTCATCACCAGCGAAATGTTACTACAGAATAGACCAGGCTATGTACGAGCCGTGTCTCATCACCAGTGAAATGTTACTACAGTATAGACCAGGTATGTACGAGCCGTGTCTTAATCAACAGTGAACTCTTACTACAGAATAGATCAGACTGTACGAGCTGTGTTTTCATCACCAGTGAAATGTTACTACAGAATAGACCAAACTGTTCAAGCCATGTCTTCATCACCAGTAAAATGTTACTACAGAATAGACCAGACTATGTATGAGCCATGTCTTCATCAACAGTGAAATGTTACTACAGAATAGACCAGGTATGTACGAGCCGTGTCTTCATCACCAGTGAAATGTTACTACAGAATAGATCAGACTATGTACAAGCCGTGTCTTCATCACCAGCGAAATGTTACTATAGAATAGACCAGACTATGTATGAGCCATGTCTTCATCACCAGCGAAATGTTACTACAGAATAGACCAGACTATGTACGAGCCATGTCTTCATCACCAGTGAAATGTTACTACAGTATAGACCAGGTATGTACGAGCCGTGTCTTATAATCACCAGTGAACTCTTACTACAGAATAGATCAGACTGTACGAGCCATGTCTTCATCACCAGTGAAATGTTACTACTGTATAGACCAGACTATGTATGAGCCATGTCTTCATCACCAGCGAAGTGTTACTACAGAATAGACCAGGCTATGTACGAGCCGTGTCTTAATCAACAGTGAACTCTTACTACAGAATAGATCAGACTGCACAAGCTGTGTTTTCATCACCAGTGAAATGTTACTACAGAATAGACCAAACTGTTCAAGCCATGTCTTCATCACCAGTAAAATGTTACTACAGAATAGACCAGACTATGTACAAGCTGTGTCTTCATCACCAGTGAAATGTTACTATAGTATAGACCAGACTATGTACGAGCCATGTCTTCATCACCAGTGAAATGTTACTACAGTATAGACCAGGTATGTACGAGCCGTGTCTTATAATCACCAGTGAACTCTTACTACAGAATAGATCAGACTGTACGAGCCATGTCTTCATCACCAGTGAAATGTTACTACATAATAGACCAGACTATGTACGAGCTGTGTCTTCATCACCAGTGAAATGTTACTACTGTATAGACCAGACTATGTATGAGCCATGTCTTCATCACCAGCGAAATGTTACTACAGAATAAACCAGGCTATGTACGAGCCGTGTCTTCATCACCAGTGAACTCTTACTACAGAATAGATCAGACTGTACGAGCTGTGTTTTCATCACCAGTGAAATGTTACTACAGAATAGACCAAACTGTTCAAGCCGTGTCTTCATCACCAGTGAAATGTTACTACAGTATAGACCAGACTACAGTGCCTTGTGAAAGTATTCGGCCCCCTTGAACTTTTTAATCTTTGGCCACATTTCAGGCTTCAAACATAAAGTTATAAAATTCACATTTTTTGTGTGAAGAATCAACAAGTGGGACACAATCGTGAAGTGGAAGGAAATTTATTGGATATTTTAAACTTTTTTAACAAATAAAAAACTGAAAAGTGGGGCGTGTAATATTATTCGGCCCCTTTACTTTCAGTGCAGCAAACTCACTCCAGATGTTCAGTGAGGATCTCTGAATGATCCAATGTTGTCCTAAATGACTTGTAATGATAAATAGAATCCACCTGTGTGTAATCACGTCTCTGCATAAATGCACCTGCTCTGTGATAGTCTGATGGTGGGTTTACACGTTTCAATATCGTTGCGATATCGCAATTCAATGGCGCCGGAACGCGCATTTACTGCACGTTTCTCCCGCATCGCATCGGAGGTTTACACGTTGCGATTTCTGAATCCAACGTCCGTGCGATGTCTACGCCCCCCAACCCAGGAACGACCATTTAACATGGGAGTGAATGGGTGACGTAGAACTTCACATCGGAATTGGGCTGTCACACAGCACGATCCGGCTCCAATCTCCATTAAATATCGGAGCATTGGAGAGCACGCTCATTCAATCCCCGAAATCACATTGACATCGTTCCTGCATCGTATTGGACGTTCACACCATACAACGCAGGAACGATATCGGCTCCAAGATCGAACCACGTGACTTTTCATTGAAATTGGACGCCGATATCGCGACGTGTAAACCCACCATCAGGGTTCTGTTTCAATCTTAAAGCTGGATTTGGATACAAAAAGATTTCCCAAGTTTTCAACATCTCAAGGAGCACTGTGCAAGTGATCATATTGAAATGGAAGGAGTCCACTGCAAATCTACCAAGACCGGCCGTCCCTCTAACACAGCTCATCACCCTCAAGTCTCTGTATAAATGCACCTGCTCTGTGATAGTCTCAGTGTTCTGTTTCAAGTGCAGAGAGCATCATGAAGACCAAGGAACACACCAGGCAGGTCTGATATACTGTTGTGATGAGGTTTAAAGCCAGATTTGGATACAAAAAGATTTCCCAAGTTTTAAACATCTCAAGGAGCATTGTGCAAGCGATCATATTGAAATGGAAGGAGTATCAGACCACTGCAAATCTACCAAGAACCGGCCGTCCCTCTAAACTTTCATCTTGAACAACGAGAAGACTGATCAGAGATGCATCCAAAAGGCCCATGATCACTCTGGGTGAATTGCAGAGATCTACAGCTGAGGTGGGAGAGTCTGTCCATAGGACAACAATCAGTCATACACTGCACAAATCTGGCCTTTATGGAAGAGTGGCAAGGAGAAAGCCATTTCTCAAAGATATCCATAAAAAGTCTCATTTGAAGTTCACCACAAGCCACCTGGGAGACACCAAACATGTGGAATAAGGTGCTCTGGTTAGATGAAACCAAAATCGAACTTTTTGGCCACAATGCAAAACAATATGTTTGATGTAAAAGCAACACAGCTCATCACCCTCAAAACACCATCCCCACTGTCAAACATGGTGGTGGCAGCATCATGGTTTGGGCCTGCTTTTCTTCAGCAGGGACAGGAAAGATGGTTAAAATTGATGGGAAGATGGACGGAGCCAAATACAGGACCATTCTGGAAGAAAACCTGTTGGAGTCTGCAAAAGACCTGAGACTGGGACGGAGATTTATCTTCCAACAAGACAATGATCCCAAACATAAAGCAAAATCTACAATGTAATGGTTCAAAAATAATCGAGGTGTTAGAATGGCCAAGTCACAGCCCAGACCTGAATCCAATCTGAATCTGTGGAAAGAGCTGAAAACTGCTGTTCACAAACGCTCTCCATCCAACCTCACTGAGCTCCAGCTGTTCTGCAAGGAAGAATGGGCAAGAATTTCAGTCTCTCAATGTGCAAAACTGATAGAGACATACCCCAAGCGACTTGCAGCTGTAATCGCAGCAAAAGGTGGCGCTACAAAGTATTAACTCAAGGGGGCCGAATAATATTGCACGCCCCAATTTTCCGTTTTTTATTTGTTAAAAAAGTTTACAATATACAATAAATTTGGTTCCACTTCACAATTGTGTCCCACTTGTTGTTGATTCTTCACCAAAAAATTTGAATTCATATCTTTATGTTTGAAGCCTGAAATGTAGCAAAAGGTTGAAAAGTGCAAGGGGCCGAATACTTTCACAAGGCACTGTATGTACGAGCCGTGTTTTCATCACCAGTTTTTGTTAGCCATTAAAAGGTATCACAACCACAAGATTTTTATCTTGTTTCTCACACTGAGAGCAATCAACATTTCATCACCAGTGAAATGTTACTATGTACAGACCAGACTATCTATGAGCCGTGTCTTCATCACCAGTGAAATGATACTATGTACAGACCAGACTATCTATGAGCCGTGTCTTCATCACCAGTGAAATGTTACTATGTACAGACCAGACTATCTATGAGCCGTGTCTTCATCACTGGTGAAATGTTCCTTGATGTGAAGACCTAGTCCAGTGACTTTGTTGTTGAAGTCACAGCATCATTCATGATTGAGAAAGACAAATAAAGTCAGACAATCACTTATCTAAGGCTGCCTTCACACTTGCAGATGCATCTGCAGCGTTTTGCAGATGCATCTGCAAGTATCAGCATGCAGACCGCGGCCCCTATGTTTATAATAGGGCGCACCGCGGTCTGAATGCTCTCATTCATTCCTATATGTGAGCCGTAAGCAGGCGTATGCCTGCTGACAGATCACACACTCCCGCCCCGCACCTTGGACGCAACATCTCGCGTCCATAGTGCGGGCGGGAGAGTGTGATCTGTAAGCAGGCATACGCCTGCTTACGGCTCACATATAGGAATGAATGAGAGCATTCACACCACGGCCGCGGTCTGCATGCTGATACTTGCAGATGCATCTGCAAAACGCTGCAGATGCATCTGCAAGTGTGAAGCCAGCCTAAAAGGAGAGAAAACAAACACCTAGTAATTGTCCTTGTGTGAGAAAGCACAATGAGTTTCACATCAGCAGGTGTTTATAGAAATGTTTACAAAGAGGCTTTAACCACTGAATCCTGTAACATTTTGCATGTTTTACAGTCACAGAGGAAGTGGTGATGGTGGAATGATGAGAAAGTGTTGGTGTGATAGTGGTCTGCTCATCACACAACATGCACAGATCCAGGTAAACAGCGCAGGTTATGGTGACTTTCACCCATATTTGTGGTGTACTGTAGAGCTGCCACATATAGTAGCACAATGGATATAGTAATATAATACAACGGGTGATTTACAAAGGTTCCAAGTAAATATTTCATTAACTCTACCAAGTTTCATGATTGCAAGAACTCTTTGCTCTCATGTTGGCACCTTTCACAAATATATAATTCAAGCAACAGTAAGTACAGTATACCGTCTTTAAGCATTTTTAATTTATTATTTTCTTCTTCTTATTATTATTATTATTTATTTATATAGCGCCATTAAATTCCATGGCGCTTTACATGCTAAAAGTGATAAATGCTAAGTGCTAAATGCTAAAAATGTATCAACCAATCTTTAAAAAAGAATATGCAGGTTACTTTAATGTATATTCTTATTCTGGGTTATATGTAATGCTGCTCATCTGGATCGATGTATAAGAGCTTAGATTAGGGGGCACTGACCGACCATATAAATTGTAGGACCCTTCTGATTTCAGCTGCTCAGACGTTTTGTTCTCGGAGATCATCAGCGGCATACTACCCTCTCCCCATTCAGAACACATGCACACTTGTCGAAGTCATGTCCCCTATGTATGAAGCTATCACAGTGTATGTCATTCTATACAGTCGAAAAATGTATCTAGACATAAATCTGCCAGATATAGTCCATTAAAAACACTATATAGACAAAGATAAAGGGACACATTACACATACAGGAGCTTTTATAACACTCATCTTCATCCATAGCCATTATTATGGGGGTTGGTCCCCCTGTTACAGACAGTCAGGCTCTTCCACACAAAGGCTTAATAGAACTTGCTTTATGCCCTGGGCACAGTCAGGCTGGATCACACAAGGCCTCTCCCCAAACCTTTCCCACAAAGCTGGAAGCCACAGTTGTCCACAATGTTTTATATGCTGAAGGATTCATATTTCCCCTCAGTGAAATGTAAGGGCTGAGGCCGACCCCAGATATATACCCTTATCATTACCGCAGTAAACTTTACAGCTGGCACCATGTAGTCAGTTGGGTAACGATCTCCTGGTGTTCATCAATCCCAGACTCATCCATCAGACACCAGATAGAGATGTGCAATCTGTCACTGCCAGTGGCGTAACTTCAGGCCCAGGGGCCCCGATGCGAAAGCTCCAATGGGACCCCCAATTATTGCAAATCTTTAATAGTATTAGTCTTTTTCTATAGGCCAAAGGGACTTTTGGGGCCCCCCTAGGCTGCAGGGCCCGGGTGCGATCGCAACCCCTGCACCTATTGTAGTTACGCCCCTGGTCACTGCACAGAGCACATTCCCACCGCTGCACAGAACACCTTCCCACCACTCCACAGTCCAGTGCTGGTGACTTTACACCAGTCCATCTGATACTCGGCATTGTGCTTGGTGATATAAGGCTGCAGGCAGTGAAGCTCCCAGCGGGGCACAGTTTTCTTGCTGATGAGGAGGTCTGGACTCTGCAGTGTTGGAGTCAGCAGAGCGGTGGTGACTTTTATGCTCTCTGCTCAACACTAATTGTTGGCCCGACTCTGTAACTTTACATGATTTAGCGCTGGATTTTATACTGTAGCAAAGGGATTGAATGAAAAACATGAATAAAAGGGAATCTGTCAGTATGATCAACCATCCCAAGCCATCTAGAAGGGAATGGAAGTCATAGAAAGCTGAATAAAATGTTACCTTGATATCTGCGATCTGATGACTTATAGGAGAAAAATCCTAGTTTTTATTGATATGTAAATGAGCTGTTCAGGTCTATGGGCCGGACATAGATCTCCCTGACAATCAGTGTCTACAACTTATTTTAGTACATAACAGGTGAGACATGTAATGACAGACAGTCTGCTCTCCTCATCTACATGTCTCATAATGGTAATGACTGCCTTCATTTATAATCATCTCTGGAGGCAGATCTATGTCCAGCCCAGGGATCTTAACAGCTTGTTTATATATTGAGAAAAACTTGGATTTCTCAGGAATAAGACATCGGATCGCAGATATCAAGGTTGTCTATTCAGCTTTCTCTGACATTCAAGTTCATATAGTGAAAAATCCAGGCAGCACTCAAGTATCAGTGGTGCACGAGACCAACGAAGGCGTCCACAATCCAAATAATGAAGAATAGACTAGAACTCCAGTTGCACGAAGGTTCATCATTATTCCATCAACCTCTTGCACAGGTATAAGCGTCAACAGCAACGTGTTTCAGTTTGGCACAATCTGCTTATACCAAAGTGAAGCGCGTTACTGCTGACACTTATTCCTGTGCAAGGGATTGATGGAATAATGATGAACCTTCGTGCAACTGGAGTTCTGGTCTATTTTTCATTATCTACATGATGCCCCTATAGAGGGCTTAGGGGGGTTCAGTCTAATGACAACAGATTCCCTTTAAATGATTGTGGATTATCGTAATACTTTTGTCCATGTAGTGCATGTCAGGCACGTCATACATTATAATTCATGCTATTTAGCTCATTCTTCTTGCTTAGTAAGAGGCCGGTAGCTTCTAAAAATTTTACCCACAAGCTACAGCCAAAAGCTCCAGGGTTTTATGCAACTGCATTCCAAGAAAATCCTCGTGTACTGCAAGAAACAGGTGGGATGAGGAGACCTCCCCGACACTGGACATCACATTATCTCAGCTGTTGTGACACAAGTAAGGCTAAAATAAGCCAAAATACCAAGGACTGGACAGGACTTGGGTCCTTTGGTGTTGTTGAGTCCAGTGATGTAACTTGAAGCTGATGGGCCCCCGATGCAAAAGCTCCAACGGGGCCCCCAATTATTGCAAATCTTTAATAGCAATATTCTTTTTCCAGAGGCCAAAAGCTCTTTTGAGGCCCCCTAGGCTCCAGGGCCAGGGTGCGATTGCAACCCCTGCACCTATTGTAATTACGCCCCAGGTAGAGTCTTTATCCCACATGAATGTGTCCTCCTGATACCAGATACACATCTCTTAAGGTGCTGTCCAGGGGTGCACCGAGCCCCACCGCCGCCTGAGCCGCGGCACTGATTACGGATGGGGGGGGGGCTATTGAAGCCCCTTCTACTGTGACCGGGTCGCCACTGCCGCCTGAGCCGCGGCAGTGATTGCTGGCCGCAGCCGTGAGTACCGGGGGTGGGGGGGGGTGCTACTGATGCCTGGGGCCCCCGCCGCCCCTTCTGTGCCTCTACCCCGGCGGTCGCCGCTTACCTCCGGTGCGCGGGGTGAGCGGCTGGCGCCATGACAGGGGGAGGCTGTTTGCATTGAGGCGCCGCCCCCTTCTGCACAGCCGCTCCCCCTGCCGGCTGCCGCCTGAATGACAGGGCTCACACTGTCCAATGGACGGTGCGGCCCTGGTGCTGTCACCCAGCACGATCTGGCCAGCGATGTCGGAAGCGATGCGCGCTCGCTTCCGACATCGCAGGCCAGCTGTCACACGGCACGACGTTGCCGGTGACGCGGTGGCGATGTGGGCGGAGCCATCGCTCGCTGGGCTGGGCTCAGCCCAGCGAGCGATGGCTTAGGTACGCTGCGATATAGGCTGGATCGCGCCGCCAACAGTGTCAGACGGCGCGATCCAGTCTAATCGCTGGTTACAGGTTGACAGGTTTATGAACATGTTCATAAACCTGTCAACCTGCGACCAGCGATAATTTGCAGTTGCGTCGCGCTGTCACACAGCGCGACGCACTTGCAATATCGCCCGCGACATCGCTGTTACGTCACTTTTCGGTGATGTCGCGGGCGACATCGCCACGTGTGACCCCACCTTTAGTCCTTTACTTCAGGTTGGTCATTCAGTCCCATTGTCCCCGATGTATGATGTTTATCCCCTCACTATGCCATCTGCCTTTTTACAGACATTTGAGAGTGAATGGGTCATCCTATGAGCGCTCTGACACCAGCACAGTCCTATAATAGGAGCCACCGATGTACCTAGTGCGTTTGTGACATTTCTTCCTTCCTAAATATTCCACTATAAACTGGGGCAGTATGATTGAATAGAATTACAATACAAGACAACACCTTTTTAGAGACTGCAGAGCTCCAAACCTCCTCTGGAATCAGCAGCAGATGGAGCTTGATGGCTCAGGTGTCCCTGGCCTAGAGGGCATGCAGCCTTACATCACCATCACAATGCCAAGCATCACATAGATTTTAAGAACTTCTTGTCCACAAAAAATTTTATTCCTCAAAACATGCGAGAATATAAAAAACGGATACAACGCGTGCGGTTGTCTCCGCCGAAACGCGTTGTATCCGTTTTTTATATTCTCGCATGTTTTTAGGAATAAAATTTTTTGTGGACAAGAAGTTCTTAAAATCATTACCACGGGGAGCGCGGCCACTATAGAATTGGATCACTTCCTATTGAACCTTTATGCCTGTGGGAATCCGTGGCAGGACCCAATACAGGATCAATTCAAGGCGAGCAGCAGACCCGGATAAAATATCCAAAGCGTGAGGAGGCTTTGGAAAAACCATATGCTTGAAGTTTTATGGCAAGAGGTGAGTGCATAAAACTTCATTAAAAGGGCACCAGAGAGTTACATTGGTAACGCGCTGAGATTGGCGCCGCATGTTTGTTTTTTATATATACCCTACAGGGAATCACCTTACTACAAGCATCACATAGAGTGGTGTGAAGCATGGGCCTGTGGACTCTGCAAGCTGTACAGTTTAGCAGATGGATAATGCTGCGGGTTGCTTTTCAGTGATCAGCCTCGACCCCCATCACTGGATTCTGGAGCAGTGGAAACATGTTCTGTGCCGTGACGGATCACATTCTCCATCTCATGTCTGATGGATGAGTCTGAATGTGGTTTATACCATAAGAGGGTTACCTGCCTGGTTGCAGGCCCCCTAGTTCTAGTTAAAGTGTAACCGCCGTTTAATTTTATATTTAATAATAATGTAGAGCAAGTGATTTTAATAAACTTTCAAATATGACACTTTAAATATGGTAAATCACTTTTTTTGTGCACAAAGCCAATCCACCACATGGACGATGTAAAATGTGGCCCAACATTGACTGTACATTAGTTTCTTGTAAATTGTGCCTTATAGTTGCACCAAACATTCGCAGACCATGCACATTTATCTTCATCAGGTCCTAATTTCTCTATTCTCTGCTTATCACAGTGCTCTGCTGTAAAGCCTGGCACCAGCATTCAATCTGTTACACATTCAGTATATTGCACAGTTGTGATTAATAAGCCACGTCCGTACAGCAGCCATCATCCCCAATGCTTTCATCAGCCAGATGGATGTTGGCTTTGGCTGAATGGATGAAGGAGGAGATGAGCGGCTGCCAGACACCCCTGGGTTTCCTGGGGAAACTGAAGGCCCATTTTGACCTCACACATGGGTCTTCTGCAATGTGCACAGATCCACAATCATGTGACACCATATTCCCAAGTGCAAAAAAACCTTCATTTTTTTTTTCCTGCAGATACCTGAATTAAAATAAACAATTTGATCATTGTGTTTTTGCATTTTTTTATGTTTTTCCTTTTTTGTATGCATCTGGTGCATAATTTTTTAATACATTTTTTAGTGCAGAAACGTTCTTAAATGCAGTTTTTTAGGTTTCCATTGAATCCTATAGATAGGGAAAAAAATGTGCAAAAAATCTCACAATTCAGTAGCATCTTTAAACTCACACA
The DNA here is from genome assembly GCA_033576535.1 of Allobates femoralis. Lineage (NCBI taxonomy): Eukaryota > Metazoa > Chordata > Amphibia > Anura > Aromobatidae > Allobates > Allobates femoralis. The sequence continues at coordinate 77,608,015 of JARQOC010000010.1, read as the reverse complement.
GGCAATGTGTTTTCATGAAATGACATCCATGTACGCAGGAACATGGTGGCTAAAGGGAGGACAATGTGGCTATCTTGTCGGAAGACCTGGGGAGTTTTGCATTCAGTTCTTGGTATCTTGTAAGATTCCTGTTTTAGCTTCTTGGAAGCCACTTCCCGTTTCTGTAGGTTTAGTGCTGCCGTATCTGCGAAATCAAACAAATATTCCTCAGTGTCGCTTTGTTTAAGGCTTTTGCTTAGTTTAAAGATTCTTCCACTCACAGGACACATCTCCACTGTTTCATTACTATCGTATTCCTTTTTTCTGTGCTGTAATTTTCCGCATTACTCACTTTGTGTGTGTGTGTATCCTTTTTCTCCACTCCCAGTACCCTTCATAGACTGTTTCAACACTCCCTATACAATCCTAGCTCCACTCCAAGCTGCCCCTTCTCCCTATGCTGCCCCTTCTCCCTACGCTGCCCCAGAGGTCCGGCCCTACCCGTGGAGGAATACACCATCCCAGCCGCGATACCATCTACCTCCGGTGGACTGTGGCGGCCCTGGTGCAAATCACCAGAAACTACAGGTGGCGTCACAACAACAAACTGTATATAATCCCCTGTACATAAATCCCCTTTTCGAAGAATAGTCCCCTAGGACACGGGATCAGGTGCGGCCACCACTCCCCGTGACACAGTTAACCCCTTGGAGCCTGATACCCGAGTACCCCACAGCCTGGGGCTCGACACCTCCTGTTGCCTGTCTCTCTGACTATCTCTGTGACCCCTGCTCCCCCACCTATCCTGTGTGGCATTCAGTGTATTGTGGCTGTCACATTGTGATCAGTCACATGAATTGTGATCAGTCACATGAATCTGGCTCTGGCCGGTCATGTGACTGATCACATGACTGTGACATCACCATAGGTCCTCTATCCTCCTCAGAAGTCTGGTAAGTCCAGTCAGGGTGCCGCAATGTGTGCGGCTGTGAGATCCTAACTGCGCCTGCGCGGTGGGTAGTCACAGGCACTGTTGGGATTTTGGGTGACCTGAACACGGCAATCAGTGTTCCAGAATCTGTGGGAACTGTGGTAGATTGGGGTGCCAGTGGTGGAGGTTCCGCTAGCAGTAGTGTGTGGCAGGCAGCACTACCGCCAGCAGACGCCATATTGTTACACCCAATACTTGAGTGTATGTACACATAATTGCCTTGTGGCTTCCGGTGGAAGTGACATAGCGTTACAACTGGACGGAAGTGGAAGCCACAAGGCAATTATGTGAATAGATATATATATTTGTATTGTGAGGTAGTGACCAGCTATGTTGTAAATAGCCTCTATGTATCACAGAGGTGGAGGTCCTCTGCAATGTAAAATTTGGAATGTCTGCTCTGGGACTTGTAAGTACAAAAGGTTTGTTAATGTAGTAAGGGCTGGGTTTACAGGTAGAAAGAGTACTGGGTGGGCATGATTAGCCACATACCTACCACACTTGGGAGTGTCTCATGTGATATAGTGAAATTGTTTGCTTGGTCACATGGTCTCTCTGGGCTTGGAAGTGGCCATCTTGCTGAAGGCACATGGTGAGGAAACCATGTGTGTGGAGTATGTCAGAGCTTCTGAAAGGTAACTTCCAGAAAAGGGGTTTTGTGTACAGTTCGAGGTTAATGAATGGACAGCACAATACCGCCACTGGAATAATGCTGCAAGGGAGGTATCCGAAGCCGTACAGGTGGATGAAACAGACTGCATATCATACACGTTTCTTATGGGATGTATGTCATGTTAATTTGCTGTAAACCCAAAGTACGGTTCATGCTTGGGTAACTGTAGCAGTTTATGTGCATTGATAAACCGGCTGGATTACTTAAATAGAAGCCGTCTCTGTGTGTGTACCTCAATCTACCAGGCAAACAAGCGTGCCCCAACACATTCAGTGAGCAGGGCCTCACAGTATATACAGTGGGTACAAAAAGTATTCAGATCCCTTTACATTTTTTTTCTCTTTGTTTCATTGCAGCCATTTGGTAAATTCAATAAAGTTCATTTTTTTCTCATTAATATACACTCTGCACCCCATCTTGACTGAAAAAAACTGAAATGTAGAAATTTTTGCAAATTTACTAAAGAAGAAAAAATGAAATCTCCCATGATGATAAGTATTCAGCCCCTTTGCTCAGTGTTGATTATAAGTATTCGGCCCCTTTGCTTAGTATATTGATGATAAATATTCAGACTATTTGCTCAGTATTGATGATAAGTATTCAGCCCCTTTGCTCAGTATTGATGATAAGTATTCAGCCCCTTTGCTCAGTATTGATGATAAGTATTCAGCCCCTTTGCTCAGTATTGATGATAAGTATTCAGCCCCTTTGCTCAGTGTTGAGTATTTGAACCTTTGGAGCTTGTACAGCCATGAGTCTTCTTGGGAATGATGCAGTTTTTCCCCCTGTATTTGGGGATCCTCGGCCATTCATCCTTGCAGATCCTCACCAGTCCCGTCAGGTTGGATGGCGAACGTTGGTGGAGCCATTTTCAGGTCTCTCCAGAGATGCTCCATTGGGTTTAGGTCAGGGCTCTGGCTGGACCAGTCAGGAATGGTCACAGTTGTTATGAAGCCGCTCCTTTGTTATTTTAGCTGTGTGCTTAGGGTCATTGTCTTGTTGGAAGGTGAACCTTCGGCCAAGTCTGAGGTCCAGAGCATTCTGGAAGAGGTTTTCATCCAGGATATCTCTGTACTTGGCCACATTCATGTTTCCTTCAATTGCAACCTGTCGTCCTGTCCCTACAGCTGAAAACTTGCCCCTCCCATAGGATGATGCTGCCACCACCATGTTTCACTGTTGGGATTGTATTGGGGAGGTGATGAGCAGAGCCTGGTTTTCTCCACACATACCGCTGAGAATTATCACCAAAAAGTTCTATCTTCGTCTCAACAGACCAGAGAATCTTATTTCTCATAGTCTGGGAGTGATTCAGGTGTTTTCTTGTAATCTCTATGCGGCTTTCATATGTCTTGCACTGAGGAGAGGCTTCCGTTGGGCCACGCTGCCATAAAGGCCCGACTGGTGGAGGGCTGCAGTGATAGTTGACTTTGTGGAACTTTCTCCCATCTCCCTACTGCATATATGGAGCTCAGACACAGTGATCTTGGGGTTCTTCTTTACCTCTCTCACCAATGCTCTTCTCCCATGATTGCTCAGTTTGGCTGTACGGCCAGGTCTAGGAAGACTTCTGATGGTCCCAAACTTCTTCCATTTAAGGATTATGGAGGCCACTGTGCTCTTAGGAACCTTGAGTATTGCAGAAATTATTTTGTAACCTTGGCCAGATATCTGTGCCTTGCCACAATTCTGTCCCTGAGCTCCTTGGGCAGTTCCTTTGAGCTCATGATTCTCATTTGATCTGACATGTACTGTGAGCTGTGAGGTCTTATATAGACAGATGTGTGCCTTTTCAAATCAAGTCCTATCAGTTTAATTAGCACAGCTGGACTCCAATGAAGGAGTAAACCATCTGAAGGAGTATCACAAGGGAATGGACAGCATGTAACTTACATATGAGTGTCTGAGCAAAGGGGCTGAATACTTATGACCATGTGATGTTTTAGTTTTTCTTTTTTTTTTTAATAAATGTGCACAAATATCTACATTTCTGTTTTTTTTTCAATCAAAATTCTGGGGTGCATTCAACACACCCCATGCAATGCACTCCAGACATGGCAGTGGCTATCTGAACTTCTGTGACCTCCATCAAACTGCAGTGATGCAATCCTGTAGTCACTAGAAGCAGTGATTACCCATACACATCTCATATGAATGATAGGTGTCAATGATATTGGCTCTATTGTCCACCAGTCAGAGGGCAAAATCCCTGGTTCGATCTGAGAAGAACAGGCAGTGTAGACTCCGTTCAATTAAATGTGCATGGTGATACAGCATTATAAATCATAAGTTATAGATTGTAAATGCACCTACTATAGTAAGGTCCTGAACTGTAGTATCACCTCTTCTAATCCATAAGGGGTGCCAGGTACCTAAATATTGGAGGTTGCATCAGTCTAACATTCATATCACAATATAACACATTAGAGCAATGGGTCACACATTACCTTTAGATCCTTGCCTCCTCCTGCACACCACAGGTCCATTTAACATAATCAAGAAGTCTTTAATTATAGTGTTGACAAGGTTAAGAACAAGGAGGAGGAAAAGTCACCACAAATATGCCACGCAGGACAGTTAGAGTTAATATACATAGACTGTCAGAGTCTCCAAAAAGGTTTCTATTGTTGTATGTACCAACCAACATATATTCTGAAATAAAGAACCAGGCAATAGGAATAATAGACTCCAAGGAAGGTCAAAAGGGGGGATATCGAACAGGTACCAATAATCACATATATGGAGACCCACCCTCCAAAGGGAGGAGGGACGTATCAGTATACAACAGCAGTACCTATTCAATAAAGTGCCCAGTGCTAGTTACAGATTGCCACTTGCCCAGAAAGCTTCAGAAAAGCATGTTTAAAAGGTTGAGGTGCTACAAGAAACACTGAGGATCTACTGATATTCAACAGATTGGACATTACCTTGTCCCTTTGTGGCCATACTTCAGGTGACAGGCAGGGGGGAGCGAGGGGGGTAGCCTCGGCCCTGCACCCCAACGCGTTTCGTGACCCTTCCCTTGTGGGTCACTTCCTCAGGGGGATCCCGATGCCAAAGCTCCAACGGGGCCCCCAATTATTCCAAATATTTGATCGCAATAGGTTTTTCTATAGGCCAGAGGGATTTTTGGGGCCCTCTAGGCTCCAGGGCCCGGGTGCGATTGCAACCCCTGCACCTATTGTAGTTACACCTGTCTGCTCATCTCTACCCAGGACCAAGGCCAATATAAATATGTTTGATAGAAAGATCTTTATTTACCAACTACATCATAAAATATATAAAAACAAGGTTAGTTGTTTGTTAGTTGGAGCAGTGCTGCAAAATCTAAACCAGGCGGCATTGGTTTTATCGCCGCCAAATTCCCGAAATACACGCCGCAATAAGGAGGCAGATAATTCCAGCGAGAAATATCGCCGCCAAAAATGTCTCCCGCGGTTGTGGCGTGTAAAGGTACCCTAAGAGGACTATAACCCCGAAACGTGTAAATTGTTACTATGGTGGATCTCCATTTTCTGTTTGTTTCCAGTGTTTGTGATAATGTTTAGTGGTATAAAGTCTAGCCTTCTCTGAAGTGCTGGATTTCTTTTTTGGATTTTCTCTTTACGTAAAGGAATATTCTTATCTGGAACAGGTGAGCTGGACTATTGTACTTACAGCTCAATGCTATACCATTGTTTTCTCCATGCCATTGGCTGCGAGTCGTATGCAGAGACGTGTGATATATCCAGCTTGTGCGGGTTGAGGGCTGGGATGCCGTCACTGCTTTCCCCTTATTGTATAAATTCCCTGTGGTTGCTCATTTCTTGAAAACCACTTCCCATTTTGGTTTCTGGAATTGGTGCGGTTGGACCAATTGTTGTTTCCTCTTCTTCCCTGAGATGTGACCTCTGGTATTGGGTATTTCCTACAGTTTAAAATAGGTTTAGTGGAGGCAAATGGCTCATAGCATGAAAACAACACATCAGCAGGATGGAGAACAAAGGACACATTCAGGGCAAGTGTGAGGCGGACAAAGCTCGTGTAGCTCCACATTCTGATGGCTTCTGCTCCTAATACAATCACAGCACTATATGTTGTGCCTGACACCCCTTCTGCCGCCTGTAGTGCTGCATTGTTGTATTCTTCATCATGAAATAACAACGTTAGAGCCTCTTTTCTTTGAACTTTGCATTGTGATTTTCCTCTTCTTATTTCTCCTGGAAATTTATCAACAAATTCAATTCTATTTATTCATCAATAGGGAGTGTTAATACAATGTGGTGGTGAGAAGGAGATACGTCCCATTGACCATAACAAAAATAAGACCAAATGGTCAACTTTATCAGACTTTTCTACAAGGATCATCGGAGGATCAGGACGAAGGTTGGTTTTAAGAGAATATGCTCCTTGATTCAATTAGGTAACACAAAGAATATTTTTCACCTACCTTCTCTTTGTACAACCTCCTCCCCGCTCCCAAATTTAGCATGAATGACATGCCCGAGTACAGGACCTGCAGGTCCTGCATCCTGCAGACGTTACAGCTTGTACGGTGTTCTCTAAAGTCAGGCAGAAAACCTGTCCCTCATTCAGACCAAAGAATGCAAGCACAGCTGTCAGCATGACCACACGTGGTAAAGATTCTTAGGGTACCGCTACACGTCGCAATTTCACTTGCAACTTACTGGTTGCAGTGAAATCATGGACACATTGTTCCAATTGTACACAGCAACAAGATAGAACAATGTGTCGATGATTTCACTGCAACCAGCAAATTGCAAATGAAATTGTATGCAATGTTGTGACGTGTAAAGGTACCCTTATGAGGCCGTCACACGCATCAATGTCGTCAGTGAGATGATCGCTGACGACATTGACGGCTGATCGCTGGTGAGCTATCACACAGGCAGACTCACCAGCAATCATTTCACCAGCGACATCGTGGAAATGATTTCTATATCTTTTCCATGATGTCTGTAGGCTGGTATCCAGGGTAAACTGCGGGTACCTTAGATACCAGCCGGTGAGCGGAGGAGGCTGGTAACTAAGGTACACATCGGGTATCTAGGCAGCACGCGCTGCCTAGTTACCCGCAGTTTACCCTGGATAACAGCTCCCAGCGCTTCCTGAGAGGCGCTGGGAGCTGGCTGATCGCATCTCCCGGTGTCACACGCAGCGATGCTGCGTGTCCACCAGGGCGTCCATCGTCAGGTTTTAGAACAGATTCTAAAACCTGGCGATTATCAACCAGCGATTTATCGCTGGCAGATTGAGTATGTCACACGTGTCAATATCGCTGCAACGTCACGTGCAGCAGTGATCGTTCACGCGATATTGCCGCGTGTGACGGCCTCATTAGAGACAGCAAATAATTGCACTTATGGTGCATATTATTTGCACTCTTTTGCAGTTGTGGTGTTTACGCGCGTACAACTCACAAAAGTGCAACTGCATTCACACAGTGCGCTTTTTCCCCCAGCCTATTTCATCATGTGGGCTATGGGAAAAGCGCACAGAATTGTCATGTCTATTCTTTTTACGCACGCACTTTTGCAGTGAAAGCGCATGCGTCAAAAAAGCGCAAATGCGCAACTTCTGAATGCATTTTTGCAACACCCATAGGTTTTGTTGGACTGTGTATCCATAATTGCGTTTAACTGCATTTACGCTCGTGCAAAAAAGTGCAGCAAAAATGCAGGAAATACGCACTGTATGAACGTAGCCTAAAAGGAATCTGTCAGCAGGTTTTTGTTGTATAATCTTAGAACTGCACAATGTAGACCCTGATTCCTGGGATGTGTCACTTATTAGACTGTGTGTTGTAGTTTCAGTCCAATCAGTGTTTTATCTGCAATAAATTATCACTATGGGACTAGGCCAGTCATGCAAATCTGTGTAACCAGGCCCCCATCACTGTAGCTTGCTGACAAAGGGCAGTATACACAGGACCTGTCAATCAGGTATAACAGGTTATACAGGGTTCAGCATTATGAGCACTGCGACATCTGCAGCAGAAAAAACAGGGATTCTATCAAAACTTCATGGAGCAGTCACGTGACATCGCTGGAATCAGGTTCTCTGTCTCTACATCAAGCTGCTCTCAAATTAAGTAGCAAAAACCTGCTGACTGAATCCTCTTATGGTTACTCCCATCTCAATCCATCTCAATCCAGGCACTAGAGGCTGAGTTACAAAAACAGCGAGAAGAGGCTGAGCTACGAGGTTTTCTTTGCCCCCATAGGATGAGGGAGTATAAACAGTATAATGTTTTCATAATTTAGGGGTCACAAAACACCTTTGGTTATTATTGTGCTACATTGTGTCTTTACCTCCCGTTCCTTTCAGAGCTTCTCTCCTCCACTCTTGCTGTTTTTGTCTCTCTTTCTCCAGTGATCTGATGTCACCTACAGTTTGGGTAGTAAATCTGCACATTGTTTTAAAAGATAATTTTTTTTGCATTGGAAAATAAATTTTCAAGTGAGTGAAGGAGTTTGTTTAAATCAACTGTAAAACAACAGTAAAGGCTGAACAGGATCCTTTTCATTTGCTTTGCACAATCTGGGTTCACTGTGCAGGATTCCAGCTGACAGATGTACTTTGTATATTTTAGATGCTGAACAGTGATGGGAAGCTGAGAAGTGATGAAACTCCCAGATACCAGGCTGCATGCTTGGGATCATCTGCCAACAGGTGCTGAGAGCTGAGCACATAATGTGTAGGAACAATGGATACTGACATCTCACACATGGCAGATTGTCATTCCTCAGTGTTCACATAGTTCACAGATGCAGCACATTTATGAGGTGTGTGGGATTTTGAAGTGAATGGGAGTTTTATCTGAGAATAGACACAGTCCAGAATAGCTCCAGCTCCGGGATGGACTCATCATTGGTGCAACGTGCGCACAGGGGCCCAAGAGAGTACTGAGCACATTTCCACCATTTTCATTATGATGACCTTTTAAACAGACTTTTCTGTCTGTGTCCACCAATGTCCGCCTCTGTACACTGTGTATATCCTGGGGCCAAGGAAGCTGCTGATCGGGAGGGGTTGCCAGGTTTCAGACCCACAGCAAATAGATGTTGGTGACCTGTTCAAAAGATTTATTATTATTTTTTATTGGCCTTCAGTTTGATCTTGAGCCATGGCAGATTAATGGATAAACGCTCTGTAGGAAGATTGTTCTTGCATGAGCCTAGATAGGTCCACCAGGGTCATCTCCGCCTAGATAGGTCAACCAAGGTCTTCTCCGCCTAGATAGGTCCACCAGGGTTATTCCGCCTACATAGGTCAACCAAGGTCTTCTCTGCCTAGATAGGTCCACCAGGGTTATTTCCGCCTAGATAGGTCAACCAAGGTCTTTGTCGCCTAGATAGGTCCATCAGGATCTTCTCCGCCTATATAGTTCCACCAGGGTCTTCTCTGCCATTATCTTGATTGTATCAAACATTTAGGTTGCTGGTCTTCCTCTTCACCTTGTTCCTTCTTTTCTTCCTCCCTGATGCCTTTTCCAGTGATTTCTATCTTCCTACTAGAAATAAGCCCGATGCTATCGCATTAGGAGTGCGGTGAAATGAACATCTGTGTATGCTTAGTGGTGCTGACATGAGCAGTGTACATGTGTCACACCATTTGCGTTTTCCGACATATCTGTTCGCGGCCAGCTGCTCAGATGATTAGTTGCAGCATGCATGCAATCAGCTGAGCAGCTTGGTATTGGCGGGAGATTTAAAGACTGCTCAGCTGATTGGTTGCATGTTGGGTAGAAAGCGTAAAGGGGCCCCAGGCAGTGCACGGAGCCCCGGGCAGCATACAGGGGGGCAGAGACAGCGCACAGGGCCCCAGACAGTGCACAGAGCCCCAAGCAGCGCAAAGGGGCCCCAGGCAGCACAAAGGGGCCCCAGACGGCAGATAGAGGGACAGAAACAGCTCACGGGGCCCCAGGCAGCACACAGGGGGGCATAGACAGTGCAAGGGTGGGGAAGAGACATCGCACAAGGGGGGAAGAGACATCGCTCAAGGGGAGAAGAGAAATCGTGCAGGGGGGGAGAGACATCGCGCAAGGGGGGAAGAGACAGCATGCAAGGGGGGGAAGAAAGTGCGCAGGGCCACATTGCTCTGTCTCTGACCCTCTGTGCGCTGTCTCTGCCCCCTTTGTGCTGCCTGGGGCCCCATGTGCTGCCTTGGGCCCCTTTGCATTGCTTGGGACCCCATGTGCTGCCTGGGGTCCTGTGTGCTGCCTGGGGCCTCATATTCTGTCTGGGGCCCAATGCACTGCCTGGGGCCCTTTGTACTGCTTGGGGCCCCGTGCGCTACCTGGGGCCCTGTGTGATGTCTCTGCCCCCCTGTGTGCTGCCTGGGGCTCCAAGCGCTGCCTGGGGCCCCATGTGCTGCTTGGGGCCTGAATGCTGCCTGGGGCCCCTTTGCACTGCTTGGGGCCACATGTGCTGTCTGGGGCCCCATGCACTGCCTGGGGGCCCGTGTGCTATCTCTGCCCCCTTGTGTGCTGTCTGGGACCCATGTGTGATACCTGGGGCCCCTTTGCACTGCCTGGGGCCCTATGCACTGCCTGGGGCCCTGTGCGCTGTCGCTGGGGCCTCGTGCACTGCCTGGGGCCCCTTTGCACTGCCTCGGGCCCTGTGCACTTCCTGGGGCCCCTTTGTGCTGTTGGGGCCCCGTGCACTGTCTCTGCCCCCTATGTACTGCTTGGGGCCCCGTGAACTGTCTCTGGGGCCCCGTGCGCTACCTGGGGCCCCGTGCGCTGTCTCTGCCCCTAGTGTGCTGCCTGGGGCCCTGTGTGCTGCCTGGGGCCCCTATGTGCTGCTTGGGGCCCAATGTGTTGCCTGGGGCCCCATGCGATGTCTCTGGCACCCCATGCGCTGCCTGGGGCCCGTTTGCACTGCCTGGGGCCCTGTGCACTGACTGGGGCCACGTGCACTGACTGGGACCCTGTGCGCTGCCTGGGACCCCTTTGCACTGCCTGGGACTCCATGTGCTGTCTCTTGGGCCTCATGCACTACCTGGCCCCATGCACTGCCTGGGACCCCTTTGCACTGCTTGGGGCCCTGTGTGCTGCTTGGGGCCCCGTGCATTGTCTCTGTGGCCCTGTGCACTGCCTGAGGCACCTTTGCACTGCCTAGGGCCCCGGGTACTGCCTGGGGCCCCGTGCATTGTCTATACCCCCATGTGTGCTGCCTGAGGCCCTGTGCACTGCCTGGGGCCTCTATGGGCTGCTTGGGGCCCCGTGCGCTGTCCCTGGGGCTCCTTTGTGCTGTCTGAGGCTCCATGCACTGACTTGGGCCCTGTGCGCAGGCAGTGCTGGGGCCCCATGTGCTGCCTGGGGCCCCATGCGCTGTCTCTGGGGCTCTGTGTGCTGCCTGAGGTCCCTTTGCACTGCCTGGGGCCCCATGCACCCCCTGGGGCCTCGTGCACTGCTTGGGGGCCTGTGTGTTGCCTGGGGCCCCATGCACTGTCACTGGGGCCCTGTGTGCTGCCTGCAGCCCCATGTGCTACCTGGGGCCCCGTGCACTGTCTCTTTCACCTTGTGCGCTGCCTGAGGCCCTGTGCTCTGCCTGGAGTCTCTTTGTGCTGCTTGGGGCCCCGTGTGTGGCCTGGGGCCCCGTATGCTGTCTCTGCAGCCCTGTGCACTGCCTGGGGCCTTTGTGCTGCCTGTGGCCCCGTGCACTGCCTGGGGCCCCTTTGCACTGCCTGGGGCCCCATGCACTGTCTCTAAGGCCCCGTGCGCTGTCTCTAAGGCCAGTGTGCTGCCTGGGGCTCCTTTGCGCTGCCTGGGGCCCTGTGCACTGCCTCGGGCTCCGTGTGCTGCCTGGGGCCCCATGCACTGTCTGTGCCCCCTATGTGCTGCCTGGGGCCCCATGTGCTGCCTGGGGCCCCCATTATGCTGCTTGGGGCCCTGTGCGATGCCTGGGGCCCCTTTGTGCTGCTTGGGGCCATGTGTGCTGCCTGGGGCCCCTGTGTGCTGCCTGGGGCCCCTGTGTGCTGCCTGGGGCCCTGTGTGCTACTTGGGACTCCCGTGTGCTGCCTGGAGCTCCCATGTGCTGCCTGGGGCCCCGTGCGCTGCCTGGGGCCCATTTGCACTGCTTGAGGCCCTGTGCACTGTCTCTGCCAACCCTGCTTGGGCCCCCGTGTGCTGCCTGAGGCCCCTGTGTGCTGCCTGGGGCTCCGTGCGCTGTCTCTGCCCCTTGTGTGCTGCCTGGGACTCCCCATGTGCTGCCTTGGGCCCTTGTGTGCTGCCTGAGGTCCCTGTGTGCTGCCTGGGGCCCCTTTGCACTGCTTGGGGCCCCTGTGTGCTGCCTCGGGCCCCTTTGTGCTGCTGCCTGGGGCCCATGTGTGCTGACCCAGAGCAGCTCCTGCCGAACTCCCCAAGGGGATTACGATGCAGTTAAGTAATTAGATGGTCTGTGGAGCACTAGGGTTGGAAATAATAGGTTGAAGATTTATTATTATTACCAGCGGTTTATTAACCCCTTACCTAGTCCGCAACGCGTTTCAGCAGCAAGAGTGCTGCCTTCATCTGGTGCCTGGTATCCCGTGTGCTGCCTGCCGCCCTTCGCGCTGTATATCACTTGCATGTGTATGTCACTTGCGGAGGCACGGTTTGCGGCCTTGTGGCCACGATCTGCGCCTTAGCAACTGACAGTGCCAGTGCCGCAATGCATTATGGGATAGGGTTACATCTCCCACTGGCAATTATGCCGCAATGCATTATGGGATTGGAGTACAGCTGTCAACTGGCAATTATATATTAGATGATGTGTAGGCAAGTTGTATCTTGGTGATCCTTCCCTCCAGTGACATGTCTGGCTGGTTCTTCTCCTTCTTGCTATCCATGGTATTGATAACATCCTTCTCCAGCTCCACATTATGAAGGTGTTTATTCTTCTGTCTTGTTCCTTTATCGTCCAGGTGTCACTTTCATATGTTAATACAGAACAGAGCAGACTATGTACGAGCACTTTCATGTATTACTACAGAATAGACCAGACTATGTACGAGCTGTGTCTTCATCACTAGTGAAATATCCCTTGATGTGAAGACCTTGTCCAGTGACTTCATTGTTGATTTCACCATAGCTTTTCTCCTATGGACTTTCGATGTCATTGCTGAATCTTGAGTGATCATTGATTTGAGTAGGTTGAAGTAATTTACCACATTTAGTTTGTCACCATTCATCTGACATATGTTCTTTTTTACCTGGCAGTAGTATGTTTGTCTTCTTGGTGTTGAGTATAAAGGGCCCGTTACACGCTACGATATCGTTGGTACGTCACGGGTTTTGGGGCGGAGCAACGATGTCATAACATCGTCGTTGCGTGTGACACATAGATACAACCAACAATAAGTCGGCTGATTGTTGATTGCAGGTTTATGAACAGGACCATAAATCAGTCGTTGATCATAGGTTCGATCTGCAGCATCGGGGTGTGTGACACCTTGATAACGATGTTGTTTACGACTTTGCCTATTCAAAACTGAAGGACGTAGGCGACCAAACGACTGCAAGTGTCGTTCGCTTGTTGCGGAATTGTTGCGGCGTCGTTCATGATATCTGTACGTGTGACACCTCACCAGTGATCATTGAACGTCGTTCAAGCGATCCAGGTCAAGTCAGATCGTTGGTCGGTTCGCCGACATATTGAAGCGTGAAACAGGCCCTTTAGTCCCATGTTGGAGCTTTCCATCTTGACTCTCCGTATTAAGTCCTTCACTACATCTCTGCTTGTTGCTATCAGTGTTGTATCATCTTAGATTGTTGTTGATTCTTCCACTAATTTTGATTCCTTCTTCTTTTTCGGTAAGTCCAGCCTTCCTGACAATAGCTTCTGCATATAAACTGAAGAGATATGGTGACCAGATTCTGCCTTGTCTGACACCTCGCTCTACTGTGAACCATGCCGAGTCATCATATTCCATTCAGACAGTTGCTTCTTGGTCGATGTAAAGGTTCCTAATGAGGCTGATCGGATGGTTCGGCACACCCATATCCTTCATGGTGCCAAAGTTTCTGGTGATCAACACAGATAAAGGCTTTGCTGTAGATGATGAAGCAAAGATAGAGCTCCTTGTTATATTCTTTGGCCTTTTCCAGCAAATTGATTAGATGTAAATTTAATTTATGTCAAATTTTAGAACTCGGCTAATTTGAGCAATACGAGATTTGATTAGCTAAAAAAAATACCTACCGTTATTTTACATCAAAAGACAAGTGCATCAACGAGAGAAGGTTGACATGACCTCAGTTGTGGATGTGCAAGTATCCCCATAATACCTTGCAACTGTCACATCACACAGACTATCTTAGCTTATATAAAAGCCAAAGCAGGTAATGCAGTAACTATATTAGGGTGAATCTGGATAGTGAAAGGACGTCTCATCTCACAGCTCAGTAATAGAGTTAGGCTAGGCTCACATTTGCGTTGTGACCCTAGCATGACACAAGCGTTAAATACTTTGAAATCTCCTCTGCAGCATAGCGTTAACCCTTGCAGGGCAAGTTTCTAAATATTTAACTCCTGCATCGTGCTAGGGTCATGACGCAAATGTGACCCTAGCCTTAGGGAGAGAAAGCCCTAAAACATTGAACAAATTCTACAATGTTTGGAAAACATGAATTCATTTAATTGTTTTAAAATGTTTTAAAAGACAGCCAGAGCTGGCTTACTTCTCCACCCCTGTTTCGTTTGTAGGGGAAGTGCATAGATCTACTCTCTGCTCCCCCCAGTCACGAATGTTTACGACTAAGCCAAGCCATAAACCTGAGCTAAGCTGAAGGCCAGCTGGTTTGCGCTGTTTTTTCCTCCAGCATCCATGTGATATTCCTTTGTCTTAATTATAAATTTTTAACGTCAAATTTAATAATGCACGTTCATGTCACAATTTCATAAATCATATTTTTGGAATGCTTACATTTTTGCGGATTAAACAGTATATCTTACTTTTCTGGAAAGGGGTCAGAAACCTGGGGAAATTAGTTCTGACCTTCCGCACATCAAAGACATATCATATTTGGAGTCAAACAGCGAGAATTGTGGAGAGGGGTGGTTTCCAAGAAACCAGCCCACACGTGAGGTAAACAAAGTGGGAGTTTCTGGTTTTATGACTTATCACATAAAACCAAAGCGTCCATTTTTGGGTTATTCCGCCCTGGGGCTACGGACACAGCACAACCCTATCGCTGGGTGGAGGAATCAGCCATTCTCCCCACTGAATCTGAGTTGTCACCACGTGGCACAGGTTTTGTAATTTTCTCATTTAATCCCTTTTATTTTAATAACTATTTATGCATATATGTAAATTGTCTCTTTTGTAATATCTTGTATATCTTTTTGTATACACTGCCAACTTTGTGGAGTAAAATGTATAAATTACTGCCTTCGTTCTTCACGTTCTATGAGCGAGCGACACGCACCTCTTGCTGTTTCACATTACCAAACAGGTTACCAATCCAGCTTGAAAGAGATTGGTGGTGGCAGCATAATTTTTGTATTTATGTGATATTGTCACCTGAGGGTGGCTGAATAGAGGTATATATATGTTCCTGGCAGGAACTGGGGGTATATATACATCCCGTCACATCACGTGCCACAGTAGACGACATAAATTAGATCAGCTGCGCTCCTTTTCTTATCCTCTGGCAATATCGGGTTTGACCAGCAGGATAAGAGGGCGCCAGAGAGCTGAAGGTCCTAACTAAGTTTGTGACATACAGATAATGTGTGTGTTATACAAAGTGCGAGTAGGGGTTGGATACAGTCCTAGTAGACCTCAGCTTTGCAGTATTTTCAAATCATGTAGAATCAGATTCTTTAAGAAAATGATCAAAGCTGGCAATATAACATTCTGAAAGATTTGTAGTCCTCGAGTGATTAATGAATAAGTCCTTGGCAACTCCCATTATTGATTTCTGGGGTCTGACTGCTGGGATCGCCCCGAACCTGACACAATGGGGTTGTAGCGCTGCATACCCTCTACAGCAGGTGTCTCAAACACGCGGCCCAAGGGCCGCATGCGGCCCCTGGGGCTTCACTGTGCGGCCCTCGGCACCTTGGGCAACTTAATGATGGGTCACTGCAGTCCCTGCAGTGTTATGACTCCAGCCACAACCCTAAAAGCTTTACCGCTCAGCAAGATCAATGTAAGCCACCAGCCAATGAGAGGCCCGCAGCTGACGGCGGCATATGATGTCACCTGTGGGTCTCTGGCTGGCAGATTGCATTTATCTTGCTGAGCAACAGAGCTTGTCTGAGCGTCGGCTGGAGCAAGTCATAGCACATCTGAGGCCTGAAGTAAGCACAGTGGGGACAGCGGCAGCCCCCTACACTAGAGTAATGCATCATTAAAGTGAGAAAAGTGAGAGCGCGTGTGTGTATGTGTATATAGTGTGTGTATGTAGTGTATGTGTGGGTGTGAGTGTGAATGAGTGTGTGTATGTGAGAGGGTGTGTATGAATGTGTAAAAAGAAGGTAAACCAGGATGGGGGGGGGGGCAACACTATAAAAGTAGATCAGCATGGGGGACATAACTAGAAAAGGGGTCAGGATGGGGAGCTCACTTCAAAAGAAAACCAGGATCACTACAAAAGGGGATCAGTATGGGGACATCACTACACAATGGGATCGGGATGGGGGACATGACTACTAAAGGGGATCGGGAAGGGGGACATGACTACTAAAGGGGATCGGGATGGGGGACATTACTACCTGATAAGGGCCAGGATGGGGGACATTTCTACAAGAAGGGATCAGGATTTGTACTCTACTACATTGAGCAAACAATTATGGTATTACTAAAAATATCACTTAGTCCTACAAGGGATGCGGCCCCCCGATATAAATTTTTTGCTATGTGCGGCCCACCAACCCAGCCGAGTTTGAGACCCCTGCTCTACAGTTTTTACTCTTAACAGGGGCGTTCTTTGACTAAATACGACAAGCCTTCCTCCTTCTAGTGTGTCTCTCTGAACACTGACACTGTAAACCCTTACTGCACGGTGTCAGTGTGTATTGTATGGAGAATGGGGACACAGCTGTCAATACATTTCCAGGAAGGAAATACATAATGAAATGTTTTATAAAAACAAGATGCTCCAGAGATGTTATCTTATGGGGAACGCTATTACTTACTTAAATAGACACGTTGGAAGAATGAAATGCTCCTATAGATCCTAGAATTAAATTTCACTGAGATGGGAACCCTAAAAGCGTTTCCATCCTAAATATTACAAGCGTGAACCACTAATCCTGAACGATGTACAGGAAGCGCGACACTTCATACAAGGCTGCGGCCGCCAAGGGCCACTTGTGTCCTAATAGAGATAACAGTTTTGCTTGTATGAACCAATAGACACATTCTGAGTCAGAGATACCAAGGAGCTACACACTGGCAGGAATGTGATGACCATCTGGTAAGTGACAAATTGTGCAGTTTGTGCTTTAGTATTTCTATTTTTGGGTGGTTTGTGCAGTGCTTTGACCATGCTATATACCGTACTTACCACAATTTAAAACTTACAATTTGGAACATTTAAACCCCACCATCAGGGTCACCTGAGAAAGCCCCCAAAAGAGCAGAAATGCCACCAAAACAACCAATTTTGAGTATACATTGCTAAATGATTGCCCTTTTGCAGTCAGTTGTTTTAGATGGTCCTGGCTAAATTGTAAAAAATTAGTATAATATCTACTCTACTTTGTTGGTTGTTTAACAAAGGGAACCTATCACATGTAAAAAACTCTCTTAGCCTGCAGATATGGGTTAGTCTGCAAGTTAATACTTTGTAAACCTGCCTTGTGGTTGCACATTGAACGTCGTGCCCAGGAGGAAAGGAAGTTTTAATTCTCCCAGTGTTACGCTTGAGAGGCGTGGAGATGTTACATGGACTCGCAGGACCACTGGTGGAGCAGTGGTAGCTGAATACACAATACTCAAGATGCAGGAGAGTGACTTTAGTAAAACCAAGGATATTTATTTCAGAAAGGTTTAAATATGGAGAAGATGTCTGAGGGGAGGACCTTCTGTATTGTGACACTGAAATCTCGTAGCAGAGCACTGATGAGGTAACCCCTATACAGGGATTCACTCATTACAGCACCAAGAGGTCTGAATGCCGTGAATCCCGGACCACAAGGGCGACTCATAAAGGCTGGACAGTAGAGATGGAGAGACTGTGCAACACTGGCTCTGTCTGTGGAGCTCCGTGTAATCTCGGATAGGCTGGTCCAGCTGGTAGAGGTATCCAGAAGAGAGGCTTGGCCAGCCTGGAGTGAGATCCGGAGCGTGCAGAGGGATTCAAGATAAAGAACTGCCAGCAAGGATTCTGTGAAGATAGATGTATTTGTAACATGCAAAGCAATAGTCTTTCTATCACAGAGCACTGTGAAGTGCAACCTGGACAGTGGCCACTTCCTAGAGAATGAACACGTTGCCCAGGCACTTCCCTTAGGGGAAGGATGCCTTTCATGCACAGAGCAGCACAGCACTTAGTCTGAGAGCCCTAATGAGGAAGAGATGTATTGTTCCTTTAAATGTGTGCAGGAAGCGGCACATGCACCCTAAGAGCATTCCCAGGAGACCTGCCCAGGGGATGCAGGTTCCTAGCAGAGAAGAAAGCAGACAGCTACATGGAGCCATGGGCAGGGTGAGCAGCACCAGTGGAGCTGCGTGATGAGCACCGATCTCCCTGCTTGACAGAGACCGGCCCTGCAACAGGAAGAGAGTGGGTGAGATGCATAGCGCAGCGTGATGGGCGCCGGTCTCCCTGACGATAAGAGACCAGCTCCGGCAATGTTCTGGTTTTAGTCACGGGGTGATTTCGTTCATCGGTTTGTGTATGTAGAGCAGCAGCTGTAGCCATGCCTCCGCACTGACTGACAGCCGATCAGCATTAGAATGAGCGGTCGGTCAGTGCAGGGGTCACAGTTACATTCATCGCTCTCCATACACAGAGCGGTGACTGAACCCACACCAGCGCTGCCTCTGTGACTGAAACCAGAACGCTGCTGGAAGGATTCAATTAATTTCCTCCCAGGAGCGGGATTTAATGTGCAGGCTCTGGGCAGGTTCAGTATGTTATTAACCTGCAGATTAACCACTATCTGTAGGTTTACAGCCTTTTTACATGTGCCAGGTTCCCTTTAAAAGACGTGCCCACTACTCGGATAACCCTTTAGCCATCCGTATATTTATCCCTTTTAAAATAGTAACACTTAACCCTCACCTCCGGTGATCAAGAAAGAGTCTTATGTCATATGAGTTTTGTGGCCAATCAGTGGCCACTTCACTCTTCCTGCTGCTCTCTCTTCCTCCTGATGTATGTGATGCATCCATAGGGGTGGAGTGAAGAGACCACTGATTGGTCACAAAACTCATGTGATATAAAACTATTACGTGATGGGAGAGCAAGTGCATACAGAACTGTAACAGCAGCGGGGGTTGAGTATACTTGTTATTTGAAAAGAGGGAAACATATGGCTTGAGGTGCGGTAGTCCAAGAAGTGAACAAACCCTTTAATATTTGCTTGTTTTTTTTAATATTGTTTACTTTTAAAACTTTAATTTTTGACTTGAATACTTTATTCAGCTTCTGGCTGCATTATTAGAGGACTTTTTTGGGAGGGATGTGGTTCTGCTCATGTAAAATACTCCGGTATCTGAAGCCATTTTCACACCTCAGTTTTATATGTGAAAAACGTTCTGTGTGGACCCATTTTTGGTGTTTTGATAATATTTGTTGCATCCTTTTTTTATGTGAAAAATATGTTTGCCTTTGCTTCTCCTACCAATTACACAGTAGAATATGCACAGATCATGGATGATATAAGTTTGCTTTCCATCTATTTTAATTTTTTTTCCATTGACCTGAATTGTCAAGTTTGATCTGCAACACAGATGACAGTTGGACAAATGATCTCGTATCTCATATCTCTGTTTTTGTTCCTATTGGAGACTGGGGTGGGTCTGCTGGGGACTAGGGAGGGCTTATTGGAGACTGAGGAGGGCTTGTTGGAGACTGGGGATGGCCTGCTGGAGACTGGGGAGGGCTTGTTGGAGACTGGGGATAGCCTGCTCGGGACTGGGTAGAGCTTGTTGGAGACTGGGTGGCCTCTGGGATTGAGGAGGGTGTTAGAGTCTGGGTGTAAAAGTCCATTTGTAACGTTACAGCCAGGTTTCAAAACAAACACGTCACTAGACGGGGGCTTAGCTGCTCCTCCTCACGCTGAATCGTGATATCTAGGTAACCATGCAAAATGCTTGCAGGGTGTAAATTACAAACTGTTGGCATTTTACAGCCTAAAAGTCTGGTAAAAAAAAGTATGAAATCAAAGAGAGTAGATGATGGTGATTCAGAGCGCTAAGGCAAGAGGCAGGGGGAGTTTTTGCAGATTCTCAAACCTTTTATAAAGCTCCTTGTACATGCCGGATTGCAGGCCGGCTTCACATGCAGCCAAACAGCGAGGATCGCTCCTTCCAGGCTCCACACGGTGTTGTGCACGTCTGCACAACCCTCTGGGTGAGTGGCCAATCGGCCTGTAATATTATTAAGCCACTAGACCACCAGGTGTCACACATTGCACTCCTGTATCCTTTATTTTACATGGAAAATAAAAGTAGACATATGAAAAGACACATTGATAGTAATGGGTCCATGATCGATTGGTAAAAATAAAGGATGGCCTAAGTACCAAATAAACTTGTGTGAACAAACCCTTACTTCAAGAATCTCGAGACTGACTTTCACTATGATTGCAATGGTGGCGCTTCACAAAGGAAACCCCTCAGAAGCCCCTCACATTCTTCAGTTTATGGAAGGAATGGGCCACAACACAGAAGAGCAGCAAACCTTTCTGTAATACTTTTTAACTGTTTATGTTCCTCTCTTTTTTTGGCTTGTACTAGAGCATCTCAATGAATTAGAATATCATCAAAACTCTATATCATATTGCGATAATTCAGGGAGCCCTGAAACGCATTGCCTAATAAATCAATATTATATTCACCATTTGATGTCTGGTGGAATACGGCAGCGCAGTGTTTAACCCTTCATCCTCCCTACTTTAATTTTCTGAGATAATGACCTTTGGGTTTTCATTGGCTGTAAGCCATAATCATCAACATTAACATAAATAAACACATGAAATAGATCCCTCTGTGTGTAATGGCTCTACCTACTACAGTCTCTGACAGAATTTATGTCGTTTATCCATGTGATGTAAATAAAAGCTTATAACCTGATGTTAAATTCATCCATTGGTTTTATGAATTACTCTTTTGAAAGCTGAAACCCTCCAAATGTGGCTTAGGTTAAGAAAATAAATTGTCATCAATGCTGAAATATTGATCATTTAATGAACACAAGAATGGTCAGATTTTGGCAAGACAAAAGTTTTGTCGCCCACAGAAGTTTGTGGGTGCTATTAGAGTCATATTTAATATTTTGTGTGACTTCCATGAGCTTGAAGGACTGCATCCATGTGGTTCAATAATGATTCATACAATTTATTAATGAAGTCATCAGGAATAGCAAAGAATGCAGTCTTACATGCCTACCAGAGTTCATCTAGATTATTTGGTTTTGTCTTCCACGCTTCCTCTTTCATCTCCCCAAACATGCTCAATGATGTTCATGTCTGGTGACTGGGCTGGCCAGTCCTTGAGCATCTTGATCTTTTTTTGCCTGAAGGAACTTTGTTGTAGAGATGGATGTATGAGATGGAGCACCATCCTGCTGCAGAATTTGACCCCTTTTATGATTTGGAATATAAGAGGTAGTTAATACTTCTTGATATTTTAGGCTGTTGATATTGCCTTCCACCTTGCAAATGTTTCGCACACCCCATACTGAATGTAACCCCAGACCATGATCTTTCCACCACTAAATTTAACTGTTTTCTGGGTGTATTTTGGATCCATACGGGCTCAAGTAGGTCTCCTGCAGTATTTCCGGCAGCTGTGCTGTAATTCTACTGAAGATTCATCAGAGAAATCCACCTACTGCCACTTTTCCTGCGTTTAGCAGGCTGTGGGACTTTTTATATACACCCACTAATTAACCGATCATTTACTGAGCACAAGTGAGGATGTAAACTAGGACTGAGTGCATTATATGCCCAGGCGATAAAACTTTTGTCTTGCCAAAATCTGACCATTCTGTACTCATTAAAGGGAACCTGACCCTTCAAATCACCCCCAACCCTATTAATACCTGTCCCTGCACCCTAACATATCAGTATTAGTGCTCCTTTTCTGTAAAAAAAAGTGCTCTGTAACATTGGAATAATCAACAATATACACTTACAAATCTGAGACTTCTTGGCTCTGAATATGTCTCAGAGGGCGTCCCCTGTGAGGCTCTAACCCTCCCTAGGTGCTCATTTTCACGCCCCGAATTATCCACCCACTCTCTGTGCTGCTGTGATGTGGAGCTGAAGGCAGGACTAATGATTCGCATTCTGTGAGTGATAGAGAGGGGGGAGGGTAAAGCCTGCACAAGCAGAGCACACAGACAGAGAGAGGTGGATCCTGGAGCTGCAAAACAACACGCCATAAGGGCTAAAGAATATAGCCCCTGCTAATTATAATCACTAATGAGTGAGTATTAAAACGTTTTTATGCACTTTCACAGGATGCTTTTAGGAGGCAAAAGAAGTGTGAGATTAGTGATGGGATGCTGCAGGGACATGTTTTGGTAGCTTAGGAGGCGTTCTGGATCATTCGGGGCGCTTCTTCAAGCAGTGGTACAGGAAGAAGTCGGTATCGTTCAAGAAAAACATGATTTTCATGCAGGACAAAGCTGCATTATATGCATCCAACTACTCCACAGCGTGGCTGGCCAGTAAAGGTCTAAAAGAAGAAAAATAATGACATGGCCCCTTGTTCACTTGATCTGAACCCCATAGAGAACCTGTGATCCCTCCTAAAATGTGAGATCTACAGGGAGGGAAAACAGTACACCTCTGGGAACAGTGTCTGGAGGCTGTGGTGGCTGCTGCACGCAATGTTGATCGTAAACAGATCAAGCAACTGACAGAATCAATGGATGGAGGCTGCTGAGTGTCATCATAAAGAAAGGGGGCTATATTGGTCACTAATTTTTTTGTGTTTTGTTTTTGCATGTCAGAAATGTTTTTTTCTAAATTTTGTGCATTTATATTGGTTTAGTTGGTGAAAATAAACAAGTGAGATGGGAATATATTAGGTTTTAATTAAGTTGCCTAAGGGTATTGCCCACAGGAAGGTTTTGCTGCGTTTGAGATCAGTTTTTTTTTCTTTGTTACTTCAGCAGTTTTTTCTTCATTAAAATGACATCATTCCATAGGATTACAGCTGTATTAATGATTCAAAGCACATTTCCTGTAGAGACCTAAGTGTATATCACGTTACAATATATAAGAGTCTTTAGAGACTTGGAATAAATTGCAATCCAGTCTTGTGATCTACTCGTGTTACAATTCATCAAGATGCAAATCTATAACATCACTTAACGTCTGTAACTTGGGGGATGTCAATCTCATTTGACCCTGAGTCATTTGAGCAGATTCTGTATCAGTTGGTAAAAGTCCCCAGATATATTGAAAATAAGGCTTTCTATATTAACAAGGACCTGCCAGCTCAAAGGGAACAGTTTTTGCTCTTATATAATTCCTGCTGCTTCGGAGTATTCCTTTTTCTTTCTGATTCTACCATACGGTTCCAGAGATATGGGCCTTTTTATTAACTGATGATATTTATAGTGTTTACAAGGGGATGTGCCTAAGAGTAATCATGCAGAGCAGCCTAAAGACATGCCCCTGAGGATCTTGTGCGCCACACTCACATGCAAAGAGCATATCCGGTTACCGCATTGCGGATGTTAGAACCACTCCGAAAACTGCAGCCTGCAAGATTTTTCACACAGGCTGCAGAGCCGGATGCGTTAACCAGATTGCATGTAATGCAATCCAGTTTTTATAATGGGCTCCTATGAGGAGCGTTTCCTGATGCGGTTTTGAGCTTTTAAAAAGCTCAAAACCGGATCAGGATTTGAAAAATCAAACGCAGATGTGACCCCAGCCTAAGTTCTCCAGACGGCGTCAATGAATCAGGCACACACACAATAGATTACACATCCGGAGCAATCCGGTTACCGCATTGCGGCTTCAGCCACACATTTTGCATGAAAAATGTGTCTGAGGCTAATTGCGTCCGGATCTGGATGCAGTGAACGTAATTCTCTATTAAAGTGTGACCCTAGCCTTATACAGAGCCAAGGACTACTACTTCCCTCATCCACCCCACTGCCCTGAGGTAAAGCTCTGCCTGTGGGGAGCTGTAGTACCCAAGGCTGCATCACTATCACCTCAGTGGCTGGGCTCCGGGTTGGGTGCTGCCCTCTAGTGGTATGTGGGGTGTCTGTGAGGGTGTTGTGGTGCAACTGTCTTCCTTATCTTACCTGGCTGCAGTTCCCTATGTGGCCTCCTGGTCGCAGGGGCGCCACATTCCCCCGGAGTAAAACCAGCGCGTGGTGGGTTTAGAGGAAAGTGGGTGGGAAAGAATGTAGATCAGATGACAGAGAGCACAAATAGAGGAGAAAGAGGAGGAAGGAGTTAGTAGGCCAGAGTGAGCCGAACAGCACAGACATCAGAAAGACAGACACACATCCCAGTGGGATTGGGCTTCATGGAGATGCAGAATCCACAGAGTCACAGAAACCATGGAGAGAAAGATCGTACATAGCCGGCATCCCAGGGGAGTGTGAGGAAAGAGACCGGACCAGCAGTACTGGGTCCGAGGAACACGGCAGCACCGACCAACTACCGGCGGTGTAGTTTTCACTAGTTTGGACTGGAGTCACAAGAGTTAGATGGAGTATGGTAACGCCTTGCAAGATAGGGTTACTGCAGACTAGGCATATACCAGAGTGTCGGCTCTGAGGGGAACAGAGATTACATACCGGCTTCCCAGATTAACCGACGGGGAACTTTAACTCCAGGTTGGAGTTCCCAACAAAAGGGTTAGAAGCACAGCAGCAACCACGAGGACCAACAAGGGTCCGAGCTGCCGCAATACTACCCGGAGACAGAACGCAGAGAGAAACAACAGCCTGGAAGGACTTAAGAAGGAGTGAGGGGTCTCAGAGTGACAGCCTGGCTGCAGAGGGTTCAGTGTTACAGGAGTTAACTGACTGTAACCTGTGTTAAGAACTGTACTAGGAACTGCTGTAAATTGTCTGAAGAGCTGACAAGTAAAACCGGTGAACCCTGCCTGAGTGTCCGTGTCTAATTCCAGGTATAAAGAACTGTTATCATACCTTTTATCCTGTCAGGAGCAGCCCGACCCGCGGTGGGCTCATCTATCTGGCTGCAGCCCATCATCCATCCATCCACCTGGCAGAGCAGCGCTGCAGTGGTGGTCCCATTACTGACCACAACCCGTGGGTGGCGTCACGACAAACTTTATCCTTTGTAAATATCCCCTTTATTTGTGAGAACTCGGGACACGGTCCGGACCAGGACCTCCGTGACATCCCCAGCAGTACCCCGGTCCGGTACCAAGTACCCCGTCCCAGTGGGCTCCACACATTCTTACTTTCCATATTCTGCAGTTTGCTTTAAGGTGACCGGGCTTTTTATAGACAATACATTGCCGAGTTTCTCTTAGATTGCTCTTATAATTAGGAAAGTCCTGTGTCTTTAATGCTGTCTCTGCTTTAGATTCATTACTGCTGCTTACATTCTGCGTTTTTTGCTAGAATTCATTTACAAACTTGACTTTGACATATTCTAGTGTGAGCTCATCATCTGGTCGTGCATCTAGTGTAGTGACAAGTGTGTCATAACTTTCTGGAAGACCACTTAATAGTAGTGCAGCTACATTAAAGTCTTTAATATCTTCTCCAATACCCCTGAGACGCTCCACTATCTCTACGGTGTTTCTTATATAGTCCTGCGTATTCAAAAAATTCAACAAATGAGCATTTTCAGTTCTTTCAAACGTATCAAATGATTAGAAACTCTACTGTGCCTAATAATTTGGAACAGGACATTTAGAGTTTTTTTTAAATTTTGAAGATTATACTGTTATCATAGGGAGATTTCTTCAATAAAATTCGATGTATACTATAATGGGTGATGACTTATTACACTGACTGTCATTTGCTCCGACCATTTAGGAAAATCAGAGAAAAAGAACATTTGCATAATAATTTGGAACATGGTGTATAAGATTATCTCAGCACAGGAGATGTGGTATGATCAGACCATGTCCCTGTACGGTCAGACACATCCATTACACATTTAGAAAAATCAGAGAAAAAGAACATTTGCATAATAATTTGGAACATGGTGTATATCTTAAATGTCTCTTTGCAGCATCAGCAGGCTGCTTCTCTTTACATGCACAGACACAGGAAACTGGTTACAGTCATACGGTATTTCTTGTGTGTGAGCCTCTGGGAGTGTCCCTCTTTTTTTTTTTTTTAAACTAACTTTATAAACAGTGGACAAACCTAGCACAACACTTAAGCCCCCGTCACACATAGCGAGACCGCTAGCGAGATCGCTGATACGTCACAGGTTTTGTGACGTAACAATGACCTCCCCAGCGATGTCGCTATGTGTGACATGTAGCAGCGATCAGGCCCCTGCTGTGAGGTCGCTGATCGTTGCACATGGTTCAGGACCATTGTTTTGGTCCTCTGTCTCCCGCTGGTCAGCACACATTGCTGCGTGTGACAGCAAGAAACCAGCGATTAGCGGCCTCACAGGCTGGTAACCATGATAAACCCTGGGTGACTAAGCAGCGCACGCAGCCTATAAACCCGCTGTTTATCATAGTTACCAGCTCCTCCTGCTTCCAGCAATGTGGAAGTGGCTCCCTGGTCCTGTCGCTCAGGAGATCTGCCTGTTTGATAGCTCTCCAGCGACCACGTAGCGACGCTTCAGTGATCCGGTCAGGTCGTTATTGCTGTCAGGATCGCTGGAGCGTCACTCAGTGTGACGGGGCCCTTACACGTACAGGATTGGAGCTGTTGCACTAAATAAATTCCACAAGTTAGAAATATATTTGTGTAGAGCTCTGAACAGAGAGATTTTTCAATAAGAGGTAAATTGTAAATAAATGTTTTCACAACAGTTTACAATTTTATCCAATTTGAGACAATCTTTTTAAAGGGAATGTTGCTGGTTTTAGCTGCTTCCTCAAAGAGCAAAAACAACAACAAGGGAAAAAGAAGAAACAAGGACCCAGCAATACTCACTCCTTGCCATACACACGTCACTGGACATATGGTAAGGTTTTAACACTACTAGGTAGGGACCATACCGATGGGGTCACCTTATCGCGGTGGAATGGCTTGCACATTTTTTTGATCAAAACTACTGGGTGCAGCCGTTCTGACACAGCCAAAGCATTTAGATTTAGCCATGCAGCAGATCTGGGAGAGCTGCATCGCCCACACCAGGCTCTGTATATACAATGTCTATAGACAGAGAGCTTCCCCTGCCCACATTAGGCTCTGTATGTACAATGTCTACAGACAGTGAGCCGCTAATCACAGCAGGGGGCATGTCAAACTTGGGCTCATGCGTTACTGTGTCTGAGCAATGATAAACCACTGGTGCTAAAATAAACATTGCAGGTAAACATCATACTTTGTGATAAGAGACTCATCACTTAATTCTCTGTGTTGACTCCTGCAGCATGCTGTTTCAGATTCATTGCAAAAACTTGCTGACAGATTCCCTTTAGGTTTTGTAGTGTTATCTTGTGAACTTTATTTGATAATTTTTTCTGAATTCTAACAAGGTTAACATTGGACTATTCTTCTTCTACTTTTAACCCTATAATTCCTATTCTGGTATTGAACTCATATTGCTTGACCCTTTGCTTGTCCTAGTATTTTGTTTGGCTTCTGAATTCGGTCCTGACCTTATCTTGACTTTGATCTTGGACTCAGATTTTGCTATTATCCTGTTATTCTCTTGTTTTCACCCTTGGCGCTGTTCAATTATTCTTTCAGCTTGGAAATTCGTATAGTGAAGTCCAGCTCCCTGTATAAGGGTCAAAGAGTAAAAACCAGGGAGCTAATTGGCTCTGCTAAAAAGAGTGACCTGCGCCAAGTGATGGCGGAAACCCTCTGAGCTGACGGAAACTGATACACACAGGTCCGGAAAAATGTTTTTCATGAGACACCTGAGTAATTGTACAGGAAATTATTTCTGCACATGATGTGAGCGCACCGGCTCTGCATATGGTGTGAGCACACCGTGTCAGCCCATGGTGTGAGGGCATCGTCTCTGCACATGGTGTGAGTGCACTGTTTCTTGGAGCTCCTGTGCGCTCAGCACTTCTTCAGGTCATCACAAATCGTGCGGAGATGTTTCTTTAGATCTTTCTGCTATGACCCCCGTTAATAGGATGGTGTTGTAATAATTTGTTAGCAATGGGGAGATATGTTCCCTGAGGGCTTTAAAAATCTCCCCGCTAAATCCATCTAGGCCTGGTGCTTGCCCATTTTGAGAACGACTTATGGTTTGCCTCACCTCTCCTTCTGTTAATTCTGCAATAATTGCATCTTGTTGTTCTTGTGTTTTGGAAGAATGATTTGTTGGAGGAATTTTTTACCTTCTGCCAAATTAGTATATGAGGGTTTATATAATTCTTTGTAAACGTTTTGTAGTATTTCATTGATTTTCCTAGGGTCGGAGGTTATATTTCCCTGGCCGTCTCGTAGTCTATCAATTGGATTTGCCTGCAGACGCCCTTTTGCCAGATCTTGCCGGCAATTTCCCCTCTTTGTTCCCATATGTCAGCAATTCAACTCCTGTGTAGAGCGGTACATCTTCTGTTCCCTCCTGTCAATCCAGGTTTCAATATGTTTGGTCAGTTTCCATTTTTCCCTGTTTTGAGTTGTAGAGTTTAGGCTCAGCAAATTGTGGGTGGGAAAGTAGTGGGATCGTCAGCTCAAGGTAGACACACACCATACCTGATCCATACCTTTGCATAACTCTTTGCCCTCCACCCCTCCAGAACACGGGTCCCTTCCCCAAATAAGGGGCAGATGGGCACTTCCCACCAAAGCCCATCTTCATTAAGGCGCAACATATATCAATTGGCAGTACTCAACACGTTACCAACAGCATCCAGTCACCTTGGGGAGACACCGTCCTGTTTGTAGAAGAAGTGCCTGGGGGGAAAACCGAATCAAGAGCAAGATGTATATGATGCAGTCCATTTCAATGGTCCTTCATCTGCGCCGGCCAGATGCCCTCTGGGGCTTTGGTGTTGAGGTGAAGCTGTCTTCCTCATGACCTCTTCTTCGTTCGTTGCTTTTGGCGCTGCACAGTATTTTCTCCATGTCTTTCTCTGTTTCACTTTCCGATTTTTAGATGAGGTTATCACCATTATTTTGGAAAATCCTCAGTGTCGCCGTGTATTCCAGTGCAAAACTTTTCTTTGCTTGATAGATTGCTGCACATATTTTACTAAAGGCTCTCCTGCATTTTGCCACCTCCGCAGAATAGTCTTCAAATAATAGGAAGTCACTGGTTGGGGATATTATTATTATTATTTGTTCATATAGCGCCATTAGGCTCCATGGCACTTTACATGTGTAAATGCAGATGAGGACAAGAACGTAAAATGACGACAATTGAATCATACAGGTACAGTAGGGCAGAGGATCCTGTTCATGAGGGCTCACAGCCTATAGGGGATGGGTGATGAGACAGTAGGAGGGGGAGAGGTGAGGTTGAGATGGTGTGGCGGATTAGGTCTCAGTGTAGGTTGTAGTTTTGAAGGAAGAAGTGAGTCTTCAGGTGTTTCTTGAAGGTTCCCAGGGAAGGGGAATGCCTGATGTGTTGGGGGAGAGACTTCCAGACTATGGCGGATACACGAGATAAATCTTGCATGCGGTTATGGGAGGAGGAAATGTGAGGGGAGGAGAGAAGTAACTCTTGTGAGGAGCGCAGAGTGGGTAAGGGTAGGTATCAGGAGACCATGTCGGAGATGTATGGAGGGAACAGGTTGTGTATGGCCTTGTATGTCATGGTTAGGGTTTTCTATAGAAATGAGACAAATGTGCAATAGGGTCTTATCTCTATTATTAGAGGTATATATATGGCGACAAGGGCCCGCTCACCTGATCTGGAAGTGTAACCCACAACCAGTATGAACGCTAAGTCTGTAGCTGCTGCTGGATCCACGCATCCACGGGTCACCGCGGTCAGAAATCAGCATATAAGGATGAGGTGTCGTACGATCCGCACTGCTACCAAAGGAAGACCACGACAATGGATCATCTGGTTGAAGTAGTTCTTTAATCCGACGCGTTTCGTGTATGGCCTTGTATGTCAGGGTTAGGGTTTTGAACCAGGACCTCTGGGGAGTGGGGAGCCAGTGAATGGCTTGGCAGAGGGGGGAGACAGGGGAGTAGCGGGGAGACAGGTGGATGAGTCGGGCAGTGGAATTGAGGATAGGTTGGAGAGGTGCGAGGGAGGTAGCGGGGAGGCCAGTGAGCAGGAGGTTGCAGTAGTCGTGGTCAAGGAAAAAACGGATTTGGGTAATGTTTTTGAGCTGGAGTCGGCAGGCGGTGGCGAAGGCTTGGATGTGGGGCTTGAAGGAGAGGGAAGAGTCGAGGATTACCCTGAGGCATTTGGCGTGGGGGACAGGTGAGATTGAGCAGTCATTAATAGTGATGGATTGGTTGGGTGGGGTGGAGAGCGACTTGAGGGGAAGACGATAAACTTGGTTTTGTCCATGTTCAGTTTTAGGAAGTGAGCAGAGAAGGATGAGATGGCGGACAGGCATTGCGAAATTTTGGATAGTAGGGAGGTGATGTCAGAACCGGACAGATAGAGCTGGGTGTCGTCAGTGTAGAGGTGGTATTGAAGGCCATGGGACTCAATGAGTTGTCCTAGGCCGAGGGTGTAAATGGAGAAGAGTAGTGGTCCCAAAACCGAGCCTTGGGGAACTCCAACAGATAGGGGGTAAGATGAGGAGGAAGTATGGGAGTGGGTGACTCTGAAAGTCCGATCCGTTGGGTAAGAGGAGATCCAGGAGAGGGCTAGGTCAGTGATACCGAGAGATTCTAGAATTTGAAGTAGGAGGGAATGGTCGACAGTGTCAAAGGTGGCAGAAAGGTCACGAAGGAGGAGGATGGAGTAGTGTCGCTTGCTCTTGACGGTCAGTATGTCGTTGGTGACTTTGGTAAGGGCTGTTTCAGTGGAGTGGTGGGGTCGGAAACCGGATTGTAGGTGATCAAAGAGGGAGCAGGAGGAGAGGTGGGAGGAGAGCTCGGAATAGACGTGTTGTTCAAGTATTTTGAGGCGACATCTTCTACGTGCTCTCATTATGTCAAACTTATCATTATAGTCTAGGAATTTCAAGATTACTTGACGTGGTCTGGATGTCTGGTCATCAGATCCTCGATTGTGAGATCGTAGGTCTGGCCCAACTCTGGGAACCCTTTCGACCCTACAACCGTGATTAATTCCCAGGGGCATCGGTAGGTCTCTTTTGCAAAGTCTTTGTAGTTCAGCTGCAGGGACTGACTGGGGAAGCCCCACTAGCCTTAGGTTGTTGCACCTTGACCTGTTTTCCAGGTTTCTGACCTTCTCAGACAGGCGGTTTGTTTCCGCCGTTGTCTCTTTCAGCTGCAAGGAGAGCTGTATGTTAGCACCCTCCAGTTGCAAGACCCTCTGCTCCAGCTCCACTATCCGTTCTTTATGTTTGCTCACTTCGTCTTGGAGATGCTGGAGGGCCTTCTTGATAGCCTGTTCCAGGTTCTTTTGGATGTCTGGCATGATGCTACTTGCTACATCAGCTGCCAGTTTGGTAAAGTTTATTGATATCAATCTTTGAAGGCTCTTTCCTGCTACACTCATTTAGGTCTTCAATGTTCTCCTCACTTAGGGTTTTCTGTTGCGAGTTTGTTGCTGGAGTGTCCTCTCCCGCAGGGCTTGGGTTCCCGGTGCCCTCTTCCACTCTGTGGTTCCTGCTGCTTGTTTGCTCGGGGCCCTCTGGCTTTTGTGATCTGCGTGACACGTAGCGATTCATTTGCTTAAGTGGTGACGTAGATGGAGTCAGCATCAGGTCCCTCTGAGATTATCAGTTATTATGTTTCTTGGAAATATGTCATGCTGCAGTACACAGTAGGCACTTGCAGTTATTTCATTTGTTTGTGTGCTAATTTTTTTTGTCCACTAGGTGGAAGCAGAGCTATTCCGTGTCTGAGTTCACAATGGCGACCACCAGATGACACCAGTTTACCTTTTGAGCTGGCACCAAGAGAAATAACCAGTCGTATGTGCTTAAACCCTCTCCTGGGGCTCTGCGTGTCGTTGCTGGAGAGACTGTTTTCTCTCTGCTTAGTCTGATCACAGCCCCCTTTTAGGGGCCCCTTCACAGGCCTCTTTACATGTGTTACCGGGACCGGAGAGAGGTCCTGTAGGATCTACCCTGACCTCTGATAAGTAGATCCCTCCTGTGTTTCCATTGGGGGAAGGGGGGTTGTATGTGTGGCTTGTAGGATTATATCTTTAGTCGCAGTGGATTTTTGCTGTGTGAATAGCAGCCAGTGCTGGCCTTGGGTTCACACGTGGGCAGCAGGCCACAGGACCCTCCAGGTCTCAGAAATGATCAAGGATTGAAGTGACTGACCTGTATAGGTGGTGTGGAGTGGCAGCTGGTGGTAGCCCGTCTTTCTCTTGTGTTGGGGTGGTGGATGTCCGCAGATTTGGCAGTAGGATTCTTGTGGTGTGATAGCTGCTGCTCCATAGGTGTTATATCACATCCCAGCTCAGACTGGAAAACTTTCTACATTTCTGCTTTTTTCAGCCAAGATGGAGTGCAGAGTGTAAATTAAAGGGACACTGTCAGGTCATTTTTCAGTACGATACTGATATTACCCTTGAATAGGGCCTGGGCAGACCTTTTAAAAACATGTAAAATCATTATTGAACACTTTGTAGTTTCCTTGTTATCAGAATTGTCAGATCCTGCAGAGAGCTGCTGGATTAGTCCTCTCCATTATAACCAACCAGGAATAGTCCTGTGCTGTATAAACTGTCATGTAAGTATGCACGCCCTCTCAGCAGCTCTCTCCTCCCTCTCAGCAGCTCTCTCCTCCCTCTCAGCAGCTCTCTCCTTCCTCTCAGTAGCTGTCTCCTCCCTCTCAGAAGCTCTCTCTTCCCTCTCAGCAGCTCACTCCTCTCTCTCTCTCCCTCTCAGCAGCTCTCTCCTCCCTCCTCCTCTCTTCCTCCTCTCTCCTCCTCTATTCCCTCCTCTCTCCTCCCTCCTCCCTTTGCTCCAAGTGCAGTATAGTGTCAGTTTACATTGGAGCTTCTGTTCTGTTGAGGGCACACAGGGAGAGAGCTATAACAGATCTGCCTTATCTAGACTCCATTTGTTTCTCTAAGCCAGTATCCCTGCTGTGACAGTTTTTGTGTTGTATTTGACCTCTTGTGATGCTGCAAATACAGAGAGTAGAGAGGAGAATACAGCCCCCCCCCACTGATCTCCTGTGCAGTGATGTGAATATGTGACATGAATATTCATCCTATGGGGAGTGGACAGCAGAGAACTAAGTGGATCATTCTCTGTGAGTGACAGATGGAATGAATTTCTTTATTTGTAGTTTATAGAAGATAACAGGGGAATATAAATAAAAGAAATACATGAATAGAGAGAGTTTAAAGGGAGGAATTAGAAAATGATATCAGTTACACGTGGATTTTTGACCTGACAAATTCCTTTTAATGATGAAAAAATTAACTTTTTTGAATTTACCAAATAGCTGCAATGAAACCAAAGAATCAAAAGTGTAAAGTGGTCTGAAAACTTTCCGTACTCACTGTATATGATCTGTAATGTGCAGCTGATCTATATTATATGATCTGTAATGTGCAGGTGATCTATATTACCAGTATATGATTTATAATGTGCAGGTGATGTATATTATATGATGTGTAATGTGCAGCTGATCTATATTATATGATGTGTAATGTGCAGGTGATGTATATTATATGATGTGTAATGTTCAGCTGATCTATATTATATGATGTGTAATGTGCACGTGATGTATATTATATGATGTGTAATTGTGCAGGTGATCTATGGTGGTCTGGGACCTTAAGCCCCCTCTGACTGATCAGATGTAAATGAAATATTTCAGACCGTCGTTATTAACAGCAGATCAGTAGCGTAGCTGGCGGGGGGGCAGGGGGGGCGAGCGCCCCGGGCCCCCCGGCATGAAGGGCCCATTGGGGCTGAGAGGTCACCTGGGCCGCTGAGCGGCCGCGACGCCGTGGACAGGGCAGTATTTGCCCTTAGGCACTCGTAGGCGCCGGGATGCGGGAGGGCGGCAGCTGAACAAGTTTTTTTTTTTTTTTTTTTTAATTAACCTCCGGGGTCTGGTTGGACCACCCCGCCCCCTAAGCCCCGCCCACTCATCAGCCCACGCCCGCCCCCCACCTCAAGTATTGCTGCAGGGGCCTCCCACGTCATGGAGTAAGGACTGGAGGAGGACTTGAAAGTTCCCGGGCAGCCACATTGCCGGTCAGCTCAGCGACAGCGGTATGTGAAATGAGCTGGGCGGCGGGATACATAGCTCTGTGTGCGCACTGACCACGATGTCCTGGCACGGAAACTGCCTGTCTGTGCACACTACAGTCAGTGCCAGCCAGGAAATGGTTGGTAGACAGTGCGGGGATGTGATCCCCTGCAGTCACACAGTCATAGATGCACTGTGTGCTGGATGTCTGGTGCTACCTGGTGCCACCATACTCAGGAATATGAAGCTCGGGTCTCCCTGTGCTGCAGCACATTCACTGCTGCTTAGTCAGAAGAAGGGAAAGTGAAAGTCCTAAGTGCGCTCCCGACCTGTGCCTGCAATGGAGATACAGATAGCACTGAGCACTGCAGCACCAGGCAGGGAAGTGCTGATCTCTGGACAGGCTGTGTGGCCTGTGCCAATAACTCTGCCTCATATCCTGGTGATTGCTGCACTGTCCACTGTTATATCTATAACTCCATCACAGGCAGAGGTCAGAGCGCACTGTTCACCTCCTCAGCAGATCCTGACATTGAGATGAGGTGAGCTGCTCTCCTGACATGATGGAGCTACAGATAACACTGGACAGCAGCACTGGCAGGACAGGGGACAGAGAGATCCCCACATCCAGTGATTTGTGGCTCAGGTGTAGTGTCAGAGAGGTCATAGTCCTGCTCACCTCTGCTCTTCTGTTAAAGGGAACCTGACCCCCCCATGGGCTGACTGGCAGATCTTGCCCTGGGGGGCAGCCAAGTGAGAAGCAGGGGGGTGGATCGCTAGCAGTCTGGAGGCCATGTGAGGGGACCGAGGAGAAGAGGACAGAGGCGCAGGGGGACCAAGGAGAAGAGGATAGAGGTGCAGGG
Source organism: Allobates femoralis (assembly GCA_033576535.1). NCBI lineage: Eukaryota > Metazoa > Chordata > Amphibia > Anura > Aromobatidae > Allobates > Allobates femoralis. The sequence goes on along the minus strand of JARQOC010000010.1, from coordinate 77,572,982 downwards.
GACCAAGGAGAAGAGGACAGAGGTGCAGGGGGACCAAGGAGAAGAGGACAGAGGCGCAGGGGGACCGAGGAGAAGAGGACAGAGGCGCAGGGGGACCGAGGAGAAGAGGACAGAGGCGCAGGGGGACGGAGGAGAAGAGGACAGAGGCGCAGGGGGACGGAGGAGAAGAGGACAGAGGCGCAGGGGGACGGAGGAGAAGAGGACAGATGCGCAGGGGGACGGAGGAGAAGAGGACAGAGGCGCAGGGGGACGGAGGAGAAGAGGACAGAGGCGAAGGGGGACGGAGGAGAAGATGACAGAGGCACAGGGGGACGGAGGAGAAGATGACAGAGGCGCAGGGGGACCGAGGAGAAGAGGACAGAGGTGCATTGGGACCGAAGAGAAGAGGACAGAGAGGCAGAAGGACAGAAACAGAGGGGCAGAAGGACAGAAACAGGGGGACCGAGGAAAAGAGAACAGAGGTGCAGGGGACAGAAACAAGGGGACAGGAGAAGAGGAAAGAGGGGCAGAACGAGGGGGACAGAGGAGCAGCAGGAGGGACAGAGGAGAGGAGGACTGGGGTGCAGGAGGACAGAGGAGCAGCAGGAGGGACAAAGGAGAGGAAAACGGGGGTGCAAGAGGACAGAGGAGCAGCAGGAGGGACAGAGGAGCAGCAGGAGGGACAGAGGAGAGGAGGACGGGGTGCAGGAGGACAGAGAAGAGGAGCATGGGGGTACAGGAGGACAGCCGAGCAGCAGGAGGGACAGAGGAGAGGAGGACGGGGTGCAGGAGGACAGAGGAGAGGAGGACGGGGGTCCAGGAGGACAGCCGAGCAGCAGGAGGGACAGAGGAGAGGAGGACGGAAATGCAGGAGGACAGAGGAGAGGAGGACGGGGGTGCAGGAGGACAGAGGAGAGGAGGACAGGGGTGCAGGAGGACAGAGGAGAGGAGGACGGGGGTGCAGGAGGACAGAGGAGAGCAGGACGGGGGTGCGGGAGGACAGTGTAGAGGAGGATGGGGGTGATGGAGGATAGAGGAGCAGCATGAGGGACAGAGGAGAGGAGGATGGGGGTGCAGGAGGATAGAGGAGCAGCAGGAGGGCAGAGGAGAGGAGGACAGAGGTGCAGGAGGACAGAGGAGAGGAGGACGGGGGTGCAGGAGGACTGGGGCTGTGGCTGGCGCTGTGTGTGGTGATATTGGCAGCTGTACCGTGTGTCTGCCTCCATGCAGCTGCTGCCACCTTTCTGTGTTGTCAGGGTGTGGCATGCTGGGAGTTGTAGTTCTTCTGCCTGTCCTATATGATTTCTGGGCAGTGTACGTGTGATTATTGCTGGTCACCTGGGCTGGGGGCCCACTCATGATGTTTCGCCCCCCTTGTGTTGAACCCCTAGCTACGCCTCTGCAGCAGATCATTGGGGTGCTGGACCCTATGGAAGTGATAGTGGTGACTTTTCCTGAGCATTATGATGTGCACACATTATACATTCCTTGCTTACTTAGTTTCCAGAACATATAAGTTCTATAAATTTTCTATAAAAAAGACCCCAAATACAACAAATAAAACCCCATTTCATACAAATCTGCATAACCCAAGTGCCTCGTGGCCCCATCTTTGGGGCATCACCTCAAAAAATATCCACATAAGCAAGTAGTGATCAGCTTCATAGATCATCATTACACAAAGTCACTTCTGCTCCTGTCATCTCAATACACAACGTCTTACTATATTCACAGTCAGAATATTCATGAATATTCACATTGCTGTTGTTAAATAATTGCCTTTATTGTTTTAGTTTTCATTTCCAGGTAGAACAAGAGCAAGAGTCTTACATTATATCACAGAGTATAGGAGAACCTGCAGCTTCACCTGTGTAATACAGATCAGATGGGAGAACCCATGTTACATCTGGCACTATGTGAAATGGTGAAGTGTGGACAATGTTTGCTGCTGGCGCCATCATGTGGCCAAAGAAGGAGAAACAAAACTTTCAATTTATACTTGGAGTTATTTTTCTGCATTGTGAATTTCTTCATGTTTTATGATCTTTGTTCATCTTTTCCTTGCAGATTAGTAAGGTAAACGCACCTGTGGCCTACAGAATTGACAGGCAGACTTTGCATTTTCCTGGCTGTCAAATCATAGGTCATAGACCCGTGCACTCTCATACTGGAATTTTTATCAGCCATTATATCTATCTGTAGAATTTCTGTAACGTTCTTCCTATTTTCTGCAGCAATAGTAACAGCACTAATAATGATAATAATAATCATGTGACTAGTGATTTAATACAAAATTGTAGCATAATGATCTTATTTGCTGTGTGTACCTATAATAATAATAATAATAATAATAATAATAATAATAATAATAATAATAAAAAATCACTCCAGGAAGGGATACATTTTAACTTCACTGTTCTGGATACAAGAGCATCTGGTAAAAGAGAAATTGCAGAATATGTGAGTGTCGCTACTCTGTGCATAGGTGCGGACAAGTGTATTCTTTCCTCATTCGAGAAAATTGGATCAATTTATGGTAATCACTTTCTGATCAAAGTGGGATCTGATTTTTTCTCCATTATGTTCAGTCCATGGAATTTGGACTCAGATGTCATCTAACTCATTGACTTTTATGGTCGAGTGCGATCCAATAATCAGTCTCAACTTGAACATGCTGCAATTTTTTCTTCAGACCGACTTGGTTCTTGGAAAAAGACGGACTTATGTGCAGCCCCATAGAATAAGGCTAGGGTCACATTTGAGGCTGCCAGACCCGCTAAAATCTTGAGAAAACAGCTGCAGCATTTTCCTGTACACTGATGAAAAGCGGCCGTCATGCAGCTCTGTGTGTGGCTGTAACTAAGGTACACGACGAAGGTAACTAAGGTAATCCGAACCTCCCACTCCCGGCTCAAAGACTTCTCCCGAGCCGCACCAATTCTTTGGAACGCTCTACCCAAAAAAATTAGATGTATCCACAACTTAAATAGTTTTAGGCGATCCCTAAAAACGCATCTCTTTAGGATGGCCTATCATGATCCCTAGTCAGTCATCTAGACATAGCCTATCCGCTCTGCCTCAAGTGGATCACATATAACGGGTTGCGGCCACTTATTCTGCTCCTATCTGTTCCCCATCTCCTCAAGTTGACTATACTTTGATTGCAAATGAGCACCTATACCTTGTCACCCCCACCTCATTGTTAGATTGTAAGCTCTTATGAGCAGGGTTGCCATTTTTTGCTCCAATTACTGTATTATGTTATGCTTTGTATTGTATTGTTTTTGGCATTGTATTGTATTTTCTACTTGTTTCTCATGATTGTTTAAATGTGAGCTTTGTATTGTGAATGTGAAGCACTGCGGAATATGTTGGCGCTATATAAATAAAAATTATTATTATTATTATTATTATTATTATTACACGACGGGTTTCTATGGGGCCCCATTACCAGGCAGCGCTTGCCGTTAACGCTGTCCAGTATTAGCGGTTCCTGGAAACCTGGGTCCCAAAACAAGTCTGACCCCAGCCTTAAGGTACCGTCACCTCACAGGAGCGCGCACTTTTTTGGTGCGCTGCCAGAGTTGCTGTTGTGATGTGTTGCCGGCGATATTGCTGCGTGTGACATCTGTGATCTTGCCGGCAACTATCGCTACCAAGGTTAAACTCTACCCTGGCAGCGATCCATAACATGGGGAGTCTATGGGGGAAGTTGCCGGCAACATCGCAGTTGCGGCGTCACACTGGGCGTTGCAGGCAGATCGCCTGAGCAACATCGCCAGGTTTCAGGACATTGTCCTGAAACCTGGCGATGTTGCTGAAGCAACTATCGCCGTTGATATCGCCCTGTTACACGGGGTAACGCACTGGCGATGTTGCCGCAACTTAGCCACGCCCCTCAGTTGCCGGCGATGTGGCCGGAGATGTTGCCCCGTGTGACGGTACCCTTAGTGATGAGTGAGCACTACAATGCTCGGTGCTCAGTACTCATAAAAACATTTTGACGCTTGGACAGACGCGACTCTTGAGTACCGAGTATAGTGGAAGTAAATGAGCAGATTGAGCATTTTCCAGACGTCTTCAGGAAAAATGCTGGCGTTCCCCCATTGACTTCAATTATACTTGGTAAACGAGTCGTGCCCGTCCGAGCATCCAGCTACTCGTTACGAGTACCTGAGCATGGTAGTGCTCACTATTAGTAGTATATTAGGGATTTGATTATTATAGAATTATTTACTACACAAGTAAAGATTTATCCAAAGCTTCTCAAACATGTACCATACGTTACATTTATTATATAAAGTTACGTCTTTAAAGCAATTATCTAAATAGCATTGGAAAGTTGACATGCAGAATGTGTTTCCAAAGAGGTGTTGTTTTTGGCGTGGCTGAGCCTCTAACTGGAGCGATTTACATACAGCAAACAGAACTGTCCTGCCTGTTTTAGCACAATAGAAAAAGCTGAGTGTACTAACTAAAGACATTCTCATCAAGTAAGCATTCTAAATGATTTTGCACATGAAGCGTCTTTCGCTTTCCTTTTCCTTCTAGCTTTGCAGACTTCTGCATTGGGAGGTGAAGGGGCCCGGAGACTTCCCGCCTATAGATATTTGTTGGTCTTGTGTGCAGGTATCACATATCTTTCCAACTGAATAGAATCGCCGGTTGCACAACGCCAGCTGCTTGCACACTCGACTCACAGATATCTGTAGATGTGACACCCAGCTCACCTCCACATACAGAAGTGAGCAGGGCCAGATTACACCTTCATAGGATTTATCTTGAGGCCCTGTCTCACGCTTCAATGGTTGAACGATGTGATCAACGATCCGACTAAGGCGGCCGTCACACGCTTCAATTTAATGCACGATATCGCTTAAGCAATCTGCTTTTTGATCGTTTAAGCGATATCGTTTGTGCATCGCTGCGTGCAATCAAGCGATTTTACAATGTAAAATCGCTTGATCGTTAGATCGCAGATTGGTGAGCCGGAGCTCATATCAAGTTATAATCGCTTGATCAATCTGCATCATCGTGGTGTGTGACACCACGATGAACGATCTCCCAGCGGCAGAGCCTATGCTGGGAGATGGTATCTATGGTAAACGTCGGGTTACTAAGCGCCGCGCGGCGCCTAGTTACCCGATGTGTACCATAGTTACCAGCGATCTCGCTGCTCCACATCGCTGGTGAGTCTGTCTGTGTGACAGCTCACCAGCGATGTGAGCGATATTGTTAGCGATTGCGCGTGCACGTGATTGCTAACAATATCGCTAGCGATACTGAACCGTGTGACGGCCGCCTTAAGGCCACTTTACACACACAGATATCTGAGTCCAATATCTGAACAGATCTCTGGTTGCAGTGAAAACATGGATACGTTGCTCCATGTTGTACACACCCACAAAATGGAACAATGTATCCATGATTTCATTGCAACTAGAGATCTGTTCAGATATTGGACTCAGATATCTGTGTGTGTGAAGTGGCCTTTAGATCGCTTGAACGTTGTTCAATGATCGCTAGTGAAATGTCTTACATATAGATATCATTAACGACGAAGCAACAATCCTGCGACAAGCAAATGATACTTGCAGTCATTAGCTCGCCTACGTCCTTCACTTCTCAATAGGTGAAGTCGTTAATGACATCGTTATCGAGGTGTCACACACACCCATGCTGCAGGTTGAACGAACGATCATCGTTCACAAACCTCCCATCAACAATCTGCCCGATTATCGTTGATCGGATGTACATGTCACACTGAACGACGTCGTTACAACGACTGAAAACCTGTGAGGTACTAACAATATTGTTAACAATATCGTAGTTTGAGACAGGGCCTTAAATGAGATTTTTTAAACATCTTTCTTATTGACAAGTTCTCTCTGGATTTACAGCTTTAGCCCTATATATATTTATTCACTTATATAGCGCCATTCATTCCCCATTTACTTGAGCAGGGCTGAGCCGCGGTGTTAGACGAGCCAGGTGCAGTGCTGGAATTAGAAAAATAATGTCACCTCTAATGTCGTCGTGTCATCCGATCAGAATGTCTCTTATCTGGCAGCTTCAAACCATAAGCAATACAAATGCACAAAGCGAAGAGGAAATGCAGAAATAATGTGACAGCCGTTAACCATTCATAGAAGCGATGGGTGTTCATTAAACACGTCCAGGTATGGCTGTGCACTCGGCAAATATTTGAGATGCAAGGTTATGTTTAGTGAGTGTTCATAGAAACAAGGGACTTAGTAAATATTTGAAGACATAAATGGCAAACAATTTGGCAATTGATAAAGTTTTAACACAAAAAACGTGGTAAGAAAACTTCGCTGTACATAGAACATGTGAGCTTCCAGGACAGGCGACATCATAATTCAGCAATATATTATTCATGTACTGCTACCTACAAAGCTATGACTCAATCATAACTCAGGAAGAATAAATCCGCACCCATGATAATTAAGGCTTCTACATTCCAGGACTTTTAATATTGATAACAAAGGTCATTAACATCAGATGGGTAGGGACTGATTCATCCGTTCACCATATGCATATGGCTCAGCCCCCTCCGGTTAGTCCCGCCCCTTCCTAATGTGCCAGATGCATATGGCTCAGCCCCCTCCGGTTAGTCCCGCCCCTTCCTAATGTGCCAGATGCATATGGACTCAGGGTTAAATCCTGTCCCATGTGATAATATAAGGCTCTGCATTCGAGCACTTTTCTAATTCGATGAACATATGGTCATAGCATCATGGTAGGACTGTTCATCCGTTCAACCAATGCATATGCTTAGCCCCCTCAGTTAGACCCGCCCTTCCTAATGTGCCAGATGCATATGGCTCAGCCCCCTCCGGTTAGTCCCCCCCTTCCTAATGTGCCAGATGCATATGGCTCAGCCCCTCCGGTTAGTCCCGTCCCTTCCTAATGTGCCAGATGCATATGGCTCAGCCCCTTCGGTTAGTCCCGCCCTTCCTAATGTGCCAGATGCATATGGCTCAGCCCCCTCGGTTAGTCCGCCCTTCCTAATGTGCCAGATGCATATGGCTCAGCCCCCTCTGGTTAGACCCGCCTCTTCCTAATGTGCCAGATGCATATGGCTCAGCCCCCTCCGGTTAGTCCCGTCTCTTCCTAATGTGCCAGATGCATATGGCTCAGCCCTCTCCGGTTAGTCCCACCCCTTCCTAATGTGCCAGATGCATATGGCTCAGCCCCCTTCAGTTAGTCCCGCCCCTTCCTAATGTGCCAGATGCATATCGGCTCAGCCCCCTCCGGTTTGTCCCGCCCTTCTTAATGTGCCAGATGCATATGGCTCAGCCCCCTCTGGTTAGTCCCACTCCTTTATTACACCCTATTTATTATTATTATATCCAGAGGTGCAAGAGACAAAAGACGCATAAGGTCTTATCTCAATAAAAAGGGGATAATAATGATTGTAAGTGCTCACCTGAGCTAGTTGTGTAAACCCACAACCATTTATACAATAATACAGCTGCCACTGGATCCACGCTCCCACGTGCAGCGTGGCGCATAAACCAAATCAAGGACAGTGCCCCAAAGACCCACGCTGCTGTAGGGAATCCAGGACCACAAAATGGTCTGATGAATGGTGTATTTATTTCCAACGCGTTTCGGAGCTCACTTTGCTCTCTTCAGGGATACAATCATCCTCCATTGTATCCCTGAAGAAGGACCAAAGTGAGTTCCGAAACGCGTTGGAAATAAATACATCATTGCATCAGACCTGTTTGTGGTCCTGGTTTCCCTACAGCAGCGTGGGTCTTCGGAGCACTGTCCTTGGTTCTATTTATTATTATAACCTGGGCAATGCTCCCTTCATAACTTCACCCTCTGTATGCACATGGATCCGCCCCCTCTGGTTAGCCCCTCCCTTTTATTACACCCCCTTTATTATTGTAAAGCCGGGTAACGCCGGTTGTACAACCTGTTTTTACATATAACTAAGCCTGTAGGGCTGCAAATAGCTAAATAGGAGCAACTATTTTTAATGGGAGTTGCATTAATCTAGAAAGATGGTAATTAATATTATATTTCACACTTATTTCCCCCATCTGCAGTTGGGGTTCAGTCTGGGACACAAATAGATTAATTACAGTCCCTGACATCATATTTGGAAAGTGATATTCCATAGACATGTAGAGACTTGTGTCCTTTAATCATTGCTATAGAAAGGGACGTAGGTGATGAAACACAGTAATGTAACAGTTGTAACATAACAATCACCGCATCTGTTAAAGGCATATTATTTGACAATCCCTTCTCATTCCCCATGTGCACCCATATAAAATAAAAAAGCCTATACTCACCTCCGGTGCCGGTGCAGTTCCAGCGATATCGGAACTCACATTCCCGGGGCCCACATGGCTGTGATATGACACTCAAGCCCCGCCACCAATCACTGCTTCCTTCTCCCCGCCTTTGGATGGTAAGTAATTAAGAGGAAGTGACTGGCAGTGGCAGCATTCACTTTCTGTGAATAACTTAACTCTCTGAAGGTGGGAAGAAGGAGCAGTGATGATCGGTCACGGGGCTCACGTGTCATATCACAGCCATGTGGGCCTCGGGAATGTGAGTTCGATATCGCTGGAACTGTACCGGCACCGGAGGGGAGTATAGGCTTCTTTGTCTTTATGTGGACAACATGTGAATGAGAAGGGGTTGTCCAAGTAATGGTCAACACCTTTAAATAGTTTAGTTACTCAAAAGATAAATTGATATCCTTCCACATGTACATTACACATAAATCACCTGGATATAACAATACATTTGTAAGTTTTAGCTTCTGCATTCAAATAAGATATTCAGCCTTCTGACATTGAAAATGTCATGCAAATGTTACGTCCGTTACACTGGAATTCACCTATGGTGTTTCATGGTGCTCCATATGTTTTTATCGTTGTATGTGGCTTATACAATACAGATCTTCTGAGTCGATCGTCTGAAGACACAGAGATGTCCATCACGGATAACAGCATCTCCACCGGATGACTTTTTTAACATTCCACATGGAGTTGCTGTTACAAGTCATGAGCATCAGCATATTGCAGGGTAGAAATCATTACCGTCATCGTCCCGAACTGGAGAGACAAGAACAGCAGTCAGGGTCACATGGTGGAAACATTGTTATTCTCTTATACGCTTTTTTTTTTTTTTTTTTATACTTTATTCCCAATATATTGCCCCATATTAAACAGCATTATATTTGCCCAATGACATAATATGTGTTATAGACCGATCACATAGATTTTCTTCAAGTAAATAAATAATCTACATAATGTAGGAGCTATAAATCATCCATGGGGAAAGAAGATATAGTAGGGAGTATGTCATGCTTGGAAAATATAAGTAATTGGAGGCCAAAGGTTGAGAGATTTGTGCACTAATATGAAATATCAAATGTTTGATCCATTCTCTTCTGAGCATTGTATCGCTCATCCACATCTTGGTGCTGCAGGTAAAACCTATGTAAGTGTCTCATCACCCCTATTCTTGATGTTAGAAATCTCTATTACCTCAATGGATTGTTGTCTATTTGTGTTATTGGGGTTCATTCCCATGGAAGAAAATCCGCTGTGGATTGGATTCCCTTGATTAGGCCTCTACTTAAGCATGGTAGCTCCTCTATCCGGTGTCAATCGTACACTTACTGCTGCCTGTGTGAGACTGAAACTCTCTGTGCTCAGTGCCTGACTTATTTCCCTTATCTCGACTTTGACGATTTGCCTGTGACCTGACTACTCTTTTGCCTTCTCCTGACCCCAGCTCATGAATTGGATTTTATCTCTGTCTACCCCTTGTTGTACTGCACCATTTCCAGGGCCTGACCTCTGATTGTTTGACCTTCCTTTACTTATCCAGTAAGTAGTATTATAATATTATTGCTATCTGTAATTGTAGTCTTATCTCTCCACTTCTGGGACTAATTATTACTGCAGTGACTCGCGTCACACTCCTGAATCCTAAAATCCCAGAATTGTGAATGATTTTTCAAATTCTCATTCACGTCCTACATAGAAAATTGACAGCATAAATTGACTGGAGAGGGAAATGCGTGAAAATCCACAAAATCTGCAGTGGAAAAGTTCATTGTAAATGTACCCTGAATGTATTAAGTTTAAAGGGAGTCTAGTCAGCAGGTTTTTGATAGGTCATTTGACAGCAGCATGATGTAGGCAAAGACCCCTGTCCAATGATGTATCACATAGATTACTGGCTGAAGCCATTCTGACACAATCAGGCATTTAGTTTTAGGAACACAGTAGAGCTGTCCTGCCACACCAGGCTCTGTATTTACAATGTCTATAGAAGGGAGCTGCCCGCCCACAGCAGACTCTGTATGTACAATATCTATAGACAGTGAGCTGCCCACCCACACCAGGCTCTGTATATACAATGTCTATAGACAGAGAACTGCCCCACCACACCAGGCTCTGTATGTACAATGTCTATAGACAGAGAGCTGCCCCTGCCCACACAGGCTCTGTATATACAATGTCTATAGACAGAGAGCTGCCCCCCACCCAACCAGGCTTGTATATACAATGTCTATAGGCAGAGAGCTGCCCCCGCCTACACCAGGCTTTGTATATACAAGTCTATAGACAGAGCGTTGCCCCCCCACACAGGCTCTGTATATACAATGTCTATAGACAGAGAGTGCCCCCACCCACACCAGGCTCTGTATATACAATGTCTATAGACAGATAGCTGCCCACCCACCCAGGTTCTGTATATACAATGTCTATAGACAGAGAGTGCCCTCGCCCACACCAGGCTCTGCATATACAATGTCTATAGACAGAGAGCTGCCCGCCCACACCAGACTTTGTATATACAATGTCTATAGACAGAGAGCTGCACCACCCACACCAGGCTCTGTATATACAATGTCTATAGACAAAGAGCTGCCTCCGTCCACACCAGACTCTGTATATACAATGTCTATAGACAGAGAGCTGCCCACCACACCAAACACTGTATATACTATGTCTATAGATAGAGAGATGCCCCCACCCACACCAGCTATGTATGTACAATGTCTATAGACAGAGAGCAGCCCTGCCCACATCAGGCTCTGTATATACAATGTGTATAGACAGAGAGCTGCCCCCGCCCACACCAGGCTCTGTATATACAATGTCTATAGACATAGAGCTGCCCCCACCACACCAGACTCTGTATATACAATGTCTATAGACAGAGAGTTGCTCCCACATCAGGCTCTGTTGTACAATGTCTAAAGACAGAGAGCTGCCTCCACCATACCAAGTCTGTATATACAATGTCTATAGACAGAGAGCTGCCTCGGCCCTCACCAGGTCTCTATAGAGATTGTACATTGATAGTGAGCTATCCATCACAGCAGGCGGCATGTCGGACTACCGTGCGTGTGACTTTCTAGTTTTGTAATGGTAATCACAGGGTAATAAAGTCTTTAGTTTACAAAAACAATTACACAGACCCTGACAACAGTAGCACAGTTGATTTTTGTTTTTTAACCCCTGCAGCATTCTGACCTCAGCTTGCATAGCAAAAACCTGCTGACAAATTTCCTTTAAAGTTGGGATAAAGGAAAAATATGAACATTTTTATTATTCATTATTATAGCGCCATTTATCCCACGACGCTTTACATGTGAACAGGGGCATACATAGACAATTACAATAAACATGACCAATACAAGCAGGAGATGGGACTCACAGTCTGCAAGGTTGTAATGTTCAGGAGTACAGGTAAAAAATACACTATATAATATATATATATATATATATATACACAGCTCTCCCCACATATATGATAATACAGTAATTATATATATATTTATATATATATATATATCATGTGTGACTGTTTACGGTACGGCCTCATCTGCAGGATCCATTGGTTATTTGTTGACCTTACTCAATCTACAGATACTGCATAGATGGGTGAGTCATGGGCACCATTCTTCAGAAAAACTGCTTCTCTTATCCCCCTTCTCTGTAATACATTGTTGGTTGTATATCTGAGCCCAGGACCAAGATATTAAGAACAGAATTCCTCATTTTGAAGTGAACCTGTCACATGAAACAAAAATATTAACCTGCAGATATGGGCTTAATCTGCAGGTGACTAGTATTCTGAACCTGTCCAGTGATGGTACTTTCAGCCCCGCTGCCAGGAGGAAATGAACTTATTCCTCCCAGCAGCTTTCGGCTTTCAGTCATAGTGGTGTGTCCGGAGCAGGTTCACTGACTGACAGCCGACCCTAGTACTGAGGGAGCTGTCAGTCAGTGTCGGGGTGTGGTTACAGACACCACTCTCTCCACACACTGAGCAGGGCATCCCCCATGGCGGTGAACTCTGCTGAGAGGGATAAAGTTCATTTTCTGCCAGCAGAGGGGCTCTAAGTGCTGACACCGCACAGGTTTAGAATGCCATTAACCTGTAGATTAACCCCATATTTGCTGGTTAATAATATTTTTTCACATGACAGGGTCCCTTTAAAGTTTTATCTTGTCCTGCAGTTTTTGGTTATGGTGGATTCAATATACATTTGTTCAATACAAAACGTGACTGATATAAAGTACAGAGAATAATCTAATAAGTAGAGACATATTATATTTATATTTCAGTTCATCATATATGGAGACTTTCTCTTGTAGAAATTGTGTCATTTCCCCTCCATAGATGAAGACATTTGGCAACTTTTAGGGTGCGTGCACACGATCAGTGTACGCAGCGTTTTGGACATTGCCGCTGCGTCCAAAACGCTGCGTAATACAGTAATAGCAAAGTGGATGGGATTTCAAGAATTCCCATCCTCACTATGCGTAACCCGCCCGCAGCGTCTTTGGAGCTGCGGTGCAGGTTGCCGGGAGTCCGCTCCTCTGCAGCATGTTCATTTCATGGTGCGGAGTCGGAAGCGGCTCCAATCGGGTGACTGCAGGGAGAAGCCACCCACACCCGCCGCACATGGTGAGTGCAGGGCGGCTGCAGTCTCCCTGCGGCCACCCGCGGCTCCACTCAGGTCCGGAGGAGCTGCGTTCAACACACAGCTCCTCCGGACCGTGTGCATGGACCCTTAGTGGAATTTGTATCTTATTTCTTGTGTTTCCTCCTTCACTGTGGGGTAAGATGATAAAGGAGCAGTGAGCTAAGGGCTTGTTCACGTGTTGAATTTATACCTCTTTTTTTTCTGCTCATTTTTCAAGGGTAAAAAAAGCTGCAGTTTACAGCATCATTAAAGTGAATGAAATCTTATGCACATGCTGCTTATTTTCTCCTTGAAGATTTTAACCATCAAAGCGTGTTTTCAAATCATATCAATTCTTCAGCGTTTTTGCAGAAAATGTCACCAATCCAAATAAATGGGAGGAAAAAATGCAAGTATAAATGCAGGAAAAAAGGCAAGTCAAAATGCATCAAAAAGCGTTTATCCTGGCAATGCTATGATTTTGCACGTATTCAGATGGAAAAGTAGATGGGCGACAGGCCAATATGAAGAATGGATACTGCCGTCTCTTTTTCTAAATCGGAAGGAGCACTCAAGGTCAAGTTGCCAGAGTTGAAGATACTTATTACTAGTGATGAGCGAGTGTAATCGTTAATATTTGCTGCTCGCATGGATAGTACAGTGTTGAGGATACTCGTTATTCGGCGAGTATCGCTGCTGCTCGTGAGTGATGTGTCCATCATTATAGATCTGACACATATTGTTGGCTCCCTTCAGTACACACAGGGAGTTGGCCCCCAGTGAGGATAGATTGGATGTTAGGGTCTCTGGGGGCACAGCAAGGTCTTTTATGCAGTGAGAACTCAAAAAACCCTCCACCCTCCCGCCCTATCCTAGAAAGATTTATTTTATGGCCGGATGTGTGAACATTAGACTCGCTATTTAGACAAATATGCAAGTATTAAAAACTACTCGTTGTGAGTATATTTCGCTACCCGCTCATCACTAATTATGACTATGACTTGGTCTGTAGGTAATGCGAGATCAGCAGAGTCATCGTGTCTATGGAGAACATTGCCTGAATCTGGTGCCAAATCCAGAAATGGCTCAACTTTACTTCTTCTAAAGGACCCATTACAGCTTCAATGTCTCAGGGATCCAACCAACGATCCGACGTGACCTACATCACTGGAACAACGTTCAATGATTGCTAGTGAGGTGTCACACATACTGATATCGAGACCGATGCAGCAACGATCCCGCGACAAGTGAACGATACTTGCGGTCATTTGGTCGCCTACATCCTTCAGTTCTGAATAGGAAGACCAAACAGGATATTGGACAAGGACGAGGACATCACATGACACAGCAGTGCACATCATGTGATGTGCTTGGAAATAGCGCAAGGTTTCAAACTCAGGCATTTAGGCTGCTGTGTATTTATCGCGTATTTTTACGCGCATTTTTTCCCCAAAAACGCATCTGCGTCTCCCAGCAAAATGAATGGACATTCACTTTGTGCCATTCAGATGCCGCGTAATTTTACACAGCGTTTTTGGAGCAAAAAACGCGCGCATAAAAAGAATGAACATGTCAATTCTTTGCGTTTTTTTACGTACGTTTCTTCCATAGGCCCCTTTAGAGCTGTAAATACGCATTTGTCTGCCATTCAGACAATGTGCATTTCAAGTTGTTTTACGCGCGTATTTTTGCGTGCATTTTTCCCCATGAAACCGCGCGCGTAAAAATACACAACAAAATACACGTCGTGTGAACGCAGCCTTAGACGCCGGCGTTTGACCTGCGCTCGGGGTTCCGTCATCCATAGGAATGAATTGGCAGCGTTAACGCAGCCCTACCTTTCCAGTAACACTGCGCTAATGCTGCCAAATTCTATGTTTTTAATGGATCCCCCCTGAACCCTGAACGCAGGCAACAGCGCTGGTGTGACCTTAGCCTTATTCCCTTGTATTTTCTCCCGCAGTAATTCTGTAGGTATTTGATAATCTGCTGCGTCCATTCTACACTTTGTGCTGTAGTCATATTGACCGCACCCTTCTGCAATATAAAAGTGTAAAGTCCAATCTGTCTGTACACAGTATATAGCTGTATATCATCTCAGCACATTGCATTGTCTTTAATGTGAATACTTCTGTACAGAGCTGTGATTGTTACTGGTTGTGTACAAGCCGTGAAGCCTCTTCACACCCAGTTAATGTGGATAATATTGATTCTTTTCTTATGGTGGGTTTACACACACCAATCATTGTATCCAATCTCTGAACCAATCTCTGGTTGCAGTGAAATCATGGACACATTGCTCCATGTTGTACACAGCCACAAAATGGAACTATGTGTCCATGATTTCACTGCAACCAGAGATTGGTTCAGAGATTGGATACAATGATTGGTGTGTGTAAACCCACCATTACATCTCCCCCCACTAACAGACTGTGAGAATATCATATCTCCTTACTTTAAAAGGGTCTATTTAATGCTTTGTTCAGGGCAGGTTATTCTAGTGTTCTATGGCGATTTAAAGGGTTATTACCAAATTGTTACCTGCTATGCGCAGAGAGGAGATATATTGATCGCTGGGGTTCTGACCTTTGGGAATCTTTTGCAAGGTCGCAGCTCTGAAATCTGGAAGCCCCATCTTGAATGGAGAAAAGGTGCAAATCCTTGGCCTATTCTCAATATAAAATCTATCATTTTGGCGGATAATGCTGAGTACTCCTCTGCTTCATTAAAGATGGGGTTCGGCAGAGCCTGGATTTAGGGTTTTAGATCCCTGATCTCAGGATTGCGAGGGATCCTAACAGTCTGTCCTCTAGTGATCAGTAAAATGGCCCCCTAAATGGCAAATGGGGGGGGAAGGTAACCACTTCTTTGGAATCTCCCTTGGGGGGCCGTCACACGGAACGATATCTTGCCCGATATCGTTTAAGCGATCTCCTTTTTGATCGCTTAAGCGATATCGGGCAAGATATCGTTGCATGTAATCAAGCGATTTACGATGGTAAATCGCTTGATCGTGACATCGCTGATCTGAGGTTCGGTTCTCAGATCTAGCGATGAACGATGCAACGATCTGCATCATCGTGGTGTATGACACCACGATGATCCATCTCCCAGCGACCGCGCCTATGCTGGGAGATGGTAACTATGGTACACGTCGGGTAACTAAGCGACGCGCGGCGCCTAGTTACCCGATGTGTACCATAGTTACCAGCGTTCTCGCTGGTCCACATCGCTGGTGAGTCTGTCTGTGTGACATCTCACCAGCGATGTGAGCGATATTGTAAGCGATTGCGCGTGCACGTGATCGCTAACAATATCGCTAAAGATATCTCACAGTGTGACGGCCGCCTTAGGCTGGGGTCACACACACAGATATCTGGGCAGATATTGTTCACAGATCTCTGGTTGAAGTGAAATCATGGACAAATTGGTCTATTTGTACATGGCCACAAAATGGAACTATGTGTCCATGATTTCACTGCAACCAGAGATCTGTGAACAATATCTGCACAAATATCTGTGTGTGTGACCCCAGCCTTAGAAGGGAATCTATCACCAGGTTTTAGCCATCTGATCTGAGAGTGGCATAATATAGGGGCAGAGACTGTGATTCCAGTGATGTGTCACATGCTGGGCTGCTCAGTGTAGTTTTGATAAAATCACTTTTTAATCAGCAGGAGATTATCAATAGAGGACTACTTGGTCCACTGCCAAGTAGTCCAGCATATTCATGAACTGCTAAATCCGCAGCAGACAAAACAGTGATCAAAATGACTGCAAGCAGCTCAGTAAATGACACATCGCTGGAATCAGGGTCTCTGTCTCTACATTGTGCTGCTCTCAGATGGGATGGCAAAAACCTGGTGATAGATTTCTTTTAAGTTATGTTCAGTAGAAATGCAGGGGATCTGGGTGTTGTGTCTGGGGTACAAATGCCTACGACAATAAATTAACTTTCGAATGCATTTAAATGCAGTGTTTCTTTTCAGTATTATATTAGTAAATTGCTGAAATGACTGCAATTTTTCAATCTGTCAGCCCCCTGCCTATATGTAGAATTTGGTGTTTTTTTTCCTCCCCCATTAATGTTTACAAGATAGTCTTCCTAAAGGCCCCTGCCACACACTACGATATCGTTGAAACGTCACGGGTTTTCAGTCATTCTAACAACGTCGTTTAGTGTGACATGTACATCCGATCAACGATAATCGGGCAGATCGTTGATGGGAGGTTAAAAAATACGATGTGCATTTGTTCAACCTGCAGCATGGGTGTGTGTGACACCTCGATAACGATGTCGTTAACGACCTCGCTAATGAGAAGTGAAGAACATAGGCGATCTAACGACCGCAAGTATTGTTTGCTTGTCGTGGAATCGTTGCTGCATTGTTAACGATATCTATACGTTTGACATTTCACTAGCGATCATTGAACGTCGTTCAAGCTATCTAGGTCAAGTCAGATTGTTGATCGCATCGTTCGACTATTGAAGCGTGAGACGGGACCTTACGGCTGGCTTCACATTGCGGGTCAGATCCGATCCGAGGCTGTTGGGGTGAACCTGACAGCCCTGGACCGGATCAGCACACAGAACCGGAGGGCTAATATGTCCTCCGGTCTGGTGTGCATCCAGACGCAGCTACCGCTGCTGATGTATCAGGACCGTGGCTGGCAGGGAGCTAGCCGCGGTCCTGAAACAACAGTGGCGTGCAGCCGCAGGTGTCCGGTTCCCGGATCCTCCCGGACCAGGGCAATCCGGCCCCATAGGCTCCTGTGTTAGGGAGCGCCGGATTGCCCCAGATCCATGAGAATTCGGGAGTAGGTAATTAGAGGAGATATTCTCCTCTCGGACACAAAAACGCTGCAAGCAACGTTTTTGTGTCCGTGGGAGAATTCTGAATTCTCCTGGATTGTCCTGGACAGATAGAAACCGGATGACAGAGAGCTGCCATCTGGCTTCTATCCGGCCCCATAGGATACTATGGTGCCAAAATCCAGTCCGGGGCTGTCCGCTTTACACGGACAGCCACGGATCGGATCAAACCCGCTATGTGAAGCCAGCCTAAGAAAACAATTCACTATCATTTATTTCAAGTGCCACAAATGATTTTTCTTTTCCGTTTTTCCTCCTTTTATAGGATAATATCTGACCTTCCATAATTGTCATAAGTAAATGAACCCTTACCCTAAAAATCTCAGAGACAACTGTACAATTATGTTAAGACTGTGGAATTAATAACGCTATGTGAGTGAATAAATAATAATAATTAATTATAGACATGATCCGAACAGGGATTTTAAGAAACAGCGCGACTGAGTGGTCACATACATAATTGTTGTATATATATGTTTATCTATCTATCTATCTATCTATCTATCTATCTATCTATCTATCTATCTATCTATCTATCTATCTATCTATCTATCTATCTATCTATCTATCTATCATCTATCGATAAATAGTCCAACCAGATTTCTGTTAATCCATTTGTTACTATACTTACAAGAGATATTTACTCATATTGTCATGTAGCTGAGATATGTTGTATAATATTTAGTGGATGGAAAGATCTTATATTTTTTATCTTTGTTCTTTTTGCCATTGTTTAATTTTCATTTTATCTGTGCCATTAAAGGACGATTTTATGAATCATACTGTATATTCATTTTTATTTGTGCCTTGTTCCAAAATATTTTAGAAAACAGATTTAGTAACGATCCTATAATCATCCCGTTTATTACCGCCATATAGCGC
The DNA here is from genome assembly GCA_033576535.1 of Allobates femoralis. NCBI lineage: Eukaryota > Metazoa > Chordata > Amphibia > Anura > Aromobatidae > Allobates > Allobates femoralis. Next base: position 77,554,269 of record JARQOC010000010.1, on the reverse strand, counting down.
CCTCCTGAGAATTTACACATTGATGTCACCTTGTATGTCATATTAAATTAAGATGAATTATTTGCTGTTGAAATCACTGCAATTAAATTCTACAGTACATTTTCCCAATTTCTAAATGTAGTATTATAATTATTCATAGTAGAAATACGGTATGTGTTGGACATGTTTTATCTCCAATGCATGAACTGAAATGCAGCTCCTTTCTAAAAAGTGTAGAAGTGGGAAGGTTTGGCAGAAAATATGGCAGAAGTTCAATATTTACATGTAGACTCAGTGGAGTAACTTGAAGCTTATTGGCCCCAATACAAAAGCTACAACGGGGCCCTCAATCTTTAATAGCATTAGTGTTTTTGTATAGGCCAAAGGCTCTTTTGCGGCCCCCTAGGCTCCAGGACCCAGGTGCGATTGTAACCCCTACACCTATTGTAGTTACGCCCCTGTGTAGACTCTATTGATCCTAGACAAAGCAATGCTCACTATTAATATAGCTTAAAGCATACCATTTATTTCACAAACATAGGAAAATTTGTAATATACCTTATCAAAAGAAATCTGCTTTTTTCAGCTCCTGGATCAGGGATGGACATATCATTGGTGCAGCTACACAGGGGCCCAAGAGGTAAGGGGGCCACTACTACCTCCAAATCAGCTCACAGCAACTGTCATAGACAGAACTAATGTATAACAAAGGGCCCATGTACTGTTCCTGCCCAGGGGCCCTCTTCTATCTGTGTCAACCACTGTTCTGGATTAATATTTCAATCACAATTCATGGGTAAAATCTGAAAAATCTCTATTTAGTGAAGACGGACGCCCCCATTGTAAAAATCAGTGATAACAGTTGGTGCTTTTAATATTCTATGGAGGAGCGAGGGGCGACAGATGTTCTGCTGCAAGTTCTCCTGAAACCACACTTACACTTCTCTATAATCTCCAGCTGTCATCTCCGATCTCACTAATGGGGAAATCTGTATTCACTGTAGACACATTTTACCTGTGAATTGAGAATTTATAAACTCAGATCAGGAGGAGAAAGAAGCAGATTTCTCTAATAAAATACATGACAAAGTTTCTTATTTACACGGTTACTTTTGATTTATGCAGAGTAATTTAAAACGACAGCGACTCATTAAATTGTAAAGTAGATTTTCTAATTATGTCTTGTCTTTTCAGTGTCCTGACTACTGGAATATACCGTAGTTTAGGGAGGATTTACAGAACTATCGGGGTACAGTAATTACATGTGGCCCAATGATTTTTCATTAGGATTTTTTTACATCTTTATGCATGTAATTAATCATTTTTCTTAGCTATAAATAGCCTAATAATCAGCTATGTTAGTCTACGTTCACATATTCAATATTTGGTGAGTTTTTACCTCAGTATTTGTAGCTAAAACCAGCAGTGGGTGATAAATACAGAAGTGGTGACGTGTTTCTATTTATACTTTTCCTCTGATTTTTCCACTCCTTTTTTGGCCACAAATACTGAGGTAAAAACTCACCAAATACTCAGTGTGTGCACGAGGCCTTACAAAGCCTGAGGTAAAAACTCACCAAATACTCAGCGTGTGCACGAGGTCTTACAGATACTGAGGTAAATACTCACCAAATACTCAGCGTGTGCACGAGGCCTTACAAAGCCTGAGGTAAAAACTCACCAAATACTCAGCGTGTGCACGAGGTCTTACAGATACTGAGGTAAAAACTCACCAAATACTCAGCGTGTGCACGAGGCCTTACAAAGCCTGAGGTAAAAAACTCACCAAATACTCAGCGTGTGCACGAGACCTTACAAATACTGAGGGAAAATCTCACCAAATACTCAGCGTGTGCACGAGGCCTTAAGCGGCCGTCACACGCTAAGATATCGCAAAAGATATCGCTTGAACGCGCCAGATTTAACATCGCGTGAACGATGTCTCTGCGTGTGACGGCAATATACGATGAGCGAGAATTGATGAAATCGCAAAATCGTGATCTGAGCTCCGGAGCTCAGATCTTGCGATGAGCGATTTCACGATCTGTCTCATCGTGGTGTATAACACCACGATGAACGATCTCCCAGCGGCAGAGCCTATGCTGGGAGATGGTAACTATGGTACACGTCGGGTTACTATGCGACGCGCAGCGCCTAGTAACCCGATGTGTAACATAGTAACCAGCGATCTCGCTGGCCCACATCGCTGGTGAGTCTGTCTGTGTGACATCTCACCAGCGATGTGAGCGATATTGTAAGCGATCGCGCGTGCACGTGATCGCTTACAATATCGCAAGCGATATCTTAGCGTGTGACGGCCGCTTAACAGATACTGAGGTAAAAAACTCCCCAAATACTCAGCGTGTGCACGTGGCCTTATATATACTGAGGTAAAAACTCCCCAAATACTCAGCATGTGCACGAGGCCTTACAGATACTGAGGTAAAAAACTCCCCAAATACTCAGCATGTGCACGAGGCCTTACAAATAATGAGGTAAAAACTCCCCAAATACTCAGCATGTGCAGGAGGCCTTACAGATACTGAGGTAAAAACACCAAATACTCAGTGTGTGCACGAGGCCTTACAAATACTGAGGTAAAAACTCACCAAATACTCAGCGTGTGCACGACGCCTTGCAAATACTGAGGTAAAAACTCACCCAATACTCAGCGTGTGCACGAGGCCTTACAAATACTGAGGTAAAACCTCAGCCCAATACTCAGCGTGTGCACGAGGCCTCATTAGGAAATAACAGACAACTTAGGCCTCGTGCACACGCTGAGTATTTGGTGAGATGCGGAGAGTCCGCAAGTCTGAAGCCAGCCTTACTGGGCCTTTAGGCCTCATGCACACATTAAGCATTTGGTGAGTTTTTACCTCTGTATTTGTAGTAACTCCTGATTCCTGATTTATTGGCAGCAGAAAATGTGTGTTTTTTGCTTAGTTTTTGTTTGCTGTGTTTTTTTACAGCGATTGTGATGCGTTTTTGAACATAGAGCACTTCAAAAATGCAGAAGAGAATTGACGCTCATTCTTTCCAAAACGCAGCAAAACCTGTGCAGGTTTCAATGTCTGCTAAAAAACTAAGCCAATGTATATGGATGGCTTTCCCTGACTCACATAGGTTTTGCTGGGAATCAAAAATGCAGGTTTAGATTAGCATAAAACCAAGGTAAAAACGCAGCACACAGATGCAGCAAAAACGCACCATGTAAATGTAGCCTTACAGTGTCTTCTTGTCAGCACATCTCTACACACAACTTTTTCTGCCGTCTTTATAGCAATGACTTGGCTTCTAACTTGAGTTGCAGATGATCAAAAAATACGGTGCAAAATCGTGTTCATCAACATCATAGAAAGGCAATCTTGTGCCATGTGTGAGTATTTTATCAGCGCTGACTACAAAGTTCAACAGTGAAACTTTTTCCACTGTCCATTTAGAAATCACCTTTATGCTCCATGACCCTTCTCCCACATCCTTTACAATAGCAGGTAACATAGAGCAGCAGAGCGCTTCTTCAGCTATGGCCTCCCCTCGCCGGCCTCCTGACACATGTCCTCGTACCAGTGTATCCTCCACATTACCTCACTGTTTACTGTCCTCATACCGGTGTATCCTCCACATTACCTCACTGCCTCCAGCCCTCGTACTAGTGTATCCTCCATATTACCTCATGGTCTCCTGCCTCCTGTCCTCGTACTGGTGTATCCTCCACATTAACTCATGGCCTCCTGCCTCCTGTCCTTGTACCGGTGTATCCTCCACATTACCCCACTGCCTCCTGTCTTCGTACCACTGTATCCTCCATATTACTTCACTGCCTCCTGCCCTCGTACCAGTGTATCCTCCACATTACCTCACTACCTCCTGCCCTCGTACCGGTGTATCCTCCACATTACCTCACGGGCTCCTGCCTCCTGTCCTCGTACCGGTGTATCCTCCACATTACCTCACGGCCTCCTGCCTCCTGTCCTCGTACCGGTGTATCCTCCACATTACCTCACGGCCTCCTGCCTCCTGTCCTCGTACAAGTGTATCCTGCACACTACCTCACGGCCTCCTACCTCCTGTCCTCGTACCGGTGTATCCTCCACATTACCTCACTGCCACATGTCCTCGTACCGGTGTATCCTCCACATTACCTAACAGCCTCCTGTCTCCTATTCTCGTACCGGTGTGTCCTCCACATTACCTCACTGCCTCCTGCCACATGTCCTCGTACCGGTGTATCCTCCACATTACCTAACAGCCTCCTGTCTCCTATTCTCGTACCGGTGTGTCCTCCACAATACCTCACTGCCTCCTGCCACATGTCCTCGTACCGGTGTATCCTCCACATTACCCCACGGCCTCGCCATCACATGACTCCTGATACTTGCGCTCGCTTTCACTTAATTTTCCTCCCTTATATTTTGCACTCTGTATTGCTGTATCCCTTTTATTTTTCCTTCTAGATCAATAGAACCACATGCTCTTTCTATTATCCATGTCCTTATTTCAGTATTTACCAATTTTTATAATTTTACAATGGAGGAACCTTTTTAATACTCCCAAACCTTATTCCATTTTATTAAAAGACTCATGGGATAATAGATATTGTTGGTCTCCAGGTGGATTTTAGGAAACAGAAGCAACATGAAACCACATTTCCTAAATTGGAGGATTTGTAATATCGCCACCCTTCATATAACCACCAGCAAGGTACAAGGTAACTCACCAGTGTGTCCATGGCTCAGGAGATTCTGCCAATGCGCCAAGCTGCCAGGAGGGAAGTGAGAGCACGAGCAAGAGCCTCCTATCTTTTTGACTGCCTCAGGGAGGGGGTGTGCAGCCCAGCCCTGAAGCGAGGGGTTAACCATTAACCCCAGCTGTAAATGTTTGATAAACGTAGGAGCAGAAGTCACAAACATGGTGACAAGACTGGTGGATGCGGTAAACGAGAAGGGTGTGGGTCTCATAAGGTGTGTCTGCCAAGGAGTCGAGGTCTTTACACTTCGATCTGTCATAGACCTCATATATGTACTCTGGTGTATGTATCTGATGTTATGACAATTATATACATCTCAATTGGAACCTCATACTTAATGGTAATATTAAACATAATCTTCAGTATTGTATTTATCTTAATTCTAAAGAAGATGGCCCAGGTAACTACTACATAGAAAAAGGGATTATTAGTTCCAGAAAATAAAATATATGTTAAGATAAAGTGTCGTTTTTGGAGGTTGATAATGTGTTCACGTCCAGGTTCAGTTATCAAGAATTTCTCTGGGACAAAGATGGGGAAGACTTTATTTTGTGAACAACAGTGGCAGAACAAATTATTAGGGGTCTTTGATTTAGAATTTAGACCATGGGATACACCAAGTCCTTCACAGTCAAGTTGCACCCAAAGGACTGTTGGCTTAGATAAGACCTGTGGTACCGCCATGGGGTCCTGTCATGCTCTTCCCTGACTAGAATACTCATTTTGGTGTTACACTATGGATGCCTTTGTGGGTCCTCATTGTCACTGTAACACTACATTTTATGGCCACACTGTGCAAGGCTATGCTCCAAAGAAGCATGGTCAAGGACTACAGGTTGGTCAATGTAGTCTCAGTAGGGACCACTTATCCAACTTGCAACAGCAGTAATAATAGCAGTATTTTACACAGATTTACTTGCTTGCAGTATACAGTACAATAACAGAACAGTACACAGGAGGAAATAGTACTCTATACCTCTTGGCTTATCCTACAAAAACACATTGTGTTGTCATTGTCTATCTTGGGCAGACTCTGCTCACTATGCTGGACGTAGACTAAGGGGCCTTTCACTAGATCTCAGGGCAGCAAGTCACTATCCATTGCTGTGCTCCGGTCTACTCTAGAGGAACGCTGTGAATAAAAGAAGCGCAATCGGGTCTTACTCTCCGAAGTGCTGTGGAATATGTTGGCTCTATATAAATAAAATTATTAGTAGTACTCAACAAAATTGAGAGTGAAAGACAGAGCTAGTCGCTCACCTTATGAGCCTGTGTCACACAACCAATATAAAAGCATATGACAGCTGCTACAGGAACCACATGTGCAAGTCAAGGGTGTAGGAACCAGATAAAGTAGTGGATAAAATCTGCGCTGCTGTAAATTGAAGAGGTGCAGAACAATTCAAATAAAGAAATAGTGGTTTATTTTAAGCTTTTCGAAGAGTTTCCCTACTTCTTGGTGGATTTCCTGATGAAGAAGCAGGGGACATGATTTGAAACGCATAGCATAAAACACTATTTCTTTATTTCCATTGTCCTGGACCGCTTCAATCAACAGCATCGCAGATTTTATCCACTACGTCATCTGGTTCCTACATCCCAGGTTTACTCTATTCACATTCTGAACAAGCTGCTCTGAGACCTGACTCGGTGCCTGAAAGCCGGCGACATTGGAAATGTCTGGAAGTATTGATGGAGAAAGAGTCCCACCATCCTCTTACAAACACAAGGGATTTATAGGTGCACAAACGTGCGGGGCAAAGTATAACAAGGAAAAACACGGTATTAAACATACACATAATTTTTTTTCAAGAATGATTAAATATACTTTTTACCCCAATCCTACAAGGGTATCACTTTACTCCATTATAATTGATTCCATCACTATATCTATGCCAACCCTTAGGCACAGTTCTTCTGCTGTACCCCTCTACAGCCCAATTCAGTGATGATTTTGACACCCAAAACAGGCTTTACTGAAATGTGTGTTATTACTGGATATATGTCTCCAACTATGATGGACCTATGATATCATATTGCCCCAAGCCTTTTATCATGGTTATGTCACCTCCATCTATTCTGTGCCCCCGTTTGTTTTTGTACCATTATAGGTATATTGTTTCCTTCTTTTTTTATTTTCTTCTAATATTTTTGTAGACATACATGTGTAGTATACAAAAAGAAATAGGTGGAAGATAAAGGTGATAAATCTGTAGATGACTCTGGTGATGACGACCCCCAGGTCTCAGCATAGCAAGAAATAGAAGAGACAACACGAATGCTAAACGAACATTATTCATGTTAAATACAAGCCGTATTTATTTTTTTCCATTATCCAAAGCACGTTCAATTCAACTTCCTTATTACTATAACCCTCGAGATAACCTACAAATAATCCAACTCACTGATATGATTATTTTTCAGCCTTGATCAGATGAACCTTTTACTTTAAAAATGTGTTACATTTTCCTTTAGAACAAATTTGCTCAATGTTTTCCGCATGGACTGATAATTCTGATTGTAGTAAAAACAGTAACATCAATCCTTTTTACCAGTAAATATAAGGTGGTCTGCTGAATTTTCTGACATACGGTATATGCTTTTAGTCAGATTAGAATGAATCTCACAATAAACATGCTATTCTCTAAAATAACTATAGAATATTTGTAAATATTGTTTTGTGCAAACAGCTCCTATGCAGACTTACAGTGCCTTGCGAAAGTATTTGGCCCCCTTGAACTTTTCAACCTTTTGCCACATTTTAGGGCTTCAAACATAAAGATATAAATTCTAATTTTTTTGTGAAGAATCAACAACAAGTGGGACACAATCGAGAAGTGGAACGAAATTGTTTGGATATTTTTAACTCATTTAACAAATTAAAAACTGAAAAGTGGTTCGTACAATATTATTCGGCCCCTTCACTTTCAGTGCAGCAAACTCACTCCAGAAGTTCAGTGAGGATCTCTGAATGATCCAATGTTGTTCTAAATGACTGGTAATGATAAATAGAATCTACCTGTGTGTAATCAAGTCTCTGTATAAATGCACCTGCTCTGTGATAGTCTCAGGGTTCTGTTTCAAGTGCAGACAGCATCATGAAGACCAAGGAACACACCAGGAAGGTCCAAGATACTGTTGTGGTGAAGTTTAAAGCCGGATTTGAATACAAAAAGATTTCCCAAGTTTTAAACATCTCAAGGAGCATTGTGCAAGCGATCATATTGAAATGGAAGGAGTATCAGACCACTGCAAATCTACCAAGACCCGGCTGTCCCCCTAAACTTTCATCTCGAACAAGGAGAAGACTGATCAGAGATGCAGCCAAAAGACCCATTATCACTCTGGATGAACTGCAGAGATCTACAGCTGAGGTGGGAGAGTCTGACCATAGGACAACAATCAGTCGTACATTGCACAAATCTGGCCTTTATGGAAGAGTGGCAAGAAGAAAGACATTTCTCAAAGATATCCATAAAAAGTCTCGTTTGAAGTTTGCCACAAGCCACCTGGGAGACACCAAACATGTGGAATAAGGTGCTCTGCTCAGATGAAACCAAAACCGAACTTTTTGGCCACAATGCAAAACGATATGTTTGGTGTAAAAGCAACACAGCTCATCACCTTCAAAACACCATATTAATAATAATTTTTATTTATATAGCGCCAACATATTCCGCAGCGCTTCACAATACAAAGTTCACATTTAATCAATCATAAGAAACAATTAGAAAATACAATACAATACCAAAAACAATACAATACAATACAAAGCATAATATAATACAATAATTAGAGAAAAAAAAAGGGCAGCCCTGCTCATAAAAGCTTACAATCTAGCAATGGGGGAAGGGGTGACAAATTACAGGTGCTTATTTACAATTATGGTATAGTCAACTTGGGGAGATGGGAACAAATAGAAGAAGTATAAGTGGCCACCACCCACTATTTGTGATCCACTTGAGACTGGTAGTGTGGATAGGCTATGTCTAGATGACTTTGACTAGGGATCATGATAGGCCGCCCTAAAAAGATGTGTTTTTAGGGATCGCCTGAAACTATCTAAGTTGTGGATACACCTAATTTCTTGGGGTAGAGCATTCCAGAGAATTGGTGCAACTCAGGAGAAGTCTTGGAGCTGGGAGTGGGAGGTTCGGATTAAATGCACCATCCCCACTGTCAAACATGGTGGTGGCAGCTTCATGGTTTGGGCCTGCTTTTCTTCAGCAAGGCAGAGAAGATGGACAGAGCTAAATACAGGACCATTTTGGAAGAAAACCTGTTGGAGTCTTCAAAAGACCTGAGACTGGGACGGAGATTTATCTTCCAACAAGACAATGATCCCAAACATAAAGCAAAATCCACAATGGAATGGTTCAAGAATAAATGTATCCAGGTGTTATAATGGCCAAGTCAAAGTCCAGACCTGAATCCAATCGAGAATCTGTGTAAAGAGCTGAAAACTGCTGATCACAAGCGCTCTCCATCCAACCTCACTGAGCTCCAGTTGTTTTGCAAGGAAGAATGGGTAAGAATTTCAGTCTCTCCATGTGCAAAACTGATACAGACATACCCCAAGTGACTTGTAGCTGTAATTGCAGCAAAAGGTGGCGCTGCAAAGTATTAACTCAGGGTGGCCGAATAATATTGCACGCCCCACTTTTCAGTTTTTTATTGGTAAAAAAAGTTTAAAATATCCAATAAATTTCGTTCCACTTCATGATTGTGTCCCACTTGTTGATTCTTCACAAAAAAATTTAAATTTATATCTTTATGTTTGAAGCTTGAAATGTGGCAAAAGGTTGAAAAGTTCCGGAGGAACAGCCCTACCTGTAGGGGGCTTTGCCAAGTCAGCCGCAATCCCATCCACCTCCGGCGGACTGTAGTGGTGCTGGTGACTCATCATCAGGTACGACAGTTGGCGTCACATGACAAACTCTTATCCCCTGTAAATACACCTTTTTGAAGTGTCACCCAGGCCACAGTATCAGGCGCTGCCACCCATGACCTCCCTGAAACAACCCACCGAGCCTGGTACCTGAGTAACCTAGGGCCTGGGGCTCAACATATCTTTCTGGCGTCACAAACAGGATCTTGTACCCGGTATTACCGGGTACTGTGCGCCTTGGACACTCGTGCTTAAAATGAACTTTTTCCGCCATTGCTTGGTGCCAAAAATGGGTTCCCTTCATAACTGCAGGAGGACCCAATATGGCGCCGTAGCCATGTACTAAACACCATGTGCAGGCACGGGGGTGTGCCTCAGCCCCTAGAAGAAGGAGGACCAAGACGGAGGCGCCAAAAAGTGTGGCTGCCCCGATTGCTATCAATCAATCAGGGGGACGGCCCACAGGAAGTTGTCAGGGACTGGCAGCCAATAAAGAGACAAACCAGAAGAGAAAGACAGAACAACCAAGGCTCCTTTGTACCTGGGAGCATGGCGACACTTTGTTAGAGAGATATCATACGCAAGCTCGAGGAGGAAGCAAGAGCTGTGCAAGGAGACCCGGCAGTGGCGTCCCTCTTAACTCTAGAGGGGGATGCTGACTACTGGAAGGACGCGTTTGGACGGCTCTGCCAGGACATGGAAGAAGCCCTGACATGGGTGTGCAGAAGATGGAGCGCGGAGCTGGCCTGTGAGCTGAGAACCATGAGGGAAGGCCGCGAAGCGCGAGAGGCAGCGGTAGCGGTACAGGCAGTTGTGGAGTACCGTGCCTCGTTACCCCCCAGTACCCCCACTCATCCAGTCCCGGGACACGGGAGTCCAGACTGAACCCCCGGCAACACCACCGTCCAGTACCAGCAGCTACCTCCGGCTGGAGGCAGTGTGGATGTCCCCTGCTGACCCAGATGTCATAGTCGAGGCTGAGGAGGATATGACAGACTTCAAGGAGCCGGAGGACGTTGAAGGAGCCTCGGGAGGGAGCACCCCAGAAGCTGCATGGAGGACCGCATGACAGTGGTAGCAGCGAGGTACCTCCGCCATAGTGAGCTCAGCGGAGACGAGAGTGAACTCCAGAGTCCCAACTGGCAACTCATCACCACCTCAGTACCAGTCATCCCAGCCGTCTCAATCATCCCTAAATGAAAGAGACCAAGTAACAAGACAAAGACGTCGAGAGGAGTGGTTCCAGAGAGAGCAGTCAACAAGGTGACTACGGGATGAGGCAAGATCACAGCCGCCGCTTCCAGTAGTCGTCTCCGTGTACCAGGATGAAGGATTTCTTAGAGAACCCGGACTTCAGGACAATATCTTTTTCGCCAGACGTGATGTGGAATCTTACCTGCAGCGAGGACACCTGGACAGAGACTTATACCGAGGTGAGCAGGTTACATTCAAACGCTACCCAGGTCCCAGATCCACTTGAGAAAGACGTTTGTCGAAACGCGTTGTGGCTGAGGGCTCGCTCCACCCACCTTTTAATAAACTTAGAGGTAATTCTCTTAATTTTCAGTTACTTGGTCTTTTCTAGCGCTCACTTCCATACTATATTTCCTTCTTGTCATTATCCTCCTCCCTTCGGGGTGTGGTATGAGAGCTGCTGGAGGAGAGACCCTGCTGAATATACAATAGAACTGCTCTCCCTGGGATTAAGTGTTCAGGCCCGTTGGACACGGTCGGCCCGACCGCGGAGCCTTACTACACGAAGCCAAGTGGAAGGTCGCTTCAGGAAAAACAGACAGATCTTACACTCACCCTGTACCCCATTCCCTGTTGTGCGGTGCACAACAGTTCCAGGTGAGTGTATCTCTGATTAACCCTTATTCAAAGTGTGGGATCAGCGTGGCGCAACTTGTTGTCTTTTCCTTCCATTCACCCAGGTCCCTTAGGCTGGTTTGCCATAAGGATCTCTCGCCAGCAATAGACTCCCATTGTAGAGACATTGCATTGTACATAGCCCCTTTTCCAGCAACCATGTCCCTTTATTTTTGCTTTTCTTTTTTGAACTCCAAGAATAATGAGCGTGTCCCTGTGTTTTGTTTTGATCTAAAGAATCAGAGACTTTTATTTTTGAACCCTTATTGAGTTGTTGACAATATGTGCTGTGTGAGCAGCGGCTCAGTGGTGATAATTCACACTGGACTGTGCAGGACAATATATTACCGCTGGGCCCGCACTGTTAGTACCGGTCCCCGCTGGGCCGAATAGAATTGTGTCTTTTATGCAGGATAGTGAAGCCAGAGAGTAAGAACTTTGCCAACAGGTGACCCGAGGGCCGTGGGGTCTAATAAACTAACTACTGCAATGTCTGTATATATATCTGAAACGTTTAAGGAATAGTGCCTCCTAACAATAGGAAGAAAAATAAGAATGCTTGATTGTATATAGTTTACCCGTTGATATAAAAAGAAAATGTTTTTCACTTCCCGGTTAACAGGTACAGATACTCGCGGACGAGTATATTTCATCAGGGGGCCCCGCATGGTCTGGCGTCACAGAGGGGTATTGCACACGTAAATGATGTGTAATTACCCCAGCTGCAAGTGGATGCTAGGTTGGTGGGTGGGACCCATTCCAGCACACCCACATTAGCTCAGCAGTGGGTGGTTACCCAGGAGGGGATATATTCAGCTCTAGGGGGATCAAGGAAGTCTTTTGTCAGGAGAGTGGCTTACTAGGAGCAAGAGTAGCCCCTCTCTGGTGGGCAAGAGAGGAGAGGCTTTGGAACAGTCGAAGGAGGAGAGTTGGAAAGAGTGTGGAAGGTCAAACCGGGGCGGTTTCAAGCCGAACCGGAGGGAAGAAGAAGGGACTTTGAGGAGGTTCTGAAAGAGGACGCCCGACGAGAGAAGTCCATGCCCTAGAGAGAAAGGGAGATCCTCAGAGTGGAGCGACCATACTCCAGGGAATACTCCAGTCCACCACGGGAACGCCGGGCCCGAGGATCCGGCCAAAGTCCAGCTTTGCAGTCGGCAACCGGCTGTTGTGGCTTGTTTATCAGCCGTAGCACTCTGCCAGTGGAGCAGTCAGCCTGCTTCCTCACCTCGAGGGAGTGGACCCCCGGTATTGCCTACAAAGAGCTACTAGGTATAGGCCCACCCTAGGTGGGGAAGAATGGACACGGGTTAGTCAACAAAGGTACACCAAGGGTTCAACTATACCATCTGGGATCCACTTGCAGCCACTCATAAAGCTACCTGCTATTTGTAACATCTAACACTGAACTGTGAACTGTATCTGATGCTGCTACAAGTTGACAGTAAAGTACCCGGGAGAAAGTGACTTTGTCTCTGCGAGTGTTTTCCTACATCACCTTGTTCTCTTGCAGGAACGCTGTCCCGGAGGAACAGCCCTACCTGTAGGGGGCTTTGCCAACTCAGCCGCAATCCCATCCACCTCCGGCGGACTGTAGCGGCGCTGGTGACCCATCACCAGGTACTACAGGTGGCGTCACATGACAAACTCTTATCCCCTGTAAATACACCTTTTTGAAGTGTCACTCAGGCCACGGGATCAGGCTCTGTCATCCGTAACATCCCTGAAACATCCCACTTAGCCTAGTATCTGAGTACCCCAGGGCCTGGGGCTCGACACTTATACATTACCTTTGGTTATTTTGTGACCTCGTGCACTACTACACACCTTTATCTTGGAGTATCTTTGTTGGTTGACAACCCCTAGGAATGGTGATAGTTTCCTCCATTTGTACACGTTCTGGTTGACTGTGGAATGGTGAAGTCCAAACTCTCTATGGATGGTTTTGTAACCTTTTCCAGCCTCATTAGTATCAACATTTCTGAGATTCACAGAAATATCCTTTGTTTGGGCTTTGATACATTCCACAAACATGTCCTACAGATTAGACTTTGACATATCACCCACTCACCCCAGATTGTAATTCTAGTTGATGCAAACACCTGACTTTCATTTCACCTTCAAAAAATCTGCTAATCCAAAAGTCTTACATACTTTTGATACTCACCAACGTGATATTGGACCATTTTTCTCATATAATGTCTGATTTATTTGACAAATACGTTTTATTTGGTTCTCTTTACTTACTTTTAGGACTTGTATAAGAATCTGATATAGTTTTAGGTCAACTTTATGCAGAAGTATGGAAAATTTTCAAGGGTCCACAAACTTTAAAGAACCACTGTTGATTGCGTCTGTATGGAAACACATAGGTCTGCGTAAAAGCTGTGTCCAAAAACCTGTTTTTCTATTATTATTACCAAAGCGGCTTCTTTATTTTTATGGATTGAATAGATTGATAGTTTAACAAATTATCCAGCCAAACTGTATCCTCACATTTAGGCTAAGTTCAGACAGAGCGTTTGTACTCCGTTTTTTTATTGTTCTTTTTTGGTGCAGCTTCTGTGCCTCGGTCGAAAGGGCCGGGATACTCGGACAATCTAGGGCAATAGTCTACAGTTTACGGTGGCGACCCCAGAAGCTGTGGTCCTGACCGGACATGTTAAGGGGGGAATTGAAAAGGAAATGTGGCGCCCCGCAACGAGTGCGTCACAAGAGGGTATTGCAGCCATAAATGCAGCCGCAATATCCTCTGACTCAGCAATGATCCGGTTAACATAGAGATCCAACCCAACATGCAACACCTAGAACAGGGGACCAATCATAGGTCCTGGGGGGTGGAGTGTTAGGGTAGTGTAGTAGAACACACAATAATCTAGACAGAAAGAGAATAGTCTAGAACTCGGAGAAGAAGGGTCTAAGACTAGAACTTGGAGAGGAGCGGGGGCTCCGCACCCCGTGCGGGCCCCTGGGCCGTCACCGGTCGGGTGTCAGCACCTGAGGCCTTAACCACCGGGATTGGGCATTATCTACACGGGTTCCCAAAAGACTCCCGTGCCCACAACTCACAGCCGGTTCACTGGTACCGAAGCTGGCAGCAGTTCACCTCTGCCACGCGAACCAGAAGAGTGGAGGAGCAGCTTCAAAGGAGCACCCCACCACCAGCAACTTCCAGTCGTCTAACCAGCGGTGTACCCACCGAGGGACCCAAGGCTCCCCAAAACATCCAAAACGTACATCATGGATAGGGCATTGAAGCAGACTCCCCGTACCCGACCTGGTATTCCTGGGCGACACTGGCAACTAAGTAGGTAGAATGGAGGAACACTGCGGATCTCTAAGGGACACCATCACTGCTGAGTCCACCTGGTCTACTACTCAACCACTGTATGCCATGTACTGCCTGCTGGTTACAGTAAAGACCCGTTGCAGAGACTTTCTGTGTCCGTGCTTCCTTATGAACTGTCCGTCCGCACTAACAGGTAACCGCAGCTGCCACACAACATCTTGAGCAGCTCCAGCCTCCGGGGATCACCGCTCAGCCTGTGGGGAGCGTAACATCTTGCTGCTATCCATCCCCCGGGGCTCCGCAGCGTCGGTAGTCCTTACCGAATCTACTCATAGGTGGCGTCACGAATAAATTAAAAACCCCTTTAATCTGTTCCACCAAGACGTCTTCACTTTTGATCTGCACTACACCGGGCCCCACTACCGGCAGGCGCGGTCCACCCGTGACAATGAGGAAGGAAGCATCGCCTGTCTAAACCAGAGTCCCCGGCCACGGTAAGTCAGAAAATGGCGTCACGAACAGGATACGAGCAGGCCCGTTACCCAACGGGTATATTGTGTTTAAACTGGACTTTATTGTCTACAATTTGGACTTTGTTCGTCCCTAAAAGAACTTTCCCGCCTTTTCATCATAGGGCCAAGATGGCGCCCAAGATGGCGTTCCCGCCACAAGAAGCCGCCACGTGCAAGCCCAGGAGTGAGTCAACCCCCCCCCTCATCGTGGGAGGGCTAAAGACAAAAGGCGCCAAACTCTTTGTCCGCCCTGATTGCTTGAATCAACCATGGGGGCGGACCCCAAAGACTTTTCCCACGATTGGACTACAAAAGCCCAGAGGAAATGGGAGTGTCAGACAGACTTCTTCACCAGCTCTACCAGAACGTTTACCGGTTGAACGGGTGTGGTTTCCCTCCAAGAAGAGAATGGCCAGCACGAGACTCCAAGACCTAATGCGGGAGGTCGAGGCGGAGGCCAGAGCAGCCATAGGCCAACCGGGTCCGGATCCTGCCCTTACCATAGACGGCAGCCCCGACTTCTGGCTAGAGGCTCTACAAGACCAACGGGTGCGATTACTTGAGACAGTGGAATGGACGATTCGCAGCTGGAGCGCGACCCTAGGCAGAAGACTCCATCATGCGATGCAGCAGAGCCGACCGGGTACAGCTTCTCCAAGCCCAGACGACATCGCCAGCTTTTCAACAGCCTCACCGTCGCCCACCACCTGTCCTGCTTCGTCACCGGAGCCCATAGACTGTATCATTCCCGTGAGGACCACGGCTCGACCCGTTCCAGCGGATGAAACCGCAGCTGACCCCGTTCCAGAGCCGGAGCTTCCAATATGCTCCCACGAAGAAGCTGACACCTACCTGGTTCCACCTGCGGAACCCGCGACTAGTTTCCACACTACCGAGACTGTCGCCTGTTTCTCCCCTGATCCGGAGGCCTCCTCTGCAACTACAGAGGCCTACCTGGTGACCGGGATCGAAACACCACTTCCCGCTGCTACAGAAGAAGAGGCAGGCAGCCTGGAAGTCCTGCACAACGACCCCGAGGAGAACTTTGCAGCACAGCCACCCACCGATCCAGAGGATTCTATCCCATCGTCTTCGTCAGCCGAGCAGCCCGACGTAGTCATCGAAGGAGAGGTCGAGGAGGATGACGAGGAGACCTACAGTCCAGCTGAGGATCTCTACACCGGGTTCGCCTGGGGAGACACAAGGAACCCTTCTGCCGGGCGATCAGCTCGGGTGCACTGGTCGGGTGCCGCCGCAACAGCATCTTCTCCGGTTCCGTTAAACCGGGCTCCACTCCAGACTGCCCACCAAGCTCGAGCGGTTCAACAACCAGCACGCCGTAGTGACTTTATCCACACGCCGCACCACTCCGACGAAGAGGTACGTCGTATCCGGAGAGACGAGTGGCACACTCGACTGCAAGCTAACATGCAGGCTCGCGCCGAGGCCCGCCGCCAATCTCCATTACCTGAACAATTCCGTAAAACCGGGCGGGTAAGCACATTTAACTTATCCACCGGGTGGGGATTTGTAAGGGAGGAGGGTGTGAGTACCGAAGTATTTGTGGGGCGCCGTGATGTGGAATCGCACCTATCGCGAGGTCATCCAAACCGAGACTTGTATAGAGGGGACATAGTAACCTATGAGCGACATGTATGCTGTGACGGGTGGTTCGCTATACGAGTCCGGAACACTGCCCTCCATGAGTGACTGTTGTTGTTTGAACTTTTCTACTAAAGAGACTTCTTCCTGTTTGCGAAGTAACACCGCGACTTGGCGGCTACAGCCTGAACTTTTATTCTAAGGACAGCCGACCGCCCGCCGGGTCCGCGCAATGTGTTAACCTGTTTAATTACCTCGCTTTTATGCATACAATGACTTGTCATTAATAAAAGTGTATTACCTGTTATAAAATATAAAAACCTCTGTAATGTGAGTAGTGTGACGCTTGGGGACAAGCGTATTCAACCAAGGGGGAGTGTGGCGCCCCGCAACGAGTGCGTCACAAGAGGGTATTGCAGCCATAAATGCAGCCGCAATATCCTCTGACTCAGCAATGATCCGGTTAACATAGAGATCCAACCCAACATGCAACACCTAGAACAGGGGACCAATCATAGGTCCTGGGGGGTGGAGTGTTAGGGTAGTGTAGTAGAACACACAATAATCTAGACAGAAAGAGAATAGTCTAGAACTCGGAGAAGAAGGGTCTAAGACTAGAACTTGGAGAGGAGCGGGGGCCCCTGGGCCGTCACCGGTCGGGTGTCAGCACCTGAGGCCTTAACCACCGGGATTGGGCATTATCTACACGGGTTCCCAAAAGACTCCCGTGCCCACAACTCACAGCCGGTTCACTGGTACCGAAGCTGGCAGCAGTTCACCTCTGCCACGCGAACCAGAAGAGTGGAGGAGCAGCTTCAAAGGAGCACCCCACCACCAGCAACTTCCAGTCGTCTAACCAGCGGTGTACCCACTGAGGGATCCAAGGCTCCCCAAAACATCCACAACGTACAACTTGGATAGGGCATTGAAGCAGCCTCCCCGTACCCGATCTGGTATTCCTGGGCGACACTGGCAACTAAGTAGGTAGAATGGAGGAACACTGCAGATCTCTGAGGGACACCATCACTGCTGAGTCCACCTGGTCTACTACTCAACCACTGTATGCCATGTACTGCCTGCTGGTTACAGTAAAGACCCGTTGCAGAGACTTTCTGTGTCCGTGCTTCCTTATGAACTGTCCGTCCGCACTAACAGGTAACCGCAGCTGCCGCACAACATCTTGAGCAGCTCCAGCCTCCGGGGATCACCGCTCAGCCTGTGGGGAGCGTAACATCTTGCTGCTATCCATCCCCCGGGGGCTCCGCAGCGTCGGTAGTCCTTACCGAATCTACTCATAGGTGGCGTCACGAATAAATTAAAAACCCCTTTAATCTGTTCCACCAAGACGTCTTCACTTTTGATCTGCACTACACCGGGCCCCACTACCGGCAGGCGCGGTCCACCCGTGACAAGGAGGAAGGAAGCATCGCCTGTCTAAACCGGAGTCCCCGGCCACGGTGAGTCAGAAATAAAGTTTGTCGTTACGCCTTCTGAGGCTTCTGGTGAATAGTGACCAGCGCTGCATGTAGTAGTCCACAGGGGTAGATGGTCTGGCAGCTAGATGTAACGCTCCCCTCAGATGGAGCAGGGCCCTGGGAAGTTCTGGTGATGAAGTAGTGATAATGATGGTGGTTGTAATAGTAGAAGGTGCAGGGGTGCAGAGAGGCGCAGAAATGAGTAGACAGACACATGGTTCTGCAGTTCTCACCAGTCTGTTTTACTTGTAGTTCAGTGCAGACACGACCCAGCCGGCGTACTGCATTCATCAAGATTGCAGCCTGGCCAGCTCACAAGTAGTCGGGGTCCACTCTACTGTGACACAGGGAATATGGCTTTCCTTGCTGCCCTTTCTCTCTGATACTCTGCTACCACTTGTCCTCCTAGTGTCCTGTGGTTAAAAGTCCCAAAGGCAGGTGACTTTGGGCCCTCTGAGCGACTGACTTGCAAGTCCTCTTGACCATCTACAGTTCCTCAACTTTGGGAGAGTCCATGATGGTAGTCATTGTACATGAAGCCCTGTGACTTCCAGTTTCTCGGCTGGTCCTGAAGATATCCAGGCCGAATTGGGGCTAGTACCCCTGTGCAGCTCGTTCCTCTACCCGACTGGACGGTCAGCTGCAGATTCAGGTCCTTGGGCCTGGGATTCGCAGCTGACCCACATGTGTCCTGCTCTCTCCCCAGCTCCAAACCTCTGCTAGAACATTTTGCCTCCCACCCATCACCTGACCCCTCAATCTAGCCAGTATATGGGGACTGCTCTGAATGTGAGTCTCTTCCACCCAGCATCTCCGTTGCCTGGAGTTTGGATAGTGTTGGGTGTGTGGAAGGTCTCAGCAAAGTATTCTCTTCTTACCTGTGAGCATGATGCCATACCTATTAGATAGGTGCAGTACCAAAGTGGTGACCGAAGCTGCAGGGGCACCACATCTGCACCAAAAATGGATCCTCCTTTTGCAAAAAAGGATCAGAAACACATCATCCATTTGTGCTGCTTTTTTTCTCCGTTTTCAAGGACACAGACAGACACACAGACAGAGACACACAGACAGAGACACACACACACACTTTCTTACCCTACCCGCAATCCCACGGTGAGCCCTGGTGATGTCTTCATCCTGAGCCGTGGCAGTACCTGTGTGTGTGAGTTGTTTGGTGTTTCCAGGACCTTTCACTGCACCATGTGACTCAGTCACATGGTGAGTCACATGGGTAAGTCCTAGATGCCCCAAAAACTCACACAAAGATCCTGCCGCTGCCCAAGATGAAGATATCATTGGGACACACCCTGGGATTGCGGAGAGGGCAAGTAATTGGATGTTAGTGATGCAGAAAGTGCACCATAAAAAAGCCACCCAAATTGACACTCATTATTTTCTGGATCTGCTTTCTGAACAAGTAATGCAGCAGTCCAAAAACTCAGCGTCTGAACAGTAAATTGAAAATCCCATTTACTTTACATTCTTTTAATTGAAAAGGTTCAAATCCCATTGTAAGTGGAAATGAGTAAAAAACAGGTTGTTTTTTTTTGCATGTTCTGACCTGTTTCATTCAGCTTGACATTCTGGTTATTTAGTTGTATTTCTTGCAGCAGATTTCCTAACACAAATATGTATTTTGTAGTTACAGTCAGTGCCAGCCTTTGTGTATCCCTGCGTGACTTTGCCCCGTGTCTTTATTTTATGGCAGTGACCTTTGCTTTTGTGGTTATCACTGATGCCATATACTTTAATTGCCTTGCTAAGCACAGTTACAGCATCCATATGAGAACTTCAACCCCATAGATAACACAGACAGTGTGATTGGGAAGAGCGCTCCAATGAGCACAAAGCATTAATCGTACAGACCTCCCGCCGCTGATATTCATAGTGATGTCTCAAGTACCAGGATTAATATTCTTATCATCCCCTGTACAGTTCTAGTTCTTTGGAACTTTTCATACCTTAAAATACATTTCCTTCTCCTGCCTAGTTTTTTTTTTAGCTCAGTTTATTATTAAATTTTAGCATTTGCTCTTGAAATTTCATGCAAAATATAATTTTACATATGTATCCCGAGGATTGATGTAGCTCAGCCACACCATGGTGGACACCATGTAGTAGTATGACCATGTACTGCTTTATAGGTTGTAAAGTTTGTGTTGAATTGTAGGAAAGTTTCTTGTCATTCGCAATTTTGAACAATTTACACAAAGCAGAGGATTGAATCAGCCTACAAAGGCACCCATGACTTCAGATGCAGCCACCTGAGCCTTCCTCTAATGTCTTGAGGCTATGGTATGGTATAGCATAGCCAATCAGGAGGGACAAGCCTGTATTAAAGCCAAAGGCAGGAATTGCAGCAACCATATAATGGTGACTCCGCCTAATGAAAGGACATCAGAGCTCACAGCTCAGCAATTGAGATAGAGAACGTAAGCTCTAAAGCATTGGACAAATACTTCAGACATTATAAGTTGTACATCTGCAGCAGTAAAGAAGAAGAGTGTAGTAGTTTGAGAGTAAGGCTGGGGTCATACGAGCATATGGCATCCAATGTGAGAGCGTTAGATGTGATGTAGTAATGACACAAGGCTCAAACTCTGCTGCAATCGTGACTGAGTCTCATTCTCCTGTGCTCCAATTCTCTGGCATGTGAGAAGAAGGAGAGATTAATGTTTCCATATCCTCCACTGCCAGTTTTGGCATATATATGGCATTGCCCTCATACGATATCTGAGTACAGTCTGATGTTTCACATGCACTCATATGGGTGCACATGATCCGAGGATTGCCGACAATCACAGCAGTCTGCAATTTTTTACCAGTCCAACTAGAGCTGAGGAAAAATTTGCAGATCTGACCTGCATCATTGACTATAACTGGACTGTCACGCTGGGCACAGGGAGCATCTGGAAACTGTGTGTAACAAGGACGCACGAATCAACGGTGTCTGGAGCACTCAGCCAAACAACAGACCCGGAGACACTAGGCGGGACAAATACAGCGGCGGGTCCTGCTCATAGGGAATGGGGAGGAGGTGGCCTCCTGCACTCACCTGCGGCTGTGCCCTGATCTCCGTACCGTCCCTATACGGGTTCTTTCACCCCGTCGCCGAGCAGGATACCTAGTCCCTTGCTGGCTCTGATGTTAGGCCTCAGTAGGGAGATGACTGGCAGGAACACTAGTCCCAACCGCTGCACTAAAATCAACAAGAGAGGAAGGAAAGACAGACAGGGGAACAACAAACAACTTCACACCTGCTGCCATGCTCCTTGGCAGCAGACGGCTTGGCAGTAGTCAGCTTTCCAGAATAGCATTTTCACCACAGGTAACTAGGCCAGGAATGAAGTTCAATCACCAGCAAGGAAAGCTGGATTATGTGTGATCATATATAGGGAGTGATCACAAAATAACTACAACTGGACAGAGAACTAGCTAGCTTGCTAGCAACAGAAACTGACATTAACTCCAACACTGCCAAAGGAAAGAAAAACATTTAATATGAAGTCAATACAGGAATGATACACAGGTCCTGTTGGAATATGTTTGATACAACAACTTAATTCCTGTATATGAGTGTTTAGTTGCAAGGTTTGTATGTTGTAGATAAAGTTAGAACAAAAAAAGACTCCCAGAGGCTCACACAGGAAGAGCATGTGACTGTATCCAGTTTCCTGTGTCTGTGTATGAGAGAGAAGCAGATGCTGCACAGAGACTGAGACACATAAGATATGTTTTATTCCTGATTCATTAAGCTTATTATATTTGATCCTGTTTGTTGCTGAACAAAGAAGCTTTGTTGTCACACACTTGGACAGTATCCTGAATGACTTGCTGCCAACAGGTCCCAAAAGTGTCACGTCTCCAAAGTAAGAGAGACCATCGTAATAGGGTCCGAGTCCAATGCAAGATTTTCTTGCATTTTACTTGTCGAATTTAAACGCTTATGTGCACAAGTCCTAATATAGATAATATAGATAATATATTTATAATTATATATTATATATATAATTATAGATAATATAATTCAATTGATAGTGGGAGAGAGAATGACCAGATGTGTCAGCAGTTGTCCAATTGTCCTAACTCCAGGATATTCAAGCCAACACTCGGATTTCCATTTTTTTCCATCACGTAAGCATTTTTTGTAAAACCAAGATTGATATTTTTGCTACAATCCTATTTAAAGAGGAATTCTGTCGAACAATTGTACATGTAATATCTGGCAAAAGTGTTTTTTATCCATTTAAATTTATGTATAAATATAGAACTTAAGAAGAAAACAGCGGCACTCCGGGATCCTTTATTCCAAGGCACAGGACCCGCTGAAGCGTGCAGAGCACACAAAACAGTCACCGTCGTCCCTCCGTCCTCCCTTCCCTGCACCCACCGACAGAGGCCCCCCCCTGCTGGCACTTGGCCCCCCCCATCGGTATACAGAGGACCCCCTGCTGGCACACGGCCCCCCCATCGGTATACAGAGGCCCCCTGCTGGCATACGGCCCCCCCATTGGTATACAGAGGCCCTCCTGCTGGCACACAGCCCCCCCCATGGGTATACAGAGGCCCCCTGCTGGCATACGGCCCCCCCTTCGGTATACAGAGGCCCCCTGCTGGCATACGGCCCCCCCTTCGGTATACAGAGGCCCCCTGCCTCCGCATTGATCTCACCCTCTGATGTCCGCAGGCACCCGGGGTCCTCCGTCCACTCTCCTCGCTGTATGCCGGGTTTGCTGAGAGCGGCACAGCAGGGATGACGTCATCACTGCGCCCGGCGGTCACATGTAGAACCCGCCGGCATACAGCGAGGAGAGTGGACGGAGGATCCCGGGTGCCTGCGAACATCGGAGGGTGAGATCAATGCGGAGGCAGGGGGCCTCTGTATACCGAAGGGGGGGGGGGGCTGTGTGCCAGCAGGGGGGCCTCTGTATTCTGATAGGGGGGCCGTGTGCCAGCAGGGGGGCCTCTGTATACCAAAGGGGGGCCGTGTGCCAGCAGGGGGCCTCTGTATACCGATGGGGGGGGCCGTGTGCCAGCAGGGGGCCTCTGTATACCGATGGGGGGGCCGTGTGCCAGCAGGGGGTCCTCTGTTATACCGATGGGGGGCCAAGTGCCAGCAGGGGGGGCCTCTGTATATTTATACATAAATTTAAATGGATAAAAACCACCGTTGCCAGATATTACATGTACAATTGTTCGACAGAATTCCTTTTTAAATAGGATTTTAGCAAAAATATCGATCTTAGTTTTACAAAAAATCCTTACGTGATGGAAAAAATGGAGGTCATTTTTGTTATCAGCACACCAATTTACATAAAAATCAGTGAAAACTTCTCTTGTATTTTTTTCATCGCAGTTCTGTGCAATTATTCATTTTTTTTAGTTCGTACCTCTCCTAGGACCTATTATCTTTCTAAAGGCTCCCCCGTCATCACACATTCTTGTCCAGGGCAAGTGCTTTATTTTATAGATGCGTGGTAGTCCTTTGTTATTTATGGATAATTGTCCAAACTATCCGTTGACAATGATATAGTGTAGTTGATATGACAGCTTACAATTTTCTTAATTCTTCATGTACTAGATAGCAGCAAGCCAACATTATATTATTAAGAGAAAAAAAATCTGAACTCAGTGACAAAGTGTGCTTTTCGCAATCGAGCCACTGTATTGAGTTTTTGCATTTCTTGCACAATCCTTTTTAACAAGGGAGAATAATTGTGTTTTAAGAAATACTGATGCATCCCAGGGCCGCAGGACACTCAGAACTGGGCTTTGATGCCTCTGGGGAGTCACAGGGGTCGAGACCCGCTCTGTGACCCTGGGTTCAGCTTCAATGAGTTCTTGGGAAGTGTATAGGGATATGGTGGTTTAAAGGGAGATTTGTTTGTGACGCCACCCATGGTTTGTGACTATGGGTAGCCACTGCTGCTGCAGAACCTCTGGTGGTAGCTGGGATGTAGTGGCTCCCCACTGGTGGAGCGGGTTCCCAGGGCAGCGGATGGGGTAATTGGTAGTCACTGGCAAGCAGGAGTTAACGTTAGGCCTCGTTACTTTGATCAGTGGCCTTCACAGCCAGTTGTCATGCAAATAACACAGTCTCACACACTTCCGCAACTCTGTACCCAAGTTTACTCACAGCAAGCTTCAAGTTTCAACAGGTCATAGATGTTACACTCTCTCAGATAAGCTCCGGCCTGTGTAGTCATTAGGAGATCGATCGGCAGGGGCGTTGCTAGGGTCAAAAAACATCCGGGGCTCGGGCCCACTGAGCTGCATTTTTTGGAATAAATTTAAATAAAACCAAAGTAAAATGTACTTAAATAAATAGCTTCTCAGACGCTGGGTGCCTGAGCCTGCCTATTGGCTGCAGCAAGGTTGGCCTTAGGTCAGATGGCGCCATGTGCAAGATTTTATCTTCTATTGATTCGGGTATAAGTCGAGGGGGTAAATTTTCAGCCCAAAAACTCGGGCTGAAAAACTCTGCTTATACACGAGTATATATGGTACATAGTGCCCGAATATTACTGTCCATTACTGAATAAAAACCACTACACTGAGACCACTATTACATCACCACTGACCACACTGACCATATAACATTAATACCACCTCTACACAGAGACCACTATTACATCACCACTGACCACACTGACCATATAACATTAATACCACCTCTACACAGAGACCACTATTACATTACCACTGACCATACTGACCATATAATATTAATACCACCTCTACACAGAGACCACTATTACATTACCACTGACCACACTGACCATATAATATTAATACCACCTCTACACAGAGACCACTATTACATCACCACTGACCACACTGACCATATAACATTAATACCACCTCTACACAGAGACCACTATTACATTACCACTGACCATACTGACCATATAATATTAATACCACCTCTACACAGAGACCACTATTACATTACCACTGACCACACTGGCCATATAACATTAATGCCATCTCTACACAGAGACCACTATTACATCACCACTGACCATACTGACCATATAATATTAATACCACCTCTACACAGAGACCACTATTACATTACCACTGACCACACTGGCCATATAACATTAATGCCATCTCTACACAGAGACCACTATTACATTACCACTGACCACACTGACCATATAACATTAATACCACCTCTACACAGAGACCACTATTACATCACCACTGACCATACTGACCATATAATATTAATACCACCTCTACACAGAGACCACTATTACATTACCACTGACCACACTGACCATATAATATTAATACCACCTCTACACAGAGACCACTACTACATTACCACTGACCACACTGGCCATATAATATTAATACCACCTCTACACAGAGACCACAATTACATTACCACTGACCATACTGGCCATACAATATTAATACCACCTCTACACAGAGACCACTATTACATCACCACTGACCACACTGACCATATAACATTAATACCACCTCTACACAGAGACCACTACTACATTACCACTGACCATACTGACCATATAACATTAATACCACCTCTACACAGAGACAACTATTACATCACCACTGACCATACTGGCCATACAATATTAATACCACCTCTACACAGAGACCACTATTACATCACCACTGACCACACTGACCATATAACATTAATACCACCTCTACACAGAGACCACTATTACATTACCACTGACCATACTGACCATATAATATTAATACCACCTCTACACAGAGACCACTATTACATCACCACTGACCACACTGACCATATAACATTAATACCACCTCTACACAGAGACCACTATTACATCACCACTGACCACACTGGCCATACAATATTAATACCACCTCTACACAGAGACCACTATTACATCACCACTGACCACACTGACCATATAACATTAATACCACCTCTACACAGAGACCACTATTACATTACCACTGACCATACTGACCATATAATATTAATACCACCTCTACACAGAGACCACTATTACATCACCACTGACCACACTGACCATATAATATTAATACCACCTCTACACAGAGACCACTATTACATCACCACTGACCACACTGACCATATAACATTAATACCACCTCTACACAGAGCCCACTATTACATCACCACTGACCACACTGGCCATACAATATTAATACCACCTCTACACAGAGACCACTATTACATCACCACTGACCATACTGACCATATAATATTAATACCACCTCTACACAGAGACCACTATTACATCACCACTGACCATACTGGCCATATAATATTAATACCACTTCTACACAGCGACCACTATTACATCACCACTGACCATACTGACCATATAATATTAATACCACCTCTACACAGAGACCACTATTACATCACCACTGACCATACTGGCCATATAATATTAATACCACCTCTACACAGAGACCACTACTACATTACCACTGACCACACTGGCCATATAATATTAATACCACCTCTACACAGAGACCACTATTACATCACCACTGACCACACTGGCCATATAATATTAATACCACCTCTACACAGAGACCACTATTACATTACCACTGACCATATAACATTAATACCACCTCTACACAGAAACCACTATTACATCACCACTGACCATACTGGCCATACAATATTAATACCACCTCTACACAGAGACCACTATTACATCACCACTGACCATACTGACCATATAATATTAATACCACCTCTACACAGAAACCACTATTACATCACCACTGACCACACTGACCATATAATATTAATACCACCTCTACACAGAGACCACTATTACATCACCACTGACCATACTGACCATATAATATTAATACCACCTCTACACAGAAACCACTATTACATCACCACTGACCACACTGACCATATAATATTAATACCACCTCTACACAGAGACCACTACTACATCACCACTGACCATACTGACCATATAATATTAATACCACCTCTACACAGAGACCACTATTACATCACCACTGACCATACTGACCATATAATATTAATACCACCTCTACACAGAAACCACTATTACATCACCACTGACCACACTGACCATATAATATTAATACCACCTCTACACAGAGACCACTACTACATCACCACTGACCACACTGGCCATATAATATTAATACCACCCACACTTCCCCACCCCACTTGCCCCACTTGGCCATCCTTTCCCCCCCGGTTTTGCCTATGGTTCCCCTGGGTCCTAAGTGTGTGTGAGTTGAGGATCTTTACACCTACCATCCCCCATCTCCTGACAACTGGAGAACCACGCCCTGGCTTGGGTGCAGTACCCCTCGTGGCGTCCAGACCAGTGAGGTGCCACAATACAAAAGGAAATTGAACAAAAGTAGACTACCTCACAAAGTGGTGAGCATGTCACAAACAATTTTTGTTTGCTCAAATGTTTTACTAGTCCAATTGGCGCCTGTGCATGCCACACAAATACAGCAGCCTGTTGCAGTTGCCATCTCTTAAGGTACCTTTACACGCCGCTACAACAGGGTGGAAACACCCGGGTTCTTCATGTGCACGAGCACGTAGCAACGGTTACAAACGGTACCCGATACCGCCTTTACACACCGCTACAAGGTGCTCTGCAGGTAATATGGGAGGACCTGGGGCAGCAGGGACAACACATAGGCGTGCCAGAATTGTGGATTACGAGATGCTCGTACGATGATTGAACAATGCAATAGTATCATGATTGGCCAGCCAGCGCAGGAAGGCTGGCTAATACATGACGCTATTGGAAATGTGTAGTGTGACTGGTCATCTCCTTAAATATGCCGCCCTATGCAGCGACTACCAATTGTAACGCAGGAGCTTCCTCCAATGATCACTGAAGGGGGGCGGTTTCACGGAGGCTGTGTCACGCCCCAGGGAGTTAACTAGGTGACGAAACAACCTTACCCTGTTTAGACGCCACTACCATCGGGTTGAAATCAACCTGTTTTAGAGCACTGCTCTGAAACAGGTGCCGCAAGTGACGGGTGGCAACAACCTACTTTACTCGCCGCTACCTCGGGTTGATTTGACGGTGCAAGATACATTTGTCTCATAAACCCGGTTGTTTCCACCCTGTTGTAGCGGCGTGTAAAGGTACCTGTAGGATACATACTTACTTACATAACATTATATCGTTATATCATTTTGTCAAGAGAATAGAGAGAATTTTGTTAAAGGGACACTGTCACCAGGTTTTTGCTATCCCATCTGACAGCAGCATAATGTTGAGATACAGACCCTGATTCCAGCGATGTGTCACTTACTGAGCTGCTTGCTGTCACTTTGATGAAATTACTGTTTTCTCTGCTTCAGATTTGGCAGTAAATGACTATGCTGGACTATTTGATCAGTCCTGCAATATTAATCTCCAACTGATGGAACAGTGATTTTATGGAAACTACACTGAGCAGCCCAGTAAGAGACACATCGCTGGAATCAGGGTCTCTGTCTCTACATTATGCTGCTGTCAGATGAGATGGCAAAAACCTGGTGACAGTGTCCCTTTAAATAAATATCCAGTAAAATTCTAAAAAAACCTCCAGATAATGCCTTATTTCGCATACCTGTTTTACGAGTCAAATTTGACACACCACACCAATACAATTGTTGCATTTGACTTTCTATACCTGGATTTAACTTCCCAGCATTTCTTCTTACATCCTTTTAGGTAAATTTGGAATAATTAGAGTCCAACCGATTGACAAAAGTTAATCTTTGTGTTGGAAAACATGTTTGAAAACAGAAAAAATGTCAATGGCAATTTAATGGTATAATGTAAAATAAAAAACTGATTATGGCTATGTAGGTTATAACAAATAAATAAACAGCTGCATTCTGAAACGCTAAGGTTTGCAAACATTGAATATAGCAATATGGACATGCGATACTGCTAGAAAATACATGTAAAAATTGAGAAGCTTTGTGCATAAAACAGGTCAGTTTTATTTGAACCCAGCAACCAGTGACAAGGTTTGTTTCTTTCTGGGTCTGTATCTAATGCTTCTATCTGGGTTAAAAAAAAACCTCCAATTTATGACTGTTCAAACCAAGCATAGGCGCTCGTACATCATGGTGAGGCTTATCATATAAATACACTTGTCTTACCCATTCGTATTCCCTTAAAGCTTAACCGCCATTTACATTTTTATTTACTAATAATGTAGAGCAAGTGATTTTAATAAACTTTCAAATATACTTAATTAGAAAATTCTGGTTGGTTACCATTCATAAACCTTCCACAAGGTGTCCCCACTACACTGTGTGTGAAGCAGACATATGTTTATTAATCAGATTTGTCTTCAGTGAATATGTAACCATATAAGGGAAAGGGGGTGTGACCTACACTGCTGACTGCAGCTGGTGAGGAAACAATGTATCAGATTTCAGCACAGAGCTGAGCAATGTCAGGATGTCAACTCCTCTTTATAAGCATCTATGTTCTGTCATCTGGCTCCACACAGCAATGTCTGTTAACCCTATGTCTTCTGGCTCATCGCACAGCTCACAATCTCTGATCTTGCCCTTTTTCTTCTGTCACATTGCACTGCTCCCTATCAGCTGCTGGCCATGTCCTCACAGCCATGAAATACAGTTATTAAAAGAGCACAGAAAAATGTGAGAACATTTGTCATATAGCACAAAAAAAAGCATGATCTTATCTGCTATGTGACCCATCATTATCAACCAGTGCAGTATTGTTCTTTTTTTTCTTCAATGAAATGACATTACACTTAAATCTCCACCTTCCCCTCCTCTTTGATTGACAGCTCTGGCTTCATAGAGCCAGAGAAGGGAGGAGATAGATGGAAAACAAGCAGGTGCGATTGTGTATTTGAAATGTTTGACCCCCGCGATGATGCACCAAGAGCCTGTGCTTGGTTTGAGCAGTCATCATGTGCTGAGTCTCTAGTCTCCAAAACGTAGGTTTCTTTAGAATAACATTTCTAATGGTATTTACAGATTGGTAAAAAATTGATGTTTGTAAGTATCTACATATTGGAAGAAAAACTCTTCTCTCCGGCCGCTCTACCTTTCAGTATGTGACATTTCCTGTTCAATAGAGCTCATTTCTCAGAAGTCAGCTGACTAACGCCTATATAGAGACAACACGGGATCATCACAATGGCTGATGGTCATAGCTCACTTCCTCCTCCTCGCTGTACGGAGGTCCCTGCACAGAACAGGCCGAGGAAACTCTCCGGTAGAACCAACTGGTGTCATGACTTTATTAAGGTTCATGTGGCTGCTGTAAAGCCAAACTCTGACCTGCTGAAACAGCAGCTCATGCTAAACAGGTGACCCCATAATACTGCTCATAAAGATAGAATAAAAGAAAATAAGATTACAGAAAAAAGTATTATTTTTCATTAGCTTGTTATAATTAGATAACAAAATATATGTGATATTGTATCTTTTCTTTAAAGCAGGAGTCTTGGCTAATATAAGAAGGGTCACAAGCCCTTTCATATCTTCTCATTCTTCTTACAAACCTAAATGGGCCCATAAGCAGAGTATACTGGGATACAGCATGCAAACCAGAGGAAATATTTCTAAGACTCCGCTATTAAAGGATTATTCATAACTCATATGTTATCCTCCGTCCATGCTCATCACTGCTCCATTCACGACAAGGCTGTCCAGCGCCCAGTTGCCAGGATCTAAAGTCCCATTCTCAGGATCGATAAATGGTTGTCGGACCCCCAACTATTCTCATCCAGTGGATGGGGAAAACATATGAGTTTTGGAGTACGGTAACTTGTTAATTTATGCAAAACTGTTTTTTTCTTCATTTATCCACACCCTAAGCAGTGCCAGTATCATTGTGCATGCAGTGTAATATCATTCTATTTTTTTTTTTAATAAACTACCAGAAAGTATTGGACTTTAAATAAAACTGTCAGCATGATTTTGGAATGTAAAGTACAGAAATAATGACGCTATAATACTGATTAAATTCATACTTGAAGTTTTAATGATATTTCAGTGCACCCGGGTGGGACTGTGTGCAGGGTCTTCGCTTCCTACTCTGGCACCTCCATCTGCCTCCTGTGTTTGAATGATGGCTCTGATCCATCAGTGACTTGCCTTCTATTTCAAGTCTCACTTTGGATCTAATATAAACTGGAAAAGAAAATGGCGCACATAGGGTATACCTGTTTTGCTAAATAATTAAATTGTAGGTTGATACTGCACACCTTATGTGGTTGTGAGAGTCACAACCACTAAAAACGCTTGTAGTGCCAATTTTATGTCCTGGCTGTAACGGTCTGCTGCAGTCTTCCACGAAGTAAATCCATGAGAAAGAAATGGGAATGTGACCGTGCTACAGTTTGAAATATAAAATTCTTGTGATAACAGTAAATTTTTATGATTTTTTTTCCTTTTCACAAAAATGTACTTTCGAATGGAAGCGTGGTCACAGTCCCATTTTTTTCTCCTGGATTTTATTGAAGTCTCGCATTGGAGCAGTCATTGTAGTGGTCTCCAATAAAATGGTGCCATTGGTGGCTCATGCATAGTCGCCTCTAAAACATCATTGCAAATTGTCAATCTGCGCATGCGCCTCTCACTGAGTGAAGTCGACCAGTGCAGGAGCACTCAGAAGTGAGGAGATCTATCTTCAGTGCTCAGGATAGCTTTACCAGTGAAGGCAACCTAGGTCTTAATATTATAATAAGAGCTTGTTCAGTGGGCAGTGCACAAACAGATTGAGAATTGACAACAATGACTTTTTAGATGCATCTGCGCATGCGCCACTGATGGGTCCATTTTATTGAAGACCACAGCAATGACTGCACCTGTGCGAGATTTAAAATAGGAGGCAGGTCACAGACAAATCAGTGTCCTGGCATTCAAACATAGGAGGCGGATGGAGGGCCTGAACAGAAAGAGAAGACCCAGCTCACTGAAATCTCATTAGAAGACAACTTAAAACACTGAAAAAACTAAATCCACAAATCAAATTTCTTCACCAAAAGAACAGCATTACATTAAAGCCATATCTGTACTTTACTTTCCAAAATCCTGGTGACAGGTTCTCTTTAAATGAATGGCAAATCATGTCTTGTTTTGGACTTTTAGGCCCTGTGGCGACTGCACTTCGCAACCCCACCCTCACACCTCTAATACGTTGGGGTCATACAAAATGGTCTCATCATTTCCACCAACACGTGCTGTTCTGCACCTCCCAGGGGATACGTAAGGTCAGCATGGCACAGTTTTAAACAGACTCTCCGTGTCCAAATGGGCACAGGGAGGCGCAGGTAGGGAGGGAGGATGATCTATGCATCCTCTGGCGTTGCACTTGCAACCCTGACAGGTTGGGAGACCCTTTTCACTAGCCCCAGTGAAACAGAGTCCTGCCAGCCCAGTAGTACTGCCACCAGTTCTTCATTAGGTATAAGCCCGGTCTTTAAAAGGATTATATCAGGCCAGAAACTAACCCAGGTTGTAATGTAATATTAAGCCGAGAACACGGACGAGTGAATTTGTGAATCAGGATTAAGTGATATATTTAATCACCTTAAGGATACACTAAATAAACGTTATTTACATGGTGTATATACATATATGATGGTCAGATATGCAAATACAGATAGGAATAAAAGAAGTATAAGAAGACATACATAAGTCAGTTACCCTTTTCCTTGGTTGCGGGCAGCCTCATTGGAGGTGATGTGGAGCCAGGAGCTTCTGGTTACTTCCAGCTTGATACACAGTGTGACATCCTCACAGAAGAAGCACTGAAAAATATGGTGGGCACCTTTTAATCCTTCATTTGACCAAACCCTTGGTGACCTCATTTGCGGACTGTCTATGGGATGGGGGCTGAGAAGTGCAGAGAATTAGGAAATCCCAGCTTTCCGCATATCTTTATATATGGGTGTGTGGCGCCCCTGCGACCAGGTGGCCAGAAAGGGAAGTGCAGCCAGGTAAGGCAAGATGGTTGAAAACACACCCACACGACAGCACACACCAACCCTACGCCTAGGACTCTAGGTTGGGCAAGGGGTGGCGGGTGTATATAGCAAAGTGGGTGGAGCATAGAGGAGCACTTACAAGTAGGTGGAGAGACCAACACAATAAAAACCCGGGACCACACGGGCAGGCACAGGAAGGAGGAGGAGAAGTGAGTCAGGAGGAAGAAGAACAGAACTGGAGAGAGTCTTCCCAGGAGGTTTTCGGTTCCCTGGGGGCGCAGAATCCCGTGAGGCATAGCCACGAGGAGAGAAAGCCCACTCCATGGCCTGGAAGTGACGGGAAGGAGAGAGAGACTGAAAGACACCCCACAGTTGAAGGAATGTGGGAGGACAAGGGCTCGGCAGCCGAACACATCTTAGCTAACCGGAGGAACCCTGAGCTGAAACAGTGACTGACAGAGGGAGCCTGGTGTGCCCAAATATCTGAACCTGGGACACTGGAGGCTAGGCCACGACCAAAGAACCGTCTCTGAAGTGGTGATCGGGGATAATCCAGACACTAATCACAAGACACACCAGTGAGGGGCAGGTGCTTTATGACCTGCAGCCTAACTTTCCACCATGGTCTAAGAACACAGTTGTCATACTAGGACTGGTGACCCTGACTGTGAGGGAAACATTCACCCGTGAGTCTGCGACAACCAGACTGAACCTGTGGGTGAGGTACTACGTTGAGACTGAGAGGCCTGAAAGGACTTAGAGGGAGCAACGCGGAGGTGCCACCTGAGCTGCTCAGTCTAGTAACCCGAAGCAGTGCTGAAGTGTTTAAGTGTGATCAAAGAACTGTAAACTGTGTGAATTGCTGTTGAAATACCAAGTAAAGTACCCAGTAAGCTCATCCCTGCCTGAAACTGTTTACTTCCAGCGTCTCAGTAAAGTCCCGCCTGAGGAGCCACAGACTGTCATCCCTGCACACTGGTTGGAGAGCTGCAGCTTTAAAGTAAGTGCACTACACCCAGCACAATCCCTCATCAGGCCCATCCAACACAACTACTCCTGCCCTGGGGACCCTCAGCCCTACCCGAAGAGGGTTTACCATCCACGCTGCCCCAAGTCACCATCCCCAGCAGGAATACGGCAACGGTGGTTCTACTAACCACATACCCCGGGTGGCGTCACAACAAATCTCTTGTAAATACCCCTTTTTGGACTGATCCCAGGCCACGGGACTGGATCATCACCACCGTGATACCTCATAGAGACAGCACCGGCCCGGTTCCCGAGTGCCCCATACCCTGGAGGAGCATCAGGTGTCTCAGGCGAGAGATATTACTGTCATCACTCTTCACTAGTGAATTTACCCGTTCATAGATAGAAACATGATACTGTCTTCCGGATGCTAGATATTAATTTGAGATAAATAAGCACATCGCACAGTTAAGCAGAAATTTGTATTATGTTCCTCCCGATATTATTATTATTTATTTATAAATCACCATTAAATTCCATGGCGCTTTACATATGGAAGGGGCAGACGAGGACAAGTACATTAAATATGGACAATGAAATCGTACAGGTACAGTAGGGCAGAGGAGATCCTGTTCACGAGGGCTCACAGTCTATAAGGGATGGGTGGGAATACAATAGGAGGGGGAAAATGCCGGACATGAGACGGTG
Source organism: Allobates femoralis (assembly GCA_033576535.1). NCBI lineage: Eukaryota > Metazoa > Chordata > Amphibia > Anura > Aromobatidae > Allobates > Allobates femoralis. Next base: position 77,519,249 of record JARQOC010000010.1, on the reverse strand, counting down.
CGGTGGACCAGGTCTCAGTGTAAGTTGTAGACTTGTCAGAAGAGGTGGGTCTTCAGGGTTTTTTGATGGTTCCCAGGGTAGGAGAGTGGCTGATATGTTGGTTGGAGAGTTCCAGAGTATAGCGGATGCACGGGAGAAATCTTGGATGCGGTTGTGAAAGGAGGAAATGAGAGGGGAGTAAAGAAGAAGGTCTTGGGAGAAATGCAGGTTGCATGAGGGTAGGTATCGGGAGACAATGTCGGAGATGTATGGGGGGCACAGGTTGTGGATGGCTTGGTATGTCGTGGTTAGTGTTTTGAACTGGGATTTCTAGGGAGTGGGGAGCTGTTATGATCCGATGACTTAAGAGTAACATGAACATTCCACAGAAGTCGTTGGTAACTATACTGACTGCGACACCTGACTAAATACCGCAACTAGAAGTAGCCGTGGGATGTAACTAACCATGCCCTAGACACCTCAACACGGCCGGAGAACGAGCTACCCCTAGAGATGAAAATTGGAAAAGCTATCTTGCCTCAGAGCAGAACCCCAAAAGAGCAGCAAGCCCCCCACAGAAATCAACTGGGAAACAGGACAGGAAAAGACACACACAGGCAGAATATAGAGTTCAGCAAAAGAGGCCACACTGGCTAGATAGTAAAGACAGGATAGAATACTATTGCGGTCAGTATTAAAATACTATCAAAAAATCTCCAACAGCAGAGAGTGTCAAAAATTACCCTGAGTCCACTGAGAACCGCCGCCCTCTATATCTGCAAAACCTCTGTGAATCAAGCAAGAATAAACAACTACCAATACTAACAACACTGGAAATAGCAGATAACAGTGAATAGAAATTTCTGTCCGGAAAGAAAACTTCCTAACTGAGAGCAGGTAAACAAATATGCAGACTAAATTTCAAACCCACAACTCAGAACAAGACAAACTGAAAATAGATCCACAAGCACACAACATGTGCGCCACAAAGTAACAAAAACCATTCACTTAGCTTGCAAGGATTTCAGCAGACCAGGAGAAACCAGGAAAAGGTATGGACCCCTTGAGGAGGGGTCACCGAACCCTCACCAGAACCCCCAGGCCTACCAGGATGAGCCAGATGAAAAGCACAAACCAAGTCAGGGGCATGAATATCCGAAGCAGAAATCCAAGAATTATCCTCTTGGCCATAACCCGCCATTTAACAAGGTACTGGAGCTTCTGTCTCGAAAGATGAGAATCCAAAATCTTCTCAACCTCATATTCCAACTCACCATCAATCAATACGGGTACCTTTACACGCCGCTACTGGAGGATGGATACAACCCGCTACAGGCTACAAATGTAGCTTGTAGCGTCAATATAGCCTGTAGTAGCGGCGTGTGAAGACGGGACGAGACAGCCGGCAACAGATACATCTGTTTCCGAGCACTGCTCGAAAACAGATGGCTACAAAGCTGATTGTAGCGAGCTGTATCGGCGTGTAAAGAAGGAACAGAAGGGTTGTTTCTACACCATGCTATGTAGCTGGGGCGTGACACAGGCTCCGGGTTTCCGCGCCCCCTTCAGCGATCATTGGAGGAAGCTCCTGCGTTGCGATTGTTGTCGCCGCACAGGGCGGCATATTTAAGGAGCTGACCAGTCACACTACACAATTGCTCGAGCGTCAAGTATTAATCAGCCTCCTGCGATGCCTGCCCAATCATGATGTTATTGCTTTGTCCTATCAGCGTACGAACGTCTCGTAATCCACAATTGTAGCACGCCTATGTGCTGTCCCTGCTGCACCAGGTCCGCCCATATTAGCTGGTTGTAGCGGTGTGTAAATGAGGTAAGATGAGCTACAGATGGCTACTTGAGACACCCGGCGATGTATCTAGCTGTAGATGTAGCGTAGCGTAGCGCACCTTGTGGCGGCGTGTAAAGGTGGTGCGTTTCCCGTTTGTAACCGTTTGGGCGTGCTCGTGCACGTGAAGTAGCGGGTTGTATCCATCCTCCAGTAGCGGCGTGTAAAGGTACCCTACCGGATCCGGAGGGGCCACAGCCGGAACCATGGGCTCGACAAATTTTCTCAACAAGAATTTATGGAAAACATGAATCGCAAAGAGCCCAGAAGCGCCAACCGGAAAGAGACAGGATTAATAATCTCAGAAATCCTATAAGAACCAAAGAACCGAGGCTTGAATTTAGGAGAAGAAACCTTCAAAGGAACATGGCGGGACGACAACCAAACCAAATCACCAACACGAAGCCGAGAACCAACACTCCAACTAAGGTTAGCAAAACGTTGAGCAGCCTCCTGAGACTGAGTTAAATTGTCAACCATGCAATCCCAAATCTGAAGATGAGAGATGGAGCAAGGGTTTGGCCTGGCTGCGAGACAACAGGACAGTCTCTGTGGATGCAAAAAAATTCAAAATAGATGATTGCGCCACACTGCAAACTGCGAAGTCTCTGTGGATGGCAGGGGTGCGGGTAAGGAACTGACACACACACCGCTGGTTGTCCTTTACCTTTTCCTGGTGTTGTTGCAGGTAAACGTCCAGAGCACTGCCGGGTGTTCAAGGCCTCCTTGTCTCTTTCCCTGTGTGTGAAGCCCCTGCCCTCTGTAAAACTTGGTTGGCCTCCTCTGCTCTCTTCCTCTCCACCTGTGCTGTCTTCAGGTAACCCTCGATGGACTACCGCTACTCTTTCCTTTGTGGTGCCTGGCTCTCTGGTGTGTGACTGTCAGATGTCCGGGAGACTGAAGTCTCCGCGGTGGACCGTATTCTCTACTGGGCTGGGTGCTCTCCAGTAGACTCAGACTCCGGTGTCCGAGTGTGATTTGGGCAAACCTAGCACTGGCTCCTCGATTCCCACTTTGTTTCTTCTACTCTCCTCGCCTTCCAACCCCACTCTTGGGCCTCGCAGGACTACTTGGAGGCTGTTTCGGGTAACTGGCTCAGGCCTAATGCAGCACCGATCACCAGTACATCTTCACAGCTCTTGTAGAGTCTGCACACTCCAACTAACTCCGCCCCCAGCACCAGTATTTATAGGGGATCTTGCCTAAGGGCAGCAAGTTGAGCTCCCCCTACTGTGCCAGGGTGGAAGGTGTTGTCTGTGTTTGTGTACCTGCTGTGGAAACCCTTTCATGCTGTAGGTGAGTCTGTGATTACCTGTGTTAGCAGGGCGCTACATTCCCCCCTAGGTAAGGTCAGTACTCCTGGACTGAAACATTTTAAATTAACATTCATATAACAATAACAGGTAACATTTACAGAGTCTCAAAATTAATAATTTACAAAAACCACCGAAAAATGGCAAAACAGATACAGTCCATACGGTGCTAGTCCATCCACCATAGGCTGGAAAAAGAAGTTATTTGTCACAACCAATCCTGTGACTTAGGTCCTTTTAAATTGGAAAACAAGGGAAATAAGTTGTTTTGAAGAGTCTTTACAGTAGTCTCTGTAAGCTCCGGGGAAAAGAGGTAAAGTTTTTCAAAAGTCCAACAAAGTTCTTACAGGCAAAGTGTCTGTAGGCTTAAAGTTCAGAATACACATCATTTACTACGAGTCACAAATTCAACGTGACACAGTCAACAACCGCACACATCTGCTGAAAAGGTGACAACCATAGGGCTAAGGAGAGATGGAGAGATACTGCAGGGGAGCCCCTAGGAAAGTCCACAGTCACTGGCTCAGAGCTCTGTGTGGCGAGGCGCAAGGCACGAAGGGCGAAGCAAGCGCTGTGTGAGACGACCAGGAAAGGACAGAGAAGGGGTGCTGGTTACGTACCATCCTATTACCCAGGAGTAGCTGGATCCCTGCCTCCGAGAACCCAGTTCTTAGCAGGCTGCTGCACAAAGACTGCGTAAAAGAACCAAAGACTGCAGCCTACTGTGTCTGTGAACTTTCTTTTGCATCAAAAGCACCAACACTACTACCAACTCACTCAGGTACCTTCAGCTACCTTAGGGGTCAGCCCTACCCGTAGAGGGCTTAAGAACATTGCTGCCTCCCAACCATCGGCCCCTAGGAAGACTGTTGAGCAGTGGCAGCCATCTATAGCTGCAACCTGCGGGTGGCGTCACGTATAAATTAACAAGTATCCCCAAGTCCAGTCATCCCTGTCCAGAATGAACGCTCCACGCCAGGTCCCTATCCCTAATGGTACCTTTACACGCCGCTGCCGCAGGTTAGAAACCACCGGGTGTCGCACGTGCACGTTTCAACAGTTCCTAACGGTACCTGATACCGCAATTACACGCCGCTACAAGGTGCTCCACAGTAGGTTTTTTCGATCCCTCGAAGCACCGACGGGTGCCGCAGGTTACCTTCTGTGGAGCACCTTCCCTGATTTACACGCCGCTACCACAAGGGAATATGGGAGGACCTGGGGCAGCAGGGACAACACATAGGCGTGCCAGAGTTGTGGATTACGAGACGCTCGTACGGTGATTGGACAAAGCAATAACATCATGATTGGCCAGCCAGCGCAGGAAGGCTGGCTAATACATGACGCTATAGCAAATGTGTAGTGTGACTGGTCAGATCGTTAAATATGCTGCCCTGTACAAGGACAGCCAATGGGTACACAGTACTGCCCACCAATGATAGCTGATGGGGTGTGGTATACATGACGCTCAAGCACGCCCCAGGTAACTCAAATACCATACCTGTGTCCCGATTACACGCCGCTATCATCGGGTTTATACCTGCTTGTTTTTGAGCAAGGCTGAAAGACCGGTGTCTAAAGAGACAGGACCGTGCTACCTGAATTACACGCCGCTACCTCGCGGTGTTTTGAAGGTAAAAGGTACAATTGTCTCCGACACCCGGTGGTTTCTAACCTTCGGTAGCGGCATGTAAAGGTACCATAAGAGAGTGAGCCACTCATACCAAACTTTTAATGACACCGCCAGGGTCACGGAGCTGTGTCTTGGTCCCTGTGATCCCCGTGTTGAAGCCTCAAGAAATCCCAGTACCGAGTATCCTAAGGCACTGGAGGGGCGTGTCACAAGTGTAAGATCTTTTGGTGTTTTTTTGCATCTTCTCTTTTCTTTGATAAATTTCTGCAAGTTCCTATGTATTCCCATTGAGTCATGTACTACAGACAAATTGCAATGTAAGGGTTACGTGTTGCAATTGTAATTTGTATCAGGTGTTCGTTTTTAACAACTAGTGTATATATGTATGTTCACTCTATGTATCGTCACCAACTACTAAGGGTGTAAACCCGAAACGCGTCTGGTGTGCGGTCCCCATGGTGGGACAATGATGATTTTAAACTCTTAACACCAAATAAAGCAACCAGAAATTGAGAAGTGGCACCAGCACTTTATTTTTTATTATACCATGCAGGTTGGTGACCTGGTAACCAAGCTGCTTAGTTAGCATTACTTAGTTAACATTGTAATTTACAGTCCCCAGTTTCAGAATGAAACAAGAGAAATCAGTGCCATAAAGGTTGCAAAGATGATACTTTATTAAGGCGGTGACAGATTTCTTCTGATAATATCCAGGAAAAGAAGGTTCAAAGGCCAAACAGGTAAAGAAAGGCGTGTATGAAGATATCCGAGTAACATTTATATTATTACAAATAAAACATTGAATTACAGCAGTGAGTTAATATTTGAGACTTAAAGGCACCTTTGGCATTTTTTTTTATTGTGGTCCATTGTCACTTTTAATTCTTACCTATTCTTGCTATTTTTTCTGTGTTTCTACAAACAACAAACTGATCCATTCCTTTGCCACATAAATCTATCTGCCCAAGTCTGTCAATTAAAATCAAGAGCAGTGTTTCTCAACTCCAGTCCTCGGGATCTACCAACTGTGCATGTTTTCAGGATTTCCTTAGCATTACACAGGGTGTTGGAATCATCACCTGTGCAGGTGATTCAATTATTGTGGTGCTCCACCAGGTGAGCCCCACCAGAGGTACTGAATTTCCGCAGTTAGGGAGTGTAGTCTCACTGTTCTCCAGGTGCTGGGATGGTGTGGTTGAGCCCGGAAAAAACACACACACGCAGTGACAGGCCCCCGAGACGGTGGGTGGACCCTGAGGGAGGACCCAGGCCAAACAAGAGGGACAGGACAGTAGAGTCATGGTACCTTTACACGCCGCCACAACAGGATGGATACCAACGGCAACTTCACGTGCACGAGCACGGCCCGAACGGTTACCAACGGGAACCGCACCCTCTTTACACGCCGCCACAAGGTGCGCTACGCTACGCTACATCTATAGCTAGCTACATCGCGCGGGTGTCGCAAGTAGCCGTCTGTAGCTCATTTACACACCGCTATAACCAGCTACTATGGGCGGACCTGGTGCAGCAGGGACAGCACATAGGCGCGCTACAATTGTGGATTACGAGACGTCCGTACGCTGATAGGACAAAGCAATAATACCATAATTGGCCAGGCATCGCAGGAGGCTGATTAATGTTTGACGCTCGAGCAATTGTGTAGTGTGACTCGTCAGCTCCTTAAATATGCCGCCCTGTGCGCCGACAACCAATCGGACCGCACCATCTTCCACCAATGATCGCAGATGGGGCGCGGTATCACGGAGCCTGGGTGACGCCTTAGCTACATTGCAGCTACATCGCCGGGTGTCCAGAGTTCCCTTCTGTAGCTTCTTTACACGCCGATACAGCTCGCTACACTCGGCGATGTAGCCATATGTTTATGGGCAGTGCACGGATACAGAGGTATCTGTAGCCGGCTGTGTCGTCCCGTCTTCACACGCCGCTACTACGGGCGATATTGGCGCGACAAGCTACATTTGTAGCCTGTAGCGGGTTGTATCCATCCTGTTGTGGCGGCGTGTAAAGGTACCATCAGGGAGACAGTAGAAGGAGACCGAAGGAGTAACATCGGCTGTCGAGGAGTGGTAGTCGGGAGTGTAGAGACGGTGTGGTGCCAACTCCCGTGGGTTGGAGCCATACCACTTTGCTCACCCACGGGAGGGAAAGACTGACCGGCAGAGGAACAGAAGAGCCCTAGGGGTGCGGAACAGACAGTGAGCACTGTACGCCCGAATCTGACGAGAAAGAGGGATTGGTGGAGACAGGGATCCTTCACTCCTGAGCCGTAAACTTGGAGGCCCCAGACTTCAAATGGGAGCTGTGGCCGAACACCTGTCACATCTTGGGGAAGGTGGCCGAAGTAGGTAGCAATCCTTGGGAGAGTGACCTAATGACGTCCGGGACATACAACCACTCGTGGCCACCGGTACTTGAGCTCTGTGCTGCGGAGAGCGTTGAGAGCCTGGGGAGTAGAGCAACAACCCGCTCGCCTGAGAAGAGAACTACTACTTATAGCGCTGAGAGAGAGACAGACCACCAGAGACTGAGACACCTAGAGAGAACAGAAAGGGCACCAACCGTGGTTTGACTGCACTAACCCGGCTCTGGAGAAAGAGCAAACCTGAGACTGGCACGAGTGTACCCGGCAGCCATGTTTAACGCCTGAGTAAAAGTAACTAAACTGCAGCTGTGATGTGAGAGACTTTTATTTGCAGTGACCATCGGCCGCAGAGGCTGCCCGTAACACCGAGAGTACTGTTAACTGAGTGACCAACTGCAAGATACGAGCTGGGGAAAACCTCTCCACTGCCCTGGGGACTATGCTCGGCCTGCGGGGAGCGATGCCATCCAAGCTGCCGGTCACTGTCCCCAGAGGTTCTGATGCTGCGGCGGCCGCCCTGGCCGCACACCACAGGTGGCGTCACAAATACCCCTTTTATCCCCTCAGACATTCCCTAACATCTTCCCGTTTATTTTAAATAACATTAATCCGTATCTCCCACTCCCGGCTCCAAGACTTCTTTCGAGCTTCACCAATTCTCTGGAATGCTGTACCCCAAGAAATTAGGTGTACCCACAACTTACCTAGTTTCAGGCGATCCCTTAAAGGGATCCTGTCACCCCCAAAATACCTCAAAAGCTATTAAAAGCTGTCCCTAGAGCATAGTAACACTTACCCTATACTCCTTTTAGCTCCTAAATGCAGCAAGTGAAAATGAAGATAAATGTTATTACACTACCTCATTAGGGATGATAATTAGTGACTATGGTATTCATAGTCACCCTGGCAGGCTCTCCCTCTTCATGATATCACGCCTCAATAGGCGTGATCTTCAAATCACATTAAAATGCGCGCCTCCCCTCTCTCCTATGGCAGCCGGACCGCTGCATTGTGCGGCTGTATGACGCGAACCGCGTCATTTCCGGCGCCGGGTGACGTATGTACACCCGCGCCGCTGTTAGCTTCAAGACCCGCACTGCGCATGCGCATGTGCATGCGCAGTGCGCGTGTTGAAGCTAACAGAGCGGCGCGGGTGTACATATCGTCACCCGGCGCTGGAAATGACGCGGTTCGCGTCACCCAGCCCCACTACAGGCCGGCCTACACAGGACACAGCGGGGAGGCGCGCATTTGAATCTGATTTGAAGATCACGCCTATTGAGGCGTGATATCATGAAGAGGGAGAGCCTGCCAGGGTGACTATCAATACCATAGTCACTCATTATCATCCCTAATGAGGTAGTGTAATAACATTTATCTTCAATTTCACTTGCTGCATTTAGGAGCTAAAAGGAGTGTAGGGTAAGTGTTACTATGCTCTAGGGACAGCTTTTAATAGCTTTTGAGGTGTTTTGGGGGTGACAGGATCCCTTTAAAACACATTTTTTAGGGCGGCCTATCATGATCCCTAGTCAAAGTCATTTAGACATAGTCTATCCGCTCCACCAGTCTCAAGTGGATCACAAATAATGGATGGTGGCCACTTATGCTGCTCCTATCTGTTCCCCATCTCCTCAAGTTGACTATACCATCATTATAAATAAGCCCCTGTACTTTGTGTCACCCCCACCTCAGTGTTAGATTGTAAGCTCTTATGAGTAGGGCTGTCATTATTTTGCTCTAATTATTGTATTATGCTTTGTATTGTATTGTTTTTATATTGTATTTTCTGTTTCTTATGATTGTTTGTATATGAACCTCTGAATTGTGAAGAGCTTCGGAATATGTTGGCGCTATATAAATAAAGATTATTATAATGATTACACCGCCAGGGTCACGGGACCGGGTCTCAGCCCCAGTCTATCCCTGTGAACCTTCAGAGGTGAAGCAAAAGAACTAGTAACCGCTAGTGATGGGCGAATCTACTCGTTAGGACTTGTTACTCTGCGAGTAGTAAGGAACTCGCAGGAGTCGGTACTCTGCGAGTTTCCAAGCGATTACTCGCACAGAAACGAGTCCAATGCAAATCAATGGCAATCCTAGTTTTGTCAGAGTTTGCATCCAGTATGTTTCTCAGTCGCTAAACTCGCTATCACATCGCTGTCTATGTAGGTGGATTGTCTCCAAATCGTTTAAACACTAGCACCGGTTCACGGATACCCGCTGTCAGCAGCGAGTCTAGGGATGAGCGAGTCTACGACTCCTGTATACTGTATTCGGGACTCGCTGCATACAGAATATGTTAATGTTCCAAGACAGCCTAGCATGTTAGCAGTCTAGCATGTTAGGTCAGAAAACTGTGAAGATGGACAAGCATGTTAGCCAATCATATTCAGTAATGCCGCAGCCATCTTGGTTGTGGCATTACTATGATTGGCTGCTGTCCATCGTGATGCCTATGTCATGTATGACAGGCAAGGCTGTATATAAGGCTTGCCCCCACCATTTTGGGCACATTCCTGTGACGATCTGAGCTAGTGCAGGGCGAGTAGGGAGACTTGGAGCAGATCAGAGATAGGGATTGTCAGTGAGTGTAGGAAAATCACCTCAAGATTCCTCACATATAACCTAAGCCCGAAATTTATGGCGGTCACGCCAATATTACACATGACCGCCATGAATTTCTATTAAATTGTTTAAAGAAAACCAAACCACACAGAAAAATTTTTTTTATTAGTAATTACAAAAAAAAGCCATTAGGGACTCCATCTTTAATCAAAAAAATCCTCTTCCGTCCAACGTAGTCCCAAACGCGGGTCAGCTCTGCTACATCCCTTTACATAGAATTTTTTTTTTTTTAATATTCTTTAAAAGCCGATGTCTTTTTGCTCTGGCTTTTAAATAATAAAATGGGGAATTGCAGGTTTTTCCTCTTATAGGGTCCAGCAGCACAGGAATCGCTGCAATACTCGCTTCTCCATTCATTAACATTGGACTCGCTATACTCGCAACCAGTAGCGAGTTTCTGACTCGGACTCGTTAGAGTCTAGCGATTCCGAGTATTTTAGTATTCGCCCATCCCTAGTAACCGCCCGTTTCCTGAGTCTTCCCCGTCCCTGGAGTGGGTGTGTCATTATAACCTGTGAAATACTAAGGAAATCATGAAAACCTGCACCGTTGGTGGCTCCTGAGGACTGAAGTTGAGAAACACAGGACTAGAGCCTCAGATCATTGGAGCATGCACATGGATCCGATCCATTAAGGCGCAAATGCACATGTCCACATCTGTCAACATTCTCCCACCTGGAAAGAGCCAGTTCTCCTCTCTGCTGTCATCCTGGGCATTACATGTGCACTTGCTCTACTCTGCAATGCTGTGTAGGTCACGACCGATCTGACACAAAGAGCTAACTCCCTGCTGTGAACGACGGGAGTCGGCACACAAGTAAGAGCCACAAAAGCTTTTTAATGAGCCTCACTTTGCATAACATTCCAGTGTTCGGGGAATGAAAACGCGACCACCTGAACAAACCCCAGCCCACTCCTCAAATTAATTGCAAATAGGCGGTGTTTGTGTGGAGCCCCCACGGGACGGGGGAACTCGATACCGGACCGGACGGTACTGGGGAAGTCACAGGTGGCTTGGTCCGGACCGTGTTCCTGGGCCCGCACAATAAAGATGGGGATATTTACAAGGGAATTGTCACGGGTGACGCTACCCACTTGGTGCGGCCAGTGATGGGGCCGCCGCTGCTGCAGAACCTCCGGGGGTGATGGAGTGGCAGCGGAGATGGTATAGTTCCAGTGGGAAGAACTGTATCCCCCGGGGCAGTAAGGGTTAAGTCTCTGATGCAGGTGTAACACACTTACTTGCAGGCACTGCAGGGATCTCTCCTCCTGGCTGGTGCTGACAGGCTGTATCTGTATGAGGGAGAATGGTATGCAGATAGAGGCAGACAAGAGAGGCAATTCAGGGTTTTCCAAAGCTTTACTCTGAGTTCTTTCCAAGCAGTTTACAAGTCATTTGCAGGTCTTTACAGGTTAAGCACAGTTCTCAACACGCGGTTGCATTCTCCCTTTCCGGGTTCCCTTCTCTTCTGCAGCCAGGCCTCTCTCTCCCTGTGACCCCTCACACAGTCTGTAGTGTCCTTTCCGGGCTATTACATTCTCCTTCTCTGTGTTGTGCGACACTGGACAGTATGGCGGTGACTCGGGCTTCTGTGAGTCCTAGTACGTCACTGAGCTGCCTGTCCTTTAGGGTTAGGGATCTCAATCTGGAACTCAGACCCCTTGTCGTGTTGTCTGGGGATGCCGGGTGAACTACGGTCCCCTCTAGAGCCGACACTCTACTTAGCCCAGCCTCCAGCAGTCCTCCAGCACGAGGCTCTACCAGGCTCCTTCTCTCTTGTTCCTTCTAGTGTTCTAGGAGGGCTTCTCCACCTGCAGTCAGTGGCTTCAGCTGCTGTCTAGGGCACGGGTTCCACCGTCCCTCTCTGTTCTGTCACACTCCTGGTGGCATCGGCATCGGATGGGCTTTCTCTCCCCTCTGGCTCGCACTGGCTCAGTACGGATTCTGCGCTCCTAGCCTTGCACTCACAGAAGTGTGATTGTCCTTCAGTCTTTCTGTCTTTACATCTCAGCCTACCTCGGCCTACTAACTTCCTTCACTCATCCCCCTCACTATATACTGTCAGTCACCTGACCTCTGGTGTGCCCAACCCACTCCTCTGAATCCACCACCCCTCCGATCTCATATAGTTTCTAATCTCAGGGCTGGATGTAAACCTCTCTGACACGTGGGTTATGTGGGCTGTGAGGGTGTTGTTGTGCAACAATGTCCTACCTGCCTGGCTGCAGTTCCCTTTGTGGCCTCCTGGACGCAGGGGCGCCACATTTGGGGCACAGGTAGGTGGAGTTTCATCCATATCAAGTGATCAACATCATGTTAAATATGTGTTCGCCTGGGATGACCACATATTTAATAGGGAGCCATTTAGGATCCAAAAAGATCCATCTCTTTTTGGTGAGCAGAGCCATATCATCAAAAAGAGCTGGATCACCAAAAAGAGCCGGACTTGCCCATCACTACTCTGCACTAATGACATGAAGCAGTCTATTGGAAAAGCAGATGATAGTGATGGGCAGTGATGACAGGGAGCAGTGAGGGAGAGAGCAAGGGAAAGCATGACAATTACATACGCAATATGTTATTTATTATTAGAAGTCAGAGCAGCTCATGCACATAGTCGCTGCATGGAACGAAAGTAAAGGGGAGCTACACTATTCGGGTTGGCGTATGTTGGCAGTGAGCCAACCCAAGGCTGTGGGAACTCGGATCCCAGGCATTGAAAACAGGGGATTGTCACAGGTGGTCGATACCCAAGTCCGTGCCCTGGTGATTGCTTAAATAGGGGGGGTTTAAATAGTAAAGGGATTTTGTTAGTGATGCCACCCTATGGTGTCTGGTGATGGCACCAGCACTGCTCCAGACCTCCGGGGATGATGGATGGGCAGCTTGATGGTGATGCTCCCCAAAGGTGGAGCAGGGTCCCCAGGGCAGTGATGAGGGAATAGGATTTGGCACAGGGAGGTAGCTCTGCAAGCAGAATGTCTCTACAGTCTCTGGGCAGGACAGGATCAGGGCTGTAAGAACTGACACACACACTGGGAGTAGTTTTCCGTACCTTTACTTGATGTTAAACCAGCACTGTCCAGAGTACGCTCCAGGCGGTCAGGAAGTACTTCAGGATTTCCACAGCGAGTGATTTGTAAGGCCACCTTGTCTCTGTCTTACGCTAGGGTCACACTTGCGTTTTTTAAGGTTGCTTTTTGCAGCCTGCGTTTTTGGGCTACGTTTTTGATGTTAGGTCTGGAACAGCCTTAAAAATCGCAAGCAAAAACGCCTGTGAAAACGCATTGTACCATTTGGTGCCCCCTTGAACTTTTCAACCTTTTGCCACATTTCAGGCTTCAAATATAAAGATATAAATTCTAATTTTTTGTGAAGAATCAACAAGTGGGACACAATCGTGAAGTGGAACCAAATTTATTGGATATTTTAAACTTTTTTAACAAATAAAAAACTGAAAAGTGGGGCATGCAATATTATTTGGCTCCTTTACTTTCAGGGCAGCAAACTCACTCCAGAAGTTCAGTGAGGATCTCTGAATGATCCAATGTTGTCCTAAATGACTGGTAATGATAAATAGAATCCACCTGTGTGTAATCAAGTCTCCATATAAATGCACCTGCTCTGTGATAGTCTCAGGGTTCTGTTTCAAGTGCAGAGAGCATCACGAAGACCAAGGAAAACACCAGGCAGGTCTGAGATACTGTTGTGGTGAAGTTTAAAGCTGGATTTGGATACAAAAAGATTTCCCAAGTTTTAAAAATCTCAAGGAGCAGTGTACAAGCGATCATATTGAAATGGAAGGAGTATCAGACCACTGCAAATCTACCAAGACTCAGCCGTCCCTCTAAACTTTCATCTCGAACAAGGAGAAGACTGATCAGAGATGCAGCCAAAAGGCCCATGATCACTCTGGATGAACTGCAGAGATCTACAGCTGAGGTGGGAGAGTCTGTCCATAGGACAACAATCACTGCACTAATCTGGGCTTTATGGAAGAGTGGCAAGAAGAAAGCCATTTCTCTAAGATATCCATAAAAAGTCTTGTTTGAAGTTTGCCACAAGCTACCTGGGAGACACCAAACATGTGGAATAAGGGGCTCTGGTCAGATGAAACCAAAACCGAACTTTTTGGCCACAATGCAAAACGATATGTTCTTGATTCTTCACAAAAAATTAGAATTTATATCTTTATGTTTGAAGCCTGAAATGTGGCAAAAGGTTGAAAAATTCAAGGGGGCCTTTCACAAGGCACTGTATATACACAGAGATGGATAGGTAGATAGACAGACAGATATAGATAGATGGATACAGAGATATATGGACAGATAGATAGGGATAAATAGATAAATACATAGATGGATAGATCAAAATATAGAGAGATAGATGGATAGATATAGCAGAGGTGTATCTAAGTTTTCTGGCACCCGGAGCAAGACTTCAGTTTGGCGCCCCCAGCGGTCTGGGTAGTCGTCATGTGACCAATCATTCATATACGATTTGCACACTTACAGTCATGTGCTGACAAGTTGCAATACCTAATTCTCTCAATGTTCAATTAAAAAAAAATATATTACATGCTGTTAGGATTGGGCTAGTGATGGGCGAATCCTAAATTACTCGGAATCGCTTGACTCTAGCGAGTCCGAGCCCAGGACTCGCTACTCGTTGCGAGTCTAGCGAGTCCAATGTTAATGAATGGGGAAGCGAGTAATAGCGAGTAGTGTGAGATTTACAAATCGCAGATGTGTCTCGGAAGATTCAGCCTGAAGCAATCCTAGTTTTGTCATTTATTTGCATTGCTCGTTTACTTTGTAACTGTAATCGCTGGGAAACTCGCACAGATAAGAGTCCTGCTTTCTCCTCTGTGCTGGCTGCCAGCTCCAGGGTCCTAGAGCCCGCCTGCTGCCTGATGTAGCAGTGCTGAGATTGTTCTCAGTCTGCTCATTCCCTGTGTACAGACATGAATGTCTGTGCACAGAGATGATGTAGCAGAGCTGAGATTGTTCTCAGTCTGCTCATTCCCTGTGCATAGAGATCTATATCTATGCACAGGGGATGTAGCAGAGAGGACATCGCGTTTTGGACTGCGTCGGACGGAAGAGGATTTTTTTAATTAAAGATGGAGTCTCTAATGGCTTTTTTTTTAATTTCTAATAAAAAATTTTCTTTGTGTTGTGTTTTTTTTAAAACAATTTAATAGAAATTCATGGCGGTCATGTCTAATATTGGCGTGACCGCCATAAATTTCGGGCTTAGGGCCAGCTGATAATACAAAGCTGGCCCTAACCTCTTTATTACCCAGCGTGCCACCGCTACCAGGGCCGCTGGAAGAGCGGGGTTCAGCGCCAGAGGATGGTGCTTCAATGAACGCGCCATCTTCTGGGGCGGCTGCGGGCTGCAATTTGCAGCGGGGGGTGCCCAGAAAGCTTGGGCATCCCTGCGCTGCGGATTCCAGCCCCCAGCTGCTTAGCTGTACCTGGCTAGACATAGAAATTGCGCGGAGCCCCACGCATTTTTTTTAAATTATTTCATGAAATTCTGAGATTCTGACTCTGACTCTGAGACTCTGACTCTGAAATTCATGAAATAATTTAAAAAAAATGCGTGGGGCTCACCGCAATTTCTATGTCTAGCCAGGTACAGCTAAGCAGCTGGGGGCTGGAATCCGCAGCGCAGGGATGCCCAAGCTTTCTGGGCACTCCCCGCTGCAAATTGCAGCCCGCAGCCGCCCCAGAAGATGGCGCGTTCATTGAAGCGCCATCCTCTGGCGCTGAACCCGCTCTTCCAGCGGCCCTGGTGGCGGTAGCACGCTGGGTAATAAAGGGGTTAATACCAGCTTTGTTATACAAGCTGGTATTAAGCCCGAGATTCTTAATCTCAGGCCACGTTTGACCCAGCCACTAAGAATCTCCAATAAAGGCTTAAAAAAACACAGAGAAAAATTTTTATTTGAAATAAAAAAAAAAGCCATTAGGGACTCCATCTTTAATTAAAAAAATCCTCTTCCGTCCGACGTAGTCCAAAACGCGATGTCCTCTTTGCTGCATCCCCTGTGCATAGATATAGATCTCTATGCACAGGGAATGAGCAGACTGAGAACAATCTCAGCACTGCTACATCATCTCTGTGAGCAGGCGGGCTCTAGGACCCTGGAGCTGCACAGAGAAGACAGCTGGACTCGGCTCGCAAAGAAACAGCAGTTACTTTGCGAGTTTCCCTGCTATCACAGGCACAGTAGCCGAGTCTAATGCAAACAATGGCAATCCTAGTTCTGTCAGCGTTTCTGACAAAACTAGGATTGATATTGATTTGCATTGGACTCGTGCGAGTAATCACTGGGAAACTCGCAGAGTACCGAGTCCTGCGAGTCCCTTACTACTCGCCGAGTAACGAGTCCTAGCGAGTAGATTCGCCCATCCCTAGATTGGGCTACAGGGCTTAGTGTTTGAATTAAAGGGCTCGTCTGGGTCTGAGATGAGTTGTGGTCCCTCTAGGAGACTGAGGGCCTCGGAATTCTCACAGCACGTGGCCTGCACACTGTCAGGATTCTCCTGTGTTAATAGCAAGATTGGACGGTCGTGTGAGCACAGGAATGCAATTCTTCCTTCTTCGTTCAGTTCATTTTCATTGATCGAGACCTCGCATGTCCAGTTAGTACGTGACTGCATGTATGTAAATCGCATACTTACAGTTTCATACCTCTCACTGCAAGCAGCAGAGAATCCTGACAGTAAGCAGTGTGTGCTCTGTGAGAATTCAGAAGTCTGCAGTTACATAGAGGAATACATGGAGTGAATGCAGACTTATCACAAATGTGGGACAACCCCTTTAATGCTTCTAACAAATAAAAACATAGAACCCTTAAATTGTCAGAGGGCACAACACTTTATGAACGTAGCCATGTATCACATAATCTTACAGGTTATAGATTGTTACATGTCTACAGGATCGGAACCAATAACAGCACAAAACTGCATCACCAGACCCACCAGAGGTACAGAAATACATCCATATAACCTCCATCATTACAGAAACACAGCATTACAATCCTCATCAGTACATAAATATATCATCAGACCCACCAGAGGTTCAAAAATACATCTATATAGCCCCTATCAGTACAGAAACACAATGTCAAAACCCACATCAGTGCAGAAATACAACACCAGACCCACCAGAGGTACCGAAATACATCACCAAAACCCTCATCAGTAACAAAATTTATCATTAGAACCACCAGAGATGCAGAAATACATAACTAGAACCCCTATCAGTACATGTATACATCCATATAACCCCATCACTATAGAAACACAACATCACAATCCTCTTCAGTACAGAAATTCAACATAAGAACCACCATCAGTACATGGTAAAACAATTGTAATGTCAGGTCAGACCCATATACATTTGTACTGCATGAACCTACAACTCCTACTACATCATTAGCAATGGTGAGGACATATTGGGAGCTGTTATTACCATCCATCAATAAAAGCATACAGGAACCACAACACTGATGAGAATTAGTCATTATCACAAATAATCATTTACGTTCAGGTACCTTATAGATGACCTTGTCTCTGATCGAGGCCATCTTTTTCTTTTCTTCATCTTGTCCAGACACCATAATGACTTTTCACATAGACAGCTCATCTCTGGAGATGTCCATCTTCTTTGGTCTTCAGCACATCCCGACATGATATCCTTAAAAATAGCAAAATGATCAAATTTCTCATGAGTAAAAATATCTGTCCTACACTGTGCCCCGGAATAAATAATTGCTCTTGCTCAGTGTTCACTGCACAAAATATGATTTACACACTGTTCCTCATCTGGCGCATGCCCCCTCATCACACTGCCCTCACCTATCCATACTTGACTCCCTGGTCACACTGCCCTCTCCTTTCCATACTGGGCTCCCTGGTCACACTGTCTGTGGCGCCCTACCATGTAGGTGCCACAAAGGGGTACTACACCCAGAGAAGCGGTGTAGTCACCCCACTGCAATTGGAACTATGGTCACTAGGTGGAACCCTAGAGCTGACACCCACACACTAGAATAGTAGTTGGGAGGGACCCCGGGAGGAGCTATAGTGGCCTCTAGGGGGAACTAGTGAGTTCAGTTCAGTAGGGAGCAGACAGGAGTTGTAGTCGGTTGGAGGAGTGAGAGGGAGCCAGGCAGCCAGCCTGAAGGAACAGGAGGGCCCCCTCGGCTGAGGGGCCCAGAGAACTAAAGGACAGATCTCAGAAAGAAGAAGGAAGGAACGGAAGCTTAGCAGTGAGCTAGCTCAAAGAAGGAAACCGGGTACTGGAGTCCGCAACTGTGAGTTCCTACATGGCTCACAGAGAATCCGATGAACGCGGATATTATAAATACAGCCCCAGTCTCTTGAGTGAGTCAAGAAGAGGGAGCTAGAAGCTAGAAGCAGTGGCCACTGCATAGCTTAGAGAAGGTTGTCCCGGAGACCGCACAGGAGGGAAGGAGACAGAACAAGAAGCAGCAGGAGGTCAGATCATCTTTAAGGGTATGTGCACATTGGAAGTTTTTTGAGCTGTTTTTTAGCGTTTTCCGCCGGCGTTTTCCGCTGAGTTTTATGTAAATTTATGTTAATCCTAACCAGCGGTTGGCTTAACATGCTAGTCAATGGTTTTCAGAAAACGCTGTTTACATTAGAACATTTTTTTTTCTCCTTTCCACTTTCTTCACCGGTTTTCCACCGGTTTTCAAAGATAGAGCATGTGACTTCTTTTGAGCGTTTTTCCAGCGTATCTAGCTTACAAGTGCACAAAAAACAGTCTTAAAACGCCAAGAAAAACCGCCAGAAAACTGCCAAGAACGCTGTATAAACGCTAAAAAACCGCTCAAAAAACGCTAAAAAAACGATGGACACTGATGAGGTCAGGAATTTCATCTCCTGAAATTCTACTCCGGTTTTCTTTTTCCCATCATTTGGTTTTTATTGGATAAATATCTTTACAAGACAAATGAAAACTTGTAGAACAATAATACAGAAAGAGAGAGAAAGAAACAAAGTATGTGGCAATCAAGTGGGGGTAGAACATGGGTAAAAGCATAAGGTGAGTTGTCGGTGACACCGCGTATGTACGGCACCATAGGTACGGTACAATTGCGAAGGATTACGCCCGTGCGACGAGGAGTTTCAGTATAGAGCAGTCCTACAATCTGGAGCGTAGTTTTTTGGGACATGCCAGAGTTAGAAGCCGCCGGGGCGACCGTATTTGGTCGTGAGTGCGGAAACTCCGGTTTTCTGACGGTCTGCAATGATGCAGAACCGTCGAGTCAGACTTCACCGCCACTGGGAGGCAAAGGAAAGAAAGGAAAGAGAAAGGAACACAAGGAGGGATCCATCTAACGGCCAGAAATTCCAGTTGCAGCATCCGTAGCCATTTGCCAATATACCATCTATTGCACTGCTGACCTGTATGACTTTGGAGAAGCTTTCAGTAAAGTTACCCGGTGAAGTGAAGTCCCGACTCTGCTGCATCCTTTTCTATATAAACTGTTTCTTTTACAGCATCGCTGCCCCGGCGGTCCAGTCCCGCCTGCGGATGACTAATTAATCTAAGCCGCAATACCATCGACTACTGGAGGGCTGCAGTCACTGCAGGTGGCGTCCCAACAAAAACTTTGTACATAATCCCTGTAAATAAACCTCCCCCCCTTATTTTAGTTGACCACCAGGGCCACGGCCTCGGGCAGGCCGCCCGTGACATCCCAAGAGACCTGAGACCGCCCGAGAGCTGAGTACCCGAGCCCTCAGGCGCGTGATGTCCTCTACACTGTGTCCCCCTGTACTGCCAACGGTTTATACTGTTCTCCCTCATCAAATTCTATCTCCTCACTCCACAGTGTGTTGGCAGCAATCCCCTCAATCCTCGTATTGTGTCCACACTCTTCCCCCTTCATTCCACATACCATACCGCAGCCATCCCCCTCTCTCTCCATTACCTTTGCCGCAGCCATCCCCACTTAATCACCATATTGTGCCACAGCCATCCCCCCTCACTATACTGTGAAGCAATCATCCCCCCTCACTCACCATACTGTGCCGCAGCCATCCCCCTCACTCACCATACTGTGCTGCAGCCATCCCCACTCAGTCACCATACTGTGCTGCAGCCACCCCTCCTCACTCACCATACTGTGCCGCAGCCATCCCCCTCACTCACCATACTGTGCTGCAGCCATCCCCACTCAGTCACCATACTGTGCTGCAGCCACCCCTCCTCACTCACCATACTGTGCCGCAGCCATCCCCCTCACTCACCATACTGTGCTGCAGCCATCCCCACTCAGTCACCATACTGTGCTGCAGCCACCCCTCCTCACTCACCATACTGTGCCGCAGCCATCCCCCTCACTCACCATACTGTGCTGCAGCCATCCCCACTCAGTCACCATACTGTGCTGCAGCCACCCCTCCTCACTCACCATACTGTGCCGCAGCCATCCCCCTCACTCACCATACTGTGCTGCAGCCATCCCCACTCAGTCACCATACTGTGCTGCAGCCACCCCTCCTCACTCACCATACTGTGCCGCAGCCATCCCCACTCACTCACCATACTGTGCCGCAGACATCCCCACTCACTAACCATACTGTGCTACAGCCATCTTCCTCACGCCTCATACTGTGTCCACACTGATCCCCTTCACTCTTTTATACTGGATCCTCAAATTTACACCCTTGGTTAACATATACTCACCCCACTCTCTCCTCCGAGGTTTGGTGCACATATACTCCATCCTCTATCCCCAGCTTGGCTCACATATACTCCCTCAACCTCTATCCACAGTTTGGTTCATATTTCCCCCTTCCTCCAGTTTGGATCTTATTTCTCCCCCTCCCCCCAGTTTGGCTCTTATTCACCCTCCCCCAGTTTGTTTCTTATTACCCTCTCCCCCCAGTTTGGCTCTTATTACCCCCTCCCCCCAGTTTGGCTCTTATTCCCCCTCCCCTCCAGTTTGGCTCTTATTCCCCCCACCCGTTTGGCTCTTATTCCTTCCCCTCTCCCCCACAGTTGGGCTCTTATTACCCCCCTTTCTCCCTCCAGTTTGGCTCTTATTCCCCCCCTCACCCCAGTTTGGCTCTTATTCTCCTCTCCCCCCTAGTTTGGCTCATACCCCCCCTCCAGTTTGGCTCTTATTCCCCCACCTTGTCCCCCTTCCCTAATTACATCCATCAAGGTTTAAATTATAGGAGCGAATTATTTTATTTCTATTAAGAAGTAATGTACCATTGGATATTGCACAAATCTACATGTAAATAAGAGACAATGGAGGAATTATTATGACAAATGTATTGGTTAATAAATATCCTAACTTTGTATAAATTTAAGAACAATGGACAATGGTAAAATGCATCATAACAGATACAGGGTAGGATGAATAATCTGTTCTGAAACAATGTATTATGTGCAATAAATACAATCTTCTTTCTTCGTTATACTAGGCATTGTAGGGGTTAACATTTCTAGAACAATGGGTTAAAGTGTATACAGGTGTATGGTATAATGGTTTTAATATGTCTATATAGTTGTATGGTTTTATTTGTAGATGTGCTAACGAATAAGGAGTATATCTCTAAAACGCGTCTAGCGGTTTTCCCCTTGGGGGCATCTGTAACATTTTAACTTGAATAAAGGAATTATCTGCAACGGCAATACCGGATTTCTTCTTCTTTCTGTATGTACAATGTCTATAGACAGAGAGCTGCCCCCGCCCACACCAGGCTCTGTATATACAATGTCTATAGACAGAGAGCTGACCCTGCCCTCACCAGGGTCTGTATATACAATGTGTATTGTCATGAACCGGCAACTGAGGAGTAACATGTGGTGTTCACAGGAGAGGTTGGACACTAATACTGGTCGCGGAATCCTGACTAACCCCCGCAACTAGAAGTAGCCATGGAGCGCACTACGATGCCCTATAGCGCCTCAGCACAGCCGGAGGACTAATTAAACCTAAAGACGGAAACAGGAAATACCTGACTGACTCGGAGCAGACTTCAAAGGAATAGCTAGCCCCCCACAAATACTGACGGTTAGTGGAGATGAAAACTATAACAGGACAGGACGGATTACTTCCGCGACCAGCAGCAAAACCCTATCAAAAAGCCAACTGCTGGATATGCAAAATATCTGAGCCCACACGGACTCGCCTCCCACTAAACCAGCAAGACTCCTGCGAACAATTCCAAAGTCAGTAAAACTGACACTAAACAAAACTAGGAACTACAGACAGGTGATGGAATGGTTAATGGACTAGGGAGAAATTCCTCCTTAACTGAATGCAGGTAAAAAACTGCACTTATACAGACAAGATAACAATTCCTACACTCAGAGCAGAATCATGAGCAATTCAGATACAAAAGACACATTACAAATGAGCCACAGATTTGCAGAAAAACAACCATTCACTTATCTGTAAGGCTGCTTTCACACTGCAGTTTTTTCACTGATCAGTGTCCATCAGATTTGTGTGCCAAAACCCAGAGAGGAACCAGGAGAGGAACTTGCAGAGAAAAACTATAATTGAAAGATTGACACCTGTTCTGAGTTTTGGAGACACTCCTGGTTTTGGCACACAAATCTGATGGACACTGATCAGTGAAAAAACTGCAGTGTGAAAGCAGCCTAAGGGATTCAGAAAGGACCAGGAGAAGGCAGGAGAGAAGCAGTCACCTCATGAACAATTGGCCACTGGCAAAGAGCCGGCCAAATCAGCACACTTAAATATCCCAGTCACAGCCAACCCTACAGTCATTATCTGATTCAGGTGATACATCTCTCACAGACAAAGTAGATGCATCACCAGTCTCAACCACATGAGGGAGCTCCAAACCAGAAATTCCATGCAAGGAATCCACAACAGTAACCCCCCTCGAGGAGGGGTCACCGAACCCTCACCAAAGCCCCCAGGCTTAGGAAGATGAGCCAGATGAAAGGTGTGAACTAACTTATTGGCATGGACATCGGAGGCCAAAACCCACGAATTATCCTCTTGACCATACCCCTTCCACTTAACGAGGTACTGGAGCTTACGTCTCGAGAGGCGGGAATCCAAAATCCGCTCGACCTCATACTCTAAATCCCCATCAACCAGCACCGGATCCGGAGGAGCAGCAGAGGGATACACCGGCTCCAAATGCCTCCTCAACAAAGACTTGTGAAACACATTGTGAATCCGAAAGGATGCAGGAAGCGCCAACCGGAACGAGACAGGGTTAACAACTTCAGAAATCCGTTAAGGACCAATAAACCGCGGTTTAAACTTGGGAGAGGAAACTCGCGTAGGAATATGCCGAGAGGACTACCAAACCAAATCGCCAACCCTAAACTGGGGACCAACACACCACCCACGATTAGCAAACCGTTGAGCATTCTCCTGAGACAAAAACAAGTTGCCCACAACCCGAACCCAAATCTGCCACATCCTCTCAACTATGGAATCAACCCCCGGGCAGGTAGAAGACATACCCTAGAAAAACAAGATGCCAGCACAGCCGGTAATTGCAAAAAAATATATATGTGTATCTACACCTGTTAATGCCAAACTGCACAAAAATAGAGACATTTCGCAAGAGATTACCGAAATAATCTCTTGAGCCACTCTTCCACGCCAAGGAATATCTCAGATAGAGTGGTCCTAACTCTACGTATTTTTATATTTCTGATGTGTCCTGTAGACAGCATAATACAGTGTAAAGAGGACCATTTAAAGCAAACACTCACCCATACATGTCAGACATTGCTTCCCATGCTGCCAGGAGGTTTGGTGGATGAAGAGCAACTGAGGCTCAGACACCTGCAGCTTGCACCACAGGTGTCTGGGCTATTTCACAGTTTAACCCCCACCAGCCCATCCTGTCCTTATGGGTAAAGCATGTCAAGTCTGGGTGAATGGAACTGTTGCATCGGAGCCCATAAGCTTCAAGTTATGCCACTGCCTACTCATGCAAGATTATATCTCCCTTGACATCAGCAGCATTGGGCATAGTTTGGCCTAGGTCAGTTTATCGCCCAGGGTATACTCCGGTCTGGGCCAAACTATACCTGGATTTAATCTGTTACACCAATTTATTATAGTCAGAGACTTTCTGATACAAAAGCCGGGTAACGCTATTCTATGCAATCGATGTCTCATTATCAGGCTAAAAACAAGGAAAACGCTGCACACAAATGACTAATCCTTTCTTTCACCGTGTCTGAGTCACACCCAAAAATAACTCTTCTTATCTATTCCTCCAGTAAGACACTGCACAAGGGGCATTGATCACCAGCATACGGGCAGCACCCACGGGAAGTGCTATGTCACAGCAAAGGTGAAACAAAACGAAAAGTAATGGGTAACCTATAACTCCATTGTTACAGAGGGCTGTTACTGCAGACACTAGGAATTTCCACACCTTAATAAGATTTGTAAGACATTCTCATATATATATAATGATAGGAAACTATAATAATAAAAGATACATTTATAGAGAACGTTCTCCCAAAATGAGAACATTATCAATAAATACAAACCTTTGAGTGTTGGCGTAAATTTGATGACAATCAATGTGAAGTTCTCATACCGGTTGGTAGTCATCCAACTTTCCTAGATGAAGGCTGGGTTACAAAAAACGATGTGCCAGCGACCCGACCAACGATCAGGATTGCTGGCACATCGTTATGTGATCCTGGTGAGCTTCCAGACGGGCAACTCCCCAGCGAACACCCAGTGCTGCGTCAACACCCGACGGTCACTGGGATCGGTCAGGGTGTCGGGCGCACACTGGGTGTCGCTGGTCGTTGCCCCTGTCACACATGCTGATGCATGCGTGAAAGCAGCAGACCAACGATTGAAAAATGGTCTGGCCACTTCCAATGATCAGCGAGCTCATCGCTGGTCACTGCGGCATGTCACACTTCACAGCGAGGTTGCTGCAACGTCATAAAACCTGTGACGTTGCAGCGATATCGTTAGCGATATCACTGCGTGTAACAGGGCTTTGAGGAACCATAAATATCAGGTTATGTAGATAGAGGCTATGTGTGCACACAGTTTGTTTCAGGCAGTCAAAAATGATGAGTTTTCTAGTGAATCCACTTTGGGAAATGACTTCTTTGGGGAATTTTTGGAAAACCTTTTCATTTCTTTAATTGGTTTTGAAGAGTTTTTCAAGCATTTTGGAAATTATTTTTTTTTAATGAGTTTTGTAGCCTTTTAGATAAGCAGTGCCTGTTTTGCAGCACTTTCAATCATAATCCACTTAACAGAAGTGACTTGCACTTTATTTTCTTTACCCGACGCTTTACAATATTTGAAGTGGAAAAAAAAACTTACGGCATAGTCACACACATGGGCGTAACTACAACTGGTGCAGGGTTGTGATCGCACCCGGGCCCTGCAGCCTAGGGGGGCCCCAAAAGTTCTTTTGGCCCATGGAGAAAGACTAATACTATTAAACATTTGCAATAATTGGGGGCCCCATTGGAGCTTTCACATTGGGGCCCCTGGGCCTGAAGTTACGCCACGACTCACACAACATCTTTTTAAGACAGATTCTGCTAAAAAAAAAAATGACAAAAAGAATCAACATATGCACAGCAATGCAAAATGACTTGTGGTGCATATGTTCTGTTTTTTGTAACTTCTTTTAATAGATTCAGGCTTTGAAAGTCGTGAAGGGGTTGAAATAAGTAACCAGCCCATTCTCCTGGAGACATCCCCTTAGAGTTCACCATTTTGTTATATGGAGTAAAATAAAAAAAAAATACTAGCAGTGAAACCACCACAAAAGATGTCAGATAAAACATGAGATAATAAGCTTTAGGGAAAACACCCCCGTCACTTTTTTCCAAGCATCTTCTGTTTCAAAATTCAATTTCTTCTTTATTATTCCTGTGCTTAACTAGTGCCCTGCTGGATGATACCAAACTTCATTCCTGTGATCAACTGATTCCGTGCTGGAAGATACCACTTTTCTATACAGTTACTCTTCCCGTGTGTATCCGCTCACATGGCTCTGCTTCATCTGTGCTACCTGCTCTACTTGTTTCCTGTCCTGCATACCTTGCTGACATGGTCCTCACAGATCTACTTGTAATCAGTGGGCTCCACTGCACCATCACCATTGTGTTGATCACCCAAACCTGCAACTTAGAGAGTCCACCTCACAAGGTGAGCCCAGGCCATACCATATGGCCAGCAGGAGGGCTACAAGTGCTGTTGCACAGGTTTTGTTGGGTGCAATGTGTGTGAAATTATCCTTCCCTAAGAGCATTACCACCGCTGACAATGTTTTCCTGATTTCTGATGTCATTACAGTACGAACGCTGATCTGAGCTGATGAACAGTCATAGGAGACAGACTGTGGAGATACCGTCTATTTCTATAAGCATTTTCAGACAGCTTAAAGGGGAACTCAATGAAGAGAGAACTTTTTAGTAGAGTTTCTGCCCTCCTACATGATGAAGCAGAGCCGTACACTGCAGTTCTAGGATCTATAGATCGCTTATAAATCAATAGAATCATACCTGCTCTCTCTCTGACCCCACTCATGGGACAGAGAATCTTAAGCCTGACAGTCTCATGTTGCTGGTGATAAGAGGAGGTGTGTCAGGAGGTGTGTTGGGGTGTGACAGGAGGTGTGTTGGGGGTGTGGCAAGTGCATCAGGGGTGTGGCAGGAGGGTGTCAGGGGCATGAATGTTGGGAGCTGTAGGATCATCCTACATTCCTGCCTCCTCACACTTCTGTATGGGCAGTGGGCGTGGCTACCGGCCCCATGCTCATACTACAATCCTGTCCCTAATATACCATCCTATGTGACAGGGGGGTCCAGGCTCGAGATAGCAATCATGTCACCGAGCTGATAGAAATGCATGCTGTGATCCTCTGAGCTATGTGTACTGTTATTGTGAGGCTAGGAGAAGAGGCAAATCATTACATTGATTGATTCAGCACTGCATGGTCTCCCCTCCCCCATAGGAACATGGTAGTTTCCTATCCCACCAACTTTTAATGGATCACCATCATCACTCCTCACTGGAATGTGGGATGATCCTGCAGCTCCCAGCATCCACGCCTCTGCCACACCTCCTGCCTCACCCCTGCCACACCTCATACTACACCCCTGCCACACCTCATGTTACACCCCTGACACACCTCATGCCACACCCTGACACACCTCATCCCACACCCCTGACACACCTCCTTCCATTGCCCCTGACTCACCTCTTGTTCTCTGCTGCTGCATGAAGCTCTCAATTTTCTGCCCCATGAGGGAGGGATAAATTACATATATACCAAATGAGTTTGAGAGCCAAATGTATGGCATAAAACATCACTTTATTGGAATAATACAGACATTTTTTTTAAAAACATTGTTACATAAGATGAAAATTACTCATAATGAATCCCACCAGAAACCAAGACACCCCGTAATTTTATTACCAAATATACATGATGGTTCTTAAAAAATATTTTTGGGAGATTTCTTTATTTTCTGTCTACAGATTTCATAACATACAACTATGGTGGAATATGGCAGCGCGGTGTTTAGCCCTTCATCCTCCCTACTCTATATGCACCATGCTGGGGACAGCAGCAGCCATGATCTGCTTTTATAGTGGTTGTGACTCTCACAACCACACAAGGTGAAGCCTCTGATACCTATTTAGGTCATATTTTATCTCTTAGACCCTTCATCCTCCCTACTATCTGAGATAATGGCCTTTGGGTTTTCATTGACTGTAAGCCATAATCATCAACATTAACATAAATAAACACATGAAATAGATCCCCCTCTGTGTGTAATGACTCTATATAATATATGTGTGTCACTTTATGTATTGAATTACTGAAATAAAGTAACTTTGAGATGCTTCTGTATGTAGTAATGTTATTAGTCCTATTGGAGTGTGACCTTTGGCACTCCAGCTGTCGGGGGCCACAGTGCTCATATGAGCCTCTAAATTGTTTGCACCATGAGGTCTAGCTGCACGCCTTCTACTTAATGGGGACATGCATTGCATATTATCACCGTGTTGTCCTACAGACATACAGTCATGGGCGTACCCAGCGTGGGGCAGGGGGGGGCAGCTGCCCCCCCCAAGAGGCTGCCCCCCCTCATGAGGAAAGGGTGAGCGCAGCACTGTGCGCGCGCCGCGCACACCTACTGTAGTGGGAGGGATGGTGTCGCCGCTGGAATTTGCATTGCCGGCTGCCCAGCGCCCACATGTACTGTGCCACTGCCCCTCCCCCGGTCCCCGGCGCTGAGAGCGATCCCGCTGACAGGAAGCCGCTGGGAGCTCTGCTGCTTCCTGTCGCGCGATGGCTCTGAGTCCAAGACAATTCCTGCAGTGGTAAGGTGGAGGCGGCTGCGGTGCTAGCGGCTCCTCCACCCTGCCGGCCCCGGGGCCCCCCATGGATCCGGAGAATGGAGGCTGAGCCGGCCCTGAAGGATGGACCTGATGCGGCTGGCGGTGGAGCTCACTGCTCAGAGGGAGCCTGGCCTGAGCCATCACCAGGTGAAGGAAACTGTGCAGGGGATAAGGGACAGAGGAGCAGGGTCCCGAGGTGAAGAGGACAGGGGGGCAGAATGACTGGAACAGCAGGACAGAGGAGAAGAGGCCAGGGGTCCCGAGGAGAAGAGGCCAGGGGGGCAGAGGAGAAGAGGCCAGGGGTCCCGAGGAGAAGAGGCCAGGGGGGCAGAGGAGAAGAGGCCAGGGGTCCCGAGGAGAAGAGGACAGGGGGGCAGAATGACTGGAACAGCAGGACAGAGGAGAAGAGGCCAGGGGGGCAGAGGAGAAGAGGCCAGGGGGGCAGAGGAGAAGAGGCCAGGGGTCCCGAGGAGAAGAGGCCAGGGGGGCAGAGGAGAAGAGGCCAGGGGTCCCGAGGAGAAGAGGACAGGGGGGCAGAATGACTGGAACAGCAGGACAGAGGAGAAGAGGCCAGGGGTCCCGAGGAGAAGAGGCCAGGGGGGCAGAGGAGAAGAGGCCAGGGGTCCCGAGGAGAAGAGGCCAGGGGGGCAGAGGAGAAGAGGCCAGGGGTCCCGAGGAGAAGAGGACAGGGGGGCAGAATGACTGGAACAGCAGGACAGAGGAGAAGAGGCCAGGGGGGCAGAGGAGAAGAGGCCAGGGGGGCAGAGGAGAAGAGGCCAGGGGTCCCGAGGAGAAGAGGCCAGGGGGGCAGAGGAGAAGAGGCCAGGGGTCCCGAGGAGAAGAGGACAGGGGGGCAGAATGACTGGAACAGCAGGACAGAGGAGAAGAGGCCAGGGGGGCAGAGGAGAAGAGGCCAGGGGTCCCGAGGAGAAGAGGACAGGGGGGCAGAATGACTGGAACAGCAGGACAGAGGAGAAGAGGCCAGGGGGGCAGAGGAGAAGAGGCCAGGGGTCCCGAGGAGAAGAGGACAGGGGGGCAGAAGGACTGGAACAGCAGGACAGAGGAGAAGAGGCCAGGGGGGCAGAGGAGAAGAGGCCAGGGGGCAGAAGGACTGGAACAGCAGGACAGAGGAAAAGAGGCCAGGGGGGCAGAGGAGAAGAGGCCAGGGGGCAGAGAAGAAGAGGCCAGGGTGGCAGAAGGACGGGAAGAGGGGGGCAGAGGAGAAGAGGCCAGGGGGGCAGAGGAGAAGAGGCCAGGGGGCAGAGGAGAAGAGGCCAGGGGCAGAAGGACAGGAACAGGAGGACAGAGGAGAAGAGGCCAGGGGGCAGAGGAGAAGAGGCCAGGGGGCAGAAGGACAGGAACAGGAGAACAGAGGAGAAGAGGCCAGGGGGGCAGAAGGACAGGAATAGGGGGTAGAGGAGAAGAGGCCAGGGGGGCAGGAGGACAGGAACAGGAGGACAGAGGAGAAGAGACCAGGGGGGCAGAGGAGAAGAGGCCAGGGGGGCAGAGGAGAAGAGGCCAGGGGGGCAGAAGGACAGGAACAGGAGGAGAAGAGGCCAGGGGGGCAGAGGAAAAGAGGCCAGGGGGGCAGAGGAGAACAGGCCAGGGGGGCAGAAGGACAGGAACAGCAGGACAGAGGAAAAGAGGCCAGGGGGGCAGAGGAAAAGAGGCCAGGGGGGCAGAGGAGAACAGGCCAGGGGGGCAGAAGGACAGGAACAGCAGGACAGAGGAAAAGAGGCCAGGGGGGCAGAGAAGAAGAGGCCAGGGGGGCAAAAGGACAGAAACAGCAGGACAGAGAAGAGGCCAGGGGGGGCAGAGGAGAAGAGGCCAGGTGGGCAGAAGGACAGGAACAGGAGGACAGAGGAGAAGAGGCCAGGGGGGCAGAAGGACAGGAACAGGAGGACAGAGGAGAAGAGGCCAGGGGGGCAGAGGAGAAGAGGCCAGGGGGCAGAAGGACAGGAACAGGGGGACAGAGGAGAAGACGAGTTGTAGTTCTCCTGCGCGGGCTCAATGTTTTCCCGCCGCTTGTCTGTGGTTAGTGTGCCTCTTCTGGGACGTCCTCAGCTCTGTGCTGTGCACAGACAGTGTACCACCATGTCCCCAGCTCCGTGCTGTGCACAGTGTACCACCATATCCCCAGCTCCGTGCTGTGCACAGTGTACCACCATGTCCCCAGCTCCGTGCTGTGCACAGTGTACCACCATGTCCCCAGCTCCGTGCTGTGCACAGTGTACCACCATGTCCCCAGCTCCGTGCTGTGCACAGTGTACCACCATGTCCCCAGCTCTGTGCTGTGCACAGTGTACCACCATGTCTCCAGCTCTGTGCTCTGCACAGTGTACCACCATGTCTCCAGCTCTGTGCTCTGCACAGTGTACCACCATGTCCCCAGCTCTGTGCTTTGCACAGTGTATCATCATGTCCCCAGCTCTGTGCTGTGCACAGTGTACCACCATGTCCCCAGCTCCGTACTGTGCACAGTGTACCACCATGTCCCCAGCTCTGTGCTGTGCACAGTGTACCACCATGTCCCCAGCTCCGTACTGTGCACAGTGTACCACCATGTCCCCAGCTCTGTGCTGTGCACAGTGTACCACCATGTCCCCAGCTCCGTACTGTGCACAGTGTACCACCATGTCCCCAGCTCTGTGCTGTGCACAGTGTACCAGCATGTGAATCATATCTTTGGCAGCATGTTGCAACTTTTTTCTCATCCTGAATCTGGATGAGAAAAAAGCGTCTGAAACTCGCCAATCAGCTATCAGAGATTGATTGCAATGCGAGAAAATCACATGTTGCACTCATCAGAGTTTCACGCCAGTGTGTCCGTACCCTAATACTGACATCCATATAGTAATCCTACTGATATGGGGAGGATTTATGGCTGTTAGTACACACTCCATACTTCTTGTTATTAACCAGTTAATGCTCTCTTGTCCACCGCACTGCAGTGTCAAAAGAGGACGACAGCGAGGCAGACAGCAACATTGCATCAGAGAGCCCCTGACCTCGAAATAGAAGATCCTCAGATCCCGGTATTGTGACATAATATTAAGAATAAAGTTTTTTTGCATTTATATTACACTATGAGCCCCCCATAGGGCTCCCATCTCATATACAGCCCCCATAGGGCTCCCCAGTGGCATAACGAGTCTGATAGGCCCCGGTGTCCAATTTTACAACCTGAACGACCATGGCTTGCCCCCCCCTAGTTTTGATCCTGGGTACGCCCATGCATACAGTGCCTACAAGTAGTCTTCAACCCCCTGCAGATTTAGGTGGTTTGATAAGATGCAAATAAGTTAGAGCCTTCAAATTGCAAAAGAGAGTAGAATTTATTAACAGAAGCATAAATCTTACAAACCAAAAAGTTATGTTGCTCAGTTGAATTTTAATAAATTTTAAACATAAAAGTGTGGGTCAATTATTATTCAACCCCTAGGTTTAATATTTTGTGGAATAACCCTTGTTTGCAATTACAGCTAATAATCGTCTTTTATAAGACCTGATCAGGCCGGCACATGTCTCTGGAGTTATCTTGGCCCACTCCTCCATGCAGATCTTCTCCAAGTTATCTAGGTTATTTGGGTGTCTCATGTGGACTTTACTCTTGAGCTCCTTCCACAAGTTTTCAATTGGGTTAAGGTCAGGAGACTGACTAGGCCACTCCATCACCTTGATTTTTTCCCTCTTGAACCAGGCCTTGGTTTTCTTGGCTGTGTGCTTTGGGTCGTTGTCTTGTTGGAAGATGAAATTACGACCCATCTTAAGATCCTTGATGGAGGAGCGGAGGTTCTTGGCCAAAATCTCCAGGTAGGCCGTGCTATCCATCTTCCCATGGATGCGGACCAGATAGCCAGGCCCCTTGGCTGAGAAACAGCCCCACAGCATGATGCTGCCACCACCATGCTTGACTGTAGGGATGGTATTCTTGGGGTCGTATGCAGTGCCATCCAGTCTCCAAACGTCACGTGTGTGGTTGGCACCAAAGATCTCGATCTTGGTCTCACCAGACCATAGAACCTTGAACCAGTCTGTCTCAGAGTCCTCCAAGTGATCATGAGCAAACTGTAGACGAGCCTTGACATGACGCTTTGAAAGTAAAGGTACCTTACGGGCTCGTCTGGAACGGAGACCATTGCGGTGGAGTACGTTACTTATGGTATTGACTGAAACCAATGTCCCCACTGCCATGAGATCTTCCCGGAGCTCCTTCCTTGTTGTCCTTGGGTTAGCCTTGACTCTTCGGACAAGCCTGGCCTCGGCACGGGAGGAAACTTTCAAAGGCTGTCCAGGCCGTGGAAGGCTAACAGTAGTTCCATAAGCCTTCCACTTCCGGATGATGCCCCCAACAGTGGAGACAGGTAGGCCCAACTCCTTGGAAAGGGTTTTGTACCCCTTGCCAGCCTTGTGACCCTCCACGATCTTGTCTCTGATGGCCTTGGAATGCTCCTTTGTCTTTCCCATGTTGACCATGTATGAGTGCTGTTCACAAGTTTGGGGAGGGTCTTAAATAGTCAGAAAAGGCTGGCAAAAGAGATAATTAATCCACACATGTGAAGCTCATTGTTCTTTGTGCCTAAACTACTTCTTAATACTTTAGGGGGACCAAACAGAATGCTGGTGGTTTGAGGGGTTGAATAATAAATGACCCTCTGAATTAACTTTTATTGCTTTAAAAAAAAATTAAAAAAATTTAAAAAATTATTTTTGGCTGCAGTGCATTTCCCACTTCCAGGCTGATCTACAGTCCAAATGTCACAATGCCAAGTTAATTCCGCATGTGTCAACCACCTAAATCTGCAGGGGGTTGAATACTACTTGTAGGCACTGTATGCAGTGGGTGGCAATAGTTTGTATAGGAGTACTGCGCCGGTGTCAAACAACTTACTTGCTGTTGTCCTCAAAGCTGAAAACCTACCAAGCTGCTCTTGATGGCTATCCTAACAGTGGGCAATCAATACCCTGATCCTAGAACAACCCTTTAAGTATAAACTAACAAATGATCATAGGACAGAGAAGAGGTAAAGAATTTTGACAGCACTCAATCTATACCTTTTTCCATCTTTAATTTCCATAGTTACTACATTTTTGTACAAATGCATTCGGTGATTTGTTAAATTTTTTTTTAATTTGCATTAATTCAAAATCACAGCAGTGATAGGACTGAAACCAGGCGCTGGATGTGATCGAATCGGTATATTTGTGTCTAGCGTCTCCTAGTGGACAAAAAGGTATTTCAGATTTCATAAAAGATATGTGTGGTTTTCTAGTAAGAGAAGATCCAGCAATGATGGGAGAATGGTGGAATGTGTGGATTTTTGCTCCCTCTCCATTATTCGTCCTCCCCCGCAGTGTAGTCTACATGTCTTTTTCTTATTATCTGATTTATTGCTTGTTTTTGTCCTTCCGTGCAAGTGAAAAGAATCTTAGTTTAGGTCAAGAGGACATGTGAACTTCTGAAGTTCTGACATTTTGTAGTAGAGTTTTCCAATAAAGATTCTACTTTAGAAACTCACAATATCTATATTTATAATAGTAATTTTTGTTTTCCAGGAAAAGTAATCCATGTACCATCAAGTGTATCTTGGGTCCAGAAAGGTAAAACTTACTAAAAGTATGGTCATATGAGTATATTTTATCATTTTATTTCTTAACTTTAGATCCTACTACAGTATAGGTGTCTTCTTTTTTTTATAGGAAATAAAGATCTACTATGTGGAAAATTCTCTTCATACAGCTTCATACAAAAAGTCAAGGGCCAAGGATTCTTTGGTAATGTTGCAACGTTGGGCCAAGATGGTGCATGCTGAAAACACTGGTCAGACCAGCCTTCTTTGGAATTTTCTCTACTCTGGGCACATGGTATAGTAATGCTCTCTAGACTGGTTCTGTCATGGATGGTAGCAATGGACATGGCGATTAGGTACAAGATGACAGTGTCGGGCAAAAGGTGATCAGGGGAATTGGTCTGACCCTTAGACTGGGAGTCCCTAGCTGACCCTGTTCCCAGAAGTACCTATAAAGTTGAGGGAGTCTGGGCCACCACCCTTGCCTTGCTCCTGACCAGCCCTAGGCTATAACACCTTCACCTTCACCCAAGGACCGGAATAAGCACAGAAACTCCCAGCAAAATGGCAATCTCCCTGATGCTACAAGCAAGAAAGCTCAAGCAGAACAGCACTCAGCATCAGCACAACTCACAGTCTTTGCAGAGAATAAACTCTATCAGCGACACCACCTGATGGGTCATGGGACTACTTAAAGACTGGGGGAGTGGATAATCGCATCACCTGGCAACCACAGCAGCAGCTGCTCACCTGGAGAGCCACAGCCTGCTAATACCATTGATAGCTAATACTGCAGCTACAGCTACTGATATTAACCATTTAGAAATAAACACATTTAAACTACTGCAGAGCAGTCTACTCACAAAAGCTTCCTTTTTCTTGACACTTTAATGAACATGCCACAATGACGAGTAACATCTTGATCGACAGTCCTCAGAAATATCCCAGCAATGAGTCTCTCTGGAACATTCACTAATACTAGACCCACAGTCATGTGGCCTATCTGACCCAAGTGTCGTCGATGGGTGTTCTAAACAGGCTAGTGGTTTTCAACACCTCATAGTGGCCAATCTCTGGCTTCTCTGGCCTTGGCTCTTGGTGCCATCTGGTTCTTTCTCACTCTTAAGGTTCTCACTGGTGCTCTCACCCCACAATCTCACAAGGGAGGATGACTTATCTCATCCTACATCTTGGACATGCTCTGGGCTCAAATATTTAGCTGTGGCGGACTACCAGCTGCCGAGTTTTCTCCATACTCAGCACCAATGCCACATCAGCTTTACTTGCTCTCTTGACTGCAGGTCTTAACTTGTGGTGCAGGAAACTCTTCCTTATCAAGCTTTCTCCATGCTAATGGGAAGTTTGAGGGAAGGTTTCCCCCAACTAACTCACTCCCATGTGGCGCTCTCTCCTACCAGTCATTCACAGACAATTTCATCATTCTTCATTGGATGTGTTGTCTGGGCTTGAGACAAATATCTGTAATCACACTATGTGACTGCACGGTACTGAACTGTTAGAGTGCACACTGTCAAGATTCCCCAGTATTCCTATTGGAGCTATTTGCATAGTAACTGTCATGTGCCAACTAGACTTTTGGTTTTACTCAATAGAAGAGAACTGAGAAAAGACACATGTATCTAGTTGGCATGTGACCGCTAATATGCAAATAGCTAATAGCTCACACCAGGAATACCAGGGAATTGTGACATTGGACTTACTACATACGTTTTTGCTAAAAGGTATAAAGCCATCCCACCACGATCAAGGTGTACCCACTTCGGGACAGTACCTACTCTAACTAACCTGCTCATGTGTCATGGCTTTATACCTTTTTTCAAAAACGTATGTACTAAGTCCCCTGTTTTTAATGGCACTAGCTTTTTATTTTTCTATTTATTTATTACACGGTATATTTTACACATTTGTATATACTTTTTCTTTAAGGTATGTGACAGGGTGGATATCAACCTTTAGGGTTGCTACCCCCAATAGGCGGCACTAGAGTTCTAGTTTATTTCTTTTCTGAAGAGGATATGTGGTTTACCTGGCGTTCAGCATAAGCTGCTGGATTTAATTATTGACCCCAGGGCTGCCACTAGGAATTTTCGGGCCCCCCTGAGACTCCGCCCTCCACCCATGCTCCGCCCCCACGCATGCTCCGCCCTCCACCCAAACATACATTATATTTATAGTGAAAAATTGGAACCGACCAAAAATTACCTCAATTTATGTGCAAAGCTTTCCAACCAGCAATCCAGATGGTTCATTACAATAGAGTAAAAAAAGGAAAAACAGCACAAAAAAATAGAAAAAAGTGGACTTTATTACCTAATTGCCTGGCCACACCATTGGGCAATAAAGTCACTTTTTTCTATATTTTTGTGCTGTTTTTCTTTTTTTTGTTTTTTTTTACACATCTCTCTCTATTATATATTACACACATACACACTTCCTGTGAGCTGAATACACAATAGCTGTATACACAATAGAAAATACACAATAGAGATGGCTGCTAGCTGTAATACACAATAGATATGGCTGCGGGCCGTATAGACAATGGAGATGGCTTTTGGCCATATGAACAGTGGAGATGGCTGCGGGCTATACACACAATAGAGAATACACAATAGAGACTGTTGCTGCCCATATACACAATGGAGATGGCTGCGGGACAAATGCACAATGGAGACTGCTGGGAGACGTATGCACATTAAATGCTGTTGCGGGTTGTATGCACATTAGTGACTTCTGCGGGATGTATACACATTGCAGACTGTGCACAGCCCGAAGGCTGTTAGCGGACTCACTTTCTCTCACAAACTGACACTAACTAAGTGACTCCTGCTGCCACTCCTCCCTACTCCTCACTACAACTAAGTCCTCTCACCAAGTCAGTCACAACCCTAAAAAGGATATTTGTGCCCAGCCCACTGATCAGAGTTTGGGAAGTGTGTGCATGCAGAGACACATGCACACTCAGCCAGGTACACACACGCACACCCAACCAGGCACACACACACGCACGCACACACCCAGCCAGGCACACACGCACACCCAGCCAGGCACACACACACATGCACACCCAGCCAGGCACACACACACATGCACACCCAGCCAGGCACACACACACATGCAACCCAGCCAGGCACACACACACATGCACACTCAGCCAGGTACACACACGCACACCCAGCCAGGAACGCACACGCACACCCAGCCAGGCACGCAGACACATGCACAGCCAGGCACACTCAGCCAGGCACACACACACATGCAACCCCACACACATGCACACTCAGCCAGGTACACACACGCACACCCAGCCAGGCACACACACGCAAACCCAGCCAGACATGCACACACATGCACACCCAGCCAGGCACACACATGCACAGTAAGCCAGGCACACACACACATGCACACCCAGCCAGGCGCACACACACACAGATGCACACCGAGACAGGCACACAAACACATGCACACCCAGCCAGGCACACATGCACACTCAGCCAGGCACACACACACACACACACACATGCACACCCAGCCAGGCACACACACACATGCACACTCAGCCAGGCACACACACACATGCATACCCAGCCAGACACACACACACACATGCACACCTAGCCAGGCACACACACACACATGCACACCCAGCCAGGCGCACACACACACACACACACATGCACACCCAGCCAGGCACACGCACATGCACACCCAGCCAGGCACATACACATGCACACCCAGCCAGGCACATACACATGCACACCCATGCACACTCAGCCAGGGACATATGGGCTAGATATGGATGGAGGACTTACAGGTAGGGACTCAGACTTGTGCCCCCTGCTTCTCCCTCTTCTGGCTCCCCCATTCACCCTGCTTCTTTCCTCTTGTGGCCCCCCATTCTCCCCTCTTGTGGCCCCCCATTCTCCCTGTTTCTCCCCTCTTATTGTGGCCCCCCATTCACCCTGCTTCTTCCCTCTTGTGGCCCCCATTCTCCCCTCTTGTGGCCCTCCATTCTCCCCTCGTATTGTGGCCCCCCATTCACCCTGCTTCTTCCCTCTTGTGGCCCCCCATTCTCCTGCTTCTCCCCTTTGTGGCCCCCCGTTCTCCCTGTTTCTTCCCTATTATTGTGGCCCCCCATTCACCCTGCTTCTCCCCTCTTGTGGCCCCCCATTCTCCCTGTTTCTCCCCTCTTATTGTGGTGCCCACTTCACCCTGCTTCTCCCTCTTGTGGCCCCCCATTCACCCTGCTTCTTCCCTCTTGTGGCCCCCCATTCACCCTGCTTCTCCCCTCTTGTGGCCCCCCATTTACCCTGCTTCTTCCCTCTTGTGGCCCCAAATTCACCCTGCTTCTCCCCTCTTGTGCTCCCCTCCACTCACCTGCTTCTTCCCTCTTGTGGCCCCTGTTCTGCCCCCCCTGCTCCCAGACGGTCCTCACGCAGCTGGCACCTCCGTAGCATCAGCGCTTCCGGGTCAGGAGGAGCTCAGCTGCTTTGATATCCAAGCTGAGCTCACTCACTGATCCCGGAAGTGCCAGCACGCAGGGGGATCAATGCAGCGGCAGTGTCCCAGCAGTATTCAATAAATCCTGGGACACTGCCGTTGCTCCGACACCCCCAACATTGGCCTGGCCCGGGTGCGGAGGAGAGAAGTCAGGAGGTGGGGCCCAGCAGCGGCGATTCCTCACAGATGAGGGGGTCCCGCCACCCATGCAACAAAACCAGAGGCGGCGGGGCCCACTCCAAACAGCCACGCCCCCTGCTAGCATGCCAGGCCCCCCTGCCCCTGTTTAAATGGCCACGCCCCCTCTAAAAACTGGCAGGCCCCTTAATCATTAAGGCCAGTAAGGCCATAACGGCGGCCTTGATTGACCCCCCTTGTCCTTCTTTTCCATCAGGTCTTTGTGTTCTAATGTATAATTCACGCTCCCTATTTCTTTCTACTTCCATTCCCCAATATTGGCCATTGGCTAGTCAGCCTGACATCTATGTGCTGTAGGGTCTGCGGGATTCTGGCTCTTAAAAGACCATTATTATTAGCAGCTTGGATGCGCTTCAGGATATAGTAATTCATCAAGATTGTAGAGCCCTATTATATTAATGCAGAAATTGGTGACAAAGGACTCTCAGTCTGTCACAAGGATTTGTGCACCCTGTGCACATTAATGGAATAATGAAAATGTTCTGTCTTTATCCCAAAATGTATTTTAATCCCCCAAATGGTTAAACTAACAAAAAACGCCTCATACTGTTATCAATCAAATTAAAAAATAAAAACTTCATGGCCCATGAAATCGAAGTATCATCAGGTGAGAGGTGCAAGCGCCGCGCTGTTGGGAGGACACAACGCCAATATGGAAGTGAAGAGAGTGAATGTTATTTTCAACGCGTTTCAGAACAACACTAAATCCTTCAGGAAAAAATCACATATGGCCGATATTACGATGATATGTGACACTGATAAAATGAAAAAAAAATACATTTGCTTGGTCTTTAAGGTCTAAAACACACATGGTATAAAGGAGTTATTAAAACTAAACTCTAATGTTTTTCTATTTTTAATTAATATAAATAATGAAATTTTATTACAAAATAAAAGGAATACGTATGAATATTATCTGTACTCACATGGCAGTCATTACACAGGGATCCCACATCTTCGCCTCGAATGTCAATATCCACTTTGAAAAAAAATGATGGAAATGAATAAGTAAATGACCCGCTCCAGGGCCATGGGGTACTCGGTTCCGGGCACTGATTCACGGGGGATGTCACTGGGGCCTGTGCCCAGTACCGTTGCCCTGGTGGTCGCTGAAAGTCAGTAAAAAATAATAAAAATAAAAGTAGTTTGTGACGCCACCTACGATTTCGGTATGGTTACCGGTGCTGCTGGTCAGACCTCCAGGGTGATGGTAGGGCCAGATGGTTACACTCCCCGTAGGTGGAGCGGGTTCCCCAGGGCAGTTGTAATAGTTTTTACACAGGGAGGCAGCTTACCACACGGCACAGTCACTTGTCCTTTCAATGCAGCTGAGTGCGGCTCTTCAGACGAGGGAAATAAACTTCGTCACACCAGTCTTAAACTCAGATCGGGTTTACTTGCAAGCTGTTAAAGCAGGTAGACAGATGATACAGTCTTTCGGGCCTTTCTGACCTGGGTAGTCACCAGGGAACTGGGATGACTCACTCAGGACCCTCGCTGGTGTGCCTACCGTTCCCTGCCGCTCCCTTCACTGTGCTCAACTTCTCCTCACAACCTTGCAGGGCCTCTGCGTGCAGAGCGACGAGCCAACTCCCCCGGGTCTTTGGTGGGCAACTCCCCTTCTGCTTCTCCTGACCATAGTTCGGTGCGCCTTTTCGAGGTATACGCCGGGTCTTTTGGCCGCAGCTTCCTGAAGAAGCTCAGGGACTCTGGTTTAACGGCCCAGGACCAGACCCTTCTGGTCAGCATTACCGGGTCCAGATTTGGGCACATTCCTGGTGCCCCTAGGGTCTCTTTCCTGTCACGACGACCTTCCCCTGCTTCACTCCTCTCTCCCTCACTGTTATAACTGTTCTCCAACCCTTACACTTTTTCTACCCACTTGACTCCTCCCACAGGACTGGGTCTTCCCTGCAGCGGGTTCACCCATGGTACCTCTACTCTAGGGTATGTATGAATGGGTGTTGTGAAAGTCCCTTGTTTACCATCACAGTTCCCTTAGTCACAGGAATACCACACACTTTTATTTGGGTGCAGTACCCCTCCATGGTTTCCCAACCAGTGGGGCGCCACATAAATAAAATAGAAGAAATTGTTGTTCTTGTAGAAGTATTTTATGAAACCTGATATAGCAGCTGTAGAGCGATTATGTGTGTATATGATGGAATGCAGAACAAAAGGTGATACATTCCTGACATAGCGAGAACACCCAGACCAGCACATCTTACAAAAAGTCTTTACTAATAGTGATGAGCGGGCACTGCCATGCTCGGGTGCTCTTTAGTGGTGAGCGGGCACTGCCATGCTCGGGTGCTCTGTAGTGATGAGCAGACAGTGCTATGCTCGGGTGCTCTGTAGTGATGAGCAGATACTGCCATGCTCAGGTGCTCTGTAGTGATGAGCAGGCACTGCCATGCTCGGGTGCCATGTAGTGATGAGCGGGCACTGCCATGCTTGGGTGCTCTGTAGTGATGAGTGGGCTCTGCCATGCTCGGGTGCTCTGTAGTGATGAGTGAGCACTGCCATGCTCGGGTGCTCTGTAGTGATGAGTTGGCACTGCCATGCTCAGGTGCTCAGTAGTGATGAGTGGGCACTGCCATGCTTAGGTGCTCTGTAGTGATGAGCGGACACTGTCATGCTCGGGTGCTCTGTAGTGATGAGCGGGCACTGCCATGCTCGGGTGCTCTGTAGTGATGAGCGGGCTCTGCCATGCTTGGGTGCTCTGTAGTGATGAGCGGTCACTGCCAAGCTCAGGTGCTCTGTAGTGATGAGCGAGCACTGCCATGCTCGGGTGCTCTGTAGTGATGAGTGGATACTGTCATGCTTGGGTGCTCTGTAGTGATGAGTGGGCACTGCCATGCTCGGGTGCTCTGTAGTGATGAGCAAGCACTGCCATGCCCGGGTGCTCTGTAGTGGTGAGTGGGCACTGCCATGCTCGGGTGCTCTGTAGTGATAAGCGGACACTGTCATGCTCGGGTGCTCTGTAGTGATGAGTGGGCACTGCCATGCTCGGGTGCTCTGCAGTGGTGAGTGGGCACTGCCATGCTCGGATGCTCTGTAGTGATGAGCAAGAACTGTCATGCTCGGGTGCTCTGTAGCGATGAGCGGACACTGCCATGTTCGGGTGCTCTGTAGTGATGAGCAGGCACTGCCATGCTCAAGTGCTCTGTAGTGATGAGCGAGCCCTGCCATACTCGGGTGCTCTGTAGTGATGAGCAGGTACTGCCATGCTCAGGTGGTCTTTAGTAGTGAGCGGGCTCTGCCATGCTCGGGTGCTCTTTAATGATGAGTGGGCACTGCTATGCTCAGGTTCTCTGTAGTGATGAGTGGGCACTGCCATACTCGGGTGCTCTGTAGTGATGAGCAGGCACTGCCATACTCGAGTGCTCTGTAGTGATGAGCGGGCACTGCCATGCTCAGGTGCCCTGTAGTGATGAGCGTGCACTGCCATGCTCGAGTTCTCTGTGGTGATGAGTGGGCACTGCCACGCTCGGGTGCTCTGTAGTGATGAGTGAGCACTGACATGCTCAGGTGCCTTGTAGTGATGAGCGGGCACTGACATGCTCGGGTGCTCTGTAGTGATGAGTGAGCCCTTCCATGCCCCGGGTGCTCTGTAGTGATGAGCGGGCACTGCCATGCTCGGGTACCATGTAGTGATGAGAGGACACTGCCATGCTCGGGTGCTCTGTAGGGATAAGTGGGCACTGCCAAGCTTGGGTGCTCTGTAGACATGAGTGAGCACTGACATGCTCAGGTGCCCTGCAGTAATCAGCGGGCACTGCCATGCTCGGGTGCTCTGTAGAGATGAGTGAGCCCTGCCATGCTCAGGTGCTCTGTAGTGATGAGCAAACACTGCCATGCTCGGGTGCTCTGTAGTGATGAACGGACACTGCCATGTTCGGGTGCTCTGTAGTGAGGAGCAGGCACTGCCATGCTCAGGTGCTCTGTAGTGATGAGCAAGCACTGCCATGCACATGTGCCCTGTAGTGATGAGCGTGCACTGCCATGCTCGGGAGCTCTGTAGTGATGAGTGAGCCCTGGCATGCTCGGGTGCTCTGTAGTGATGAGCGGGAACTGCCATGCTCCAGTTCTCTGTAGGGATGAGTGAGCACTGACATGCTCAGGTGCCCTGCAGTGATGAGCAGGCATTGCCATGCTTGGGTGCTCTGTAGTGATGAGTGAGCACTGACATGCTCAGGTGCCCTGTAGTGATGAGCGGGCACTGCCATGCTCGGGTGCTCTGTAGTAATGAGTGAACCCTGCCATGCTCGGGTGCTCTGTTGTGATGAGCAGGCACTGCCATGCTCGGGTACCGTGTAGTGATGAGCGGGCACTGCCATGCTCGGGTGCTCTGTAGGGATGAGTGGGCACTGATATGCTCAGGTGCCCTGTAGTGATGAGCGGGCACTGTCATGCTCGGGTGCACTGTAGAGATGAGTGAGCCCTGCCATGCTCAGTTGCTCTGTAGTGATGAGTGGGCACTGCCATGCTTGGGTGCTCTGTAGTGATGAGTGGACACAGCCATGCTCATGTGCTCTGTAGTGATG
The DNA here is from genome assembly GCA_033576535.1 of Allobates femoralis. Classification (NCBI taxonomy): domain Eukaryota; kingdom Metazoa; phylum Chordata; class Amphibia; order Anura; family Aromobatidae; genus Allobates; species Allobates femoralis. The sequence continues at coordinate 77,476,233 of JARQOC010000010.1, read as the reverse complement.
AGCGGGCACTGCCATGCTCAGGTGCTCTGTAGTGATGAGCAAGCACTGCCATGCTCAGGTGCTCTGTAGTGATGAGCGAGCACTGCCATGCTCGGGTGCTCTGTAGTGATGAGTGGGCACTGCCATGCTCGAGTGCTCTGTAGTGATGAGTGGGCACTGCCATGCTCGGGTGCTCTGTAGTGATGAGCGGGCACTGCCATGCTCGGGTGCTCTGTAGTGATGAGTGGACACTTCCATGCTCAGGTGCTCTGTAGTGATGAGTGGGCACTGCCATGCTCGGGTGCTCTGTAGTGATGAGTGGACACTTCCATGCTCAGGTGCTCTGTAGTGATGAGTGAGCACTGCCATGCTCGGGTGCTCTGTAGTGATGAGCAGGCACTGCCATGCTCGAGTGCTCTGTAGTGATGAGCGGACACTGCTATGCTAGGGGGCTCTGTAGTGATGAGTGGGCACTGCCATAGTCGGGTGCTCTGTAGTGATGAGCAGGCTCTGCCATGCTCGGGTACTCTGTAGTGATGAGCGGACACTGCCATGCTCGGGGCTCAGTAGTGATGAGCGGGCACTGCCATGCTCGGGGGCTCAGTAGTGATGAGCGGGCACTGCCATGCTCGGGTGCTCAGTAGTGATGAGCGAGCACTGCCATGCTCAGGTGCTCTGTAGTGATGAGCGAGCACTGCCATGCTCGGGTGCTCTGTAGTGATGAGTGGACACTTCCATGCTCAGGTGCTCTGTAGTGATGAGTGGGCACTGCCATGCTCGGGTGCTCTGTAGTGATGATGGTACACTTCCATGCTCAGGTGCTCTGTAGTGATGAGTGAGCACTGCCATGCTCGGGTGCTCTGTAGTGATGAGCAGGCACTGCCATGCTCGAGTGCTCTGTAGTGATGAGCGGACACTGCCATGCTCGGGGGCTCTGTAGTGATGAGTGGGCACTGCCATAGTCGGGGTGCTCTGTAGTGATGAGCAGGCTCTGCCATGCTCGGGTGCTCTGTAGTGATGAGCGGGCACTGCCATGCTCGGGGGCTCAGTAGTGATGAGCGGGCACTGCCATGCTCGGGTGCTCTGTAGTGATGAGCGGGCACTGCCATGCTCGGGTGCTCAGTAGTGATGAGCGAGCACTGCCATGCTCAGGTGCTCTGTAGTGATGAGCGAGCACTGCCATGCTCAGGTGCTCTGTAGTGATGAGCGAGCACTGCCATGCTCGGTGCTCTGTAGTGATGAGGGCACTGCCATGCTCGGGTGCTCTGTAGTGATGAGCAGGGCACTGCCATGCTCGGGGGCTCTGTAGTGAATGAGCAGGCACTGCCATGCTCGGGTGCTCTGTAGTGATGAGCGAGCACTGCCATGCTCGGTGCTCTGTAGTGATGAGCGGCACTGCCATGCTCGGGTGCTCTGTAGTGATGAGCAGGCACTGCCATGCTCGGGTGCTCTGTAGTGATGAGTGAGCACTGCCATGCTCGGGTGCTCATGTAGTGATGAGCGAGCACTGCCATACTCGGGTGCTCTGTAGTGATGAGCAGCCTGCCATGCTCAGGTGCTCTGTAGTGATGAGGAGCACTGCCATGCTCAGGTGCTCTGTAGTGATGAGCGAGCACTGCCATGCTCAGGTGCTCTGTAGTGATGAGCAGCCTGCCATGCTCGGTGCTCTGTATGATGAGTGAGCACTGCCTGCTTCTGCCTTGTGCTGTCGCCCTTATCTGCCCCTGATCTTTGCTTCTTCTGTCCATCTTCAGAGCGGCCTCTATTTTTCATCTTTTTTTTTGCAGACATCTGTTGCAGAAGGATAAACATGAGCAGCTGCATAGACAATAATGGAGCGTCTTCACATATGATGTCCCTGGGGCTGCAGACTGCATATTAGGGCTCTGAAAATAAATGAAAGAATGAAGATTGCTGATTGACACTTAGGGCCACATCACACGAGGCCATATCGCGGCCATTTTATAGGTGATGCAGGGGCGTGGCCTATCGCCGCCGATATGGCCTGTGCGTCGCCTAATGTAAATAGGCGAGGGCGACGCATTTGAGTGGTGCCTGGTTTCACAGCACTGCTGTGAAACCAGGTGACCACTGTATGGCGATGTCTACACAGCGCCCCATGTAAACGGGGGACGGCGATCTCCCAGGCGATGGGAGCATAGGCTCCCATGTTACGGCATCGCCGCTGGGGTTTTGAGACACCACAGCGGCGGCACTGCCTGTGAGATCGCGGTGCGTTGCCACATGTAAACATGCGACGCGATGCTGGCGGGGTGCAAAAATGTTGCGCGCCCTTCCCGCCGCCACATCTCCGGCGACGTCACCTGGTGTGACAAGCCCCTAAGTGTAACTTTAGTAATGAACATTAATCAATAATATATATGAAGATCATGCTTTTACATGTCCAAAGTGCTAATTCAAATTAAGAAAGTCCCCATTGTATCCACCCCCTTCAAAATAACTATATAAACCTTATAGTCACCATATTCTGTTCCCTCAATGACCCCTTGCATCCAGTTCTTCTATCCTGCACACATGGTAGGCTCAGGGCCGATTATAATGAGGGCAATCTGGGCTACCACTCGGGGCCCTGGCTACTCTTAATCCGCCCCTGGGTGGGCTGGCACAGTGCAAGTGAGGTCATAAGGGCTCAGATCAGTTCACACATCACATATTTATCACACAATTTTGGATGCTTCGGACCATATGGTGCACCCCAAATATAGAGGAGGAAAAAAGTTTTGTAATGTTAAAATGGTGTCCTGCCTTATAATCTGAATGCAGTCTACCGGGGGGCGTGGCGTGGAGGGTGGAGCGGAGTCACAGGAGGCAGGTCTTCACTGCAGGATATGAGTGGGGGCACAAGGCGGATGATGCTGTGGGAGTTCAGGAAAATGGCGCCAGAGGAGGTGCATGCACAGATTAAGATTTCAGAAAGCCGTGATCTCAATCTGTGCATGCACCGCCTCCAACGTGATCTACTCCAGGGAGATGGCGCACACATGTCCATCACACTCATCGCTGGGAGATCAATGGCACCTGCCTCATGCCAAATCCCCTCCTCCCGCAGCATCGCCCCATTGTGCTGCCACCAGTTCCCTACAGCGTTGACCTTGCCTCCTGTGACCCTGCTCCCTCCCCCTGGTAAATTATATTTGGCCCAGGTACAACACCTGCACCCCTGTTTTACTCCCAATTTATTTTAAGGAAAAGTGCATCTTATAGTCTGAAAAATGCGGTATCTTACATATTTTGCAAAATATGAAAACAGCTCTACAGGGGTGAGATGAGCAAATACCAAACCTGAGCAACTGTTTAATTGGGAATATCCAGTTTGGTGCAGGCTGTGCTGTATAGCTGGCACCGCAAAAACTATGTCGAGCCCACTGGGACGAGGGTACTCGTATACCGGACCGTGTCTGATACTGGGGGAAGTCACGGGTGGTCCTGGTCCGGACCGTGTCCCGGGCCCTGGCAAATAAAAGGGTGTATGTACAGGGGAGAATAGTCTATCGTGACGCCACCCACTATATGCGGCCAGTAAGGGGGCCGCCGCTGTCTGCAGAACCTCCGGGGACGATGTAGTGGCAGCATAGATGGTATAGTTCCAGTGGGTAGAACTGTATTCCCGGGGCAGTGATGGTATAGTCTATAATGGATATGGATGGTGGAGACGGGGTTAAAGAACACACACTCACGTTTTGTAGTCAAAGGTGCAATTCTACTCTTCTCCTATTGCTGCAGCTTCTTCTAACCTGTGTGCACAACCGACAGGCTTGTAGCTCTGCAGGTGGGAGCTCTCTGCTGCTGGATGTAGGGCAAAGGTTGCAATCAATACACAGACTCACAGTTTTGCTGTTTTCCAAAGCTTTACTGCAGATGTTGTTGCAGATTATAGTCCACGGAGTCTGTAATGGGGATAATCTCTCTTCCCACCCTGTCCGGGTCATCAGCTTCTTCGTGTTGCGCTGTGTGTGTGTCCTGGCGGCTGCTTCTAGCTGAGCTGCTGGGACTTCTCACTCTTTCTCTGTGTTCTGCTGGTACCACTTGGCTAGGCAACTTAAGTCCTGTGCTGTGCTGACCCCTCGTTGTTTGCACTGGTACTATGGGCATCTAGAAATCCACTGTCCTGATCACTGTGCTGTGGTCCAGACACAGTACCGATCCGTGTCGTTTCTGTGCGTTCTTTGGAATGAAGTATCACCGAACACCCAACGTGTTCCTCAGTCTGTATTCTGCTGTTCCTCCGATCCCTTGCTGGGCCTGCACTGACTAACTCTGCACTAACTGTGCTCTTACAGCACTTCACCGTGCTGAACTTCTGAGCTACTTCCTCATGAGCTGGAGTATTTAAGAGAGCAGGTTGTGGGCCACTCCTGCCCAAGGTGATAGCGTTTGTCAGTGTGTAGTGGGAGAGAACCCATGTGATGTATGTGGTCACATTAACCATGGGTGCCACAACTCATAATGGCAGCAATATAATGTCCCTTGTCCCCTCAAACAAATTACTGGGATAACAGTCACGGCACGTGGTGTCTCCTTAAGACCCCATGTCTGCTATCTGCCAGACCCAAGCTGGGGCCCCGGGGGCAGGGGAAAGGGAGGGTGATGCCTGTTCAGGGGTTAGTACTAATAGTATTTGATAATACCTGTATACTATGGTCCGACTTGTGTATCGCTGTGCATTGTACAGGGATCGATGACTTTGGGGTCCCGACCTGCTGGAGAGGAGAACAGAGGCTGAAGAGAATGTGCGCCCTGCTACAGGTGCCAATAGGAACGCAGTCAGGTAGGAGAAAGACCTTTATATCTAAACACCGTCAAGACATCCACACCCACTAAGAGGAGCACCAATCCCGAGCGGGACTTTAGGCGGCAAGGGGTGGTGGTTTTAGAGGACATTGGTGGGAACGCATTTAGTCAGTGATAGAAGTACAAATAGGTGGAAGAGGAGAGAAGGAGTAGTAAGCAAGGGTGCTGAACAGCAAAAGACCAGAGTAGGCCAGAGTGAGCCCGAGCAGCAGACCCTGAAGACAGAGCCACGTCCCGGTGGGTCTGATGGAGACCAGAATCCACAGAGCCAGAGAATACCATGGAGAGAAAGCTCGTCCATAACCGGCATCCCAGAGGCTTGAGGAAAGAGACAGACCGCAGCATGGTCCGAGGTACCCAGCAGCATTGACCAACTATAGCGAAATACTTCCTTTAAGCTGAGTCACACGAGTCAGAGGAGCCTGATGTGCCTTGCAGAGATGGAGCTATTTGCGGCTAGGATACAACAGCATACTGCCAACTTTGTAAGAAACAGAAGAAGACAAAAGATGTGCGCACGATCGCCACGCAAATTTAGCACGCCCCTAACCACACCAAGCCACACCATTTACAAGTGACGAACATTCAACAGATGCCTTATTAATATAAATTCTGATTAATGCAAACCTTGCTGCATTTTTTGCCTTTTCCATAATTTGATGCGTTTGGTGCAGTTTGGGACTGACAGCACAGAAGTTGGCTGCCCTCATACAACGCAGCAGGACGGCCTGAAAACTAGTGCCTGCCCGCAGAGCCGGTGATGTGCATCAGTAGCAAACTCTGACTACAAGTCCCAATTCCTGAATCCAACTTCACCAAAGACACCTATCTGAGTCCAAGTACTGTGTAAGCGCCCTGATGGCACCTGCCATGAACCACACAGACACGATACAGCTCACATTGGAGATGCAGAAAATTACGATGATCACATTATAACGCAGGCACCACATTTCTCACATGTACCATACATTTCGGCCATTTTTGGTGCCGGCACAAGTCGTACAGGCCCACACTGCCTCGCTCCTGAAACGTGACATCCTCTGGTTTAGCAATGACTCATGTGAAGTGAGCAGTGCACTAGCAGAGCAGATAAACCAGGCACCTGAGCACCAAGAACCTCATTTCAAACTTCACTCGAATATTTTTACTGGTCTGATTGGATGGGAAAGGTAGGAGTGGCTTCCCGCAGAAGCTTGTAACGACTGTCACGTGATCATGCAAAATCAAAAAGAGGACTGACAGGGAACAGTCACATGATGGTGAGCTGTCAAACGAACGGTAGATACTAGAATGTATTGGCTCCTTCCGGTAGGATGTCATTTTCATCTCATGATAGGGCGTGTTTCTATTTCTCAGCATAGAGATCCATTGTCTTCAGTAGCCGCATGTGTGTATCTGGAAGGGCCCATACAGATTGCTGCGGCTGACACACAAGAAGGTCAAGGCCGGAGCTGCCGGGTGGTTTTGTTTTTGTATAAGATTATCACCACAGAATCGAATTTCCACACATATATTCCTCTCCCGACAGCCTGCCTCCATCCTCCCTCCATTCCTCCTCATCTCGACAGACAGCCTCACAGGGTGCACACAGCCAATCACTGCAGGTGCTGACGTCACAGAGGTGCACACAGCCAATCACTGCAGGGTGCTGACGTCACAGGGGTCCCACACAGACCAATCACACGCAGGGTGCTGACGTCACAGGGGTGCACACAGCCAATCACCGCAGGGTGCTGACGTCACAGGGGTGCACACAGCCAATCACTGCAGGGTGCTGACGTCACAGGGGTGCACACAGCCAATCACCGCAGGGTGCTGACGTCACAGGGGTGCACACAGCCAATCACCGCAGGGTGCTGACGTCACAGGGGTGCACACAGCCAATCACCGCAGGGTGCTGACGTCACAGGGGTGCACACAGCCAATCACCGCAGGGTGCTGACGTCACAGGGGTGCACACAGCCAATCACTGCAGGGTGCTGACGTCACAGGGGTGCACACAGCCAATCACTGCAGGGTGATGACGTCACAGGGGTGCACACAGCCAATCACCGCAGGGTGCTGACGTCACAGGGGTGCACACAGCCAATCACCGCAGGGTGCTGACGTCACAGGGGTGCACACAGCCAATCACTGCAGGGTGCTGACGTCACAGGGGTGCACACAGCCAATCACTGCAGACGTCACAGGGGTGCACACAGCCAATCAACGCAGGGTGCTGACGTCACAGGGGTGCACACAGCCAATCTCTGTGGGGTGCTGACGTCACAGGGGTGCACACAGCTAATCACTGCAGGGTGCTGACATCACAGGGGTGCACACAGCCAATCACTGCAGGGTGCTGACGTCACATGGGTGCACACAGCCAATCACTGCAGGGTGCTGACGTCACAGGGGTGCACACAGCCAATCACCGCAGGGTGCTGATGTCACAGGGGTGCACACAGCCAATCTCTGTGGGGTGCTGACGTCACAGGGGTGCACACAGTCAATCACTGCAGGGTGCTGACATCACAGGGGTGTACATCACTACCTGGATGACGGAGAGTGAACACAAGGTGGCGCATGCGTATAAGTGGAAAGCAGGAAATGCTGACAAGAGATGGAGCGTCCAGTAGTCATGGTGACAGGGACGTTGCTAGGGTCAGAAAAGATCTGGGGCCCAAGCCCCAAGGCAAATGTTTTGCAGCCAACCAGCCCTGCCAAATTAAAATGTAACACCATAACGTAACTCTCTGAGAACAGATAATGTACTACTGTATTTTTCGGATTATAAGACGCACCCGGGTTTTAGAGGAGGAAAATAAGAAATTAAGCAAAAATTGTGGTTATAATGCAGTGTTATGGGGATGGGGTTTGCTGCTAACACTTATGGGGGTAATGTCCCCATCCTGGGCCCCTTCCAGGTAATTTATACATTACCCTCTTATCCTGGATATAGCCCCCTTCCATGTTAGCTATGGCCACCCCATCCTGGATATAGCCCCCCTCCATGTTAGATATGACCCCCATCCTGGTTATGGCCACCCCCTTCACTGTATGTGGCCCCCATGCTGCTGCACACCAAAAAATATTAACCAATGTAACTTAGCTCTGCAGCACTCCCCTCCTTCTCTCCCTGCTTGCCGCACTTTGTGTCCTGAGTCCTCATATGATCGGAGCGAGCAGCTATGACATCACTGTGCTGTGCAGGTAACATGATCAGATGCCGGGGATGCAGGAGGACTCAGTACACAAAGTGTGGCACAGGGAGAGACGGAGGGGAGCGCTGGAGAGGTTACATTGGAAATTATTTTCTGGTGTGCGGCAGCATGGGGGCGCCACATGCAGTGATGTAGGGGGGTGTATACTTATAATATGCACCGCTCCTCCGCACACCTCGGCGCTGAGAGTGCAGTGCAACATACATTACACTAATGAGTGACCTCCCACTGCCTCTGCAGCCTATGCCAGGATCCTCCAGCTGCTCCAGAGCTGTGGCGCCCCACAGTCACACAGGTCCGTATATTCAGACTACAAGACGCACCCCCTCTTTCACCCAAAGTTTATGGGGAAAAAAAGCATCTTATGGTCTGAAAAATACAGCAGAGATGTCACCTGCAGTCCTATGTAACACCACAGATAACACTGTGATATCTCTTAATACAGATAATATAGTAGATGTCACCTACAGTCCCATGTAACATCACACATAACACTGTGATAACAGTACAGATAATGTAGTAGTTGTCATCTGCAGTCCCATGTAACACCACAGATAACACAGTGATATCTCTCGGAGTACAGGTAATGTAGTAGATGTCACCTGCAGTCCTATGTAACACCACAGATAACACAGTGATAGCTCTGAGTAAAGATAATGTAGTAGATGTCACCTGCAGTCCCATGTAACACCACAGATAACACAGTGATATCTGAGTACAGATAATGTAGTAGATGTCACCTGCAGTCCTATGTAACATCACATATAACACAATGATATCTCTGAGTATAGATAATGTAGTAGATGTCACCTGCAGTCCTATGTAACACCACAGATAGCAAAGTGATATCTCTGAGTACAGATGAGGTAGTAGATGTCATCTGCAGTCCTATGTAACACCACAGATAACACTGTGATATCTCTGAATACAGATAATATAGTAGATGTCACCTGTAGTCCCATGTAACATCACACATAACACTGTGATAACAGTACAGATAATGTAGTAGTTGTCATCTGCAGTCCCATGTAACACCACAGATAACACAGTGATATCTCTCGGAGTACAGATAATGTAGTAGATGTCACCTGCAGTCCTATGTAACATCACACATAACACGGTGATAGCTGAGTACAGATAATGTAGTAGATGTCACCTGCAGTCCTATGTAACATCAGAGATAACACAGTGATATCTCTGAGTACAGAAAATATAGATGTCACCTGTAGCCCCATGTAACATCACAGATAATACTGATAACAGTACAGATAATGCAGTAGTTGTCATCTGTAGTCCCATGTAACACCACAGATAACACAGTGATATTTCCTACCGTAGTACAGATAATGTAGTAGATGTCATCTGCAGTCCTATGTAACACCACAGAAAACAGTGTTAACTCTCTAAATGCAAATAATGAAGTAGATGTCACTTGCAGTCACACATCACACGCATCACTCACACACAGAACACGCATTACTCACACACACGCATCACTCTCACACTCCGCACATCACTCACACATCACACGCATCACTCACACACATGCATTACTTTCACACACCACATGCATCACTCACACACACGTATCACTGTCACACATCACACGCATCACTCACACACATGCATTACTTTCACACACCACATGCATCACTCACACACACGTATCACTGTCACACATCACACACATCACTCTAATGGTACCTTTACACGCCGCTACTGGATGGTGGCAACAACCGGGTACATGAGAGAAATGTATCTTGCACTGCCAATTCAACTCGAGGTAGCAGTGTGTGAAGACGGTTGTAGCCACCCGCCAGTGGCGGCACCTGTTTCAGAGCACTGCCCTAAAACAGGTGGTTACCCAGCCGATGGTAGCGACCTGTATCGGCGTGTAAAGAAGGAACAGAAGGGTTGTTTCTACACCAGGCTATGTACCTGGTATGTAGCTGGGGCGTGACACAGGCTCCGGGTTACCGCGCCCCATCAGCGATCATTGGAGGAAGCTCCTGCGTTACGATTGGTAGTCGCTGCATAGGGAGGCATATTTAAGGAGCTGACCAGTCACACTACACAATTACTCGAGCGTCATGTATTAATCAGCCTCCTGCGCTGGCTGCCCAATCATGATGTTATTGCATTGTCCTATCAGTGTACGAGCGTCTCGTAATCCACAATTGTGGCACGCCTATGTGTTGTCCCTGATGCACCAGGTCCGCCCATATTAGCTTGTTGTAGCGGTGTGTAAATGAGGTAAGGTGCTCTGCAGAAGGTAACTTGTGGCACCCGGCGGTGTATCCAGAGATAGATGTAACCTACCGTAGCGCACCTTGTTGCGGCGTGTAAAGGTGGTGCGATTACCGTTTGCAACCGTTTGTGGGTGCTCGTGCACGTGAAGTAGCCGGTTGTTGCCACCATCCAGTAGCGGCGTGTAAAGGTACCATAAGGCTGCCTTCACATTTGCGTTCCCCTCTGCAGCGTTCTGCGGAAGGGATCCGCAATGTGACCGCAGCACCGCAAGCCCCTATGTTTATAATGGGAGCACACGGTGCTGGGCTTGACTGCGCATGACCGTGCGCACCCATTCACTGCCATATGTGATTTGTGCGCAGGCATATGCCTGCGCACACATCACACAGTCTCATCCGCACCAGGAACGCGATGTCGCACATACATGAATACATATATATTCACTCTCTTCTTCAGTGGCAGTACAGCAGAGGGGGAGGCCTGAAGTTGGAATCATCACGCAGGAGGCCTCCTTCTCCTTCTCTCCTCTTGCTCCCGACAGCAGAGCAGTTAGTGAGATTACAGGAGGGAGGGGGGTCCTGTGGCTGCTCTCCTCAGGGCAGACTGCCTTGTGTTTCTCCCCCTCCCGCACAGACTTGGCCCGTCCACCTTCTGCAACAGAGCGACGTCCTCCTCCCTTCACTGATGCTGGGCACTGCAGTGTCAGTGCAGAACGATGGAGGAATCCTCAGCAACAGCTGGGGTGAGGCGGGAGATCAGTGTGCGGATGGAACTGCTGAGGTCGCAGGGCAGTGTCAGCAATCCCCGCATGTGTATGAGCGGCACCAAACTTTATTAAAAACAAAAACAAAAGACACTTGAACTGGACATTTGGGGCAGAGCACTAATGATCCATGACCCACAGTGCTAAAATGTCTAGGGGGCGTGGCCGGCAGCTCACTGCAGTGCGGGCAGTGGCGTAGCAACTGTTTGTGGCGCCCAGGGCGGTCAAAAAATTTGCTGCCCCTTTGGTTGTTGATAATCCGGAAGTATACATAGTATACACTGTCTGCCCCTATATACAAGAATATAACTACTATACTAAAACACAAAGAGAAGGGGTGCAATTGGGGGGTAAGTATTGGGCCAAATGGCCACTCTTCCTATTGGGGTTGTCACTGTGCACCACCACCTCTGCACAACCCCAGTGTATGGTAACAAGCAGGACTCAAGGAGGGCCCGGGGCCGGAGCAATTTTTTGCCGCTGTACTGTGGAGTTCATAGTGTAATATAAATGCAAAAAACTTTATTCTTAATATGATGTCACAATACCAGGATCTGAGGAACGTCTATTTAGAGGTCAGGGGCTCTCTGATGCCATGTTGCTGTTTGCCTCGCTGTCGTCCTCTTTTGACACTGCAGTGCGGTGGACAAGAGAGCATTAACTGGTTAATAATGAAGTATGGAGTGTACTAACAGCCATAAATCCTCCCCATACCAGTAGGATTACTATATGGATTTTAGCAGGGCCGGCGTCAGCACCTGGCGCACCTGGGCCAGCGAGTGCCGGGGCCCCAACTACGAGGGGGGCCACTAGGACCCAGCGCTGTGTAACTGGCCCCTGACAGGGGCCCCCTGAGCTGCGTGAGCGCTCCCCACCTAAGCTGAGCGGACAGTGTGAATACTTTTTGCCGACCTCTCTCCTAAGCTAAGCGGCAGCCGCTGATTGCTGTGATGTAGTGAGCGCTCTGGCACTGTGGCAGATCCTTACTTCCTGTACCGCGATGAAACAGGAAATAGGGATCTGCCACAGTGCCGGAGCGTTCACTACATCACAGCGATCAGCGGCTGCTAGCTGACACTCAGCTTAGGAGAGAGGTCGGCAAAAACAAGTACTCACACCATTCGCTCAGGTTAGAAGGATGATCTGATGAGTGCTCACGCAGCTCAGGGGGCCCCCTGTCAGGGGCCAGTTTTACGGAGCCCAGGGGGCCCCCTGTAGAGGCCAGTTAAATGGAGCCCAGGGGACCCCTGGCATGGGCCAGTTATGTGGAGACTAGGGGGCCCCCTGTCAGGAGCCAGTTATACAGAGCCCTGGCAGGGACCAGTTATACGGAGCCCAGGGGACCCCCTTTCAGGGGCCAGTTATATGGAGCTGGCCTCCTGTCAGGGGCCAGTTATACAGAGCCCAGGTGGCCCCCTGTCAGGGGCCAGTTATACGGAGCCCAGGTGGCCCCCTGTCAGGGACCAATTACACAGTGCCCAGGGGGGAGACAGCATGCAGGGGGAGACAGCGTGCAGATGGGAGACAGCACACAGAAAGGAGACAGGCGCACACAAGGCGACAGATGCAGGTGGAAAGACACTGCACGCAGAAGGTAGACAGGCACAGGGAGACACAGCAAAGGGGGAGAAGGCACAGGAGGACATAGCGCAGAGGGTAGACAGCATGCAGAGGGGAGATGGGCACAGGGGGAAGACGGGCACAGGGGGAAGACGGGCACAGGGGGGAGACACAGGCGCAAGTGGGACACAGCACACAGGGGCGACACAGTGCACAGGTTGGAGACAGGGACAGGGGAAAGACACAGCATATAGGGGAGAAAAGGCACAGGGGAGAGACAGCAAGCTGGAGGGACAGAGACAGCACACAGGGGAGAGAGACTGCGCACATGGGGGAGAGACATGCAAAGAGAGGGAAGAGACAACACACAAGAGGTGACAGTTACAGATATGGGAGAGACCGCACAAGAGCTGACAGACACAGAGAGGGGAGAGACAGCGCACAGGGGGAAGAGACAGCACACAGGGGGGAAAGGCAGCACAAATGGGGAGAGACAGGACAAAGAGGGGAATCACAGCACACAGGCGGAAGATTATAGTTGCGAGGGAGAATATATATATAATATATATATATTCTGCAACGTTTATAATATACATCGTGTTAAAGGGGGCCAACTAAGACTCTTTCGTCCGGGGCCCAGAAAAACCTGGAGCCGGCCCTGGATTTTAGTATTAGGGTACGGACACACTGGTGTGAAACTCTGATGAGTGCAATGTGTGATTTTCTCGCATTGCAATCAATCTCTGAGAGCAGATTGTCGAGTGTCGGACGCTTTTTTCTCATCCAGATTCAGGATGAGAAAAAAGTTGCAACATTCTGCGGCAGTATGAGATTCCCGCACGAGACTCACCAATGCAAGTCTACGGGTCCGACAAAATCACGGACCGCACACTGACAGCACACGGACCATCCGAGAGGCATCTGTTTTTTTCACTGATACATTCTCATTCTGTAGCTGAGAACACTGTAAAATTTACTGTAAATGATTATACAGTAATAGCTGCTGAGAAAAAACACAGATTGCACATGGATGTGATCTGAGAAAAATGTCGGAGACTCGCACAGCAAATGCCAAAAGGACCAAAAAACGGATGTCACTCATCCGACTCTCCTGGATGAGAAACAGACCGATTTTAAGGCGGCGGGAGACAGTGTACCACCATGTCCCCAGCTCCGTGCTGTGCACACAGTGTACCACCGTGTCCTCAGGTCCGTGCTGTGCACACAGTGTACCACCGTGTCCTCAGCTCCGTGCTGTGCACACAGTGTACCACCGTGTCCTCAGCTCCGTGCTGTGCACACAGTGTACCACCGTGTCCTCAGCTCCGTGCTGTGCACACAGTGTACCACCATGTCCTCAGCTCCGTGCTGTGCACACAGTGTACCACCGTGTCCTCAGCTCCGTGCTGTGCACACAGTGTACCACCGTGTCCTGAGCTCCGTGCTGTGCACACAGTGTACCACCGTGTCCTCAGCTCCGTGCCGAGCTGAGGACATCCCAGAAGAGACAGACAGGCCACAACGGGCGGCGGGACAACACTGAGCCCACTTGGAAGAACAACAACTCCCAGCACCCAACACACTGCCCAGAAATCATATAGGACAGGCAAGAGAACTACAACTCTCAGCATGCCACACCCTGCCAACACAGGAAGGTGGCGGCAGGTGCATGGAGGCAGACACACGGTACAGCCGCCATTATCACCACACACAGCGCCAGCCACAGCCGCAGTCCTCCTGCACACCCGTCCTTCCTGCTGCTCCTGTCCTCCTGCACCTCCATCCTCCTCTTCTCTGCCCCTCCTGCTGCTCCTCTATCCTCCTGCACCCCCATCCTCCTCTCCTCTGTCCTCCTGCACCCCCGTCCTCCTCTCCTCTGTCCTCCTGCACCCCCGTCCTCCTCTCCTCTGTCCTCCTGCACCCCCGTCCTCCTCTCCTCTGTCCCTCCTGCTGCTCCTCTATCCTCCTGCTCCCCCATCCTCCTCTCCTCTGCCCCTCCTGTTGCTCCTCTATCCTCCTGCATCCCCGTCCTGCTCTCCTCTGTCCTCCTGCACCCCCGTCCTGCTCTCCTCTGTCCTCTTGCACCCCCGTCCTGCTCTCCTCTGTCCTCCTGCACCCTCGTCCTCCTGCACCCCGTCCTCCTCTCCTCTGTCCCTCCTGCTGCTTCTCTATCCTCCTGCTCCCCCATCCTCCTCTCCTCTGCCCCTCTTGTTGCTCCTCTATCCTCCTGCACCCTTGTCCTGCTCTCCTCTGTCCTCCTGCACCTCCTTCCTGCTCTCTCTTCTGTCCTCCTGCACCCCCGTCCTGCTCTCCTCTGTCCTCCTACACCCTCATCCTCCTGCACCCCGTCCTCCTCTCCTCTGTCCCTCCTGCTGCTCCTCTATCCTCCTGCTCCCCCATCCTCCTCTCCTCTGCCCCTCCTGTTGCTCCTCTATCCTCCTGCACCCTTGTCCTGCTCTCCTCTGTCCTCCTGCACCCCCTTCCTGCTCTCCTCTGTCCTCCTGCACCCTCGTCCTGCTCTCCTCTGTCCCTCCTGCTGCTCCTCTGCACCCCCGTTCTCCTCTCCCCTGTCCCTCCTGCTGCTCAGCTGTCCTCCTGCACCCTGTCCTCCTCTCGTCTGTCCGTCCTGCTGCTCCTCTGTCCTCCTGCACCCCTGTCCTCCTCTCCGCTGTCCCTCCTGCTGCTCCTCTGTCCTTCTGCACCCCAGTCCTCCTCTCCTCTGTCCCTCTTGTTGCTCCTCTTTCCTCTGCTCCTGTCCCCTTGTTTCTCTCCCCCTGCCCCTGTCCTCTTCTTCTCTGTCCCCCTGTTTCTGTCCTTCTGCCCCTCTGTCCCCCTGTTTCTGTCCCCCTGCACCTCTGTTCTCTTCTCCTCGTTCCCTGTTTCAGTCCTTCTGCCCTCTGTCCCCCTGTTTCTGTCCTTCTGCGCCTCTCTCCTCTTCTCCTTGGTCCCCGTGCGCCTCTGTCCTCCTCTCCTCGGTCCCCCTGCTCCTCTGTCCTCTTCTCCTCGGTCCCCTGCGCCTCTGTCCTCTTCTCCTCGGTCCTCCCTGCTCCTCTGTCCTCTTCTTCTCGGTCCCCCTGCGCCTCTGTCCTCTTCTCCTCGGTCCCCCTGCTCCTCTGTCCCCTGCACAGTTCCCTCACACTTCTAGGGTCCTCACCTGGTGCTGGTGCTGACATTGGCCGGCTCCCTCGAGCACAGTGATGTGCAGCAGGAGCTCCGTCGCCAGCCGCTGCCGCACCATCCTCCAGTGGCTCCGGCTGGCTGCTTCCCCGTTCTCTGGGTCTGGAGGGGGCGCTGGGTGCAGGAGTCGCCAGTACCGCTGCCGGCGCCACCAAGGCAGCCTTTGGGAGCACGGGAGACAGGAGGGAACAGAGCGGGAACTTCAAGTTTCCCCTTCTTGGCGGGCCCCTCCTTCTCCTCGTCTCTTCCGGGTCTTCTGCCTGTGAGGTGTGTGGACGCCCTGGCCCTAATGATGAAGGAGGGGGTTGGGGTATGGGGGCGGGGCTTGTGACCCGGTCGGCCCGGAGCCGGGAAAAAAAAAAAGAAAAGGAAAAAAAAAGAAAACATGCTGAGACGCCGCCCCCTATGAATGGCGTCGCCCTAGGTACGTGCCTACAAGTGCCTAATGGCAAATACGGCCCTGTCTCCCATACCCTGACCAAGTGACCCCACATTAATACAAATGCTCTATTTGTCTTACCCCAGCAGCGCAGCAACAGGATTAACACTCACTGCACCACACACTATACACACAGCACACACTATACACACACTCACTGCACACACTATACAAACAACACACAGCACACACTCACTGCACACACAGCACACACTGCACACACTATACACACAGAACACACTATACAAACACACAGCACACACTCACTGCACACACTATACACACAGCACGCACTATACACAGCACACACTATACACACAGCACACACTATACAAACAACACACATCACACACTCACTGCACACACTATACACACAGCACACACTATATAAACAACACACAATAACACACAGCACACACTATACACACAGCACACAGTATACTCATAACACACAGAGCACACACTATACATCGTCACAGCACACACAATACACACTGCACAAACTCACAGCACACACTATACACACAGCACACACTATACACACAGCACATACTATACACAACAACACACACTGAAAACACTATACACACAGCACACAGTATAACTCATACACACACAACAGCACACACTATACACACACACACACACACTATACACACACACACACACAACAACACACACTCACTGCAAACACTATACACACAGCACACATTACACACACTGGCACCTTCCTCCTCTGTGCTGTAGATGATTGTATTCAGCCAGGCCCAGGAAGGAGTGAAGCAGGTGATGACTGTGGAGGAGAGCAGACTGAGCTCCTCTCCGGCAGGCTGACAGGTGGTGCCGTACGTCTCCTCCAGGCTCCAGCAGGCACCCGCGGTCTCTCTGCTATGTCTTCCTCCAGGTTATGACTGTGGGAGGAGAGCAGGCCAGGTCAGGAGACGGAGCTCCGGCAGGCCGTACTGCCGCATGTCCCCTCCAGGCTCCAGCGGGCACCCGTGGTCTCTCTGCTACAGTGCGGGAAACTTAGTCTCCCGGGCGGGACAGCGGGTCCACGCCCCCAAATCGGGACTGCCCCGCTGGATCCGGGACGGTTGGGAGGTATGCAACAGAGTGTCGGCTCTGACGGGGACCGAAGATTCACCCGGTATCCCCAGATTCACCGACGGGGAGCTCCAATTCTAAGTTGGAGTTCCCACACCAAGGATAGGAAGCACAGTAGCAACCACGAGGACCCACAGGGGTTCGAGCTGCCGCTATACTGTCCGAAGACACTTCAAGAGAGAGAGAGAAACCACAGCCTGAAAGGACACTAGAAGGAGTGAGGGGTCTCAGAGAGACACAGCTTGGCTGCAGTGGGTTTAGCCAAACCCGAGCAAAGTGACTATAACTTGTGTTAAGAATTGAACTGTACTACTGTACTAAGAACTGCTGTTTGATTTGGAAGAGCTGACAAGTAAACCCGGTGAACCCTGCCTGTGTGTCCATGTTTGATTCCAGGTATAAAGAAGTGGTTAAAATGATCTTTTATCCTGTCAGGAGCAGCCCGACCCACGGCGGGCTCATCCATCTGGCTGCAGCCCATTCATCCATCCTCCTGGCAGAGAAGTGCTGCAGTGGTGGTCCCATCATTGACCACAACCCGTGGGTGGCGTCAAAACAAACTTTATATCCCTTGTAAATATTCCCTTTTACTTGTGAGAACCCGGGACACGGTCCAGACAGGACCTCCGTGACATCCCCAGCAGCGACCCGGTCCGGTACCGAGTACCCCGTCCCAGTGGGCTCCACAAAAACAGAGGCTGGAGGAGGAAAACAGGGGCTGGAGGAGGAAAACAGGGGCTGGAGGAGAACAGAGACTGGAGGAGAACAGACGCTGGAGGAGGAGAACAGAGGCTGGAGGAGGAGAACAGAGGCTGGAGGAGAACAGAGGCTGGAGGAGAATAGAGGCTGGAGGAGGAAAACAGAGGCTGAAGTAAGAAAACGGGATAGAGGAGGAAAACATGGGCTGGAGGAGAACAGACGCTGGAGGAGGGGAACAGAGGCTGGAGGTGGAGAGCCGAGGCTGGAGGAGGAGAACAGAGGCTGGAGGAGGAAAACAGAGGCTGGAGGAGAACAGAGGCTGGAGGAGGAGAACCGAGGCTGGAGGAGGAGAACATGGACTGGAGGAGGAAAACAGAGGCTGGAGGAGAACAGAGACTGGAAGAGAATAGAGGCTGGAGGAGGAAAACGGGATAGAGGAGGAGAACAGAGGCTGGAGGAGGAGAACAGAGGCTGGAAGAGGTGAACAGAGGCTGCAGGAGGAGGAGAACAGAGGCTGGAGGAGGAGAACAGAGGCTGGATAAGGAGAACAGAGGCAGGAAGAGGAGAACAGAGGCTGGAGGAGGAAAACAGAGGCTGGAGGAGAACAGAGGCTGGAGTAGGAGAACAGGCTGCAGGAGGACAACAGAGGCTGCAGGAGGAGAACTGAGGCTGGAGGAGGACAACAGAGGTTGCAGGAGGAGGAGAACAGAGGCTGCAGGAGGAGGAGAACAGAGGCTGGAGGAGGAGAACAGAGGCTGCAGGAGGAGGAAAACAGGCTGGAAGAGGAGAACAGAGGTTGGAAGAGGAGAACAAAGGCTGCAGGAGGAGAACAGAGGCTGGAGGAGGAGAACAGAGGCTGGAGGAGGAGAACAGAGGCTGGAGGAGGAGAACAGAGGCTGGAAGAGGAGAACCGAGGCTGGAGGAGAACAGAGGCTGCAGGAGGAGGAGAACAAAGGGGAGAACAAGGGCTGGAGGAGGACAACTGAGGCTGGAGGAGGACAACACAGGCTGGAGGAGGAGAACAGAGGCTGGAGGAGGAGAAAAGAGGCTGGAAGAGGAGAACCGAGGCTGGAGGAGAACAGAGGCTGCAGGAGGAGGAGAACAAAGGCTGGAGGAGGAAAACAGAGGCTGCAGGGGGAGAACAGAGGCTGGAGGAGGAGAACAGAGGCTGGAGGAGGAGAACAGAGGCTGGAGGAGAGCAGAGGCTGGAAGAGGAAAACAGAGGTTGGAAGACGAGAACAGAGGCTGCAGGAGGAGAACAGAGGCTGGAGGAGAACAGAGGCTGGAGGAGGAGAACCGAGGCTGCAAGAGGAGAACCGAGGCTGGAAGAGGAGAACCGAGGCTGGAAGAGGAAAACAGAGGCTGCAGGAGGAGGAGAACAGAGGCTGGAGGAGGAGAACAGAGGCTGCAGGAGGAGGAGAACAGAGGCTGCAGGAGGAGGAGAACAAAGGCTGGAGGAGGAGAACAGAGGTTGGAGGACAACAGAGGCTGGAGGAGGAGAACAGAGGCTGGAGGAGGAGAAGAACAAAGGCTGGAGGAGGAGAACAGAGGCTGCAGGAGGAAAACAGAGGCTGGAGGAGAACAGAGGCTGTAGGAGGAAAACAGAGGCTGGAGGAGAACAGAGGCTGGAAGAGGAGAACCGAGGCTGGAGGAGGAGAACATGGACTGGAGGAGGAAAACAGAGGCTGGAGGAGAACAGAGACTGGAGGAGAATAGAGGCTGGAGGAGGAAAACGGGATAGAGGAGAACAGAGGCTGGAGGAGGAGAACAGAGGCTGGAAGAGGAGAACAGAGGCTGCAGGAGGAGGAGAACAGAGGCTGGAGGAGGAGAATAGAGGCAGCAAGAGAACATAGACTGGAGGAGGAGAACAGAGGCTGGAGGAGGAGAACAGCGGCTGGATAAGGAGAACAGCGGCTGGATAAGGAGAACAGAGGCAGGAAGAGGAGAACAGAGGCAGGAAGAGGAGAACAGAGGCAGGAAGAGGAGAACAGAGGCAGGAAGAGGAGAACAGAGGCTGGAGGAGGAAAACAGAGGCTGGAGGAGGAGAACAGAGGCTGGAGTAGGAGAACAGGCTGGAGGAGGACAACAGAGGCTGCAGGAGGAGAACAGAGGTTGGAGGAGAACAGAGGCTGGAGGAGCAGAACAGAGGCTGCAGGAGGAGGAGACCAGAGGCTGGAGGAGGAGAACAGAGGCTGGAGGAGAGCAGAGGCTGGAAGAGGAGAACAGAGGTTGGAAGACGAGAACCGAGGCTGCAAGAGGAGAACCGAGGCTGGAGGAGGAAAACAGAGGCTGGAGGAGGAGTACAGAGGCTGCAGGAGGAGGAGAACAGAGGCTGGAAGAGGAGAACACAGGTTGGAAGACGAGAACCGAGGCTGCAAGAGGAGAACCGAGGCTGGAGGAGGAAAACAGAGGCTGGAGGAGGAGTACAGAGGCTGCATGAGGAGGAGAACAGAGGCTGCAGGAGGAGGAGAACAAAGGCTGGAGGAGGAGAACAGAGGCTGCAGGAGGAGAACAGAGGTTGGAGGACAACAGAGGCTGGAGGAGGAGAACAGAGGCTGGAGGAGGAGAAGAACAAAGGCTGGAGGAGGAGAACAGAGGCTGCATGAGGAAAACAGAAGCTGGAGGAGAACAGAGGCTGGAAGAGGAGAAAAGACGCTGGAAGCTGAGAACAGAGGCTGCAGGAGGAGGAGACCAGAGGCTGGAGGAGGAGAACAGAGGCTGGAGGAGAGCAGAGGCTGGAAGAGGAGAACAGAGGTTGGAAGACGAGAACCGAGGCTGCAAGAGGAGAACCGAGGCTGGAGGAGGAGGAGAACAGAGGCTGCAGGAGGAGGAGAACAGAGGCTGCAGGAGGAGGAGAACAAAGGCTGGAGGAGGAGAACAGAGGCTGCAGGAGGAGAACAGAGGTTGGAGGACAACAGAGGCTGGAGGAGGAGAACAGAGGCTGGAGGAGGAGAAGAACAAAGGCTGGAGGAGGAGAACAGAGGCTGCAGGAGAACAGAGGCTGGAAGAGGAGAACAGACGCTGGAAGCTGAGAACAGAGGCTGCAGGAGAGAAAAAGAGGCTGGAAGAGGAGAACCGAGGCTGCAGGAGGAGGAGAACCGAGGCTGCAGGAGGAGGAGAACAGAGGCTGCAGGAGGAGGAGAACAGAGGCTGCAGGAGGAGAACAGAGGCTGGATAAGGAGAACAGCGGCTGGATAAGGAGAACAGAGGCAGGAAGAGGAGAACAGAGGCAGGAAGAGGAGAACAGAGGCAGGAAGAGGAGAACAGAGGCTGGAGGAGGAAAACAGAGGCTGGAGGAGGATGAACAGAGGCTGGAGGTAGGAGAACAGGGCTGGAGGAGACAACAGAGGCTGCAGGAGGAGAACAGAGGTTGGAGGAGAACAGAGGCTGGAGGAGCAGAACAGAGGCTGCAGGATGGAGAGAACCAGAGGCTGGAGAGGAGAACAGAGGCTGGAGGAGAGCAGAGGCTGAGGAGAGGAGAACAGAGGTTGGAAGACGAGAACCGAGGCTGCAAGAGGAGAACCGAGGCTGAGAGGAGTACAGAGGCTGGCAGGAGGAGAGAACAGAGGCTGGAAGAGGAGAACACAGGTTGGAAGGACGAGAACCAGAGGCTGCAAGAGGAGAACCGAGGCTGGAGGAGGAAACAGAGGCTGGAGGAGGAGTACAGAGGCTGCAGAGGGAGGAGAGAACAGAGGCTGCAGGAGGAGAGAACAAAGGCTGGAGGAGGAGAACAGAGGCTGCAGGAGGAGAACAGAGGTTGGAGGACAACAGAGGCTGGAGGAGGAGAACAGAGGCTGAGGAGGAAGAACAAAGGCTGGAGGAGGAGAACAGAGGCTGCAGGAGAAAACAGAGGCTGAGAGGAGAACAGAGGCTGGATGAGGAGAACGAAGAGCTGCTGGAAGCTGAGAGAAACAGAGGCTGCAGGAGGAGGAGAACAGAGGCTGGAGGAGGAGAACAGAGGCTGGCAGAGGGGAGAGAAACAGAGGTTGGAGAGAGAACAGAGGCTGCAAGAGGAGAACGAGGCTGGAGGAAGAAAACAGAGGCTGGAGGAGGAGAACAGAGGCTGCAGGAGGAGGAGAACAGAGGCTGCAGGAGGAAAACAGAGGCTGAGGAGAACAGAAACTGCAGGAGGAGGAGAACAGAGGCTGGAGGAGAGAACAGAGGCTGCAGGAGGAGAAGAACAGAGGCTGGAGGAGAAGAACAGAGGCTGCAGGAGGAGAAGAACAGAGGCTGGAGGAGGAGAAACAGAGGCTGGAGGAGGAGAACAGAGGCTGAAGAGGAGAACAGAGGCTGGAGGAGAACAGAGGCTGCAGGAGGAGGAGAACAGAGGCTGGAGGAGAACAGAGGCTGGAAGGAAACAGAGGCTGGATAAGGAGAACAGAGCAGGAAGAGGAGAACAGAGACTGGAGGAGGAAAACAGAGGCTGGAGGAGAAACAGAGGCTGGAAGAGGAGAACAGAGGCTGGAAGAGGAGAACAGAGGCTGGAGGAGGAAAACAGAGGCTGGAGGAGAACAGAGGCTGAGATAGGAGAACAGAGGCTGAGGAGGAGGAGAACAGAGGCTGGAAAGGAGAACAGAGGCTGGAATGGGAGAACCGAGGCTGCAGGAGGAGGAGAACAGAGGCTGGAGGAGAGATCGGAAGGAGACGATGGAAGAGGAGAACAGAGGCTGGAGGAGGACAAGCAGAGGTGGAAGTGGAGAACAGAGGCTGGAGGAGGAAGATACAGATGCTGAGAGAGGAGGAGAAACAGAGGCTGGAGGAGGAGAACAGAGGCTGGAGGAGAACAGATGCTGTAAGGTGAAGAGGAGCCAGAACCATCGGGAGACACTGTGCTGAGCAGAAGCAGTACCTTCAAGCTGCCAGCAGAGGGCAGACACACTCCTCCGCGCACGGTGGCTCCTCCCCGGCCCCGCCCCTCTATCTGAACATAAAACTGTCACCGGAGCTCCGGGACCAGAGGAGACAGGACGGGGCCGAACGGGTAAGAGGAGCCGGGGGCCACAGCTGGCGGGACACTGAGCACGGGACACAACTTACTTTGTGCAGAGACCCTAGAGCAGGAGGCAGACAATGCAGTGGATGGAGAGATGTGCTGCACGGTGCAGCCTGTAGAGGGCGCAGCACGGGGGGTGCAGGACTCCGCTCACACTGTGCAGAGCCCCGGACACAGGACTGACAGGATCCTGTACAGAGGGAAACTGTGAGGAGCTAGAATAGAAAGAAAGAAGGCTCAATCATCAACTCCAGGGGATTGTCTGCTAAAATCACTCCTTTTCCTCCCTGTCCCTCTTCTAAGTGGGTGAACACCATCTCAACCTCCCTCTATCTATCTATCTACAAAAAACAAAACAGAAAAAACTGCACAGCACTCACAGACAATGTGAACTGGTGCCAGCAGGGACACTGGGTCAAACAACTAGAAAAAAATTCTCTGCAGCACTCAGCTACTACCAATGATGTACATATGCTAACAAGCGGTATATATTTGAGGAAAAATATTAAAATTGAGTTTTTTTTAAAAAAAAACATGTTTTTAAATTATTTTTTTTTGGGTTCTTGGTACATACATTGGCCAATGTCTGTTTGCTTATCAACCGCGACAAGGCGACCCCAGGTCTGATGAGTCCTAACGTTGACATCCCTGCCCTCCTTTTCCTCTTTCCCACTTCTAAGTGGGTAGACCCCATCTCAAGCTGTCTGTCTGTCTGTCCCTCTATGTGATAACACTTGGACCCTCTGGGTCATGTTGTATACAGTCCTCTAGGCCTCCTGGACACATTGTTGCCTCTTCTCAGCTCTTCAGTCACTTGTTCTTGATAATAAATCTTTTCTCCCTGTATGACAGGTTGATGTGGCTTCATCCTGTGTTCACACATAGTGTCATTCCCACATTTACGCAGTCCTCTGGCTCTTGCAGTAATGTGTTGACCCGCTGCTCTTCTTTGCGTCTTTTTGCGGCGCACTCTCACTCCATATAAAGAATGACCATGTGAATTCTTTGCGCCTTTTTTGCTAGGTTTTTCCCCTTAGGCCGCATTATAAAATGGGCTCGGGAAAACTGCGCCGGAACAAGCGCACTGTGTGAATGGAGCTGTGTTTTTTTTGCACAAAACTCACACAAAATATCGCCACAGCACAAATACGCGGAATTACACCGTGTGTGAACGAAGCCTAAAGGGAATTTGCTGGAAACTTTCGGAACATTAAATTAAACTTGTAGTCTCTTGATGTTAGTACAAGCTTTAGATTTGCTACCACTGACACGGTAACTCAAAATCTGCGGGCAGCTGCAGAACCTCTTTGAATATTAAAGCCATCACATAATCCAGCTGCTGCGTTTCGGTATATAGGTGTGTGTGTGTGTGTGTGTGTATATGTATATAATATATATATATATATATATATATATATATATAATATAATATATATATACACACACTACAACAACACACACACCACACACACAGCGGGTGTCATATATAGGATCCATGTATTTCAGGGTCTCTGTGTCTCATGTATCATTAGTGAAATGTGGGTGAATTTGCATTAATCTGTAGGTATTTTTCTAGATTATAATAATCTTGTGTATTAATCCATATGTAGATTGGAGCAGGTCTGGTAATCTGTGTATAATGGTCACAGCTGTCGTCAGATTAGGATTACAGGTGTAGATAGATTATACCTGATCTCGCTGCCTTTTGCTGGATACATCAGAAAAGCGAAACTCAGAAGCCTTGTAATCTGTCATTATTGGGACTGATTGTCTTTAAATTACTGGGTAATTATGGAAAATGTTGTATTAGACTTAATCCTAACACTGTAAGGTGCGTGTCTGTTTGTTTAGGGAGTTTCCTGCTTGTTCCTTAGATTATTTTACTGTTCTCTGCTGGAAAACAATTACCAGATTATGAGAATTTAATAAACCAGACACAAATAAACTTTATCTCCAGCAAATGTGTCTAGACGAGGAGAAGGCAGAAAGGGTCCAGACCTGGTGTGATACGGTGTGATTACGGTGTGATACCGTATCTGAGCTGCGGGAAGGAAAGGTAACCGTAATTCTATCAAATGTGATTTCACTGCTCACTGTCCAATGACACAAAATCTCATTATTTATGTCCCATTTTTTTCAGTTTTATTCTCCGTTTTTAACTGTTTCAGCCTGGAATTACTGAAGTGCTGAAAACCTCTCCAGTCTCGACCCTTCATTGTCTCTTGTGTGTTCATTGGGGTGTGTGCTCACGATCAGTATACGCAGCGTATCTCCGCTGTGTCCAAAACGCTGCATAGTACAGTATATGCATAGTGGATGGCATTTCAAGAAATCCCATCCTCACTATGCGTAACCTGCAGCGTCTTTGGAGCTGCGGTGCAGGTTGCCGGCAGTCCACTCCTCTGCAGCATGTTCATTTCATGCTGCGGAGTCGGAAGTGGCTCCCATCGGGTGACTGCAGGGAGAAGCCGCACACGGTGAGTGCATGGTGGCTGCTACAGAGAGACTGCAGGGAGAAGCCGCCCCTTACCCGCTGCACACGGTGAGTACAGGGCGGCTGCGGTCTCCCTGCGACCACCCGCAGCTTCAGTCAGGTCCGGAGGAGCTGCATCCAACACGCAGCTCCTCCGGACCGTGTGCACGCACCCCAAGAAACACTTCTAGACTTTAGGCCACGTGCACACGCTGAGTAGTTGATGAGTTTTTTTTTACCTCAGGATTTGTAGACAAAACCAGGAGTGGAACAATCAGAGGAAAAGTCTAATAGAAACACCTGCACCACTTCTGTATTTATCACCCACTGCTGGTTTTGGCTACAAATCCTGAGGTAAAAAACTCATCAAATACTCAGCGTGTGCATTTGGCTTTATATTAGCACTTTGATAAGAGCATTTCTTGAAAATATATTCAGATTGAAGGGTTATTCCCAGAATTGCAAGTCCATAGTATAGGGCATTGTTCCCCAACTCCAGTCCTCAGGAGCCACCAATAGTGCATGTTTTCAGGATTTCCTTCGCATTGCAGAGGGGTTGTCATCATCACCTGTGCAGATGATTATATTATCACCTGTGCAATACTAAGGGTCCCGTTACACTTGGCGACGTTCCAGCGATCCCGACGAAACGACCTGGTGAGGATCGCTGGAACGTCACTACGTGGTCGCTGGTCATAAGTCAGTCAGATCTACTCAACGATGCAGCAACGATACGGCGACCCGTATAACGACCTCGGCGTTGTTGGAACCCTGTCACATAGCAGCTAGTCTGACGACTCAGACCTACGTGGCTGAGTTCTGAGTCGCCAACGAGGTCGTTGTTTTGGCGTCAAAGACACCGATGCATGCTGCCCAGCGGGAACCCGACGATCAAAAAATGGTCAAGGCCATTCCAACATGATCAGCGATCTCACAGCGGGGGCCAGGTCGCTGCTACGTGTCAAACATAGCGAGATCGCTAGCGAGGTCACGGTTGTGTCACAAAACCTGTGACGAAACAGCGATCTCGCTAGGTGTGATGGGAGCTTAAGGAAATCCTGAACACCTGCACAACTGGTGGCTCTCCAGGCCTGGAGGTGGGGGGAACACTGGATTAGGGCATAACTCACTGAGGGTCTGACTCCTGGGACCACCCATGATCCTGAGAATTGGGAGATTAGGGCTATGAGACTGCTGAGGAAGGCAGAGTACAATGTGTGGTTAAATGGCTCCTGCCCCAGTTCTCAGGATTGTTGGCTGTCCCAGCAGTCAGACCCCTCGCAAACAGCAAGAAAAACATAAAACATAAATCTGTACCCAGTCATAGAGCTGGTAAAGAACAAAAATCTAGGTCAAACAGAATAACCTAGAATAACCATGGACTTGCATAGTAGTAAGATGGAAGATGTGAGGAGGAAGTTATTGGTCAGAATCACGAGAATTTCACATGACGACCCTCAGTCGCTTTTTGAATACCTGAACTCGGCAGCATTTTTGCAGTGTCTTCATTAAAATTTGCATATGTTACGTGCAGATTTTATCATTGATCTTGTTGAGAATTTCACCCAAAAGGAGAAATTCCACAATAAATTCCGCACAAAGAATTGACTTTCTGCCGTCAGAGAGATCCGGCACCGTCCGCTGCCATCAGGATGACGTGCAGCACCATTCACCTCCACTTGTTTGTGGGCATCAGGATGCACGCGGTGACTTCATGTGCCCTGTGCAGGCCAAAATCAGAACATGTTGTGTTTCCCGGGTACATAAAGAATGCGCGGCCAGACACAGACGGATGTAAACTGATGCCAGCGCATTCACCCTGCATACACATGTTAAAGTTAGGGAGGCAGTGCAGATCCGTAGGCGGCCACACTGGGACGCATGCCGACGCAACGCATGCAAACGCCAGTGTGACTCCGGCCTTAGCCATGCAGCAGAGCTGAGAAAGCTGAACCCACCCACACTAGACTATGTATACAAAGTCTATAGACAGTGAGCTGATAATCACTCAGAGGGCATACCAAACTTGGGCTGACTTTCTGCTGTCCAGCAATGATAAGCTGCTGGTGCTATAACAAAATATTGCAGGTAAACCACAACACTCTGTGATAAGAGGGGCACAGCTGAATTGTGTGTCTTAACCCTTACAGCATGCTGTCTCCAGATTACATAGCAAAAACCTGCTGATAGATTCTTTTAAGAATTGTCAGTGTCTAGATTTTTATTTTGTTATGTGATCCTGTGTATTAACTTACCGTAGTTGGTCTTGTATTATGTAATATCAAGCACAGAGAATCCATCCAGTGGGAATAGGATTAACTTTAAAATCCAAATCCAAAACTGCTTGGATTTTAAAGTTGATCTGCTTCAAAATCTGCGCGAAAGAATGATCTGATCATATCTTTATGGTTAATAAAGCAATTTTATGGAATATGGAAGGATGGAGAGGGGAAGGATGATAGAAAGGGAAAATGAACGCATAAAAGGAACTTTAACAGCATAAATTCTATGGAGGAATGGAGATATCACTCAAGGATGGTATGTGGCACCCTCTTATTAAGGAAAACTCTCTGTTCTAAGATACCAGGGCTGTGGAGTCAGAAAGCCAAACATCCGACTCCGCCAAAATGGACTCCGACTCCACAGACCTGTCAGTTTATTCTTACTTTAAGATATACTTTGTATTAAGTGTGGAGAGTCTTCAGAGGCGGCAGTTTCCCAGCTGTTGGCTCCGCGCTTACAAGCTCTTAGTTATAGATCTTATAAGCGCTGCCCCTTTACGAACCCTTGGATACAGCTCATGTGCGCTGTTCACAGTGCTTTTATTTCACTCCTCTTACAACTGAGTATATTAAGTGTCATATTAAATTTGCTGGGATTGACCACATCTGTTGCTCCTTCTTGTTACATACAAAGCTGCAGATCCTGTTCAGTAATCCTGCTTCCTCTTGATCCCCAGTGACCGACTCCCCATTAGGGTAAGTTCACACATACAGTTTTAACCTCGGTTTAGCAGCGAAAACCGCCGGCGGTTTAGCATAGGTTTTATTTAAATTTATGTAAATCCTAAGCAGCGTTAGGACTTACAAGTAACCCTATGTAATTTAGAAACCGCTGTGCACACACAGTCGGTTTATGTGAGCGGATCCGCCAGCGGTTGAGCGGTTTCCGAGCGGTTTAGCAGCATACAACATGTCAATTCTTCCCAGCGGTTTTGGATCGGTTCCATGAACAAAATCCTTCATAGAAAACCGCTGGAAAAACCGCTGGGAAAAACGACTATAAACCGCTGTGCACACGCTGTAAAAAAACGCCAGAAAACCGCCGGAACACAGCTGGAGACTTCAGAGCTCAGAACTGATAATTTCCAGCGGTTTTCTGACGGTTTGAAAGCCACTAAACCTTCCTGTGTGAACTTACCCTTACCGTTACCCACCTGTGCGGATCTTGTTTTTCTGTCTTTATTCATTTAAATAACTTCTTTTAGTTTTGTCCTATTCTTCCTGGCACAGTTTAGGGCTCCGGTTAGAGCCGCGGCTCTCATCACTCACATATGATATGGAACATTGGCAGATGTTGTGCTACAATCACCACTTTGTATGTGCCAGACATGGTTTACCTGTTTTTTCCTCTCCTATAAATATGCAGCTGTCTGGTCTTTCGCCCACAGAGTCTGCGACCCTTCCTAAATTAAGATCTCCCGCCTCTGTACCTGGACCCGTCCGGATTGGCATCCCTGGGCTTGCCTTGCTTGGCATGATAGCTGAGGACACAGTGTTTCTGTGGGAACCTTCTCTTTCCCTATTCCCGCTGGCCTTATGCCAACCCTCATTGAACAAGATATGTGAGGGGAGAGGAGGAGGGGGAGCAGATTGGGAAAGCAGATAGCAGTGTGGCCCTTTAACAAGCCGATAGACCCAGTCTGACCCAGGATGGCACCTGGGATGGCGGTGAGTGCAGACACCTCCGGGATGTCTTGGCTACTTTCTGTACCCTACTGTCGTGAACTCTCCTATTTGACCCGCTGTCACCTCGACTTATTTCTCCTCTGCATGATCTCCATTTTTGCAGCCCTCCTGCCTGTTTTTCCATCTCTCTCCTTCCTCTTTGTAACATCTGTGCTCCCGTCCTCCCTTCCTACTTTATGGAGATCCTTTGTTTTCATACTTTCAGTCATCTTTCCTTCACTTCTCTCCTGTTTTTCTTCCTTCCTCTGCTCCATCATTCTGAGTTTGTCATCTTCTTTCTTCAGCTGATTTTGTCCAAGTGAACGTATAAGAAGGACGACGTTTCTAATGCTGCAAGAAAATATTTTCTGGTGTGGTTGGAGGGATTTTGTGTCGTTTCCACTTCTTGTTTGAGTGTAAAAGTGTTGGCAAACCTAGCACTCAAGCAGAAGGGGACATAGGTCTCTGATCCCTTGAACAAGTATCTGAGATGGAAAAACCTGATGCAGTTTTATAAGAAACCTGCGTCTGATGTGACATTTTGCACATGGGTTTGCCTCATTCATTGTCGCTCTAATGGTCTGTCTGAATTCAGTCTCAAACTGTCCGGACACTTACTGAATTATTTACCTTCGAAACAGATTTCAAATCCACACTGAAAACAATCTGTGCTGTTTGACGTGGCAGCCATCAGTAGAGTCTTGTGCTTAGTCTGGTTCATTAGGGCATCTCAGATCTTGATATCTGTTTTGTCTTCTGCTTGGTCTGGGACATCTGTGCTTCTCGGCTCTTGGTGTATTCTCAGTCTTGTGCTCTTTCTTGTTTGTTCTTCTCAGCCCTTGATACATTTCATTCTTGTGCTAGTTGTAGTGTGTTAGGGAGTCAGCACTAGATATTATTATTATTATTATTATTATTATTATTATTATTATTATTATTATTATTATTTATAGAGCACCATTGATTCCGTGGTGCCATCCATACATGAGAAAGGGTTACATACAAACAAGTTAAAAATGAACAAACAGTGACAGACCGATACAGAGACTGCCCTTGCAGGCTTACATTCTACAGGGCGGTAGGGGGAGAGACAGTAGGTTGGATCTGCTCTGGTGGTGGTGAGGCGCTGTGTCCGGTGGTGGTGGGGCGCCGTGTCTGGTGGTGGTGGAGCGCCGGATCCAGTGGTGGTGAGGTGGCACTGTGGTCATTGCAAGCTGTAGGCTGTTCTGAAGAGATGGGTTTTCAGGTTCCGCTTGAAGGTTCCGAGTGTAGGGGACAGTTGGACGTTCTTTATTCGTCTGCATGTTCTGGTTCGTCAGTGCTTCTCAGCTCTTGATACATTTTTTTATTCTTGTGCTTAGTGTGGTTCTTTAGTGTTTCTCAGCACTAGATAAGTCTTTATTCTTCTGCTAGTTCTGGTTCATTAGGGCTTCTCAGCTCTTGATTCATTTTCATTCTTCTGCATGGTCTGATTTGGCGTTGCGTCTCAGCTCTTGATACATTATATGAACACAGACCTTTTACTGTTCCAAATTTTCAGTTGTGTTTAACTTTCTCTCCGCAGATGTCTCATGGACACGAGGAGTGAGCCTGAGGAAGACTTTTCAGGGCATGTCTATGGAAAAGCAAGTAGCCATTTGTGGCTGATCGGTCAAAAGACAATACCAAGTAACAAACGTTCAAAGACCAGCAAGTGACACTTCCAGTCTAGAGCAGGAGTTATGGAGAAGCAACAGGTCATACCTGTAGAGGAGAAATTCCAAAAGGTATCTGTGGTGTCTGATGAGGCAGAAAAGGACATGCAAGCCCTTGATAGAGATGTCCTATGTAAACCGGAAGGCCTCGGACAGGGTGACAACAGGGAGCACAACCCTGTACCTCTACTGCTGGAGGAAGAGCTGCAGAAGAAGCTGATCAGGCCCTCGGACCGCTCCGTCTCCAGCACCTCCACCTGCTCATCTGTAGCATATTCCTCCCAAGAAAGTGACCAAGTCTTCAGTGAAGAGGAAGAAGTCCAGACCAAGCGTAAAACTCTGAGAAAGGTAAGTGCTATTCAAGATTGATTGTTGAGAAGATTAAATACTTTGTAAAAATTTGTAGCATAAAGGATTTCCAGTAACTAAAGGGTTGGGAGAAAAACAGTGTAAAGAGGAGCTTCATTTTCTGTGGGCGAAGATGCAGATCACCTGCTGAATGGATGAGAAAAGAGAAAAGACATGAGGGGGAAGATCCTGCTGTGAAAGGCAAAAATTATAGGGTGGGTACAATACACAGGCAATGTGACAGTGTACTAGAACTAATGGGGGTTAAAATCCTGCAAATGCTCTTCCCGTGATGGGGAGGGGGGGAGGCTGGTGTGGATGAGAGGATAGAAGGAACGTCGTGTGCTTCCCATGAGGCAGGGAAATGTTTTACAGAACGGTTCATCAATCAAGAACATTTAGGTTAAGGAAATAAATAATGAAAATAAATATACATTTACAGTTCTGAGTGTCAATTGATAAAAAAATAAACTATTAACAAAATGCAAAGTGAATGAACAAAAGAGAGATGTAAATCAAGTCAGTGTTCTTAGAGGAACGTCTGCAGTTTTATATGTCCACTAAAGTGTTGAAAGTAAGTCGTCAGGGAGGTTGTTCCAAACATCTTGAAGTAACCACAGATCTGTGTCTGAGGCTTGAGCGGATCCTTCTGCCTCTTCATGTAATCACAGACAGGCTGATGTGAGATCAGGGCTCTGCGGGGGCCGGACCATCTCATACAGGACTCCTTTTGTATATTAAAGATATAAGCATATAAGCTGTGGCCGCCACAAGTAAGGCCTTATATACAGCACTCTGGGATACTGTATGTAGGTCCTCTGGCCAATCTGTAACACATAAAAGCTGTTTTTTTTTTATTATACTCACCTGGAGGGCATTCCAGTCTGATGTGTATTGCAGGTCTTGGTCCGGTGCCTCCTTTTTTCTTGCCATTGCCGTCCTCCTCTGCCTCATCTGACCGACTCGTCCTACGTCACCCACGCAGGGTAAAGTACTGTAGTGCACAGGGAAAGGTCAAAGAACGCCTGTGTAGTGAGCATGCGTTGGCCTTGTTTGACCTTTCCCTGTGCACTACAGTACTTTACCCTGCTGAGGGCAGAACAGAGAGAATGTGCATGCACAGGAGTGCAATGGAGGAGACTGTGTGGGTGACGTAGGACGCCTCGTTCAGAAGCAGAGGAGGACGGCGATAGCAAGAAGAAAGGAAGTGCCGGATAAAGACCTGCGACATCCATCCTATGTCACCTCCAGGTGAGTATAATAAGAAAACAGCTTTTATGTTTTATAGATTGGCCAGAGCACTTACATACAGACATATATTTTGCATCTTACTTGCCTTATTTTACAGTACTTGGGGTTTCAGGTAGAGAATACTTTTTAGTTCTTTGTCTCTTATGTGCTCAGCGAAGGAAAAATTCAGGTCATTTTTTTTTATTCGCATACTCTTTCACCCTTAGTCCCCTGTGGAATAATAGAAACTTTCCAACATAGAAAGTTTCTAAAGTTTCAGACAGATTGAACTGATTTTAGTTGATGAGTGAACCCTTGTTAGTAATGTAAACATTCAGATCATACCATGTGTCTGCTGAGACTTCGTTCCCATGTGGCCGGCAATTTTGTCTCCTGCCTGATCCATAACGCAGTTCACTTTGTGCACCATTCTGCGTTCAGAGCTGGACAGAAAATAACCAGACGATGAAGATTTTGTGGATCAACTCAAGAACTCGTCTGATGCAACAGCGGCCGTACGGATACCCGGCGACAATCCTATAGAAGTCTTTAGGATTGTGTCTGGTATCCGTTTCCCCTGGGCTTTCTGAATCGTGGCAAAAGAAAAAAAAATGCCTAATGGCTGCATCTTTGTGAATCAAACCTTTTAAGATAATGGCTCTGGGCAGAGCGATATCTATGATGGAATCAGCAGTTTATTCTAGTGGACTACGGTTGACTTTATGCTTCTGTTGGTTGATTTGTTATATTGTGTTGGGAAGAAAAAATTTATGTAAATACTCATATGGCAAAAAATGACAAAAGTATTGTAATAGTGATACCTTTATTGGGTAACCAGTAAAAATGATATTTGCAGCTTTCAGAGGCGCCTTCCTCAGGTGTACAAATAAATTACTGAGACAAGAAGTCAACATTAAGAAATGTTATAACAGGACAATTGTGTATCGGCTGGTTTAGTTTATTCCTCCTAAAAATGGGCCAAGGGAATTAAATCAATGTTATTTTACTAATGGAGGGGCAGTGGGAGTGATGGACTCTAGATCATCAAATGCCTGTGCCCTCTAGTGGAGGGGTAGGGAAGAGATAAAAATAGGGAAGCACTCACTTTGAGAAATACCCAGTGTTCTACTGGGGAACAAATATCACAAGTGGCGGGATTTGCTTCGGTAATTGACCAATATTCTCCCTCATCTAGTGGAGGGGTAAACCGCCAGACTGACCCCCCAATCACTCAGCCGTCACACCCTCCACCTCTCCAACTGTAAGAAAACCTTCATTTGTTAGAAAGAAGTGATAAGTTTCCTGACTAACTAGACAAGGCTTGCACTTCATAAATACCAGATGTCTTGTTGGCTCCATATGAGGATTGTATGGGGTTATCTTGTACTGACATTGTAAATAGAACCAAAAATGTTATGTAGAGAATTTTGGTGTTTTCTTCCTTTTTTCAGTTTGTACAATCAGTCGCCATCATTAGTTATTAACAATTTCACACTCTCACGTTAATTAGAGAAGACTTTATAGAGTAATTCAGATCTGCTAGAATCTGAATTTCTTGAGATTGGCTAAATCAGCAAAACTGGATCCATTTTTCATCATTATAAAGAGTTGGGAATGGGATAAAAATAATAAATTCTGCTCGCCTGTCCTTCACTTTACTTGTTGTGCAACTACTCTCCGATCCGGCGGCCTTCTTTGGTCCGTGCAGGACTCCATTGGTGTCTTTGGAGTTCTGGCACCATTGGCACAGACTAGACCCTGCAAGGTTGGGCAATGTGCCAATGTCTCCAGGTTCACATTATTATTTTTTTTTTTTACCTGTAATTTACAATAATACACATTTCAATTCATATGAAATAAATCACCAGGAGTAGCACTTCCCAGCCAAATTCGGAAAAATCTCTATTCTTTTTTTATAGATAAGATGGAAACTTTGGCCTTGAAAGTCCATGTGAAAAATACTGCAACCAGGTTGTCGGAGCTCGTCCTCCCAGAGTCTGCTAACATTGAAGCCAGTAATAACACTCCACTATTTTAGTACAGACCCAGGACAAATCAAATACTAAAGAGCTGATCAGGCCCATTCAGAACAGAACACCAAAGGTTCTCTGACTATAAGCGTTCACATAATACTCCGCTGCATGGACCCCCAGTTATTGTGTAATCTGTGGGGAAACAGTGGCAAGGGTAACATTTTACTAGACACTGGGGAAATTTGGCATTACACAGTGATTGGTGCAATGACTAAACCTTTATATTCTGCAGTGGTGTACAGTATGGTCCCTGTTAAGGTGGGGTCACACGTGGCGATGGCGCCCGCGACATCACGAAAAGTGACGTAACAGCGATGTCGCGGGCGATATTGCAAGTGCGTCGCGCTGTGGACAGCGCGACGCAACTGCAAATTATCGCTGGTCGCAGGTTGACAGGTTTATGAACATGTTCATACACCTGTCAACCTGTGACCAGCGATTAGGCTGGATCGCGCCGTGTGACACTGTTGGCGGCGCGATCCAGCCTATATCGCAGCGTTCCTGAGCCATCACTCGCTGGCTGAGCCCAGCCCAGCGAGCGATGGCTCCGCCCACATCGCCGCGTCACCAGCAACGTCGTGCCGTGTGACAGCTGGCCAGCGATGTCGGAAGCGAGCGGGCACCCGCGCATCGCTTCCGACATCGCTGGCCAGATCGCCACGTGTGACCCCACCTTTAGAGTGGAGGTAATTTACTACTAGCTATCTGGCCATTGGGACTACTTTACCAATAGCCATCTGGCCATTGTGACTACTTTACCACTAGTCATCCAGCCCATTGGGTGACCTAATCTTTTCTAAATATTTTATTCCTCTTTGCTCAATTTGTGAAATCAATAAAAAATAAAGCTGTGGCCTCAATGCTTCATCAATAGTCTTTGTGTAATCGCACCCTTACAACATTGGGGAAATCCTCCTTGTTTAGCTGGAGGGACACATTGGTATTTTGATGCCTAATAGTGTGGGAACGTCTGGTTGGCAGAAGAGCGGCTTGTTCTTTCCTGTGGCAGCCAAAGCGGAATCTCCTGGTAAATCCTTTGTCTGTGCCGCCACCTCACAGCGGAGACCCTGAAGGCTTGGATGATCGGGGGTGCTGTTCCTCCACCTCTGTTGCTTGTTCCTTTTTTATTGCCTTCTACTTTATTCCAAAATGTACATTTCATTAATTTTCCATCTCATCTGGATTAAAATGTTCCCTGTGTATTAAATGAGAGGCTGAGGTTATACCCTTTGGGCTCGGAATATCTCGTTAGCTGAGAGCTTTACCTTTTATGGGGTTTTTAATTAAATCGACTTAAGCTGATTTCATAAAGATAGCTCTCAAGCATGGAAAATAATTGTACATATGTCATAGCAGGATTCCCTCTGGTCATTGTGGTTGATGTGTGCCAGTGAGGAATAGGAAAGCCGCCACTTTCCTATATATGTCTTTGTTTTCTTACTTTTCCTGTGTAATGAGGGCGTACCGGTATATTGACAGTCAGATTACCCAGTGGATTCTTTTCATAGTTTCTCAGACATTTTAGGACTCAAGACAAGTTTTTATGACTCTATGGATAATTGTCATAGTCCCCTATGGATAATTGTCAATATCTGTAAAAAATGAATTGCATAAATGATTTGTCAACTTTTGCTCCTGGTATTGTTATTACTGCAAACTTAGAGACGTTACAGCCAGGGATCCGACTCCTCGATTTCTCTACAGACAGGTCCGCACAGCTTTGTTTGAAATAAATTTCATAAAAATTAAGGTACTCCTTCATAGAGAAACATACTCATACATGAGGAGAGAATGTGAGAGAGCTTTATCCATGAGAAAAGGATTTGTCCATGAAAAAAGGATTTGTCCATGAGGAAGGGACTCGTACACCAAGGAAGGGACTCGTACACCAAGGAAGGGACTCGTACACCAAGGAAGGGACTCGTACACCAAGGAAGGGACTCGTACACCAAGGAAGGGGCTCGTACACCAAGGAAGGGGCTCGTACACCAAGGAAGGGGCTCGTACACCAAGGAAGGGGCTCGTACACCAAGGAAGGGGCTCGTACACCAAGGAAGGGGCTCGTACACCAAGGAAGGGGCTCGTACACCAAGGAAGGGGCTCGTACACCAAGGAAGGGACTCGCACACCAAGGAAGGGACTCGCACACCAAGGAAGGGACTCGCACACCAAGGAAGGGACTCGCACACCAAGGAAGGGACTCGTACACCAAGGAAGGGACTCGTACACCAAGGAAGGGACTCGTACACCAAGGAAGGGGCTCGTACACCAAGAAAGGGGCTCGCACACCAAGAAAGGGGCTCGCACACCAAGGAAGGGGCTCGCACACCAAGGAAGGGGCTCGCACACCAAGGAAGGGGCTCGCACACTAAGGGGCTCGCACACCAAGGAAGGGACTCGTACATGTGGATAGCAGTCAAACATGAAGAGTGCACTTGAAAATCCATAAGGAACTCTACTATGATGAAGGCACTTGGACACCAAGGAAGGCACTCCAATGTGTGAAAGGTATTTGTACACAAGGAAGGCACTTGAGCATGAGGAAGATTCTTATATGCAATGAAGGCACTCCTATATAAGGAAGCCATTGGAACATGCAGAAGGCACTCCTATACAATGAAAGCACTCGAATGTGCGGAAGGCAGTTGAATATTAGAAAGGCGCTCAAACGAGGAAAGCAGTAAAACATGAAGAGGGTTCTCAAAATTCAGGAAAGAACTGGCACATGAAGAAGGCATTCTTAAAAAAGAGATGCTTTAACACGAGGCCTCCGGGCATGAGGTAGCAGCTCACATAATCCTGCATAACGGCTCGCGTGTTGTCTGGATCCTGCACACCATTCTTTACAGCATTTCCATTTTGCAGTAACAATTGATCATGGTTGGATTGAGATTGTGGTTGATTACTATAAACAGAATGTAAACAAGAAATTCACTGACAGTAAGCAGCTTTATGATGGAGAAACTCTGACAAACTGAAGTTCTACAATCCTATTAGGCAGCTGCATTTTACATAGTCGCACACAAGTCAATATGGCTAAGCAGAGACCATAAACCAGGGCCCTACCACAGTGTTCTGCTTTTTATCTGTGATTAGGATGGCTGATAACATACAGCACGTGTTCATCAGATTCCGAGACTTTCCGTTAAACTAGATTTCCGTTAAATGCCTATTTTCTTACCCATTTCACATGTAGACTCCTCGGTCTCCCAGGACTCCGTCCATCATGAGTTCATCTTGTGGGAGGCCTGGTGCTTGTAGTATCTTTATTACAGATGCTTAAACATGATCTGGAATTATGATCTATTTCTGAATGACTGAGGTAATTACCTGGAGTTTGTAACTTCACAACATACCCTGTTTCTCTGACAATAAGACCGTGTCTTACATTAATTTTTGCTTCCAAAGTTGCGCTAGGTCTTATTATCAGGGAATGTCTTATGTTTCCATGAAGAAGAATTCACATTTATTGTTGAACAAAAAATGAACATTTATAATACTGTACAGTAGTTGTCAACACAAGCCAGAATAATCAACTGTGTCATCCATCTGCAGACACACACGGTGGCGCTCAGTGGCGTAACCAGAGTCTGGTGGGGTCCTGGAGCGCAACTTAGACCTGCCCCCCGCCCCACGCATGTTGATGAAATGTATGGCCCTCATGTAACGTTCTAAATCGTCTATAGACTCCCAAATTAAAACCTCTCTACCCCTTCATTATGCATTGATGTCCGTCATCATGTTACATATGGTCCTCCTCCTGGTATATGGCCCATAATCCCTTATTATGGTATACATGCCCCCCATCATGGTGTGTGTGTGTGTGTGTGTATGTATGTATATGTGTATATAATATATATATATATATATATATATATATATATATATATATACATGTCTGCCTCCTGTCACCATAGGTGTCCATTATTATAATGCATCCCCATATTTCTCCATATATTACAATTTATCATAATGCATCCCGTAGCCCCCATAGTCATTCAATTAATATAATGAACCCCCATTATCCTCCATATAATATAATGCAGCCTCACATCCCTCCATATAGTATAATGCAGCCTCATAGCCTCTCCATATAGCATAATGCAGCCTCATCTCTCCATATCATCCAGTATTATATATGCAGCCTCATATCTCTCCATATAGTGCAGTATTATATATGCAGCCTCATATCTCTCCATACAGTGCAGTATTATACTGTATATGCAGCCTTATATCTTTCCATATAGTGCAGCCTCCTATATCTCCAACAGTGCAGTATTATATATGCAGCCTTATATCTCTCCATATAGTGCAGTATTATATATGCAGCCTTATATCTCTCCATATAGTGCAGTATTCTATATGCAGTATTATATATGCAGCCTTATATCTCTCCATATAGTGCAGTATTATATATGCAGCCTCATATCTCTCCATATAGTGCAGTATTATATATGCAGCCTTATATCTCTCCATATAGTGCAGTATTATATGTGCAGCCTCATATCTCTCCATATAGTGCAGTATTATATATGCAGCCTTATATCTCTCCATATAGTGCAGTATTATATATGCAGCCTTATATCTCTCCATATAGTGCAGTATTATATATGCAGCCTTATATCTCTCTTTATAGTGCAGTATTCTATATGCAGCCTTATATCTCTCCATATAGTGCAGTATTATACATGCAGTATTATATATGCAGCCTTATATCTCTCCATATAGTACAGCTTTATTATGTGCAGCCTTATATCTCTCCATATAGTGCAGTATTATATATGGAGCTTCATATCTCTCCATATAGTGTAGTATTATATATGCAGCCTTATATCTCTCCTTATAGTGCAGTATTCTATTTGCAGCCTTATATCTCTCCATATAGTGCAGCCGATCTTTGTTTGCAAGGGTCACTGCCAGCGGAGGATGGCAGCAGCTTTATTCCTTCATACACATTAACATGGGCCCATAGTTATCTCCTGTGTATGGCTGTCTTTATAGTCCGGTATCGTTCAGAGATACATCTAGAAGTCTCCAGCTGCTGCCATGTGGTCACTGCCTGCCCTGTGATTGCACATTGCTTACTCTGGTCATTTACATTCTAGATTATGGAACTTCTTCCTTGCAGCCTCCAGCAATAATGCAAAAGTATCTCTAAACTATTATTTTTATATATGGGATCTAGTTACTAGACATTTTGACAGACTGTCATATATAAAAAATATGAAAAAAAAAAATATTTTTTTTTAATGTTGTCTAAGTTCCTTCCGTTTTAACGTGTATAGCAATGTTGGATTTGATGTATTCATCAATCATAGTGCGCCAACACATCGTGTAGATCTTGTGTGGCCAGGTGCTGATGGCAGACATGGGGGGGGGGAATGATCAGGTTAGATTTCGATATACGTGATCCTTTGCAGTATGAGCTTCCTTTTAGTATTAAATAATCATGCACTCTCGGCTGAGATGAGCGTTCATGATCCTGGTGTGGTGGAGCCTTAGCTTTCTGTATGGTCGTTCCTACGGTCTCTAGCTCAAGGCTCTGAAACATTAGTGCTCCTGAGCAACAGGGGGGACTTCTGCCCGCAAAGGGGGACTTCTGCCCCCGCAGATTATTATATCCTTCCAATCAAAAATGTATTTCTATATTCATCATTTGCACATGGAATATATCAAATATGCCTAACACGTGTGACTTCCATCTCTCAGTGGCCTGTATCTAGTGATCCTGCTTGTTCACTTGTGGCCCCGGTCATAGGGTCCCAATCTCCCGGTGGGTCCTTTAGGCCTTTATGGCAACTCCTGTGGATATAGTATAAAAGTGTAAGACATTAATTCTTCGGTAACATATTTGTATTATTCGTGTCTCTTGTTTTCTTCTTTTATATTCTTGGAGCTGCTCATTAGTTTTCTTATACTTTTTTATTTTGTATTTTTTTTTTGTTCTACTGATGAATATCCGACAAGAAGAAAAAGTGCTGGCTGTCACCCAATATTCCAGAAAGGTTTTCCATGTTTTCTTATTCATTTGTAGAAGTATGATATCATTGCAGCCAGTGGAAAATGAATGATCCAATGTCACGTGGACGGGGCATGTGCAGGGAGGAAATCTGCTGGATATGGCGGTTTTGCTTCATGGTCTGTTGGTTTAGGGTTTTTTTTCCTATGAAGGCATTTTTAGTTTCCTAAAATACTGGCAACAAGAGGCGGCAGAAAACAAGCAACTAATACATATGTGTTTATATAATTTCCAAATGTTTGTCCAATATATTGGCAAATGGAGAATGCAGTTGTGCGCCTCGTATGGAGGAAAAAACTCATATACCGTAGATTATATATATTTATCTGCAAGCTAAGCACATAGTGTAAAGGGCCTGTCACACGTGTCAATGTCGCCCGCGATATCGCTCATGCGTCACAAATTATTAATCGCCTGAGCGATGTGGAATTATCGCAGGTAAGATATCACACGCGTCAATATGACCCAGCGATGCGGTGATGTCGCCATCTTGCGAGCGATTTTATTTAGTCGCTTGTACGGTGTCAAAATAGAAAATACATCGCTGAGTTTAGTGTCACACGCAGCGATGCACAAGGTCTACTGAGCGATGAGCGACAGGTTTTACATCTGGCAGTGAAACCTGCAATCGGCGATCAGCGACATGTCGCTGGTTGCATCGCTTGGTCACACGCTTCAATGTCGCTCCTGCGTCACTTTTATGTTGCTTGAGCGACTGAAAATCCGTGACGTATGAGCGACATTGACAGCGATATTGACGCGTGTGACATCCCCTTAAGGCTTAGTGGGTGCAGGGGTTGCAGTGGCCCCTATGTCCTTGAGGCTTTGGGTTCTAATAAGTCCCTTGTTGACAATTTTGCATTAGGACCCATGAGCTTCAAGTTATGCTACTGGGTCTTGTTAGGCATGTACCCTACAGGAGGTGTCCAGTATATGGGCACCAGGGACAGTTCAAAACTACAGGGATAAAAAAAAAACCTGTGAATATACTAAGGGTATATTCAGAGTTTTTTTTTTTTTTTTAAGAATATCTGCTTGAAATCCTATCAAAACACTCTGAGAACAAACCCGAAGACCAGATTTTCATACATTACTTTTCTATGGAAACTGATAGGTGGGGTAAGGTGTGCCAAACTATCTAATGGTGCTTTTACCTGCTCAGTGGTTATGTCAGGGCTTATGCCCCAATCCCCTGCAAAACGGGATTCAGATGTATGCGTGGAAGGGGCCATTAACTATAATGGTGAGAAGGTCGAATGTTTACATTCCTATATTGCAGCTGTTTTCACTCAAAGTACATGTAACCTCAACTGATCTTTATTGTACTATTAAAGGAATAGCCTAGATTCTTCTATCTATAAACAGAGAGATGGTGAGGGAATAATTAGCTAACATAAATGAATTCAAGTCT
Organism: Allobates femoralis; assembly: GCA_033576535.1. Classification (NCBI taxonomy): domain Eukaryota; kingdom Metazoa; phylum Chordata; class Amphibia; order Anura; family Aromobatidae; genus Allobates; species Allobates femoralis. Next base: position 77,434,099 of record JARQOC010000010.1, on the reverse strand, counting down.
CCAGGTCCAGATAAATTACACCCCAGGTACTGAAGGAGTGGCAGAGGACATTATTGAACCATTCTCCATAATCTTTGAAAATTCTTGGAGAACAGGAGAAATCCCAGAGGACTGGAGAGGAGCAAATGTTGTCCCTATCTTCAAAAAGGGGAAGAAGGTGGATCTAGGGAACTATAGACCTGTGAGCCTGACTGCTATACCAGGAAAGATGTTTGAACAAATTATTAAACATGTATACGAGTACCTGGAGGAGAATGAAGTGATTAACCAGAGCTAGCATGGGTCTGTAACTAATAAGTCATTTCAGACTAACTTAAAGATGAGCTGTCACCCCCCCCACCCCCCTTCCTCCTTTGCTTTCCATACTGAAAGCAGCCCTTAATGCAGCATGTCTGCTGCATTCAGGGAAGGGGTCCCCCATGTCTCTACCCCCCTGTAAGTTGTACAAAACGCTTAAAGTATACAGATAAGGAGTCCGGAGGGACTTACTCAGCATGGAGTCATCGCTGTTCCCTGGTGTCCTCCCCGCCTCCAGCCCTCTCTGTGCCACCTCCAGCCCCCTTAGTGCTTCCTCATTTATGTGTCTCCCCTTGCCCACTATTGCTTCTCAGCATCTGAAGTCATGCAGACGCAGAGTGAGCAATGGACAGGAGCGGTCCAAGTAGCTGAAACACCTCCTGCTGGTGACGTCCATGCAGGAGCCCACCCTGCTCTTTATACATAATCTGGAGCAGGGCGGGCTCCGTTGCTGATGTCACCAGCAGGAGGCATTTCAGCTGCCTGGTACGTTCCTGCCCATTTCTTGCTCTGTGCCTGCGTGACTTCAGATGCTGAGGAGCAGTAGCAGGTAGGAGGGGAGACACATAGAGGAGGTGGCACTGAGGGGGCTGGAGGCGGGGAGGACACCAGGGAACAGCAATGACTCCATGCTGAGTAAGTCCCTTCGGGCTCGTTAACTGTACACTTTCTAAAGTGTTCTGTACAACTTACAGGGGGGCTAGAAACATGGGGACCCCTTCCCTGAATACAGCAGACACGCTGCATTCAGGTTTGCTTTCACTTCGGAAAGTACCAGGGGGGTGACAGGTCCTCTTTAATTTCTTACTATGACAGAATCGCTAACTGGGTGGATCAGGTAAACGCAGTAGATCTAGTATATCTTGACTTCAGCAAAGCATTTGACAAAAGTTTCTCATACCATCCTTATTGAAATAATGACCAAGTGTGGAATGGACAAGACAACTGTTAGGTGGGTTCATAACTGGCTCAATGATCGAAGCCAAGGAGTGGTCATAACTGGCTGCCGAGGGAAGAATGTCTCCAGTAGGGTACTATCTTTTTAAATGATTTGAATGAAGGAATTGAGGGTAAACTGATTAAATCTGCTGATGACGCAAAGCTCGGAGGGATAATGGCTAAGGGTGCTTTCACATCAGCGTTTTTCGTAATTCGCGGCAGATGCGGTGAAAAAAACCGCATCTGCCGCGTTTGCCGCATAACCGTTCCACTTGCGGCGCGGTTGCGGTTTTTTCTATGCAAAGTATAGGCGTACTTGCGGCAGGTGCGGCAAGTGCGGTTTTGCACTTGCGGCAGGTGCGGCCGCGAAAAAAACCGCGGCTTACTGCGGTTTTTTTCGCGGCCGCACCTGCCGCAAGTGCAAAACCGCACTTGCCGCACCTGCCGCAAGTATGCCTATACTTTGCATAGAAAAAACCGCAACCGCGCCGCAAGTGGAACGGTTATGCGGCAAACGCGGCAGATGCGGTTTTTTCACCGCATCTGCCGCGAATTACGAAAAACGCTGATGTGAAAGGGCCCTAATACTAGAGAAGAGAGGGGATTCAACAAGATCTAAACAACCTGGAACAGCGGCAGTAACTAACAGAATGGTTTATACCAGGGGGAAATGCAAAGTCCTACATCTGGGCAAGAACAATGAAAAAACCTCTACAGAATGTGAGGAATAGGGCGAAGCAACAGCAAAAGTGATAAAGACCTGTGTGTACACTATGTGTTCGGTATGGACCCCAAAATGTACTGTTTGGGTTCGCCCATCACTAGTGGTGAGTTCCCCTTCAATGGAGTCTTTTTCACAGGCTGGACAGACATCTGTCAGGGAGGATTTAGTGATTTCTGCTTTGAGCAGATGGTTGGACCAGATGACCCTGGAGGTCCCTTCACACCATGATGACCCAGGAGGTCCCTTCACACCATGATGACCCAGGAGGTCCCTTCACACCATGATGACCCAGGAGGTCCCTTCACACCATGATGACCCAGGAGGTCCCTTCACACCATGATGACCCAGGAGGTCCCTTCACACCATGATGACCCAGGAGGTCCCTTCACACCATGATGACCAAGGAGGTCCCTTTACACCATGATGACCTGTAGGTCCCTTCCAACTCTACCTTTCTTTGACTGTATGAGATGTGGGGGGGTGGGGGGATATTAATCACTGTGTGCTCTGTTGTGCACCATTTTTAGGCATATAAACCTACTGGAGGCCGACACCTAGACTCTAGTAGACTACGTCTGGTTGCTTCCAGTAGGTATTTAAGCCCACAAACTGGTACATGACAGAGCACATGGTGACTCCGTCTGCACCATTATACTCATTGGCCCCGTTTGCACATACATCCAAATCCAACTTTGCAGGGGGTTTGGACATAAGCCCCGACGGGACCTCTGATCGGGGAACAAAATGCAGTGTGAATGCAGCCTATCTCCTCCAGCCATGATGTCCAATTTGTCATAAGGTTTTGAAGTTAACTGCAAGATTTATCGGGCACCACGGTTGGCAGAATGTAAGGGGCGAGCAGCCAGATCCTGGTGTGATCACCCATAGACATCTGAGTAGTCTTCAGTGTAGGCGTTCACTATGCCGAGACTCTCTACTGTTCGAGCTGCACATTAGGAGCTTCGTGACCTTTATGGCTCTATGTGGAGAAAATGAAGACCCTTTTTTAGAGCATCACTTTATAACAGCGAGCGATCCTCTAACCTCACACACTTTTATTCTCTGATCTTTTTACTAAGAGAACAAGGTTTCCCCATTTAGCGAGAATTTTTGCATCTGCGCAAGACGTGAGGAACTTGTTAATCAAATTTGTGGCATTTTGGCAGTCGCGAAGAGCAGTGTGCCAGGGTTATACGGATGCAGGATAGCGGTTTAGAGCAAAAGAAATTCCCATTCTTGGTAAGAGATGCAGATTCTGCGATGGTAACAATCACACACGGCCAGGAACAAATATAGAAAATAGGACAACAATAGAAGAAAGCAATGGAAACAATGCACCAGCTTATTAATACTGGTAGAAGTATCGCCAAGATCTGCTTATTTATTTTTTTTAATGAAAATTTGCTTTTAAACAAAGTTTAACTCCTCAGCAATAGCCGAAAAATTGTCTCTTTATTCCACCGTGCACATAAACAGCGGGGGATCCTGCCTCGAGTTGTCACCCTGCTGTAGCATCAGCTAAGGCTGTGTTCACATGTGCATTTATCTGTGCCGTGTACAATCTGTGCAGTCCGGATTCACATGGAAGTGGAGGGGACACATAGATTTATTTATGTGGGACCCCCTGTATACTTCATATCTGTTTTTTTAATATTGAAAAGGAATTCCTGCATGCAGAACTTTTCTTTATTTCTATAAATAAACAAATGGTAACCAGACAGACCCGATAGAAGTCAACAGGACCCTGTGTTTGTGCTTGGGACAGGACTGCACAAAATTCTAACTCTGGTCAACTGTTTAATTTGTCTGTTCTAAAACAGAGAAAATAAATGGGAACATAAATAAATGTGAACAGCGCCTAAGGGTCCTGCATAGTGATGAGCGGGCACTGCCATACTCTGGTCCCACATAGTGATGAGCGGGCACTGACATACTCTGGTCCCACATAGTGATGAGCGGGCACTGACATACTCTGGTCCCACATAGTGATGAGTGGGTGCTGACATACTCTGGTCCCACATAGTGGTGAGCGAGCGCTACCATACTCTGGTCCCACATAGTGGTGAGCGAGCACTACCATACTCTGGTCCCACATAGTGGTGAGCGGCGCTACCATACTCTGGTCCCACATAGTGATGAGCGGGCACTGACATACTCTGGTCCCACATAGTGATGAGCGGGCACTGACATACTCTGGTCCCACATAGTGATGAGCGGGCACTGACATACTCTGGTCCCACATAGTGATGAGCGGGCACTGACATACTCTGGTCCCACATAGTGATGAGCGGGCACTGACATACTCTGGTCCCACATAGTGATGAGCAGGCACTGCCATACTCTGGTCCCACATAGTGATGAGCGGGCACTGACATACTCTGGTCCCACATAGTGGTGAGCGAGCACTACCATACTCTGGTCCCACATAGTGGTGAGCGAGCGCTACCATACTCTGGTCCCACATAGTGATGAGCGGGCACTGACATACTCTGGTCCCACATAGTGATGAGCGGGCGCTGACATACTCTGGTCCCACATAGTGATGAGGGGTGCTGACATACTCTGGTCCCACATAGTGGTGAGTGGGTGCTGACATACTCTGGTCCCACATAGTGGTGAGCGAGCGCTACCATACTCTGGTCCCACATAGTGATGAATGGGTGCTGACATACTCTGGTCCCACATAGTGATGAGTGGGTGCTGACATACTCTGGTCCCACATAGTGATGAGTGGGTGCTGACATACTCTGGTCCCACATAGTGATGAGTGGGTGCTGACATACTCTGGTCCCACATAGTGATGAGTGGGTGCTGACATACTCTGGTCCCACATAGTGGTGAGCGAGCGCTACCATACTCTGGTCCACATAGTGGTGAGCGAGCACTACCATACTCTGGTCCCACATAGTGGTGAGCGAGCGCTATCATACTCTGGTCCCACATAGTGGTGAGCGAGTGCTACCATACTCTGGTCCCACATAGTGATGAGTGGGTGCTGCCATACTCTGGCTTCGCATAGTGGTGAGCGAGCGCTGACATACTCTGGTTGCACATAGTGATGAGCAGGCACTGCCATGCTCTGGTGCGTGGTACTTGTAACAAGCAGTAGGACATTCAGATGGGCACGACAATATTGGAGTATAATAGAAGTCAATGGGAAACTTGAGCAGTTTTCCAGAGCAGTTGGACACTTGGACAAGCGAGACTCAATACCAAGTACAATGGAACTCCATGGGAAACTCAAGTATTTTTCTGGTTCCAGAAAAATGCTACAGTTTCCAATTGAGTTCCATTGTACTTGGTATTGAGTCACGCTTGTCCAAGTGTCCAACTGCTCTGGAAAACTGCTCAAGTTTGCCATTGACTTCTATTATAATACTCGGGTACTCGAGCCGCGCCCGTCTGATCGTCCCACTGCTTGTTACGAGTACCGCGCACCTGAGCGTTGGACCGCTCGCTCATCACTCGTCCCACATCATAATGTATTTACCAAATCTTTTCTAACCTGGAGTTTATGGGGAAGGAAACCTAGAAGCGCTGATTATCATATATACCTGGAGATGTTCTACACAACTGTATCAGACCTCAAACAGTATATACACAGCGGCTCAGACTCTGGGGTCCTCACATTGTTTTTGGATGTCTTTTGCAGTGTTTTTTTTTCCTTTTCTTTTATATTCTATGGATATACTGTATACACACTGTCTTTTAAGGAGGTTTTGGAGGAGAATCTAAGTGAAAACTCCAAATCTCCAAACTCCCTAAAATTGAAGCTTCAGTTCAAATTCTGCTCTATAAACTCTACATAGACTCCGTGTGCCTAAAACCTTCATATAAACCGGTGACGGCTTCAAGCAGAACCGCTAGGAAAATGGACAAGTCACTTCTTTTGGCCGCTTCAGTTTTTGAAGATTTAAGTGGTTAAAAGAGGTGAAAAGACAGAACATGCATTACAGATTGCTGTGACATGGCAGCGTATCATGTTCATTCATTTATATGGGAAAAAAAACTTCTCTTCAATTGAGGCATTTTTTTGAGCAATTTTTCCCTGAAGATGTTTTGAAAAATTCCTGGTAGGAAAAATTAAAGAGAACGATGGAATCTGCTCCAAACTGGGCACCGTCCAATCAAAAATGTGCAACACAAACTTCCAAAAACTCTGCAAAACCGCATCAGGAAAAGAAAAACTCCCAATAAAAGCACAGGGGCATTGCCGGAAAGGGTCTTCATTAGAAAAACTGAATACAGCCCAAGACAACGTGTAGATGGAGGGTTATTTTTGAACGTCTCAGAAGGGTTTAATGTGCGTGAAGGTCAAAGGTCTGGGGGCAAGGAGCAAATTGGAAGATGCTTCAGAAGATTAGCCCATGCTCTACATAGAGCACACTGTATAGTGCATAGTCTGTAAGGCAATGATTCCCAATCATACTTGGAGAACTCCTGAATGTTTGTCCTTCAATGGGGATTTGTCATTAAAATCAAACATTCCATCCCCCACCAAGTGTCTATATAAGCATGCAAATCTTTGAAATGTAAATCCAACAACACTTTTATATCTTCTATCTGCTGCTGCATTCCTGAGTAATTATTATTTTTATTTATATGCAAAGAGGACAATACATTCTCTGGTCGTTACCGAGCTTTTCCCGAGCCTCTGCCTCTCGTATTCCTGTTTGGCATCAACCTCTTTACCTTGATTAATTGCTTTCTGTCTGCGTGATGCCAGACAAGGGAATCAAACAGTGAGACACCAGGGCAAAGAGGCTGGTGCTGTGCTAGAGATCAACCTCAGGAGGCCAAGGCACCACCCACAGCACTTAACTTCATTTGCATATTCATTAAAATGATGACTACTGGGAATGCAGCAACAGATAGAAGGAAGAAAAGTGTTGATGTACGGTATGTACATTTCAAAGAACCCCATGCCTGTAATGGAAGTAAAGGGGTTGAGGTTATTAACAGATTTCCATTAAATGTGTTAGTACCGTTGACATTTCTTGTATGATCAGACACTTTAGGTGAGATGTATCTTTGCAGACCAATTCACTGGCAAAGGTTGCAGCTTTCTTTCAGGGTTTTGCATCAGGAAATACTCGATTAACCTGTAGGACAACGATAAAGGTGAGATTTGTTTTAGAATTCTTTTTTCTTCATTCTATGCAACTTCGACAGGAACTTTGAGCAGCTTGTAAAGTCTGGTGGACGCCACCATTTACCAATCTGCAGTATGGCTGTGTGTAATCTTGAAGATTTGCCTAAAGTGGGAAACTGAACTCCCGCATTCCTATGTTTTTACAGAGTTTTCTTCGTAATTGTGGAGTTTTGCAACTTTCATACTTTGTTCATAGGTAACGTAACTCCTCACAGTAATCCGTGTTTCTGCTGTTGAGTTCAAAGGGAACCTACCAGCAGGATTTCGGGCTATAAAGTGAAGCTGGTGCCTTACAGGCTCTGGGATACTGAGTGCGATCATAGCTTTACTGCAATGATTCCATGTATGATTGCTGTGATAAATGTTATAGAAATCCTTGGAAACTGTGCAGTTGGGGGACAGAGCATGCAGCAGGGGACCGAGCGTGCAGCACATTACCATAAGAGAGGCTGGGTTTCTTTGTATTACTGCTCTGTTTTCTCTAAGCCAAACCCTCCCTCTCTCCCTCCTTGACTGTGATCTCACAAGCAGAAGAACCCCCCCCCCCTCCCCCCTCCCCAGTCTCTACACGCCCTGATCTGTCTCCTCTCACAGACCGGGACAGATCCCTGCTATTGTCAGCACAGATCACAGGATGGGGATCTGTCTATGGAGCATGTTGGGTTGTGGTGTCTTTGGCTCTGTAGACTGTGTGATGGAGCATGCTGGGAGTTGTAGTGTCTCTAGACCTGTAGATCCGGAGCCACTGAACAGTGCATCTCCCAGCATGCTCCATCACACAGTCTGCAGATCCAGAGACACTACACCTCCCAGCATGCTCCATCACAGTCTGCACATACAGAGACACTACAACACCCAGCATGCTCCATAGACCGATCTCCATCTGTGATCTGTCGTTTGTGATCTGTGATGACAATAGGAGGGATCCGTCCCGGTCTGTGAGAGGAGACAGATCAGGATGCAGAGACTAGAGGTTGGGGGGCTTCTCCTCCTGTTTGTGAGATCACAGTCAAGCAGGGAGATGGAGGGGAGGGGGGAGGGTTTGGCTTAGAGAAAACAGGGCAGTAATGCAAAGAATCCCAGCCCCTGCTATGCTAATATGCTGCACACTCTGTCCCCTGCTGCACACTTTCTAAGGACTTCTATAACATTTAACTCTGCAATCATACATGCAGGGGAAGACTGGCCCAGGTGGCAGGGTGGCATTTGCCCCCCAGGCCGGTGGTATAGTCCTATTGCAGGGCCGCCCACACGAGAGAGCGGTGGCTGCTAGGCGGCACATTACGGCTGCAGCGGGTGCACAAACTTGAGAGGCTGCGAGACCCGGGACTGGAGCGGAGGCAGCCAGGAGGTGAGAAATGCCCCGGTCCTCATTTGGGGCCAGCAGAACCCCCCCCCCACCCCTGCTCCACACTTGGCGCCATGCTGCAAGGTGGACTGCCACCCGGGGTAAGAGCAGCCAGCCAGCCTCTGCATACATGTAATCATTGCAGTAAAGCTATGATTGCACTCAGTATCCCAGAGCCTGTAAGGCACCAGCTTCACTTTATAGCCCTAAATCCTGCTGGTTGGTTCCCTTTAAAGGGATCTTTTCATGGTAAATTCATGTGATTCACCATGTACTGTGTTTTTCTGACTATAAAACGTACTGGACCATAAGATGCAGGTTTTATACGCAAAAAATAGGGGGGAAAAAAAGGAAGGAAAAATGCAGCCACCATGCAATGTTATGGGTATAATGTTCCCCAATTCTGTACTAATCCCCCCATACTGGACCTCTTCCAAGTATATAACCCCAATCCTGGTGTATATGTCCTCCATCCTGGTGTGTATATATATATAACCCTCATCCTTGTATGTGTATGTATTCTATATAATTAGTCCTCATCATGGTATATATGACCCCAACATGGACCCATTCTAGTGTATATGGCTTCCATCACACCACACTAAAAATAACCATTCCCGTTCGCAGTGCGCATGTCCTCCTCTAATGCCGGCAACTGACTTTGCAAGTCTTCAATAAATAGCATGAGCCGGCATGTGAAGACCGTGATCTCTAGCGCCATTATATTGAAGACGTCTGTAGAATCTTCGGTCCCTACCAAAATGGCGCCAGCAGCAGCTCATGTGTGGTCACATCTTAAAGTCAATTTTGGTGGAGACTGAGGATTGTACAGACTGTCTTCAATAAAATGGGGCTGGAGATCGCGGTCTGCTCATGTCCAACCCCACCGCTATTTATTGAGACAGTCAGACCGCAGAGGCTCAATGCACACGTGCTGCCTACCGCAATAATGATGCCAGCATCGCTGATTGATCATAAATAAAAGGGGAGGTGGGCATTGAGGGGGACAGAAGGTGGTTCTCTTTAATAGTGGGGGCACAGTAATTGGCCAGCCACTGCAGTAAACCGGCGCTTGGGTATCGCGTGTGCCCGCTATTAAAGATAATCCATACTGTCTGCTCCCCATGTCCTAAATTCCACCACTCAGGTGCCAGCTTCAATGAGAGAGAAGGGCGGAAGATTATGGTCGTGAAGAGCAGTGATATGCATTTTCTTTAATAGCAGGGGCACCCGTACTCACCCTGAAAATTCAATACAGTATATATATATATGTGTGTTATATATAATATATTATATATCTATTGTCACCCCTATTGAATCCAGTGCAAGCTGTTCCCAAAGTTGGGTCTCAGGAAGTGCTGACTGCAGCATTCCAGATATCCTAAAACCACTGACAGCTGTGATTGACAGCGGCGGTCAGGTGACTGCACTGTCTGGATGTAATAGGAGCACTGATGCCTGTGATTGGCTGGAGCGCTCAGGTGACTAGAACAGCAGGTCATCAGAGAAAATCTGATGATGCTGTGCTCCAGTCACGTGACCACTCCAGCCAATCACAGGCATCAGTGCTCCTATTACATCCAGACAGTGCAGTCACCTGACCGCTGCTGTCAATCACAGGCTTCAGTGGTCCCATTACATCTAGGCAGCGCTGAGCACCAGATTGGCCGGTGCTGGATTAACAAGGTTGCAGGAGATAATTATGCCTCCATTTGTTATTTCCTAGCCAACTATACCTAAGAAATTATTTTGAATTATGGGAATATAGAAAGTAAAGCACAAAACCAGTGGATTATAGGAGCTTTAAGGCTCTGTGCACTCCAATCTTTTTTGCTGAGTTTTCATCCCAGAAACTAAATGAAAACTCTAAAGTTTTTAAGACTTTTTGAAACTTCGAGGAGGAGTTGAAGAATTGATGCTCAGTTTTTACGCCAAAACTACATAGCCAAAGATGGTGGAGAATCCGTCTTTGGGGACACCGCTCCAGGGAACCCTTGTATATGTCTTTCCCAGTGGTGTAATTTAAAGCTCATGGGCTCCAAGCCAAAAGCTCTACTGGGCCCCCAATTATTGCAAGTGTTTAATAGCATTTGGACTTTTGGGGCCCCCTAGGTTCCGGGGTCCGGGTGTGATTGCAACCCCTGCACCTATTGAAGCTATGTGCTCTTGTCAGTACATATGGGTCTGTAGGGATCAGTGTCATTATTTCATACCTGTAGAGAAGTCTCGTATGTGCTGAGAGAATTGTGGTATTCACATAAAACTCATCGGGGACATTATCCGCAAAGTTCCTTTTCCTCTGATCTTCAGTCATCGGACCCCATGATCGTTCCCCGTCAGAACGCGGTTCCCTGACTTTCCATGTAACGTCAGACTAGTTCCCTCTTTTTATCGCCCTCCCCCATGTTCCTCTGTCTTACATTCTCTCACCACTTTTATCCCTTTGTATATTTTAGCGTTGAAATTGCACAATGTGAATGATCCATTTCCTGTGCACCCTCTGTGACGAGCCCCCCCACTCCTGTCTTCTACCTCCCCTGCACCCTGTTACCCCCATCTCCCCTGCACCTGGTGGCCCCCATCACACTGTCTCCTGTCCCCCATCTCTCCTGCACCATGTGACCCCCCCCACCACCTGTCTCCTGACCTCCCCACACCTGTCCCTGTCCCCTATTCCCCCTGCACCCTTCTCCTCTGGCCTCTCCGCTGTGTAGAAGGATTTCCCTCCTGCCGGTGACGTCGTTGGTTTGTGGTTTGCAAACAAGAGAAACAGTTCTAAGAATTTGGCCCTGACTGGGTGATCACCGAAGGGGAGGGGGGGATGACTGAGCGAGAAGGAGGAGTGCGGCAGAGGGAACTGCAGAATACAGCGAGGAGGGACACCTTGCTGGACTCTGCTGGCACAGACTGGCAGGTTCTCCGGTTCTCCCGTGTAAAGCAAAAATTATTTATAAAAAGAAAAGACGGAATAAGTGAAAATAAACCCAAACGTTCTAGTAAACGATCGCTGCATTATTGTTCAGGATTGTCATCTAGATAATTGGGAATATTTGTTAATGTTCAGATTTAGTTTTGAGAAGTTGCGGATGGTCGATGTGGAGCCTGTGGTGGCGGATGAGGTTGGGGTGGACAGCCATCATTAATGTGCCAGTTATATTTTGCACAAAGTCAAAAACCTTTTTTTCAACTCTTTGTCATAATTCTTTTTTGCAGAATTTTTGCACCAAGTAACATAGAGGGATGTAATTAGGGTACATTTGTGTATAAAGTGAGACTTTTCAAAAGGTCACAAATGATATAAATAATATATAAAAGTGCCAAAGTTCCATTATTACAAACGAGAAATAAGTCTAAAATATCTGGAAAGCCTAAATCCTGCTCATAATGACAAGCTAAAAATAAAAGGCCATAAACAACATGAAGTAACTGTAAAGGAAGGTGCAGATGAAAAGAAATCTGGTGCAGATGAAAAAAAACAGGTGAAAACTGCACAACTAAACAAGAAAGTGCAAGAGATGATGAGTATGAACACCTCGATAACTCCATGTGAACATATTGTAGAAAGAGAGTATCCTTTAATTGACCCAATTTGACCGGGTTCTCAAAGTGATGATGAATATCCTTGAAAGAATCACAATCACCTATTCAAGTGATCTCCCCAATCCAAAAATGGAGTCCCAAATTCATGTAAAAAAACTGGAGCGGTGGCATAGTGACTGAACGGAGAGGGAGGCCAGCGCGCAGTGACTGAATGGAGGGGAGGCAGCGCAGTGACTGAATGGAGGGGAGGCAGCGCAGTGACTGAATGGAGGGGAAGGGGGCAGCGCAGTGACTAATGGAGGGAGGCAGCGCAGTGACTGAATGGAAGGGAGGCCAGCGCAGTGACTGAATGGAGGGGAGGAGGCGCGGAGACTGAATGGAGAGGGAGGAGGCGCGGAGACTGAATGGAAGGGAAGCGGCAACAAAGACTGAATGGGGGGGGGTGCAGAGACTGAATGGAGGGAGGCAGCACAAAACCTGAACGGGGCTATGTTCTTGCATGTGCTCTACATCTCCATCATGTATGCCCTGCGCTCTTGGTCTGTGTGGGTCGGACTCATTGAGCATTTCTAACTTTCCTGATGATCGGTAATATACATGTCGTCAGTTACTGAGACATGTGCCAAGGGGTCACTAATAAGTCACTCTGCCTTACCTGGAGTGAATGCAACGCTTGGGCAATGAACTGAATGTTTGCTTTGCTCCAGGTGATAATATGTTGGTTATGAAACACGTTACGTTCGTCACCTCGAGGGCAAATCTACAACAGAAAACTAAAAAATGTTCTGGTAAAAGCCACATGTGGTGCCACGTGTAAACCCGCACTGTTTGCCACATGTATGACAACAAGATATCAGACATATGCAGCGAACGACTGCAATTTCTGAAAGTGTCATAATTACAATGTTTTTTTTTTCTATGTAAAATACTGACAAATGCCATATATGTGCCATGTATGAACCCAACCTGCCCGGCCCCACTCTGCTGTGACTGCCAAGATTGTCAGTATCGTGTAGCACTGTCCCCTCTGTCAGCAGAGGATCAGGACAGGTCTGACCGCTTTTCTCATCGTTGTGGTCTCCCACAATATTTTGCAGAGTTTCCTGTAGCCTCGGGGCTATTGAAGAATTCATGTACATTTACATCACATCCTGAGCATTGTCTGCTTGTCAGATGGAAAGTTTATGAAATAAGTTTCTTTTGGAGTTTAGTGATGAGCAAGGGCTTGGGGAGTGCAGAGTCATTGTGTCTAATGATGAGCGAGCGCTGGGGGAGTGCAGAGTCATTGTGTCTAGTGATGAGCGAGCGCTGGAGGGAGTGCAGAGTCATTGTGTCTAGTGATGAGCGAGGGCTCGAGGATGTGCAGAGCCATTGTGTCTAATGATGAGCGAGCCGCTGGGAGAGTGCAGTGACTCATTGTGTCTAGTGATGAGCGAGCGCTGAGGGAGTGCAGAGTAATGCCCTTTACACGCAGCTACAGGTAAAGGTTTTCAAGGTAACTTACTGGCTGCAGTGAATCATGAGATATGGTTCTATCTTGTTGCTGTGTACAAATGGGATATAATCACTCCTGATTTCACTGCAGCAGTAATTTACCTGTGGAAAACCTGTTACCTGTAGCTGCGTGTAAAGGGGCATCACTGTGTCTAGTGATGAGCGAGGGCTTGAGGAGTGCAGAGCCATTGTGTCTAGTGATGAGTGAGCATAAGATGATCGGGTGCTCAGTACTGGAAACGAGCAGTTGGATCTTTAGATAGCCGCGACTCAATTAGCGAGTATAATGGAAATCAATGGGGAACTTGAACATTTTTCCAGAAGATTTTGCATTATAGTCGGGTACTTGAGTTGCACCCATCCAAGCATCCAACTACTTGTTTCGTGTACCCGAGCATGGTAGGGCTCGCTCATCAACATTTATGTCTTGATACCAAGCATTTTGATACTCCATTGTGATTTTGATACATTTCTGTGCAGTCATATAATCTGCAGTATTGAGGAGGAACATTTTCTATCAGAAGATTTCCAGTCTTATATTGTGCTGGGATTATTACGTGTCCTGGTGCATTTTTATTAATTGGCCCCATTCTACCAAACTGTCTTGAATATTAGCTGGTGTGTTCTTAAAATTGCAACCAAAGAAGGGCCAGGGAACCCCTTAAGGTGTACAGGCCCCATGACTTTCAGGGAGGGAGTTAATAGGGAAAGGTAGGATAGGAGAATTTGTAGGTAGCAATAGGTGGTTATTGGTTAGGTGGGGGTTTGCTTAGGACAGGAAGAGGGGGAGCTAAAAGGGGGCTTTATAGGAGTGAGAGGGGAAGTGACCCCTCACTCCATTTCTGGGGAAGGACAGTTTCCCTCCCACCTGCCCTTGTTGTGTTTGGGTCCAGGTTGAATGGTGGCATGTGGATCGGGCTGTAGGGTGCTATTCGATTGGTTATGGTTGGTGGTGTGTTGGAGTTATCACGGCAGCGGGGGTAGGTCTGGTCCAGAGGCAGTGAATCCTCTATAGTAATTGGGAGGTGAGCCACTTTTAAGGTATAGTGGCTCGGTTACAAGTACAGGGGTTCTGCTAGGTTGGGGTATAGTTTCTCGGTAAGCAATACCTTCCTCCCTGGGGCCGGTGTGTTGCAGGCCAGGGACAGAAAGTTAGGGGGCTTCTGGACCGGACCTATCCATGTGTGATATGTGGAGTGCCTATTAAGTTGGGATCGCCCGTTGGACAGTGTACCCGTTGGTTCTTACTAGTCTGTAAACAATAGGCAATAAAGGCTGCATGGCCAAAATTGTTTAAGCAAGTCACTAGTAGTGCTAAGTAGTTATTTAAATTTATGTTGGGGTTATTTCTGATTTGGGATGGTCTATTAACGACCGGGAAATCCTCCCTCGACTGTCATGTTGTATGCAAGAACAAGTAGAAAGGAGAATCTATTCACTATTATGTGATGAAATCAATTGTATGGAACGTGACGGACATTGCAATTCTTCACAGCCCTGACACAGGGGGACACCCTGCAATGTGCGATTCTCAGATAAGTCACACAACCCAAAACATTTGGCAGTTTTCTGCCGTTTGCTTTTGTGACTTATCTTCTTTTAGGACTGCAAATTTGCCAACAAACAAAAAACAAAGATCCAAATTGCACCCAAGTTGCATGTCATCGTCACACTCCATTTGCATTGAAGTCGGTGTTTGATTTTCCATCTCTGGACACATTTGTGGTCTTTTCGTGACGTGACACCTGCTCCTGTACAAGCATTGCCCACTATCTGCACCCCATTCCCATTTCTTGGACAGTTTCTTGCCTGGTGTATTGCCATGCAGCACGACAATCCCTATTACCCAGTGCTCGGATGTGGAGCACTAAATGGTTAATGTTCAAGGCAAAACAATAAGGGAACTCCCTGTGTATCCGGGGAAGTCTCTGGCCTCCCGCCTGTGTCCTGTATCTGTCAGCTCAGCCGTTATATAACAGATCAGAGCTGAAGGCCCTTGTTGGATTTTGCTTCACATTACTGCAGACACTGTGCGCAATGTTGTCTGCAACCGGCGATGACTGCAGCTTGGTGCATGTTCATAGGATATAAAAATAATAGAAGCCATATGGAAACCCGTCCTCCAAACATAGTCCTTACAAGAGCGTGCACACGCGTGACATCAATGATGGCAAACATTACATGTGTGATCTATGTTCATGTCTATGACCCTTTCTGTTCATCTATGTGTTAGTGTGAGCCTGAAAGCAGAAGTCACGGCTGTACAAACAGACCCAAGGAGACAGACAGTAGGAAAGTATTCTAATTATGTAAACAGGTGGAGAGGAGGGCGATCCCGGCCCAGGAGAGAGCAGACTGCATGAGAGAGAACACATCGTCATACATGCAGTCATGGTGGCGTATAGGCACCAACAATATATCGGGCCTGTTTCTACTTTTTCTTCTACAGTAAGGCAGCATGGTCTTGTTGTATGGCACACGAATAATGGAACTACTTTTCTTTCACATCAATTGCTATGAATATGCATTGCTTCTAATATGAAGCTAGTGACTCGGCATGCACTAGCTACAGATCATCCGTGACAAGCGGAGCAATGATTTATGTGATAAGTGAGCAAAAACTACAGTTAAGTCAGTCCTTACACTTATCATAAACAAGTACTGCATGTATTAAGTAGCTAGTGTCTCAGCAGGCACTAGCTACAGATCAGGCATGACGAGCAGAGCAATGATTGATGTGATAACTGTAATATTCTAGAGGATTTGTCGCTTTCTATACATGTTGTTTTTCACCTGGTGTACACGCTCCTGTTCCGTAATCTGATGGTTTCTTGTGTCTCTGTCTCTCCGTTCCCTGAATGTGAATATCGTCTCGTTCTTCAGCTGGGTCTGATCTTTAATTTATCAGTTGTGTCTTTTTTAGAGGAGCGCACCCAGCTAGATTAAAGAAAAACAACTTAATATATGTAAAGAAAAGAGAGGGCTGTATCTGAGGAATAGAGAGAAACAAAGAATAAAGGAGAACAGCGGCATTTCCAATGGGTGAAAAACACAAACCTTTATAACAAATGACGGGTTTACTTTAATACAGTTCATTTATTATTGGTAAAATATAGATTTCACAGAAATCTTGGCTCTGCTGATCACGCCTGATCTGGAGCAGGAGCCTGAGGCACTCGCTACATATGAGCTATAGTCCAATTATCTTTCTCACATCTGACTCAATTAGGTTAGGAATCCATACAATATCTGCAGGATCCAGATAAAGTAAAATCGGATCACCTTTCGGCCTTTGTATATACATATATGAATACATGCATTGTATAAATCCACACTAAATGTGAACACGCTTTAAGACTTGGTGTCACACGGCTGTTTTCCTCTAGGAAAGCTGCACAGCATCTTGAAGATGATCTCTTGATAGTACAGACCTGTTGTGGTGATTGTCACCACACAGACAAGGAGTGGAATAGTCAATCATTTAGATCAGGTACTAGGAATCACATTAAGACGGAGGGCTAAAACCGAGGCCAAGTGACGTCACGGTCCAAAGTCAGGCTGGCTTCACTCTGGTGCTTTTTAGTATCCGTGTGAATCAGGCTGAAATTTGGTGCACCCGCATCCAGTGGCGCAACCAGAGTTCAACGGGCCCCGGTGTGAAATTTAGACCTGGGCAACTGCTCTAGAACCCCTTCCACCCCCCCCCCCCCCACAAATGTTGGTCAGTTGTATGGGCCTTGGGCCCTGTTTAACATTCTAAGGGTAAGTTCACACATACGTCGGCTTAGTGTCGGCGGCGGCTGGGCGGACCCGACAGGAAGCTCGGCAGCCGTCCACCGGCTTTTTGTCGGGTATGTGCGGCGGGAGACGGGCGGGTGCCGGGCGGGTGCACAGCGGGTTAGCGGCGGCGGTTCTGCAGCGGCTGGAAGCAGCACATGATTCTGCTTGCAGCCGCTGCAGAACCGGCCGGTTTATAGAACATGCTCATTCTTTGCTAACCCGCTGGGAACCCAGCGGTTTAGCAACAGATGAGCATGTGGAAACCGCCGGTGTGTGCACACCGGGGGTCGGTTTCCATAGGTTTATATGTTAACCCAAAAGCCGCTTTTGGATTAACATAAATTTACATAAACCTCATGGAAACCGACCGGCGGTTTCCGCTGCTAAACCTGCAGTAAACCTACCAGTGTGCACATACCCTAAATCCTATAAAGACCCACAAATTGCCCCATCTCCCCTTCATTATGTATTAATGTTCCTCATCCTGGAATATGGCCCTTATTGTGGTATATATGTCGCACATCCTGATATGTGGTCTTCCTCCTCCCGCCACCATAGTTTTCCATTTATTCTAATGCATTTCCATATGCCTTCATATTACAATGTACCCCCATAGTTCTCTATGTATTATAATGCATCCCATAGTCCCCAGATTCATAAGGTAGCCCCAACAGTCATCCAATTATTATAATGCATCCCCATTATCCACCCTCCATATAGTATAATGCAGCCTCCTATTCCTTCATATAGTATAATGCAGTCTCATATCTCTCCATATAGTGGATCCTCATCTCTATATAGTGCAGACCCCTCTCTCCATATAGTGCAGACCCCTCTCTCCATATAGTGCAGCCTCCTCTCTCCATATAGTGCAGCCTCCTCTCTCCATATAGTGCAGCCTCCTCTCTCCATATAGTGCAGCCTCCTCTCTCCATATAGTGCAGCCTCCTCTCTCCATATAGTGCAGCCTCCTCTCTCCATACTATATAATGCACCCTTCTCCTCCCCTCTGGCCACCCAGTACTCAAAATAATAAATCTACTCCCCTCTCCCCATTCCTCTGGTGTCCTTTGCTGAAGACTCAGGAGGAAGTGGTGCCATTGTGTGTTCCACTGTGGAACGCATAAATCAGGAAGTACTTCCTACTATTGTGGAGGAGGTGGCACCAGCCTGGTGTGTGTGTGTGTGTCTGTGTGTGTGTGCTCCACAGTAGAACGCATAAGGAAACTCTGCTGGTAACAGGAAGGGAGTAGGAAGTGGGAGCCTCCCCCTCCCCTCCTATCCCATACACACAGCCCCCAAAGCAGCGTGTTCTGCCACGCGGTCACACAGATGTGCGTCCTCAGACTAAGCGGGCGGTGGGATCGACCACCACAGGGGGCGGCTGGTGGCATGGGCCCCTTATAGGATGGGACCCCATTGGAGAGGCGACCCCTGCAGCCGCGATCGTTACGCTCCTGTCTGCATCCATTTTCTGCCCATTTGGCTTTTAATGGGGCCGCAGGCACATCCAGTTTTGCATTTTTATCCTGATCCGGGTGGTCACTTTTTTTTTTTTTTTTTTTTTTTCTCTTGAGACCAAAAACACAACTAGGTGCATTTTTGGTCTCCGTGTCAAAAACAGTGATCACCCGGATTCGGGTCAATGCAGGATGAATTAAAATAGGGCTCTTACCAGGATCTGCATGCTCAGAATGCAGTTCTACATGACACGCCCCCTTGGGGGCTGAATTAGGTCACAGTCCAAAGTCAACTAGGCTGGTTTCACACTGGTGTTTTTCACTTGCCGTGTGAATCTGGATGCATGTGCACCTATTTTCAGCCCTATTTCGGCCTGGGTGTGTCCTTTAGAACGAGATCCATGAAAAAAGTTATCACCCGAATCAGTGATCATACTGGTGTGGGTGCATACAGTTGCATTATTGTGAAGGGTAATCTGGGGGATGCAGGCTTTTTTTACATGCCTCTGGATTTCAAAAAGCGCTAGTGTGAAACTAGCCTCATCTGGAGGGCAGTGGATCAGAACAGAGGGACGAGACAAAACAATGGTCAAACACAGGAAAGGTCAGGCAGCAAAAGATCAAATTCCAGGGCACAGACACCAACTTAGCACCTCAGAGCTGAAACTAAGACTGGCAGTGCTGTGGGAGAAACTGCAGAGCTAAAAGGCTGAGCAGCTGCAGAATCTCAGCACAAACTAGAAAGAGATTAAGAGATTGGGCCTCTGAGCTATCAATCAGAACACAAACCGCTCAGCACATCCCATGTCCAGATAGGATGACTATGTTGTCAATCACCAGCCCAGCACACATTGAATGCAGAACAGAGGAATCATGACACCTGTAAAGATTTTTCACGTTCACTGTATTCATAAACTCCCAAATCCTGATGTTTCACAACTTTCAGCTTAAAGGGGGTTGTCCATGATTTTTACATTGATGGTCTATCCTCAGGCTGGGTTCACACAAACATATATTTTTTCTCATCTGAGAAAATCTGTCCAATTCTGCTAATCAGAACTCTGATCTGATCCAACTTTCTTGAATGTGGAGAAAATGGAAAAAAGTCCGTAAAAATCAAACCACACTCTTTCTTTTTTTTTTTTCTTCCCATTTGACTTGCATGGCTGAGTGTGATCAGATTTCCAGAGACAAATCGTGCATGCTGCGATATTTTTAAAATGTATTGATATATTTTATCCTACAAACCGTGCGGCTCTCTGGTGTCGTCTCACTAGCCTGGTGTGATGTCTTCTGTGTAGTGTGCGGCTGTGCAGCTCTTCAGTCTGGTGTGACATCTGTGCGGTGTGCGGCTTTCAGGTGTCACGTCATCTGTGCAGTGCGCGGCTTTCAGGTGTGACGTCATCTGTGCGGTGTGCGGCTCTCAGGTGTGACGTCATCTGTGCGGTGTGCGGCTTTCAGGTGTGACGTCATCTGTGCGGTGTGCGACTTTCAGGTGTGACGTCATCTGTGCGGTGTGCGGCTTTCAGGTGTCACTCATCTGTGCAGTGTGCGGCTCTCAGGTGTCATGTCATCTGTGCGGTGTGCGGCTTTCAGGTGTCACGTCATCTGTGCAGTGCGCGGCTCTCAGGTGTCATGTCATCTGTGCGGTGTGCGGCTCTCCAGTGTCATCTCGCCAGCCTGGTGTGACATCATCTGTGCGGTGTGTGACGTCATCTGTGCGGTGTGTGACGTCATCTGTGCGGTGTGTGTGACGTCATCTGTGCGTGTGTGTGACGTCATCTGTGCGGTGTGTGTGACGTCATCTGTGCGGTGTGTGACGTCATCTGTGCGGTGTGTGACGTCATCTGTGCGGTGTGTGTGACGTCATCTGTGCGGTGTGTGTGACGTCATCTGTGCGGTGTGTGTGACGTCATCTGTGCGGTGTGTGACGTCATCTGTGCGGTGTGTGTGACGTCATCTTTGCAGTGTGCTGCTCTCCGGTGTGACATCATCTCTGCGGTCTGTGGCTCTCCGGTGTGACGTCATCTGTGCGGTGTGCAGCTCTCCGGTGTGACGTCATCTGTGTGGTGTGCGGCTCTAAGGTGTGACGTCATCTGTGTGGTGTGCAGCTCTCCGATGTGACGTCATCTGTGCGGTGTGTGGCTCTCTGGTGTCTTCTCTCCAGTCTGGTGTGATGTCACCTGTGCGGTGTGCGGCTCCAGTCTGGCATATTATAGGCCGAGCCTCGGATCCTGGAAGGTAAGGAAACTCATCCAGTTCCTGTCCACGTCTGGAGATCACTAACCTGGACTGGATTTGCACGTAGCGATCCGCTCATCTCCAGACACAATGTAATCTAGATTTCGGTTATGTGATTATTTGTAATGTTGACCCCAGCAGGACACTTGTTGAAGATGGTTCTATTTGAGCAATCATTAATATCTACAAACATGAAGGAACATGTGGAGGAGCAGGTAGATTTCCTTCTGAACCCGGTTCACATTTTTCTTATTTTGCAGTGCGGCTCCATGTTATTTGCTGAACAGCGCGGCTTCCCGTGCAGCGACATGTACAATGCTCTGCGTATCACCACATTATCCTCGTGTTACGAGTCGGTTCATAGAAAGGCCGCTGCTATTTTGACAATTTTCCATTATTCAATTCTTTCTAAACAATTGCAGGAACACGAAATCAAAAGTATAAATCAGGCACAAGCTGGAGGCGCTCAGGGTCAGTCATTTCCAGACGACTTCAATGGGTTGGAAGTTCCTATTGTGACTATAAAAATATTGCTGGAAGATAAAAACTATTGCATCATGTTATAAAATCATAGTGCTGCCAACAAGCGCCCGCCAGAAATGCCCCAGAACATAATCACCCCGAAGTGCAGTAAAGACTTGTTTATGTATCGGCCAATCTAAGCTTTTGGCTGCATTCACACACAGCGGTTTTGCTGCAGTTTCTACATGAAAATCAGATTTATTTATTTTTATTTTTTGCAGAAAATCTTCCCAAACCTCATCCGTTTGTGCTGCTTTTTTGCTCCATTTTCAGAGGACACGGACGCGAACAGGCAGACGGACAGACATAGGCAGACACACGGACGGGCTATACTATATATAAAGATATCTGTTTATTTATTCTGTTCTAGTAGTTGTGTATTGCTAAGAACACGAATACGCACAAGTACGACCTTTTTATTCCAGAGAATTTATTAATATTGTGAGGTTTCTACAGGCTGGGCCATCTCTATGAGTACACCTAAATAAAATGGGAATGGTTGGTGAAATCAACTTCCTGTTTGTGGCACATTAGTATATGGGGGGGGAAACTTTTCCAGATGGGTGGTGACCATGGCGGCCATTTTGAAGTCGGTCATTTTGGATCCAACTTTATTTTTTTTAATGGGAAGAGGGTCATGTGACACATCAAACGTATTGAGAATTTCATAAGAAAAGCAATGATGAGCTTGGTTTGAACATAGCTTTATTCTTTCATGAGTTATTTACAAGTTTGACCACTTATAAAATGTGTTCATAGTGCTGCCCATTGTGTTGTATTGTCACAACCCTCTTCTCCCAGTCTTGACACACTGATATCAACAGCAGAAGAAATGCTAGCACAGGCTTCCAGGATCCGATGTCTCAGAGGCTGCACATCTCGTATCTTCACAGCATAGACAATTGCCTTCAGATGAGGGATGAGGAAAACTTTTTTGTGAATGGTGAAGTTACCAAACAAAACCATCGTTATTGGTCTGACACTAACCCACAGTGGATTGATCCCTCCAAGACTGCTGGAACACAAAAATTGATGGTATGGTGTGGTATATGGGGTACAAAGATAGCGGGGCTATTCTTCATCAATGGAAACCTCAATGCCATGATGATGTGTTGCCCTCTTTATGCACTGAGGATGGCACGTTCCCTGAGTTTCCAACAAGATGGTGCACCGCCACATTATGGGTGTCAAGTCCAAGCATTCCGACATGAACAGTTTCCTGGAAAGTGGATTGGTCGTTGTGGGCCAGCTGAATGGTCACCAAGGTCTCCCGATCTGACCCCCTTAGACCTTTATCTTTGGGGTCATCTGAAGGCAATTGTCTATGCTCTGAAGATACCAGATCTGCAGCACAAACCATTCCCATTTTATGTAGGTGCCTCCATATAAATGGCCTACCCTGTATATCTTCTACAGCTGTACATTTTAATGTCAAAGCAGGCTGCTCTTAAGGCGGCCGTCACACGCAACGATTTCTTGCCCGATATCGTTTAAGCGATCTCCTTTTTGATCGCTTAAGCGATATCGGGCAAGAAATCGTTGCATGTAATCAAGCGATTTACGATGTTACATCGCTTGATCGTGACATCGCAGATCTGAGCTCCGGTTCTCAGATCTAGCGATGAACGATTTCACGATCTCCTTCATCGTGGTGTATGACACCACGATGATCCATCTCCCAGCGGCAGAGCCTATGCTAGGATATGGTAACTATGATACACGTCGGGTAACTAAGCGACGCGCGGCGCCTAGTTACCCGATGTGTACCATAGTTACCAGCGAGATCGCGGATCCACATCGCTGGTGAGTCTGTCTGTGTGACATCTCACCAGCGATGTGAGCGATATTGTAAGCGATTGCGCGTGCACGTGATCGTTTACAATATCGCAAGAGATATCTGTGCGTGTGACGGCCGCCTAAGTGAGAAGAATTACTAAGAGTTGTGTTATTCACAGAGGCGCCATTATCCAAAAGTGACTGGACAACTTTCAGGTGAGCAGTTGCAGAGGCCACCCAGAAAGACGGACAGACACAACAGACCGATACAAACAGACAGGCAGACACACACAGACAGGCAGAGACAAACATAAGCCTAGTGCAAATCTGTGCTGATGCGTTTAGCAGCACCTGCGCTAGCGCAATGCTGCTAATCACAGCCAAGCGCATCGGCGCACAGATGAATCTCATTGTGCTAGTGCCACCATTACCTTCTATGGCCGAGCACAGGAGACCGCATTCCGGAAGCCCAACTCTGACAGGTCCTGTCACTAGTCTAGATGCACCGGAAACGTGTCGTTTGACATTTCCGGTGCGTCCGGAATAAGCGCATGCCCTGTGACACAGGACCTGTGACACTTGCGCTTCCGGGATGCTTGGGATTCCTGCGTTCGGCGATAGAAGATAATGGTGGCGCTAGTGCAATGTGCTTCATCTGTGCGCTGATGTGCTTGGCTGCGCTGGGCTGTGATAGCACCTGCGCTTGCACCTGCGTTAGCGCAATGCTGCTAAACGCATCGGCGCATACATGTGAAACGACCCATACACTTTCTTACTCTCCACGCGATCCCACAATGCTCTCCAGTAATGTCCTCTCATCCCGGGAGGCTACAGGACCTGTGAGTTGTCAGTTCGGTGCTTGTAGAACCTGCTCATGTGACTGAGTGGCGTCTCTCAGTCACATGGTGCAGTGCCAGGTCCTCTCGCAGGTCCTGCAGCGTTCTAGGATGAGAGGAGATCACTGGAGGTCACCGTGGGATCACGGGGAGGTGAGTAATTGGCGCAGCAGAAAAGTCCACATCCTTAACAACTCATTCTTTGTGAGGATACATTTTTGAGCCAAAAAGTGAATTTTCACAAAACGTTCTGTCTGAATGACAAATCTTGAGATACATTGACTTGGCTGGGAGGCCCAGAGCCACTGCACTTCACTGCAAAAACGGATCCGCATAAACGCTGTGTGTGAATGTAGCCTAAGACATGAGATCCTCCTGTCTTCAGATGGATCAAATGGATGTAATTGCATAAATAGCTCAAATATTGTAATTTTTCTGGTGGAAATGTGAGAATGCTGGGTCCAGATTGAGGAATCTTTTGCATCTGATGTCAGTGCATGCAAGTATTGCAGTGCAGGGGTATGTGCGCATGTTTGGGGTTTGGTGCAAACATTTCTGCACCATTTATTTCTGCATTTTTTGGCAGGAAAAACGTGTTTTTGACAAGCATTTTTTGGGCAAAATTTTCTTACTCATTGGAATGGTGAAATCTGCAGAAGAATTGACAAATTGATGTCTGCATTAAAATCTGCAAGGAGAAAGTCCTCAATGTGCAGAGACTTCAGGATTCTCATTGACTTTGCTGCATCAGGATTCCCCTCAGGATGATTGACAAATCTGCACCCAAATATGCGTAAAAAAATACGAGGCCTGACGAGGCGCCACTGTGCCCATCCCGTAGATTCAGCGTCAATCACTTTGTGTCAACAGTTCATTATTCTGTTTGTAACTTTTATTTTTCCCCTTATTTCATGAGCTCACATTGTGGGGCAGAGTCCAGCAAGTCACATGTATTTGCCTTATTCATCAATCGTGTCTTTTTAAAAAGTTGCATAATTTCACATAACTCTACTCGAGTCCCCCTGGGGTATTTTTGGGAACACCAGAATTTTGACGCAATTTTTGCAGTTTTCATTTTTTTTGGACTCCCAAAGTTACAAAAACCAGTTCAAGATAGAAAAGCTCATTGTGCACGGCAACTTATATCAGCAGGGCCAGGCGTTAGAGGTCGTAACCTGCTTAGGTGATGGGCGTGGGCCACCATTAGTGGGTGTGGACATTTTAGGTAGGCGTGGTCCACCATTAGTGGTGTGGACATTTTAGGTAGGCGTGGTCCACCATTAGTGGGTGTGGACATTTTAGGTAGGCGTGGTCCACCATTAGTGGGTGTGGACATTTTAGGTAGGCATGGTCCACCATTAGTGGGTGTGGACATTTTAGATAGGCATGATCCACTATTAGTGGGCATGGCCTGGTATTTCCTTTTACAGAAGGAATAAGCATTTTTAAGTCCATGTCGTCATGGGGTTGTTCATAAGAGAGGCGGGGATCTGGGGGTAAGACACCTGGTGGGGGAGGGAGGGTGCAGGTGGAGGGCTGGAGCCTGCTGCATAGTTAAAGCAAACTAGTGGGCGTGGATGGCTTAGTTGGTCAGTGTGGTGGCGTTTCAATGCGTGCACTATAATCGTTTATGCACAGGGGGCCTCACCCATCTGCGGATCTTACCACCAGACTGCCACTTCTATTATAAACAACTCCATGACAGCATTGACTTAATTATGACTGTTCATTCCTTCCTTGAATTTTCCGGACCACGCCTGAAAACTTCCTGACCATGCCCATGTAATGTCAGACCACGTCCAGCACCTAAACTGGTTATGCCCACTAATTCCCAGCCCACTATAATACAGGTATGCCATTGTTTACTTTGTGCCATTTTGATGAATTTGGTACAAAAATATCAAGTAATACATTCCTTTTTTGGCTTACAGTATCTGATGAATCAGGAACATAAGATTGTCTTTACCCTGTTCCCATTGAGAATGTCTCACTCCTGTATATGGCCGCTCTTTGGTTTTGAGATACCCTATCCAGGATCCTATACCTACATCAGGCTCCTATATGGCCAGTGTGCACAAGTCTTGTTTGTTCTAATCCCCAGGCTTCCCCCATCACCACTGCCTGAGTAATGTCCACTAGGTTTGGGTTGCTGCTTAGGCATTCTTCTGTAACTTGGCAATTCCCTTGCTTGTGTTTGGACCACATCTAATTATCTTGCCATCTTGACTTCTCACCTGTCCGGTGACCTCTGCCAACCCTGTGTCTTCATTTTGGGAACACCAGAATTTTGGTGCAAATTTTGCAGTTTCAGATGAGATCTGCTCAGCGAGGAGCCATATAGATCCATATTATGGCTGGAGCGGCTGCGGGACCCCTGACATCCTCCTCATGCTTTCCCTTTCTCACGCTTGATGGGTTCTGTTCTTTTCTGATCTATTTTAAACATGAGGCTCCCAATGTAAATATCTTCCATGTGAATCTAACACAAGTCATTGCACTATGATGAAAGATGTGAGAGGTTCACCAGGGCTGACGTCTCGCACTGCACTTTAATATATACATATATGATGTACAGCGAGTGAAATATGCATTGAACACATCAGCAGTTTTCTAAGTAAATATATTTCTAAAGCTGCTATTAAAATTAATTTCTCACCAGATGTCATAACAACCCATCCAATCTGCACAGGCAAAGAAATCACCATAGATGTCCAAAAATGTAATCATGTGCAATAATGAGAAATGACACAGGGAAAAAGTATTGAACACGTTACTGAAATGTATTTAATACTTCGTACAAAAGCCTTTGGTGATGTAACTCCAGACGCCTCCTGTATGGAGACACTGGACCCTGCTTGCTCCTGTATGGAGACACTGGACCCTGCTTGCTCCTGTATGGAGACACTGGACCCTGCATTGCTCCTGTATGGAGACACTGGACCCTGCATTGCTCCTGTATGGAGACCTGGACCCTGCATTGCTCCTGTATGGAGACCTGGACCCTGCATTGCTCCTGTATGGAGACACTGGACCCTGCATTGCTCCTGTATGGAGACACTGGACCCTGCATTGCTCCTGTATGGAGACACTGGACCCTGCATTGCTCCTGTATGGAGACACTGGACCCTGCATTGCTCCTGTATGGAGACACTGGCCCCTGCATTGCTCCTGTATGGAGACGCTGGACCCTGCATTGCTCCTGTTGGAGACGCTGGCCCGCATTGCTCCTGTTGGAGACGCTGGTCCCCGCATTGCTCCTGTCTGGAGACGCTGGATGCCTCTGACGCATTGCTCCTGCCTATGGAGACGCTGACCCGTTGCTCCGTGAACGCGTCCCATTGCTCCTGCCTGGAGACGCTGGTCCCGCATTGCTCCTGCCTGAGACGCTGGTCCCGCATGCCTTAGCTTCCCCTGCCCTGGAGACGCTGGTCCCCGCATTGCTCCTGCCTGGAGACGCTGGTCCCCGCATTGCTCCTGCCTGAGACGCTGGTCCCCATTGCTCCTGCTGGAGACGCTGGTCCCCGCATTGCTCCTGCCTGGAGACGCTGGTCCCCGCATTGCTCCTGCCTGGAGACGCTGGTCCCCGCATTGCTCCTGCCTGGAGACGCTGGTCCCCGCATTGCTCAGGTGGATTTTGGCCCATTCTTCCACACAAACACTCTTCACCTCCTGCAGATCATGTTGATCCGTCTATTATCTCGAAGCTTTAGTTCCTTCTAGATATTTCCTATTGGATCCAGCTCCAGTGATCAGCTCGGACATTCTAGTAGATTTATTTTCTTCCTTGGCTGTGTGTTTAAAATTTTGTCCTGTGAAATGTCACCCTCATTTCATCTTTCAATCATATGAAGTTTGCCAGTGCCGCCTGCTGAAAACCCGCCACCCACCATGATGACTCCATCTCCAAACCAACTTCAATGTTGTTGATGTTTTTGGAATGATTTGCCTTTTTGCCTCCAAACTTGGTATGTATTATGGCATTGTGACACCTCTATGGTTCGGTCACCACTATCATACTGCATCTATCTAATAGGTGTGGAATCATGCTCATTGGTAAGACGGGAAAACTTGCTGTGACCCCAACATACACCCAACACAATCCAAACTCCAGGCCAGGGAGATACTGGACAGAAGAGACTCCGATTCAGAGCAGTCCCCATCTACTGGCTAGAGAGAGGGATTAGGTGAGGGGTGGGTGACAAGTTGGAGAGAGTTCTAGAGAAGTCAGGAATTGGTGAGGGAGCAGTACAGCCACGTGGATTGACGTGCTGGTCCTAGGCCAGAGGACCCGAATCTGCTGCCAGCTGATGAAGCCGGGCAGTGGAACTAGCTGCAGCAGGGGTACTAGCCCCAATTCGGCCTGGATATCTTCAGGTCCAGCTGAGAAACTGCAGGTTACTGGGCTGCAGTACAGGGACTACCATAGTGGACCCTCCCAAGGCTAAGGAACTCTACATAGGGTCAAAAAGACTAGCAAAGCAGTAGCTCCGAAGACCCACAGTCACCTGCCTCCTGAGACTGGCAACCACAGGACACTAGGAGGACAAGGGGTAGCAGTGTCTGGATGAAAAGGGCAGCAAGGAAGGCCATATTCCCTGTGTCACAGCAGAGTGGACCTGGATTACCTAAGCAATGGCCAGGCTGAAATCTTGGTAAATACAGTACCCCGGCTGGGTTGTGTGTTTCAGAATCAGGTAAAATGGTAAGAACTGCAAGAACCCAGTGTGTTGTCTGGTCCTTCCTGCACCCCCAGCACCTGTAACCACTGCAATAATCATCACTTCACCACAACTACACTGCCGGGGCCCGCTCCGTCTGAGGGGAGTACTCCAACTAGCTGCTTAAGTCTACGCCCCTGGGGACTACCATATGCAGCGCTGATCATCCCCAACCAGAAACCTCAGGTGGTGTCATTACAAACTTTCCCCCTTTAAAACCCCTTTAACATGTCCGGTATGGGCCACAACCTCCGAGACCACCACCGTGACTTCCCTTTAACTGTATGATCTGGATGGTTGAGTGCCGCCGGCCTGGCAACCTCGACAGCGTCAACAGTCCCAAAGGGTCCAATTTTGGTCTCATCTGACCAGACTATATTCTTCCAGTATTTCACAAACTAAGTATTGTTGAGTACAATTTAAAGGCTCTTGAACCTGCTTTTTGTTCAGCAATGTATCCTTGTGTGGTGAACATGTATGCAAGAGTGTGCATACAGGAGTGTGCATACAGGCCATGGAGGGTTAGTGCATTACTTAATGTATTCCTTGAAACAATTGTTCCTGCTGATTCTTGGTCTTTCTATAGCTCTCCACAGCTGTTTGGTTCTCGGCCAACTCTTCTGATAATTCTTTTCACTTCTGTGTCTGAAATCTTGCGTGGATCACCTGGTTGTGACCGGTTTATGGTGAAATTATGTGGTTTCCACTTCTGGATTATGGCCCCAGCGGAGCTCACTATAACCTTCAGCAGTTTAGACATTATTTTGTAACAAATGCCATCAGTATGTTTTGCAATAATAAGGTTGTGAAGGTCTTGAGACGGCTCACTGGTTTTACCTATCATGAGATGTTTCTTGTGTGGCTCCTTGGTAATGAGATTCCTTAAGTTGAACCAGCTGATCCAATACACACACAAAATATAAACGGGTATAACAAAAGACATATACCGTATATACTCGTGTATAAGCCGACCCGTGTATAAGCCGACCCCCCTACTTTTGCCCCCAAAACCTGGGAAAATCTATTGACTCGTGTATAAGCCGAGGGTGGACCCTAGCACAAGTATACAGCCCCCAGCAGTGTGGTATACACCAGTCCCAGAGGTAGATACAGCAGCCCCAGTTGTAGTATACACGCAGCCCCAGTAGTATATACAGCCCCAGTGGTATATACAGCTCCAGTGGTAGTATAGACGCAGCCCTAGTAGTATATACAGCCCCAGTGGTAGTATATACAGCCCCAGTGGTAGTATACAGGGCCCCAGCAGTATATACAGCCCCAGTGGTTTATACAGCCCCAGTGGTAGTATACAGGGCCCCAGAGGTATATATAGCCCCAGTGGTAGTATATACAGGGCCCCAGCAGTATATACAGCCCCAGTGGTTTATACAGCCCCAGTGGTAGTATAGACACAGCCCTAGTAGTATATACAGCCCCAGTGGTAGTATATACAGCCCCAGTGGTAGTATACAGGGCCCCAGCAGTATATACAGCCCCAGTGGTTTATACAGCCCCAGTGGTAGTATACAGGGCCCCAGAGGTATATACAGTCCCAGTGGTAGTATATACAGGGCCCCAGCAGTATATACAGCCCCAGTGGTTTATACAGCCCCAGTGGTAGTATACAGGGCCCCAGAGGTATATACAGCCCCAGTGGTAGTATATACAGGGCCCCAGCAGTATATACAGCCCCAGTGGTTTATACAGCCCCAGTGGTAGTATACAGGGCCCCAGAGGTATATACAGCCCCAGTGGTAGTATATACAGCCCCAGTGGTAGTATATACAGCCCCAGTGGTAGTATATACAGCCCCAGTGGTAGTATATACAGCCCCAGTGGTAGTATACAGGGCCCCAGCAGTATATACAGCCCCAGTGGTTTATACAGCCCCAGTGGTAGTATACAGGGCCCCAGAGGTATATACAGCCCCAGTGGTAGTATACAGGGCCCCAGAGGTATATACAGCCCCAGTGGTAGTATATACAGCCCCAGTGGTAGTATATACAGCCCCAGTGGTAGTATACAGGGCCCCAGCAGTATATACAGCCCCAGTGGTTTATACAGCCCCAGTGGTAGTATACAGGGCCCCAGAGGTATATACAGCCCCAGTGGTAGTATACAGGGCCCCAGCAGTATATACAGCCCCAGTGGTTTATACAGCCCCAGTGGTAGTATATACAGCCCCAGCCAGTGGTAGTATACAGGGCCCCAGAGGTATATAGCAGCCCCAGCGGTAGTATACAGGCATCCCCAGTAATGCAGGGCCCCCCCAGCGTCTCTCCGGTCACCTGTAAAGGAAGCTATACTTATCACAGTGCTCTGTCCGCGCCCGCTCGCACCCGCTCTCAGCAGCCGACCGCGATCCTCCATCTTGCGTCTTCTTTCTTCCTGTTTCCTGTGCGTCGCAGGGAATGACGTCATTGCCCGCGACGAGCACAGAAACAGGAAGAAAGAAGACGCAAGATGGAGGATCGCGGTCGGCTGCTGAGAGCGGGTGCGAGCGGGCGCGGACAGAGCACTGTGATAAGTATAGCTTCCTTTACAGGTGACCGGAGAGACGCTGGGGGGGCCCTGCATTACTGGGGATGCGGGGGCTGCTGTATACCGATGTATACATCGGTATGTACCGATGTATACATCGGTATACAGCACTGACTCGCGTATAAGCCGAGGGGGGTACTTTTCAGCCCAATTTTTGGGCTGAAAAACTCGGCTTATACGCGAGTATATACGGTAATTGCAGTAATTTTCTGAGAGAAGTATTTGATTTTCTGGAACAGTTTCAAGGTTGCCAATGCTTTTGTCAATTACTTTCTCCTAGTGCCATGTTTTTCTGAGTTCTGGGTTTATTTTAAATTATAGAGAAGATGGAGGTTAACAAAATGGTCTTGCCACTTGTCATCCTGATCTTGCTCCTGCAATGTCTATTTTATATCATCAAGTATCGCCTATCTGCGTTGCAGGCTCTGTACAGCCAGACATAGTGTGGCTGGAATCTATAGTGCTGCCTTGTCAAGCAGTGTGGGTGTGTGTGCTGTACAACACACACACAATCAGCTAGCTGCTGGATCCAATGGACCAGCAGCACCACACTCACAACATATTGCTGAACTTTGCTGGTTAAAGGGACTCAGGTCATTTTTCAGTATGATACTGATATTACCCTTGAATAGGGCCTGGGCAGACCTTTTAAAAACATGTAAAATCATTATTGTGCACTTTCGAGTTTCCATGTTATCAGTATTGTCACGCCCTGCAGAGAACTGCTGGATTAGTCCTGTTCAGTATAAACAAACAGGAATAGTCCTGTGCTGTATAAATGTTCACTCCCTCCCCTCTGTGCTCTGGGCTGGGAGGAGGTGTTTTGTGGTGCAGCCTTTGCAGCCTGTAAGATTGATATGTGTATAAATGAACTTTGGTTTTCCTGCAGACATGTAATGTGTGTATCTGTTGAGCAAATGATCAAATGTTCTTCTAATCACATAGAAATATCTCAGACTGCACGCACAATACAAGACATGAAGAACTCATAGCTGCAGCAAAGATCACTCCTCCTCCCTCCTCCCTTCTCTGTCTGCAGTGAATGAGTCACACAACAGACAGATCACAGGACAGTGTAATGATACATGAATATTCATTCCTTGGGGAGTGAGCAGCAGAGAAACCACTGATTGACAGATGGAATTAATCTTTTATTTTGAAGTTTACAGAGAATAGGAGGGGAATATAAATAATAGAAATACATAAATAGAGAGAGCTTAGAGAAAGGAATTAGAAAAAGATATCAGTTACATATGGATTTTTGACCTGACAGCTTTCCTTTAAAGCTCACACTTGCTTGGGTTTACCCCAGTTTTTCAGCTCTTGTTCAGCCCATAAACAGATTATCGTTTTGCCTGACAATTCAGTTCTTGTCCCCATCCTCATGGCATAGACACAGATTTCTGACCGCACTTTGCCAGCTCACTCCATCGGCCATCAGCCACTCAATGGACCGACCAAAGGGTCCTTTGTAAATCCAAATCACTGTGCAGTTATTAAAGGCAAGAGGCCGCCCAAACCCCCCTCTCCCGGGATGTGCCAGATGGAGGGGCTAATACAATGCCTGTCAGTGGAAACTCTATTAAAGGGGAACTCCAGTGAGAACTTTTTAGTACAGTTCCTGCCCTCCTAGATGATAAAGCAGAGCTGTACACTGCAGTTCTAGGATCTATAGATCTCTTATAAATCGATAGAATCATATCTGCTCTGTTCTGGCCCCCACCTCAGGGAACCTAAATCTCTGCACACCCCCTGCCATGCCCCCTCACTGAACAGATAATACTAATTGTGAGGGGGCATGAATGTAAACTGTTCCTGCAGCTCCCAGCATCCACGCCCCTGACACACCTGTCACACCCCTGACACATCCTACCACGCCTCTGATACACCTCCTCTTCTCTGCTCCTAGATGAATCTGACATATAGAAATCTAAGGTTCCCGGAAGGAGGGGTAAGAGCTGAGGAGCATATATGATTTTATTGATTTATAAGAGATCTATAGATCTTAGAACTACAGTGTACGGCTCTGCTTCATCATGTAGGAGGGCAGGGACAGAACTAAAATGTTTTCTCTCCCTGGAGTTCCCTTTAAATGTTGCCAGTCTTCCACCTTGACAGGTCCAATTTATTGTACAATATTAATCAAAGACATGATCTGTCTTTGTAGTAATGTTAATATATATATGACTTGGCTGGAATTTGCTATTGGATGAACTTTCCTGCCATCTCGCTCGTATAGGATTGGAGATTTTCCTCAGTATAGCGAGCTTCACCATTTGGGACAGGACAGTGAAAACCCTTATGGGAGCAACAATGGCAGATGGGTGTACAGTCGCATTTTATTCTAACCAGACACAAACATGGCAGTCGCTTTTTTAAGTAGAATCTGATTTAAATTTGTAGCCGACATAAGAGCGAGTTGTAACAGGTGAGATGTTACTCCGATTGTTTTCTCCGTGAGGCTGTAATGTCTGATGGGATCGATGATCAATATGCAAGCTAAAAAAACAACAGATATATAAGGGGAGGGGGAGCGCACAATAGAGCAATAAATGTGGATACCAGGGGTTAATATTGCAGCAATCCACTCACCTACTCAGGTTGGAAGGGTTCACAACCAACCTTGTAAACGTAGAGGGTCGCTGCAGATCCCGTCCAGGATAAGGAAGCAAGGTTTTTGTATTACCGGGATTCCTCCCGCTGACCTCAGGAGACAATTTTGATTTTATTCTTTACTCACCCACACACCAAACAAAAAGAAGCCGACGCATTTCGTAGCCATGTGGCCACTTCATCAGGGCAATTTAGTTCTAATGCCCCGATGAAGTGGCCACATGGCTACAAAATGTGTTGGCTTCCTTTTCGTTTGGGTGGGAATAAAGAATAAAATCAAAATTGTCTCCTGAGGTCAGCGCAGAGGAATCCCGGTAATACAAAAACCTTGATTTCTAAAGACAACAGATGTCAGATTTCCAAAGAATCTCATTGTGTTCATGTTCAGTAAAAGGAATCTGTCAGCAGGTTTTTACACCTAATCTGAGAGCAGCACAATCTAGAGATAGAGACTCTTATTATATTGATGCGTCACTTTATCAAAACTACAGCAAGCATATGAGTAAGTTTTATCAGCAGGAGGTTATCACTACAGGACAAGTAAACCTGCTGCCATGTAATCCTCCATATTCATGAGCTCTGTATAACTCCCCTCACCTCTGATTGGCAGCTTTTTGTGTATACTGTCCATAAGCAGAAAGCTGTAATCAGTGGCTCATTCAAGGAACTAGTAGATCTGCAGCAGATAAAGCAGTGACATTATCACAAATGCAGCAAATAGTCCAGTAAATGACACATCGCTGGAATTAGGGTCTCTGCAACCTTCATCATTCTGCTATTGATATTGCCTTCCATCTTGCAAATGTTTTGCACACCCCCATACTGAATATAACCCCAGACTATGATCTTTCCACCACCAAATTTAACTGTTTTCTGGATGTATTTTTGATCCATACGGGCTCCAGTAGGTGTCCTGCAGTATTTTTGGTGGCTGTGGTGTAATTCAACTGCAGATTCATCAGAAATCAACCTCTGCCACGTTTCCAGCGTCCATCTGTTTAGCAGGCTGTGGGACTTTGCAAATGCCACACAGTTTTTTATTTGCCTTTTGTTTAGTGCTGGCTTCTGGGCACTGATTCGACCATGGAGGCCATTTCGAGACAGAATCCTACAAACTGTTGTAGTTGACACAGGGTCTTGAGGTGACCAGGCCTGTTGGAGCTCTGCTGCAGTGGAAGAGGGGCTTGCTTTGAATTTTCTAACCAACAAACGTTCCTCCTGAGCAGTTGTCTTGCTGGGTCTGCCGGACCTGGGCTTGTCAAACACATCTCCAGTCTCTTCAAATCTTTTTTTAATTCTTTGTACTTGACGCTGAGACACATTAAAGGTGCCAGCCACCTCTGCAGTGGATCTGGTCTTCAGCCTCTTGATAATCAAGGCTTTGATCGCAGGGTGGATTTTTGGCATGTTGTCAGAGCTCAAGTTGCAGTTCAAGTGAAGGTCTGGGGTGCTGGGTTTCTTTTTAGACACACCTACTAATTAACCGAACATTTACTGAGGACAGGTGAGAATGTAAACTAGGATTGGGTGCATTATATGACCAGGCACAAAACTTTTGTCTTGCCAAAATCTGACTATTTTGTGTTCATTAAATGATCAATATTTCAGCATTGATGGCAATTTATTTTCTTAACCTAAACCACATTTGGGAGGGTTTCAGCTTTAAAAAGAGTAATTTATAAAACCAATGGATGAATTTAACGTCAGGTTATAAGCTTTTATTTACATTACATGGATAAATGACATAACTTTGGTCAGGGACTGTAGTCTAGAGCTGCATTCGTAATACTGCAGGGGGCAGAGATAATATTTTTCTGCATTTCCTACTTGCTCTGTGTCTGCACAGAGTTTTCCTTTATACTATATTACAAAATAATAAAACCTCTGACTTCGGTAGCCATTAATAGGGATCTGTCACTGGGATTTTGCTTCCCCATTTGAGAGCAGCATGATTGTAGGGTGAGAGGCTGCAGTTTTGATAATTTCTCTGCTGCAGGTCTATCAGCTCTGACTCCTGAGCTGTTAACCCCGCCCACATCACTGACGACAGTTTTCTGTGGACACTGTGCATAGACAGAAAGTACAACATTGGCAGGGAAATTTTATTGCAGCGCGTAAATCATGACCCCTTACCTCTTAGACTGTTAATACCAATAAAAGAGAAGCCTCCCGGTGATGGAGGCCTCAATGCAATCATGACACACAACATCAGGTACTGTGATGAATTTGCCACTGAACCTGGAAGCGCTTTTGCTCCCCTATTAAAACTCAGGACTGTCGGGGAACTGTCTGAGGATAAAAGAAGGACTGCAGCTGGCCTGTCCGTGCTGGTTTATTAAGGCGCCCTTCAATGAGTGTTATATATGCCTTCTAGTCCAAGGCAAAAAGTATATATAATAACCGTCAGCCTGTCGCTGATAGAGGTCCTGAATAACACAAGCACCAATTGCTGCCACCAGTTTCTCATTCGATATAAGCCCAACATATTGGGTCAGAAACCAACCCAGGTAGCGTTAACGTTAAATGAGCACATGGATGTGGGAATGTCATGATCGAGATAAGAGAGCAACTCAGGATTAAAATTCTATGTTTAATCACCATAGGGGCACACTCAATATCAATATTTATATACAGGTATTATAAAGATATTGGTTATGCAAATAAAATATAAATGAAATACACAATTTGCAGACAAATGTGATCAGTTACCGGATCCTGGATGCTGCAGGTGGCCACACGGAAGCAATGTCAGACCACCGGGTTACCTTTGGTATAATCTGCCACGTGATGTAATGGGGGGTCCTCCTCAGAAGTAATACCCTGACGAGATATGGCAAGGGCCTTTTGGAACCCTCCTCCACCTAGTGACCTCATGTGGGCTGGCTTTTCCATACCTATAGGCTATGAAAATGAAGCCTTTTCCATAACTCTGCCGGGGAGCATCATAGGTGGAAGATAATGCTCTTATATTTTTGGTCATTATTTACCTTTCCAATGGTAGAACACACAACCTATTTGTGGTCAGTTCACTGGCCAATGTTAAGTTTGGAGTAGTTAGGTAGGTCACACAATTATGCAGAGATATGCATTATGATCCTATTGCTCTCTAGGTCTCATATTTTTGATTGTCATATTTAGGCGAGTGATGTTTAGTGAAATATTAAGACTTCTTTCTCTGGCTCTGGTGTGTCTGCACAATTCTATGAAATCTCCTGGCAGAAGGATGTGACTTCTTACCTCTCTGCAGGTTCGCAGGGGGTCTTCCTTTTGTGTAATTATCCTTCATTCCTCTCTATCACCTAGCGAGTTTGAGCTTTCTTTGTGTGGCAACAGTTGGTCAGAAATGTAATATCCTCAGGTTAATTAACAGATCATGGAGATGAATTACCGTATATACTCGCGTATAAGCCGAGTTTTTCAGCCCAAAAATTGGGCTGAAAAGTCCCCCCCTCGGCTTATACGCGAGTCATACGGCCCCCCTCAAAGTTTGGCGCCCCCACCTCAGTTTCTGGGCCCCCCCGCATGCAGCGCTGCACATATACATTACGTGTCTAGCAGCTGTTACCCTCCGGTGGCAGATCGCGGCTCCCGGCTCCGGGCTCCATCTTCCTCTCTGTCTTCCTGGTTGTCATGTGACCGGCGCGATGACGTCATCGCGCCGGTCACAAAGCAGGAAGACAGCGAGGAAGATGGAGCCCGGAGCCGGGAGCCGCGATCTGCCACCGGAGGGTAACAGCTGCTAGACACGTAATGTATATGTGCAGCGCTGCATGCGGGGGGGCCCAGAAACTGAGGTGGGGGCGCCAAATTATGAGGGGGGCCCTGCTGGGGCCCTGTATACTACCACTGGGGCTATATACTACCACTGGGGCTATATACTACCACTGGGGCTGTATATATACTACCACTGGGGCTGTATACTACCACTGGGGCTATATACTACCACTGGGGCTATATACTACCACTGGGGCTGTATATATACTACCACTGGGGCTATATACTACCACTGGGGCTGTATACTACCACTGGGGCTATATACTACCACTGGGGCTATATACTACCACTGGGGCTATATACTACCACTGGGGCTATATACTACCACTGGGGCTGTATATATACTACCACTGGGGCTATATACTACCACTGGGGCTGTATACTACTACTGGGGCTATATACTACCACTGGGGCTATATACTACCACTGGGGCTATATACTACCACTGGGGCTGTATATATACTACCCACTGGGGCTATATACTACCACTGGGGCTGTATATACTACTGGGGCTGCGTGTATACTACCACTGGGGCTGCTGCTGTATACTACCACTGGGGCTGCTGCTGTAACACTGCTGGGGCCTGTATATACCACTGGGGAGGCTGCTGTATACCACACTGCTGGGGGCTGTATACCTGTGCTGGGGTCCACCCTCGGCTTATACACGAGTCAATAAATTTTCCCAGGTTTTGGGGGCAAAAGTAGGGGGGTCGGCTTATACACGGGTCGGCTTATACACGAGTATATACGGTAACCCTTGGCACCAGAGGGGGCTTTTTCTTTGGAGTGAGGGTAATATGGTAACATCTGGACAAAATGGCTGCTATAGGTATATAGCTTTATAGGTCAGAATATATATCCCTTATTCCTCACATGTACTATGGCTTTCTTAGTGCTCACATTTTATACACCGGGATTAGCAGGTTTGTTTCTATCAGATAACACTGGAAATCACATTAAATTGCTTTTTCAGGCAGTGGCACGTTCATCAGAAAATCCATTGCCAAGTAACACAAAAATATTACTCTTTCCACTCCCTGGTTTCTATTTTCATAAATCCACAATAAAAAAAGTTTAAAAGTTGAATAATAGAGAAACAGAGATTGTAAGTTATGATCAAGCGATAGATTGTGTTAGGGTGGAGGATCTGCGCTATGGAAAAATAATAATAATAATTAAAGGACAGAAGTGGAACAGATAGAAACGCCCTGGAAAGGTTTACACTGGACGACTGGAACTAAAGCCTGTGTATCTATAGTGGGGGGGTTTCTGTACCTCTATAGTGAGGGATCTCTATAATGCGGCTCTATAGTGGGGGGGGGGGGTCTCCCTATCTCTATAGTGGGAGTCTCTGTATCTATAGTGGGGGGTCTCTGTATCTGAGACCCTCACTATAGAGCTGCATTATAGAGATGTAGAAACCCCCCCCCTCTATAGATACAGAACCCCCCGCACTATAGAGATACAGAACCTCCCCCACTATAGAGGTACAGAGACCCCCACTATAGAGCTACATTATAGAGATACAGACCCCCCACTATTGAGATAGAGACCCCCCCCACTATAAAGCCCACATTAGAGATAGAGACCCTCCCACTATAGAGCCGCATTATAGAGATAGACCCTCACTGTAGAGCCTGGATTATAGTGATAGAGACCCCCACCACTATAGAGATGGACCCCCCACACACACTATATAGCTTGGATTATAGAGATACAGAGACCCTCCACTATAGAGACCGGACTATAGAGATTTAGACCCCCCCCCCCCCCACTATAGACATATAGAGCCCCCCCCAACTATAGAGAGGTAGAGACCCCCACCACTATAGATACAACATTATAAAGGTACAGAGACCCCCACCCCTATAGAGCCCACATTATAGAGGTACAGAGACCCCCACCACTATAGATCCCACATTATATGTAATAATTATTCCTTCATCATGGCGGTGTTCAAGTATGATCCAAAGTGCTGTTTTTTTTTTTTTTTACATGTAAGAAAAAGCGACTCACCACTGTTTTTTTGGCGCGTTTTTACTACATTTTTGCTGCGTTGTTTTCGCCCACAGAACACCGCAAACACGCACAAAAGAATTGACGCTTGTTCTTTACAAAACACAGTAAAACCTGCGCAGGAGTCAGTCTCTGCAAAGGAATAAAACCAATGTGTGCACAGCGTCTCCCTGAATCACACAGGTTTAATGGAAATAAATACGCAGGTGTAGATTAGCATAAAACCAAGGTGAACACGCAGCACAAAAACGCCCTGTGTGAACACAGCCCGACTGTCACTGAGCTTTATTACCTCTGTGTCTACAGGACGATTGTGTCGCTGCACTAGTAGAATTAGATCTCGAAGAGCCTTTACAAAAGAATCCATCTAACACTGACATTGCTCAAAAAGCGCGGGGAGATTCCTGCTCCGAGCTAGTGTCATTCATTTTCTGGATAGGGTTTGTCATAAATGCCAGTGATATGGAAGAAGCTTTTTTTTTTTTTTAATGTAATAATTTCTTTTATAGACCAAATCATGGAAGACGTTCTTCACGATGGTGCACTGGTCCCTCCGGAGACAGAATTCCTGGGTGCAGTTGGCCGGTCACGAAGGTACAAAGATCGAATGTAGCATTTCAATGAAAATAAGGAAAGTTTCCAGAAATCTTTTTCCAGACTAAAAAAACATGTAGCTTTATTGTTCAAACATGGACATAAAATAGCGTC
Organism: Allobates femoralis; assembly: GCA_033576535.1. NCBI lineage: Eukaryota > Metazoa > Chordata > Amphibia > Anura > Aromobatidae > Allobates > Allobates femoralis. The sequence continues at coordinate 77,393,617 of JARQOC010000010.1, read as the reverse complement.
ATACCAAAGCACTATGACCGGATGGTCTTAGTTATTGTTATAGAAGTGTTTGTAGATTATAGTAAATCCCATTTGGATTTACCGTACATACATTACACATTGTAATATTTTTCATGGAAGGCGTGAGAGTCCTCAGTGGTTGATACTTGATAATGGTGAACTGAAAAGATGGTAACAAATAGCAGCATTCAAGATAACTCAGATGTCTTCCTCAGGCTGCTAGAAGACCAAATCTGATGTGGCACACATATCCACATGACATGGAGTAGTGCAGGTCTTAAGACAAGTGAGGTGGAACAGATCAGGAATGATCAGTATGAGATGGGGTGAAATGGTTATGGCAGTGAATATCTGAACAGTTCACTGATAAGAAGTGTCAAAGTTTTATTGTCCTCTAATTGTGGTCTGTTCAAAGGTATGATGCCCCCAAATGCCCTTTCAATTGATGTAAAAAGACCTGAATCTGTGTGAAATGTTCATTCCTGCTTTGAAGTTGTCAAAGGTCATCATCCATTTGTATTCCTAAATTCTTCTGTCTCTCTGAGACTGGAAAAAACCTTTTAATACGACCAGCCTCATGTCTATTATACTGTGATCCAGGCTGAAAAAATACTTGGCTACAGGTAGATCCATACGACTTCCTTTTATTGAGTGGTGATGATCATTCATTCTTCTTCTAAGTTTTTGTCCTGTCTCCCCTACATACAGACCCCTCCATTGGACATTTAGGACATATAATTAAGTCCATCACATTCGTTCTGGTGCAACTGAAGGTAGTCATGATAACTGCAGCATTTCATATCATGGTGTGTGTGTGCGTGTGTATAATATATATATAATATGCCACATCAGATTCTGTCTTCTACCAGCCTGAAGATACCTAGTTATCTTGAAAGCTGCCAATTGTTACCATCTTCAGTTCATCTTTAAAAGGTATCAACCACTGAGGACCCTCAGATTGTAATATTATTCTATCTACTGGATAACCCGGTAGAAACATATATTTTACACTTTCCATGAATTCTCTTAAGATTTACCAAACATTGTCGTTCCTAAGTAATAGGACTGGTATATATTACAGTTTCACCATTTGCTCCAGAGGAAACTTCCAAACTGGTTTAAGAATGCAGGGGGGTTGCGGGTGCAGCAACCTTAATTTATCGCCTATCCAAATAGTCAAATATTTTGTGTATACTGTTTGTCATAGTAACCCTTTGGATGGCCACCTAAAACGTTTCTTAACTTCTCAAGTAGATTATACGTCAAGTGAGAAGTGAGATTCATGGGAGCCTCTGGAGGCTTCACAGCCGATCTTGACGGCTTGGGATCCTTCAATCCTGGCAGATTTTTATAATTCATGTTCTTCTGAAGAGTCTGCGTGGAGTTGAGCCAAGTGTCAAGTGCGCGGTGACTAAAGTAGTCATTAAGCTCAGGACTTCAATGAAGAAATATTCAGGACAGATCGGTGAAGATAAACTCGACCCTTGAAATAGTTCAATCCATATTTTTTTTTTTTTTATACTTCCACTAACATTAGTACAAAAATATAAACATATATTAAAGTGAAGCTGACTAATACATGAGGACACCACAATATAGAGCTGGAGAAGCTGAGCAGAATGATATCTGGAAAAGATTCCGTATGACTTGTATTTTATTCATTGAAATCCCTGGAGTTTATATGTGTAGGAGTCCAGTGGGCGGGCCTACCAGTGATTGACAGCTGCTTCTGTATGAAGGGAAAGAGGGAAGACTGTCAATCACTGAGTAGGACCGCCCACTGGACTCTTATACACACCAGGGAAGTTCTCATAGTAACCAAACATTCCATCACTAATGGAAAAGAGTAATGGTGAAAGGGGACGGGGACACCCCACACTTCCCAGAGCGAAATACTGTGAATATAAGATGGTGAAAGATTCCTGCCTGGACACTGACTCTTCATTCTTTAGTAATTCCTGTATTCATTCTCCCAGGTAATTTCAAAGCAAGTGAGAGGGGCCACATCCTTAAGAAGTTCAGTCCTGTAGAAAATGCCTGTCTGGTGGCCCTTATGGAGGATGTGCTCCGGCCATATGTTCCCACCTACTATGGCCTGGTGGAGAGAGAGGAGCAGACATATATCAAGATGGAAGACCTGCTCATGGGCCTGGAGGGACCCAGCATCATGGACTGCAAAATTGGGATTCGGTAAATGTTATTACGGTACTCCTCTCGTCTTTGCTCTTTACCGAATGCACCGTAGTTCTAAAGGAAATTAATGTCCAGCAATTGTTCTACTTGGAGATTGCAGGCTACATACAGCTTGGCTGCGACAAATATTTTATTAAAGATGTTGTCCACTACTTAAATGTTGATGACCTCTCCTTATGATAGGTCATCAATGTCTGATTGCCAGGGTCTGACACCCAGCACTCCGCTGATCAGCTGTTCTTGGTGCCTGGTGGCCAGAAATGCTCGGTTCCAGAGCTGCTCCGTTTAGTATCTGCGGTCGGGTACTGCACATCCACTCCCTATTCACATCAATAGGAGGCAGGCGAGTAGGACCTGACCGCGGCCATTATCCGAGGAATGAGGAGCACCCGAAACTGAGTTTCCAGCCACCTTTTGCCACCTCCAAGAACAGCTGATTGGTGGGGGGCCGTGTGTCGGGCCCTGGCAATCAGACGTTGTCCTCTCCTAAGGACAGGGCAGTAATGTTTAAGTAGTGGACAACCTCTTTAATGGCTGGTTTTAGGTGGATAGGTGCTTCAATTTTCCTATAAATATAGGGATCCAAAAAGAGACAATTATTATTTGTGAACATAATTGATCCATCTCATCAAAAAGAGCTACTGATCACAAATGGCAGGGTCCACTGAGCACCAACGCTCGGTTTGAATAGTCATTTTCTGCTGACAGACTTGTTTTACATTTTGTGTAACAAGAGAAGAAAAAGCGGCACTCGCCAATCTGTGCTAAACATCTTCCCTTATTTCAAAATTCACATAAAATCAGCGGACAGGTAAGCGGGTAGGCGGCTGGGACGGGGCGAGGAGGATGATGACCGTTTTGTGCTATTGCAACGCTTCTACGGGTCCAATGCCGTCCCGGCGGCCACCTGCTTGCCCGTCCGCTGATTTTATGTGAACCTTGAATTAAAGGAACATTTATTTATTTGTTTTTTTAACCTATCTATCGTCAGTTCCTTTGCGCAAAGAGCTCAGGTACTGACAACCACAGGCATTGATTGGCACCCTTTCCTAGTGCTGCACCTTAGTACGGCGGCCTTCTCCGAGGTATGCTGGTTTCTGGGTAACAGTTCCCTTTAAGACCTCATGGCCTCCGGTTTCAATAGTTCGGCCCTACAGCTACCATGTTCAGGGACGGTCCCCTGCTTAATCCACCAGCCCCTTTGTTCCTCTGCCAGATACGGGCGTGCGGGTGATCTTGGTCTTCTTCCGCACCCCAACAGCCCCTTCTCTCTTCTACACCCTTTCGTCTTTCTCTCCCAGGGCGAGCGTGACCGTGCTCCAGCCCGCGCGAGCTAACACCACCACCTCTAGCCTCTCACTCCGACTTCCTACTCCTTTGCTGTCCTCCTCCCAACTTTCTCCACGTTCTCACCCATGTCTCCCTCACTGAGACGGGGTTCACCCTCCCAGGTCCGCCCACCATCCCTGCCCGGGGTCCTACGTGTGTGTTGCAGTGTTGGGTCTCAACTTCACCATCCCAATTCAGAGAACAGGAGCACTACACTCTTCTCCAAAGTGGAGGTGTGCAGTACTCCTAGTGGTGACCGGACCAGTGGGGCCCTACATGTGGTGGACAACAATTTCCTTATTCTGTGAATCTTTTAACATTTTGTAATATAAAAAGAGAGAGGAAAGCGCTCCCATAGGGAGAACCCACATGCACATTGAGGGGAAGGGAAGGTTGTCACAGGGGGAACTCTCACCTTTTCGGGTTGTGCCGCCTCTGCACAACCCCAGTGCATATTCTCAAGGCCACCTGGGTCGGGGAAGCCGTCCAGGTGCCAGCCGCCTGTCAGTCACGTGGTGTCTGCGGTCACGCAAACTATATCCACCAATCAAATCCACCTGAGGAAGACGATAAGCCTTCGTGGAAACATGTTGTGGTGAATAAAGAGTATTCTTGATCCATAACTACCTGCCTTATCTGTGCCCCTGCGCTCGCTATAGAATAACCTTTAATTCAACTGTTTTAACATTTTGTGACCTAACCAATGTTTAATATCTTTATTGGATCTCTTTCAGGACCTACCTAGAAGAGGAGTTGGCGAAGGCCCTTCTAAAACCAACACCGCGAAAAGACATGTATAGTAAAATGGTGGCGCTGGATCCTGACGCTCCGACACCAGAAGAACATGAGCAACAAGCGGTCACCAAACCTCGGTACATGCAGTGGAGGGAGAGTGTCAGCTCCACGGCCCAGCTGGGATTTCGCATTGAGGGTGTTACGGTGAGGCAGCTTACACTATCATACACCATGGCTTCAGGAAACCTGCAAACCCACAGAACAATAATCAGAATACCAAGAAACAATGGCTCCAGATGACGGCACTTTCCATCTCACTCACAAATAACACTGTTGTCATTCCCTGCGGTGTCTCTTACAAAACAATAGTGACCAGTATAACACAGGTGACGCAGGAAGTTTTCTGTAAAGTTCTGCATGTACAAAATGTCTTTCCAGCCAGTGTCAAGGGGATTGTATGAGAGGAGAATAAACCAAACGGCTCCACTCTTCTCCAGAGGTTGTGTCTGGTATTGCAATTCAGTCACAAGTGTAAGCAAAATCATCCACTTTTTATCCATATGCCATCCGTGTATCCTTTTTTAACATGAACATATAAATAATAAAGGACAAATTCAGTTTCCTATCGTTACAATTGTAATAGATCCATGAAAGACACAGGACGCCCAGATAGTGACCCACGTGTGATCTGTGTAGAGCATGCTGAGATTTTCACACCATCTGTCCATATGTAAACCGTTCATGTGACCTACTGTATACCGCGGACTCGCACAGCTCAGTGTCTGTAATCTGTTACTTTTGCATATAGACAGAACACGGATGTTTAATACCAACAAGCCGTTACTTGAATACGGCTAACTATGGCTGCATTCACATCAGCGGTAAATGTAATTCGCAGCAAGTCCGGCAGATGTCGCCATACGTGGCCGCCAACGCCAAAGAGAATGAATGGGACTTGCCGGATCACTGCCACAAGTCGGCCATTACGTGGCAGATCCGATAGGTGGGGCGACATCTGACGGATCTTCCGCGAATTACATTTACCGCTGATGTGAAAGCCGCCTAACTGATGTTTTTTTGAGAATTTTTTTATGTAATCTCATACAACACCCTAAAGTGCCATCTTTTCTTCTTCTAGGTTGAGGCTGGGCCTGTTAAGAAGAACTTCAAAAAAATGAAGAGCAAAGATAAGATCATGGAAACGTTTGTTCTCTTCACCAAGGGACGGAAGGACATCCTGGTATGAGACATCGGCCTCTCCGGCTGAGGGATCCCGGGGCTTCTCCTGTTCTCAGACCTTGTCACATGGAAGCTGTTGTAGCTTACTCTCCCCTCTCGCTGCCTCTATTATCTGCTGACACTTCTGGGTCATTGTAGTATTGTGCCTGCAGCCCTTCTTACCATTCTTGTATAGACCTGACGGCCGTGGCTTCATACTACACTATGTAAGGAATGTAACCAGACTGGTCTGTGAAGGTGTGCACCAGAATGGAGGCATCACATCTGACAAACCCCAGTACACTCGTCCTCTGTCACCGTCCACCTTCTAGGTAACTTACACAGGTGTAAAGTCTGGACATCAATAAAACATCCTGACCCTCATGTACAGCCAATGTTAGTCGGGCACACCATGGTAGTGGGCAGAGGAGTAGACTTGGACTTTGTGGCTGAGCAGCAGTGTCACCTTGTGTTGTAATATGGGATATACGTGATTTCTATTTCAGGCTGCTTACTTGGATCGGTTGGAGAACATGCAGGCCGCCCTCCAAAACTCACAGTTCTTCCGCGCTCATGAGGTCAGTATTGGTGAGACACTGACAGGTACAGGTGTGTATGGGAGTGGCAACCAGGGGGTTAACTGCAGGGGAAAAGCTGTCTGAGCAATATTTGCATACCCATACACCATGTAATACAACTCATCTCAGTCCCTAAATAATTGAAAAACTGAGTATAAAGTCCTGAAATGCGCTCCTAACGTCTCCCTGACATACAGATGGATGCATTACTACTTTTATTTGAACACATTGTATATAAATGTAAACAAAAACCTTGAACCTGCACCGATCGCAGCTTCAGTGCACTGCAATACTTTAGTATTGTTCTGTCAAATTAAGCCACAAGTGATAGACCCCTCACTGCCACTCCACTCATCAACAAGCGGCGGGCAGGCTGTCTGGTCCCCTCCATCTGTTTAACCCCTTAGATGCCAACATGGAGGCAGTTGAAGTGCAATAATGTACAACAGTAAGAGCCTGCTCCCCAGCTGGCATCTGCTGACCTGCTGTCTATGAAGTGGGCTCAGTTCCTGAGAATGTCCTAGGAACACATGGTGATTATGGCACCAGGGCTCGTTACAATTACACTATAGTCTTTTTTTTGTAACCAGCCCCATAGTGCTGCCCATCCCGTGACCAGGACACATTCTCACCTTTAAAAACTGTAATAAAGATAGTCCATTCATAGCATATTGATGACCTATCCATGAGATAGCTCAACATGATCAGATCGATAGGGGTCTAACACCCGGGCCCCTCACAATCCGCTGTTACAAGGTCACGTGGCCGCTCGTACACACCTGGAGCAGCGTTGCACAGCTTCATTCATTGTGTAACGATTGCTGCCGATTCCTGCAGATCTCCTTCTACAACAGGACCTGAATACAGTACCCAGGAGCAGACACTGCACTATGAATGGAGCTTCGCGGTACATGTTTACATGGGCCCCACCGGAACTTGTATGAGCTGACTCTAGTACGCTGTCACACACAAGGATATTGTTAATGATATCCTATGCAGCAGCACACAAGTTAAATAGGAGAGGAAGGAGTGAGCGATGTAATAAACTGGCAGGAATAGGAGCTTTTTGAACAATATCGTTCATCATGGTGTCACACTGAACGATGCTGCTTCCTGAAGCAGCGTAAATTGGACGATGAACGATAGATTTGAGGTCAGGATCTCAAATCTAGGATGAACGATCGAACAATCTTTTCATCCTATATCGTTCGTTTACACGCAAGGACACACAAACGATATCTTTTCAACGATCACATATCTGTGACGTTTCAAGGACATTGTTCAGGATATCCTAGTGTGGAAACCCACCATAAGGGAATCTGTCAGCAGGTTTTCTCTACCTCATCTGAGAGCAGCATAATATGGGAAAAGAGACCCTGAATCCGATGATGTATCCCTTAAAGGGAACCAACCACCTCAGATCACCCTAATACACAGTTAGTACATGTCCCTGCACCCTAAGGATACGTTCCCAGCACTGGTTTTGTGTAAAATCTTGCATTAGTATAACTCATATAAAGAGTTTATAAACTTAGAAGGAGGGATACGCCCAGAAGTCACCAGGCTGGTAAGTTTATAAACTCTTTATATGAGTTATACTAATGCAAGATTTTACACAAAAGCAGTGCTGGAAAGGTATCCTTAGGGTGCAGGGACATGTACTAACTGTGTATTAGGGTGATCTGAGGTGGTTGGTTCCCTTTAATGCCCAGTTACACACACAGATAATTGTGCAGAGATTGTTCACAGATCTCTGGTTGCAGTGAAATCATGGACACATTGTTCCATTTTGTGGCTGTGTACAAATGTAACAATGTGTCCATGATTTCACTGCAACCAGAGATCTGTGAACAATCTCTGCACAATTATCTGTGTGTGTAACTGGGCCTTTAGATTACTGGTTGCAACTGTTAGACTTTTTAGATTTAGCCATGCAGCAGAGCTGAGAGAGCTGGCCCTACCCACAACAGGTTCTGTATGTTCAAGGTCTATAAACAGCTGCCCTCCGCCCACACCACTCTGTATATACAATGTCTATAGACAGACCTGCCCCCTCCCACACCAGGCTCTGTATATACAATGTCTATAGACAGTGAGCTGCCCCACACCAGGCTCACTATATACAATGTCTATAGACAGAGGGCTGCCCCCCGCCCACACCTAGCTTTCTGTATACAAACTCTATAGACAGTGAGCTGCTAATTAGAGGAGGCTTGCCACACTTGGTCTGACACCTGCTGTGTCTAAGGGTGCTTTCACACCATGATTTTGTGCCTGTCCGTGGGATCCGACTTTGAAGGAGGATCCCACGGACAGGCACGGATCCACACGGATCCCTGCAATCGGATGGCAAATAGCCATCCGATCCGATTCTGTGCAGGATCCGTGTGGATCCTGCGGTCCCCTGTCTTTCCATGCTTTGCTCCTCCATCTTCTTCCCTCTCCTATTCTACTGTCTCCCCGCTATTCTTTGCTGTGCCTCCTCTATCCTCCTCTATCCCTATCCTGTCCCTCTTCTCTTCCCTGTGTGTAAAAAAATAAAAAAACTTCCTCCCGGAGCATACATCACCTGTCACCGCTCCCACGCTGCAGCACCATCAGGGCAGAAGAGCCTGTGATGATGTCACAGACCCGGTCAGCTGTCAGGTCATGTGACCGGATCTGTGACATCATCACAGGTCTTTCAGTCCTGATGGTGCTGCAGCGTTGGAGCCGGTGACAGGTGATGTATGCTCCGGGAGGAGGTTTTTTTTACACACAGGGAAGAGAAGAGGGACAGGATAGGGATAGAGGAGGATAGAGAAGCAGGGACACAGCAGGCTACGATTTTGTGCCCGTGATTAAATCGGATGGGATCGGATGGTGCCAAAATCGGATGCCAATAGTGGCACATCCGATCCCATCCGATTCCCATAGGGGAACATGGGGTCCAATTTCGGATCCGATTGTATCCGTTTTGAAACGGATACAATCGGATGGCCGAAAATCGTTATGTGAAAGCAGCCTAAGCAATGATGAGATACTGGGGCTAAAACAAACATTCCAGGGTAAACAACACCACACTTCAATAAAACACATACAAGAAATCTGTGTTCATCCTTACAGCACGCAGTCTACAGATTACATAGCAAAAACCTGCTGACATATTCCCTGTACAATTCTCCTGGCATCCACTGAACATGTACCAGTTGTGTAATATATCGGCTTCCAAGTTTGGTGTGAATGTTACACTTTAACCATGTAGATGCTGCAGTCAGTTGCTGGCTGTGCCATTTGTGTAGCTTAATACTCAGGGCCATTTTATCACCTATGACTCCAAATGAGACAATTATGGGAGCACCATGAAAGTCAGGGGGTCTGCTAAAAAGCCCCCGTTCATGCCATGATAAAGACAAACCAATTTAAAAAAAAATCCAAAAACAATAGAGGAATTGTATTTTTTTTTCCCACTATTTGACGCCCTTAGACTTTATTCCCTCGTTTCTCAGTACATCATAGTGAAGACAATGGTCTGATTAAAAACTCAAAAAATAAAAATCAGGCCCTTACAGCTATTGACAGAGGAAAATATATAGTGGAAAAAATGAAAATTAGAGCGGTCAAGAAGGGGTTAAACACGTAATCCTGAAAATGAACAGGCACAATTCCAACATTAAAAGGTTGAAATGTTTCTCCAGGAATTCTGCCAATTTTAATACACCCGAAGGTATTTTCTAAGACTCGTACCAGCATAAAAGGCTTTCATGGCGTCCTTCTATTGGAGGGGTCAGGAGAGAGCCATATTCGCGACATATTTGATTTTATTCTGTGAGAGCCGTACAATATGTTTAATACTAAATACAAGTAAATGTGAGCATTTTATGTAAGACCAACACTTTTAAAGTACAATAATGCCCCCGTCACACCAGGCGCCGGGGCTGGGGATGTGAGCGGCGACTGGCGGGTGCGTGCACGTTTTTGGTGCCCCCGCCAGTGTCGCCGTCTCCCGTTTACACGGGGCGACACCTCCAGCCCCGCGCCGGTGAGCTGTCAGGCGGCATTGCCGCCGGGGTGTCTGGAAACCCCAGCGGCGATGCAGGACAATTGGAGCCTGACAGGTCGCCGGCGCCCAGTTAAATGGGGCGATGTGCGCACATCGCCCCATGATGGTCGCCTAGTTTCAGAGCACTGGTCTGAAACCAGACAACCGCCCGGCACCGCCATCACCCTTTTACATGAGGTGACGTAGGGGCGATGATGCTAGCGATAGTCCACGCCCCCACGTCGCCTCTGTAATGGGCGGCGATGTCGCCCCATGTGACGGAGGCTTAAGTTTCTGAATTCTTATTAATAACATTATGATGTTGTTAACCAATGATGAATCCTCTTGCAGCCCCCAATATGGTTCCTCCATCATCCCCTTTCCAGCCCCCAATATGTTACCCCCCATCATTCTCTTGCAGTACCCCCATCAAACCCCTGCAGTACTCCCATTATGCCCATGCAGTGCTGCCATCATCCCCTTGCAGTAAACCCATCATCCCTTTTCCAGCCCCCAATATGGTACCCCTATCATTCCCTTGCAGCCCCCAATATGGTACCCCCATTACCCCCATGCAGTACCCCCATCATCCCCTTGCAGCCCCCACCACGGTGCCTGTACCTGCAAAAAAGAAAAAACCTACACACACTCACCCACCGATCCTCCACAGTCCGCGCTGTACTGTGTTTCAGGTGCTGCCGCTCTGTCTCTGTTGGCTGCAGCCAATCAGAAGCCATCAGCTGCGATCCAATCAGAGGCTGGCAACTGCTGGCCAATCAAACTACCGCTTTGACGCAGGCGCCACTAATTGGATCGCGCCTGCTGGCCCTCTGATTGGCTGCAGAGACAGAGTGGTGGCACCCAAAACAAGGTACAGCGGTGGCGGGCACCGGGTTTGGGTGCGAGCTATAGGTTCATGTCCCCTGCTCTATTGCAATGAATTTCAATTTGTTCCTCATATTCAAATCCTATTAACATCAGTGGAAAAGAAAAGTCTAAAAAGAAAATAAATAAAAAGATTGAATCAAAAGGATCAAGATCTCTGCAAGAAAGTGAAGGACGACGAGCAAAGGCAGACTGATTTACCGCTTGCCCTCCTGTCACATTGAACATTCAGTCTGAGGTCGGCATGGTGCAGACCAGGAGATGAATGGGTTGATGCAGGTTTTTGGAAAACTAATTCTGTATTAATTTGTGCTGATTCAGGGCTCAGGAGTCCAGTGGGCGGATCTCATCACTGAGTGACAGCTGTCTGTGTGTACAGGTATCAATGAGTGACCGCCTTATACAAGACGCCCACTGGACTCGTAAGGCTACAATGAACAGGAATGATTATTTTTCAGATGGTTTTTATTGAACACTTTATGGGATTTTTTAAAATTTTTTATTATCTTTAAAGAATGAGCATGAATTAAAATTCGTGAACAATCGGTGCATGTGTGAGGATCCGGACTTCCATCAATCTGCAGGGAGTTAAAGGGCTAAAATATAGAAAGTTCTAGATCTGGGAACCGGACACCTGCGGCTGCACGCTGCTATTGTTTCAGGACCGCGGCTAGCTCCCCACGAGCCACGGTCCTGATTAATCAGCAGCAGCTGCGTCAGGCAGCACACCGGCCGGAGGGCATATTTGCCTTCCGGTTCTGTGTGCTGATCCGGTCCGGGGCTGGCTGGGTCATCCCTGACAGCCCTGGACCAGACTTTGCCGTAGTGTGAAGCCAGCCTTACAAAACTTTAGTCACCATTTAATAAACAAAAGAAACGCTCTAAAGGCTCACATAGAACTACAGCTGATCTGGAAACTGCTTCTACTTTATCTGCAGTGTAGATTGACATCAGACTTCATCTGTTATCACCAGGCTTCCTTCCTGCCGGCCTTGTGCCAAAACCTGGACCTGACACATGATCTCCAGGATCGCCAACATCTTACAGGACCTAAGTCTCCAGATCTATAGAAACCCAGAAAGAAATTCTGCCGATTATAGTATTACTAGCTGTAGAGCCCTGCGGTGCCCGGGATAGTAACTGACTGTTCTCAGTTATAACAAAATAGAATGATTAGTTTGCACATAAACGTCTGCCTCTAGCTCCTCCTCCTCCATAGAAGATTGTCTGGTTCTGCCTCTAGCTCCTCCTCCTCCATAGAATGTTGTCTGGTTCTGCCTCTAGCTCCTCCTCCTCCATAGAATGTTGTTTGGTTCTGCCTCTAGCTCCTCCTCCTCCATAGAAGATTGTCTGGTTCTGCCTCTAACTCCTCCTCCTCCATAGAATGTTGTCTGGTTCTGCCTCTAGCTTCTCTCCTCCATAGAATGTTGTCTGGTTCTGCCTCTAGCTCCTCTCCTCCATAGAAGATTGTCTGATTCTGCCTCTAGCTCCTCCCCCTCCATAGAATGTTGTCTGGTTCTGCCTCCTGCTCCTCCCCCTCCATAGAATGTGGTCTGGTTCTGCCTCCTGCTCCTCCCCCTCCATAGAATGTGGTCTGGTTCTGCCTCCAGCTCCTCCCCCTCCATAGAATGTGGTCTGGTTCTGCCTCTAGCTCCTCCCCCTCCATAGAATGTGGTCTGGTTCTGCCTCTAGCTCCTCCCCCTCCATAGAATGTGGTCTGGTTCTGCCTCTAGCTCCTCCCCCTCCATAGAATGTGGTCTGGTTCTGCCTCTAGATCAGGGGTCCCCAACTCCAGTCCTCAAGGGCCACCACAGTGCATGTTTTCAGGATCTCCTTAGTATTGCACAGGGGTTGGAATCATTACCTGTTCATTTGATCACATTAACACCTGTGCAATACTAATGAAATCCTGCACTGTTGGCGGCCCTCGCGGCCTGGAGTTGGGGACCTCTGCTCTAGATCCTCCTCCATAGAATGTTGCCTGGTTCTGCCTCTAGCTCCTCTAATCCATAGAATGTGGTCTGGATCTGCCTCTAGCTCCTTCCCTCCATAGAATGTTGTCTGGTTCCGCTTCTAGCCTCTCCCCCTTCACCATAGAATGTTGTCTGGTTTTGCCTCTAGCTCCTCCCACCCCATAGAATGTTGTCTGGTTCTGCATCTAGCTCCTCCCCCTCCATAGAATGTGGTCTAATTCTGCCTCTAGCTCCTCCTCCATAGAATGTTGTCTGGTTCTGCATCTAGCTCCTCCCCTCCACCTTAGAATGTTGTCTGGTTACACCTCTAGCTCCTCCCCCTCCACCATAGAATGTTGTTTGGTTCTGCCTCGCACTCTTGAGGCGGAGCTATGAAGGGGCGCAGATATTAAGTTATATATTAGATTTATTGACGTCAGTAGCATGAAAGGGGTTGTTCAGGCTTGGAATAAAAATCTGCAGTCACTTTGTGATTGTAAACTGCTGATTTGTGACAGTGTGTCGGCGGTCATGTGAGCGCATCTACACCGTTTGCATACTTTCAGTCATGTGACAACCAGACTCATCTGGCTGTTTTCAATCCCCGCTTATTCAGAGAGGCTGAGTGAGACTAGTTTGCAGGTGATCTCAAGCTTGCAAATCGCGCATGTGCAGTCACCTGACTGGCCGCTCACCCCAGCGACAAGGAATCGTGCCACTGTGTGGTGCTGTCACAAAGTGACTGCTGAATATTGTCCCAAACCCATACAGTGCCTTTATATCGGCTAAGTACGGCTGGGTGATTTTGGAAAAAATCAAAATCTCGATTTTATTTAAACCTATGGACGATTTTCGATTTAAATCTCAATTTTTTTTTTTCTATTTTTTTTTTTGCTTTTCTTTGATGAATAAAGAGAAAAAACTAAGAGGTACCGTATATATTCGTGTATAAGCTGACCCATGTATAAGCTGACCCCCCACTTTTGCCCCCAAAACCTGGGAAAACCTATTGACTCGTGTATAAGCCGAGGGTGGACCCCAGCACAGGTATACAGCCCCCAGCAGTGAGGTATACAGCAGCCTCCCCAGTGGTATATACAGGCCCCAGCAGTGTTACAGCAGCAGCCCCCAGTGGTATACAGGCGCCCCCCCCATGGGTATACAGGGCCCCCCCCTTGCTGCCTTAAACCTGTAAAGTGATAGATCATTATACTTATCCCTGCGCTCCTCCAGGTTCTTCCGGCTTCCTCCTCCGGTGGGCACAGGCAATGACGTCATTGTCTGTGCGCCGGAGGAGGAAGCCAGAGGAAGCCGGAGGCGCGCGGCGGCGGGACAGCGGCAGGGATAAGTATAATGATCTATTACTTTACAGCAGGGGTGGGGAACTCCAGTCCTCGAGGGCCGCAAACAGTTCAGGTTTTCACGATTTCCTTAGTATTGCACAGGGATTGGAATCATCACCAGTGCAAGTGATTGTTATCACCTGTGCAATACTAAGGAAATCCTGAAAACATGCACTGTTTGCGGCCCTCGAGGACTGGAGTTCCCCACCCCTGCTTTACAGGTTTAGTTTAAGGCAGCAAGGGGGGCCATGGGGGGGCGCCATTTTAAATCGAATTTGACGATTTTTCGTCAAACCACAATCGTGGCCACAGCAGGGGGCGAATTAATCGAATTAATTCAATTAATCGCCCAGCCCTACGGCTAAGTATAGAATATTAATAACTGCCATAAGATAGGTCACCTGTATCAAATTAGCAAAGGTCTGACACCCAGCACCCCCAGGATCAGCTGTTCCCTTCACAGGATAGGGGCTGAGTTGCAGCGTTTTCACACCACTTTCTCCCAGCTACACCAAAATTGGTGGTGATGGAGTGTAACACCACAACACATCTATTCATGATGTTTGCCACTTGTCAGCCTCTCCCGGTTCTTGAAGAGGTGTGCAGCAGGAGTGTCTGCCTCTACCATGCGTCCCTCATCAAAAACTACTGAGAAAACAAAGTTTTTAAGTTTACAAAAAGAATTTAAGAGTTTCCGCTCCAAAAACTCCTTACCATTATGAGCCGTGCTTTTTTTTTTTTTTTGCGGCGGTACATACCGTATCGGAAAATCTAAAGAGCGCTGAGGGCCACTGCCACCTACACCTATGTGTAGGCAACTGTTTCCCTCAGCGCCGGAGGACCTGCGATGATGTCACGTACATGTGACTAGGGTGGGTGGAGTTCTGCCCAGCGGGAAAGAAGCTGGAGGAGGACTAGTGCTGTGCAGGCTGCAGCGTATGTGTCAGACAGTGACTGTAACGAGTGCAGAGGGCGGCAGGCTGTGCAGGGGCAGAGGATGCAGGGGGGGGGATAGAGATCAGGGTAGGCAGGGTATGGAGAATTGGGAGATGGAGGATGGAGAGATCAGAGGGATCGAGGATGGAAGGAGCAGGGGGATGGAGGATGAATTGAAAGGACTTGGAAGGATGGAGAGACCAAGAGAATGGAGGGAACAGGGGGATAAAGGATGAAAGGAGCAGGAGGATGGAGGGCGCAAAGGGATGGAGAGACCAGGGGGATGGAGGGAGCAGGAGATGGAGAGATCAGCTGGATGAGAGAGCAAGGGGATGGAGGATGGAAGGAGCAGGAGGATGGAGGGAACAGGGGAATGGAGGATGGAAGGAGCAGGGGAATGGAGGATGAAAGGACCAGGGGGATGGAAGTTGGAGGGATCAGGGGGATTGAGGATGGAGGGCGCAGAGGGAATGACGAGAAATGGGGCTGCACCCCTCCCCCCCATCTCGTCCGGCACCTGACAGCACCCCCCCCCTCCCTCAGGAAAGTGTACCACCAAATATATATTTTTTTTTTTACAAAAAAAGCACTGATTATGAGCACACTGATGGGATGCCCTTAGAGTATGTGGACCAAACTCATCTAAACACCAGCACGGGTGCTACGTTTTCCTTGGTGAAGATGCTTTAGGAAAATGGCGGTGTCACTGTTGTCCTTGTGGCAACACCGCCATTGTCTGTACTGTAGGTGCAGGGAGGAAGGAAGCTGCATGGAGAATAAGCATGAAATTCATTTTCTAAACACTGAAGTTGTTAAAAAAATTCGACATAAGACAGAACATGTACACAGCCAGGTCGTGGTGATGGTGCTGTGCATTATGTTCATTTTATGGGACGCTTATGATAATAATATTTATTCATTTATATAACGCTATTACATACAGTTGCATCACTGTCCCCATTGGGGCTCACAATCTAAATATCCTATCAGTCTTTGGTCTTTAAGTGTGGGAGCAAACATGGGGAGAACATACAAACTCCTTGTAGAAGTTGTCTTTTGTCTTCAGTGAGCCTGACACTGGACATATAGTGCTTGTGTGTGATGACTGTGTTCTACCACTTGTTGAATGGATCCATTGACTTTCTGCACTGATTGTTACATTGTATCAGATAACATAAGAACATTGATCACTGGTGTTTTCCCCCTCAGGTGATTGGCAGCTCACTACTATTTGTACACGACAGACGAGGCTTCTCTAACGTATGGATGATAGATTTTGGTAAAACGACTCCAGCACCATCACACATTACCATCCGGCATGACGTGCCCTGGGAACAAGGAACACATGAAGATGGCTACCTGCTAGGACTAAAGAACCTCATTGCCACTCTCCGAGATACCATGCGAATGGTAGAAGAGACGGAAGAAAGTGCAGCGGAGTGTGTGGTGAAGGAAGGAGAGAAGGACGCAGTTAGCGAGAAGACGTTACTAAAAAGGGAGGTTGAGGGAAATACTACAAATGGGGAAAACAAGGAGCTTTAGGGGATACCATGGGCATGTGTACACCCTGGAGACCAGACCTGTAAACTCATGTATGGATTTTCTTCACTAATTACTAGAACAACAGAATCAGTTGCTGTTGGGAGGACTGTGGGTGACTGCACTGAACCCATGTGAATGTTGCTCATGTTGAAGCAGAATCAGAGGTTGGAGATAACATACTATGTACTGATAGAACATTGGAATGAGTTGATCTTCTATGAAGATAAGAGGCCACTGGAAAAACTCAAGCACAAAAAACGCTGATAGCTCCTCCTTGTGACAGCCGGCAGCTCCTCATGACGGCCGGCGGCTCCTCGTGACAACTGATACCAGTAAAGAGCTGGGTCCTTGATGCTCAATAGCGGGATGGGCAGCCATACTGGCACAACACTGACTGAAGGACACAGGGATGGAGGCCCTCCGGTAGAGGGTGGGCAGAGGACAATCTTTATATTATATAGTGTTCAGTTTAATTTCATTATAAGGCAAAACACTGTTCTTCCATTAATACCATGATGTGATTTGTGAATGCCAGTAAATGCGTATTATAATATTGTGCGGAGCGGTAGGAGAAGTGTGTGCGGACTCTGCACAATGTCACCGTGTGCGAGAACTGTTTGTTCTTCTTACATATGCCACTTTCTAAATAAAAGTGTATTCACACACCCTCAGTCAATGTATCCTAAAGAACAAAAAAAGCTCTGACCATTGCACTACCTTCTTTAAAGGTCGCTGTATTTTTTACATATTTTATTTATACATTTATGTATATTATTTATACGGATTTGGCCTCACAATCAGAAGAAAGCATTAAGGGAAGAGATGTAAGAAGCCACATTCATGATGATGGAGGCCGCAGAGTCCCTTCGTGTGACGACAGGCTTGCGTTGTCACCATTGATCTCCAGTTTCATGGGTCAGTAAAATCAAATATTCTTTGCTTGAAAAGTCAATGCACAGCTTAGGTCCGGAGACTGCGGGTCCAACCGTCCAAGGCCACCATTGCAATTAAAAGTGCTTACCGTAATTTACTGATTAAAGTCACTCCGTGATTTCAACAGAGGGTCGTGGATACATGAGTTGATAGGAGGCGAATACAGAGCGGAGAACAGAAAATAAAAACTATAGGACAGAAGGCTTATGGGCAATAATCAAGTACTGTACGGAGTGGCTTTAAGTGAGGTCATGCAGTG
Organism: Allobates femoralis; assembly: GCA_033576535.1. Classification (NCBI taxonomy): domain Eukaryota; kingdom Metazoa; phylum Chordata; class Amphibia; order Anura; family Aromobatidae; genus Allobates; species Allobates femoralis. Next base: position 77,375,693 of record JARQOC010000010.1, on the reverse strand, counting down.
ACGTTGAGACCCAGCAAACTCCAGAAGTCTTCACATATTGCAGCTTTCCTTTGGCACTTCACGGGCAGAGTTTCTCGTTGCATCAGTCCTGCCCCTCATCTGCCTTCCACTTTAGAGAGTCCTCTTTGTGGGCGTCAGGTCTGATCTGATTTCTCATTCCTCCTAAGAGATTGGATGTTGCTTCTGTGGCCACTATGAATGGCTTCACTACGGTGGGGGGGATCTGTCGCAGGACTCCGCCAACAGCGCCAGTCAGTCCCTTCTGTTCATGACCGCGGGAGGCTACTTCACGTATAGTCTGAGCCGTGTCAATGACGCCCTGTGCAGTGGAGGAGAACAGTGTCACTCCGCTCCTTATCATGTACCCAAATCATAAGTGGGGTATGAGAAGCACTCACCTCCCGGACGGTGTCGTAGGCCTTCGCCACCCCCTCCCGCAGATCTGCAGGCTGCTGCCCTCTCCTCAGTCTCCGCGGCTGTCGAACATCAAGTGAGCAGCGTGTAACTGGGGGTGTTGGGGACAGAATGTCATACACAGTCTCTGCTGTCGCCTAAAATTAGGAAGAAAGGTAATATGCAGTGAATGTATTAATCTACACAAGTGTAAGCATCATTTAGATTCACACCTCCCCCCACACATGAAAATAAGAAACCTTATAATATCTCTTATCAGAAAAAGCTGCTTCTTTCTCCCCGGGGACTGATCTTTTATTCATCAATTCATGGCTACAATCTGTCTGCATTGAATAAATAGAATCAGGCTAAAGTCCACGCTGCTGCCAAATAACAGAGATGATGATAAAATTTGATGTGTTTTGAAGCGTGTCCTCGATTCCTCATCAGGACATACCCCGATTTATTTGCTTCAGTGAATACAGACTTTGCCATTACTAAGATAAGAGTTCAGGAGAACGTCCGACGCCTCCAGCTCCTTCATGGACACTTAAGAGCAGCAGCCGTCCCCCCAGTCTCAGTCATGTAAGTGTCTTCCTGACCAACTATAGATGTTACTCAAGCATTAAGGGAGGAACACATATTACAAAGTTGTTTATATATATGAGGAGATAAAAAGGCAACGACGGTGACTATCTTTGTAACTCAGCAATCCACATCCTCGGTCCTTACCTGTATGGCTTGAACGAGCCGGTTACTCAGTTCTAGTGCTGCTGACGCTGTGGAGGTGCCAAAAGAGGCTGCCCCTCTCTGCAAACCCCGAATTATGCGCCCGTCCTTCCTGTACTGTTCAATGGGCAGCCAGAAAAGGTCTCGCACACCATGAACTAAAAGGGTAAAAGATATTAGTATTTAATAATATTGCAAAAATCTTTTTTCACCAATAAACAGAATAACATTCATCTTCACATAAAAACATTAACAATTCGCTCTGCCGATTTCTATTCATGTAAAGGATTATTCTCATAATCTCAATTTGGAAACACAAACAACTCTACAATTTGCTGATATTAAAAATCCTCTCTGACATCAAGAAAAGGGAGGTATTTCAATTATGTTGTTTACCGCTCGTTATCTAGATTATTGGCCACCGTTCACAGTCTGACCGGGATCTCGGGGCACACCATTCACAGTCTCACCGGGATCTCAGGGGCGCACCATTCATACTCTGGCCGGGATCTAGGGGGCACACCATTCACAGTCTGGCCGGGATCTCAGGGGCACACCAATTACACTCTGGCCGGGATCTCAGGGGCACACCATTCACAGTCTGACCGGAATCTCGGGGGCGCACCATTCATACTCTGGCCGGGATGTAGGGGGCACACCATTCACAGTCTGGCCGGGATCTAGGGGGCAGAGCATTCACAGTCTGGCCAAGATCTCGGGGGCGCACCATTCACAGTCTGACCGGGATCTCGGGGGCGCACCATTCATACTCTGGCCGGGATCTAGGGGGCACACCATTCACAGTCTGGCCGGGATCTCGAGGGCACAGCATTCACAGTTTGGCCAAGATCTCGGGGGCGGACCATTCACACTCTGGCCGGGATCTCAGGGGCACACCATTCACAGTCTGGCCGGGATCTCAGGGGCGCACCATTCACAGTCTGGCCGGGGTCTCGGGGGCGCACCATTCACAGTCTGGCCGGGGTCTCGGGGGCGCACCATTCACAGTCTGGCTGGGATCTCGGGGGCACACCATTCACAGTCTGGCTGGGATCTCGGGGGCACACCATTCTCAGTCTGGTGTCCGGGATCTTGGGGGAGCACCATTCACAGTATGGTCAGGATCTCGAGGGCACACAGTTTACAGTCTGGCCAAAATCGCGGGGGCACACCATTCACAGTCTGGCCAAAATCTTGGGGGCCCACCGTTCACAGTCTGGCTGGGATCTCGGGGGCACACCATTCAGTCTGGCCGGGATCTCGGGGACGCACCGTTTACAGTCTGGTGGCCAGGATCTCGGGGACGCACCGTTTACAGTCTGGTGGCCATTATCTCGGGGACGCACCGTTTACAGTCTGGTGGCCATGATCTCGGGGACGCATTGTTCACAGTCTGGTGGCCGGGATCTCGGGGGCACACCATTCACAGTATGGTCAGGATCTCGGAAGCGCACCGTTTACAGTCTGGCCGGGATTCAGGAGGCGCACAGTTTGCTCTCGCTCCTTGTCGGCTGCCTCTTATAAAGCAGCACTGGAGAGTGCACTGTTAGGGCCAGCAGCACAATTAGGTCTCTGGCCCAAACTGTCCATCAAGCAGGGGTACAACTGCTTCTAGCAAGCAGAAAGCCAGGAGGCAACAAGGTGGTATGGTCGGAAAAAAAAAAAAGAGAAACCTTTTAATTGCATATATGGGAAACTCCAGGGAGACAAAACATTTTTGTACTGTCCCTGCCCTCATACACTAAGAAGCTGAGCTGTCCACTAGAGTTGTATGGATATATAAATTATCTAAAAATCCTAGAAGTATCTGCTTCTACACCATCAGAACAGAAGGGGGTGAGGGTGATGGTACCGCAGGACACAACACCTACGAAAGCCTTATGATCCAGTGCTGCAGCCCCGTGGCTGGAGGACAAGATCTTCCAGATAGCAGTTAGCCAAAGTGGAGATATTGTGATCGGCGGCTGTGCTTGTGGGAATGATAAAGCCTCGATAGTGAAGTGAAGGTTTTTATTTCTACCAATGCGTTTTAGTGCTTTTCTCAAGGTAAAAAACTAAATGCATTTAATAATACCAAGGATTCCTCAATCCTGCAAGTGCAGCCCAGCGATCGTGATATCTCCATTTTTACAAATCATCTCTTTTGGCATAATCGGGTCAGCATTAATGTTGTATGTGTCAAGAAAGAAGTTGTGAAAGGAGCCGGAGCGTGTAATGATCAGTAATGCTACTTACACAGCTGTACTACTGAATGCATGGGTCCTACTCCTCCCAGAATCCCCGGCAGCTGATTTTTGCGGATGTCGGTCAGCCACTCATTAAGAGCGTAAGAGAAAACCTTGTCTGCCCCAAGTAACCTGTGGGTGATGGGAAAAAGACGGTATAAACGTCACGTCTCACGTTACTATGGACCATAATCCTGAGTGTTGTAATGTTACAAACCTGACCCTGCTGTCACCACCAGTTTGTGTCTTAACCTTAGCAGCGCTGATGTGACTGGTGGGACGGTATTACAGCCACATCATGTTACACCTAACCCTGGTCCAGTGGTCTGGGACCTACTGCCGGGATCCCAGGCCCCTCTTCTGATTAGTAAGCCCAGCATCATCACCATCATCATCTCATCGGCCTACTAATCAGAAGATGTAGGAGGAGGTTGTAGATGGAGGATCTCTGCGCTCTGCTGGACCAGACGGCTGCAAATCATTTGGCTCAAATCTTAATGCAACTATTTTAACGAGAATTGTTCACTTTTATCATCTGAATTTAGATCAAATCAACAGTAAACGTTATAAACTATAACTATTAATAACATGGGAGTAAATGTAAACTACCTCCATAAACGTGTCTGCTGTAAGGGCATTGTGATGTGAGGCGAGGTCCCAGCTGGCACAATGTGCGACCCCGGCTGATCTGCCGCATTACAACCACAGGAAAGAAAACATTTCCCGTACGTCTCCTTCACATCTACAACCAGGATCAGATATGTGGGTTTCCCCAGTACAAGGGCAGATCTAAAAACAGCCTGTTTATGTGTCTATTTACTTGGTTCTCTGTAAAATGTTTTATTACTATTTAAGGTTGTAAATAGACAGAAGTTCAGTATATTGATATAAAGCAATACATATGTGCCTGTTTTTGGAGCCTGTAGCCCTATGGTTATGTACCATGGGGCCACAATCACTCTGTACTTCATGGCACGGTGTGGTATTACGCAGATATTTCCTACAAGCAATGTTCTTCAGGGTCCGATACATGGTTTCATCAGATGTCATGGTGAGATATATAGGGAGACATAACGGGCTCTGTGTGATGGAACTGGACAACATGGACGTTGGGGAGCCACATACAGCGGGTGTACGAGACCAGAGGACATGGGAACATTGTACATTATTCAGCAAATAGTATCATCCATCACTGTGCGACTTGCTCACAATAGTAGAGCCAGTTAGATCAGTTGATAATTGGCTAATGATTATCTCCATAATCAGGTATTAAAAACCCAGCAATAACCCGTCAGACAAGCAATATGATGTTTTCTGGAAGATCAGATTGTTAATATCCATCATTATTTGCAGCAGAATCACTGTATAGATGGGGAATGACAACATGACGCTGTGGACAGAACAATCATTAACCATCGCTCTGTGTAAACAGGACAGTAAATAAACGTCAATAGGACTTGTATATTCATTGATCGGCGCTCGATAACAAGCAGAAAGCATCCTGTCTGAGAGCCCTTATATTTTATATTTATCCCACAGATAACGATCATAGAAGTCACATTATGTGATTGCACAATATCCAACTGGGGCACTTTGCTCTGCAGGGAAATAAAGGAGATGCAGAGTGAAGGTGCTAAGTAATGGGCTGCAGTGTGTGTGTGTGTATGTGAGTGTGTATGTATGTGTGTGAGTGTGTGTGTATGTATGTATGTATGTATGTATGTATGTATGTGAGTGTGTATGTATATGTGAGAGTGTGTATGTATGAGAGTGTGTGTATATGTATGTATGTGAGTGTGTGTATGTATGTATGTGAGAGAGTGCGTATGTATGTATGTGAGAGTGTGTGTATGTATGTATGTATGTATGTGAATGTATATGAGTATGTATATGTATTTGAGAGTGTGTGTGTATATGAGTGTGTGTGGGTCAGAGCATGTGTGTATGTCTACACCAGCATTAGTAGATCACACGCAGTGATCTATATTCTGAAGAGTGCATTACCCGTGTCTGCAGTACAGTCTCTTTAGCTTCAGTTCGGAGCAGTTTAGCTGGGCCAGTCCTATTAATATTCCTGCAAATGTGCCCTGCAAAAAATAAAGAAAGAATATTATGTATGATGAACAGTAGGTTCTTCTCTGAATCATAAATGTGACTTGTCAGCCTATATACAGAGGGCAAGCCTTAATATGCTGCAGAACCCCAACCGTCAGCTCATTCAGAAGGCTTTATATATCTGACACAGAGAAGTATGTGAATGCATTCATAGTACAGAACAGCCCACCACCTGAACCGCAAACAGCAAGGAAACCCCGGCTCTGAGGCTGCACTTACCACCTGCTCTGTGGTCACGTGTTTGCCTTGATAATCCAGCCAGATCGGAACCTCTGATGTGAAGCGAAATTCTCTAAAGAAAAGACGAAAATGGCATGACGCTCAAAGAGATGAATAGTAAGGCGGAGATCGTGTCAATCTGTCACTGGTCTGGTAGGTTCCCTGCTAAGCGGCAGATCAGGGGCCACAGCCATCAGAGGGGTACATGGGATTGGATACCAGGAAGACTCAATGGAGCATCCTCCCACTTGTCCTACAGCATTGCATCAGATAGCACAAAATATATATAACACATACACTACACACACAATACTCAGCATAAATGAGTACACCCCCTCGGAACAGCAATATTTTCATTAATATCTTACTCAGCTCATGAACAGTTTTCCTAAGTTTTGATAAGACTTCATTCAGAACCTTACATTTATAGCGTTTGCTCTTATTGGTTGTTGTGTAAAACATGGAGTAAAGATATAGGATACTATTCTACTATACTGTTATATACTCTGAATGTAACACACTGTACACAAGGGGACAATGGACGCTTACCTGTCTGTAAATGTAACACACTGTACACAAGGGGACAATGGACGCTCACCTGTCTGTGAATGTAACACACTGCTACACAAGTGGACAATGGACGCTCACCTGTCTGTGAATGTAACACACTGTACACAAGGGGACAATGGACGCTCACCTGTCTGTGAATGTAACACACTGTACACAAGGGGACAATGGACGCTCACCTGTGCTGTGAATGTAACACACTGCACACAAGGGGACAATGGACGCTCACACTGTTGTGAATGTAACACACTGTACACAAGGGGACAATGGACGCTCACCTGTCTGTGAATGTAACACACTGTAAACATGGGGACAATGGACGCTCACCTGTCTGTGAATGTAACACACTCTACACAAGGGGACAATGGACGCTCACCTGTGTGTGAATGTAACACACTGTACACAAGGGGACAATGGACGCTCACCTGTGTGTGAATAGTAACACACTGTAAATATGGGGACAATGGACGCTCACCTGTCTGTGAATATAACACACTGTACACAAGGGGACAATGGACGCTCACCTGTCTGTGAATGTAACACACTGTACACAAGGGGACAATGGACGCTCACCTGTCTGTAAATGTAACACACTGTACACAAGGGGACAATGGACGCTCACCTGTCTGTGAATGTAACACACTGTACACAAGGGGACAATGGACGCTCACCTGTCTGTGAATGTAACACACTGTAAACATGGGGACAATGGACGCTCACCTGTCTGTGAATGTAACACACTGTACACAAGGGGACAATGGACGCTCACCTGTCTGTGAATGTAACACACTGTACACAAGGGGACAATGGACGCTCACCTGTCTGTGAATGTAACACACTGTACACAAGGGGACAATGGACGCTCACCTGTCTGTGAATGTAACACGTGTAACATGGGGACAATGGACGCTCACCTGTCTGTGAATGTAACACCTGTACACAAGGGGACAATGGACGCTCACCTGTCTGTAATGTAACACGCTGTAAACAAGGGGACAATGGACGCTCACCTGTCTGTGAATGTAACCACACTGTACACAAGGGGACAATGGACGCTCACCTGTCTGTGAATGTAACACAGTGTACACAAGGGGACAATGGACGCTCACCTGTCTGTGAATGTAACACACTGTACACAAGGGGACAATGGACGCTCACCTGTCTGTGAATGTAACACGCTGCACACAAGGGGACAATGGACGCTCACCTGTCTGTGAATGTAACACACTGCTACACAAGGGGACAATGGACGCTCACCTGTCTGTGAATGTAACACACTGTACACAAGGGGACAATGGACGCTCACCTGTCTGTGAATGTAACACACTGTACACAAGGGGACAATGGACGCTCACCTGTCTGTGAATGTAACACACTGTACACAAGGGGACAATGGACGCTCACCTGTCTGTGAATGTAACACGCTGTACACAAGGGGACAATGGACGCTCACCTGTCTGTGAAATGTAACACCTGTACACAAGGGGACAATGGACGCTCACCTGTCTGTGAATGTAACACAGTGTACACAAGGGGACAATGGACGCTCACCTGTCTGTGAATGTAACACACTGTACACAAGGGGACAATGGACGCTCACCTGTCTGTGAATGTAAACATGCTGTAAACAAGGGGACAATGGACGCTCACCTGTCTGTAAATGTAACACACTGTACACAAGGGGACAATGGACGCTCACCTGTCTGTGAATGTAACACACTGCACACAAGGGGACAATGGACGCTCACCTGTCTGTGAATTAAACATGCTATAAACATGGGGACAATGGATGCTCACCTGTCTGTGAATGTAACACATGTACACAAGGGGACAATGGACGCTCACCTGTCTGTGAATGTAACACACTGTACACAAGGGGACAATGGACGTCACCTGTCTGTAAATGTAACACACTGTACACAAGGGGACAATGGACGCTCACCTGTCTGTGAATGTAACACACTGCACACAAGGGGACAATGGACGCTCACCTGTCTGTGAATATAACATGCTATAAACATGGGGACAATGGATGCTCACCTGTCTGTGAATGTAACACACTGTACACAAGGGGACAATGGACGCTCACCTGTCTGTGAATGTAACACACTGTACACAAGGGGACAATGGACGCTCACCTGTCTGTGAATGTAACACACTGTACACAAGGGGACAATGGACGCTCACCTGTCTGTGAATGTAACACACTGCACACAAGGGGACAATGGACGCTCACCTGTCTGTAAATGTAACACACTGCACACAAGGGGACAATGGACGCTCACCTGTCTGTGAATGTAACACACTGTACACAAGGGGACAATGGACGCTCACCTGTCTGTGAATGTAACACACTGTACACAAGGGGACAATGGACGCTCACCTGTCTGTGAATGTAACACAGTGTACACAAGGGGACAATGGACGCTCACCTGTCTGTAAATGTAACACAGTGTACACAAGGGGACAATGGACGCTCACCTGTCTGTGAATGTAACACACTGTACACAAGGGGACAATGGACGCTCACCTGTCTGTGAATGTAACACACTGTAAACAAGGGGACAATGGACGCTCACCTGTCTGTGAATATAACATGCTATAAACATGGGGACAATGGACGCTCACCTGTCTGTGAATGTAACACACTGTACACAAGGGGACAATGGACGCTCACCTGTCTGTGAATGTAACACACTGCACACAAGGGGACAATGGACGCTCACCTGTCTGTGAATGTAACACACTGCACACAAGGGGACAATGGACGCTCACATGTCTGTGAATGTAACACACTGTAAACAAGGGGACAATGGACGCTCACCTGTCTGTAAATGTAACACACTGTAAACAAGGGGACAATGGACGCTCACCTGTCTGTGAATGTAACACGCTGTACACAAGGGGACAATGGACGCTCACCTGTCTGTGAATATAACATGCTATAAACATGGGGACAATGGACGCTCACCTGTCTGTGAATGTAACATGCTATAAACATGGGGACAATGGATGCTCACCTGTCTGTGAATGTAACACACTGCACACAAGGGGACAATGGACGCTCACCTGTCTGTGAATTGGTTGTTGTGTAAAACATGGAGTAAAGATATAGGATACTATTCTACTATACTGTTATATACTCTGAATGTAACACACTGTACACAAGGGACAATGGACGTTCACCTGTCTGTGAATGTAACACACTGTACACAAGGGGACAATGGACGCTCACCTGTGTGTGAATGTAACACACTGTACACAAGGGCACAATGGACGCTCACCTGTCTGTGAATGTAACACACTGCACACAAGGGACAATGGACGCTCACCTGTCTGTAAATGTAACACACTGTACACAAGGGGACAATGGACGCTCACCTGTGTGTGAATGTAACACACTGCACACAAGGGGACAATGGACGCTCACCTGTCTGTGAATGTAACACACTGTACACAAGGGGACAATGGACGCTCACCTGTCTGTGAATGTAACACACTGCACACAAGGGGACAATGGACACTCACCTGTCTGTGAATGTAACACACCGCACACAAGGGGACAATGGACGCTCACCTGTCTGTGAATGTAACACACTGTACACAAGGGGACAATGGACGCTCACCTGTCTGTGAATGTAACACACTGTACACAAGGGGACAATGGACGCTCACCTGTCTGTGAATGTAACACACTGTACACAAGGGGACAATGGTGTTAGATGGAGGCCATAGGTACCAAGGCCTCTGTCAGCCATATTGTCTGTTTGAAAAAAAGTAACTTGAAACTTTCTCTGTTAGTAGAAATATAAATGTCATGTCTTCTAGCTATAAGCAATGACCTAACCTGTATAAGAAAATAGATACACGTTAATTAGATTTGGTCTGATCATTTAACAAAATTTATAATCAGTTCATAAGCCAGTTCTGAATTTGTCTTATTTTTTGTGGGATTTCTTTGACTATAAGGCTAGATTATGATCAAGACAGAAGCTCATAATGAGATAATTCACATAGATAAATCTAAGTGAAGTATGTAGTTAGTAATGAAATTAATGTGCTTTTTCATGTCAATACATGTTGTAAGTAATATGAAGGGATCACTTATGACAGGTGATGTAATCCTTGTTCCATAGAGAATCATTAAACCAATGTCTCTCTATGGGGAAAATTGGTATAAAGAAACGCCCGTCCATGAGACGGGGAGCCATTATTCTGAATCCATCTTGAGTGTGACACCTGTGGCTCCCGCGCCTGTCATTCTGGAAACCTGCCTATTATTGCCTTGCTATATATCTCTGTATTTTTTCCTACCCGAATAAAACCCACTTTTGGTTCTGAAGACGCAGTCTATGGAGTTTATTGAACAAAGGAAGAAACTACTGACGAATTATTTCTATCAAATGGCGAGCTAGCCCGGTCGAAAGGGGGGAGAAGACCCTATATCCTTTCTGAAGAACCTAGAAGATTCCTGCAAGTAAAGCTGTGAACCAAAGGGGTGAGAGGGTGAGGAATGGACTTTTCTTTCTTTTTTTTTTGCCTTTATTGTTAAAAAGCGTGATGCATCACGTGGAATCGCATTAAGGAAATCAGCCGCTGAGAATCTCTCGTTTGCGCTCCTGTATACCCTGAAGTAACTAAGACTGAGCCTCTACGTGAGTTAAACAAGGACGTGCAGATTAACGCCGAGGGTGATAAAGACGGAGAAGGAGACGCCTGGCGACGTAACGAGTGAGGCTGAACATGTGGCTACACCTCTTCTGGTTGACCAAAGCCGGCACGTGTCTTCCATAATCGAGGTGTGAGTATCTAACTATTGCAATAGTTGATATTAAGGCAATTTATAAAGTCGTCCTTGTTCTCCCACCACTATTTAATGGCTGAGGGAGCAGACTGACAGGCACGCTGAAACCCCATAGCTAGAAGGGGTTAATGCTGAACCACTTGGTTAAATTGTATGCAGTGGTTCACAGAAGAAAGTAGACATCTTGACAAGAAAAAAATTATTAGCAGAAAGGGCAGCCGAAATAGCGGCTTTGTGTAAGTTAGTTATAGCTCAGATCAGGCTAGTGATAGCTTTAAAGACAGTACGTTAATGTGGTTACACAGGGAGGGGCAGTGGAGCAGTGTATGGAGAGAACGCAGCAGCTACTGATACAATGACAGGAGTAGTAGTATCACAAAGGGAGGGGTATGAGATACAGCGGCTGCAGGCAGACAGAAAGGAGGAAGAAAAATTCATCTATGGTTGTAGAATCCTTTAGAATCAGGAAAGGAAATTATCTTAGAATTAGAAGAGGGGCTGCCTGGTGTGTAACGTTTGATAAGTATTTTTTGATAGAATAGATCAGAAAAGATGATTATGATCTGATGGAATAGATTGTAGAGAATACTTGGAAAGGTTTTGCAAGTTAGGGATTTTACATAATGTTAAATTTGTGGAGGACAAAATTAAGGCATTGGTAACCATTGTTAGGGAAAATGCCATCCTAGACTAAGGGCGATGATACAGATGTTTTTGCATATCGCCCTGCCCGGAAGGCATCTGCTGTGGACAGGAGACCAGGATTTCCTGGGGTTATGATCAACTGCCGAAAGCGGGCTGGACCCAGTCGGCAGAAGCCCCTCGGAACTCCATGGGTTCTCTTGTATGTTATCCTTGTGGGCAATCAGGGTATCTTAGACGTCAGTGTTCCCATTTAGCTCCCAGGGATGATCCACAGGTGCAGTAGCAGCCTACCTCTACAATGTCCCGAGATCCGTATGAGGATCCTGCTAAGAACCCTGGACAGCCAGCGGTTAATGGCCCCAAACCGTGCCAGCAGTACAATGGTCCTCAGATAGTTAACCGTTTTTCGGGAGCCTTTTGCCCCGTCACCCAATTATGCGACCCTTGTCCATCCCAGCAGACAGATCCATGCTGTGAGGAGAGCTCACCCTCCTCCGGGAGGAATTCCTCCCACCCTTAAGCTCCACTGATTCAGGAGCTGGGGGGGACGAGGAAATGGCTCTTTCAAGCGATCTGTCCGGCTCGGAGGTGACAGCAGTGGGCCGTAGAATTGCCTCTGGTGAGGTTGGTGATTTTTTTGGGCTTCCTACTGCCGGTACTGATTGATGCATTGAACCCCACCCCTGTTCCCCTGTGCCTCTTGGCACAATTATCCCTAGGCCGAGATGGACGACCTTATGTCAGAGGGAGGATAGAGGGTACCAAAAATTGGGAAGAATTTTTAATTGATACAAGAGCCTCTGTTTCAGTAACAGGACACAAATTGCAGCTCCCCCGGGCTGCCAGACACCACAACTTTAGTGGGATTTGAGAGCTCCTGTATACAGGCGAGGAGGAGTTGTCCAGTAAACCTGAAATTTCAGGACACGGGGACATCGAAATGCAGAGGCATTCGGTGTGAATTTTGGATCAATCCGCAATTAAAGTTTTTTATTAATGGGTCAAATGTGTTGTCAGCCATGGGTATCATTGTTGATTTGTGTAATAAGGTCTTATGGCGTGACAAAGGAACTACTGTTTGTTCAGCTATTATGGATGCTGCAGAGTTGAAAATGTCACAGTCATAAATTAACCGTTGCTAGTTTGTGCTCAGTTGATAATGATGATGACATGCTTGAGATAAATTTTGCAGACACGGCTTTGAAACATGAATTGGTGCAATCTCTTCCTCATTTATGGGTTTCAAAACGTACAGATTGCGGACTGATGCAAATTTTTATTAAGATTGACAGCGACCGTCTACCACCCTTTCAGCGCCAATACCGTATTCCTGAGGAAGCAATTCCTTAAATAAGGATTGCTGTCAGTGAATTGGAATAACATGGCGTGATTGTACGAGGCAACTCCCCGTGCAATAGCCCAATCCTGCCTGTAAAAAAAAAAAAAAAAAAAAAAAAAAGAGGATGGTAGCTATCGCATGGTCATGGATTTAAGACTTGTAAACAAATACACCCCTCAGCAGCACATCTCAGTCCCTGAAGTGATGTCACTGCTGAGGAGTGAATGTCAGGTTTTTTTTTTCTCTTGTTTGAATATTGCGAATGGCTTTTTCTGCGTGCCCACTACACCTGAGTCGGCTCTCCGTTTTGTATTTACCTTTGAAAATGTCCAATACCTGTTCACACGCTTGCCCCAAGGGTTTTATTCTAGTCCAATTTATTTCCATCGGGTGTTGGCACAGGTATTGGAGCTCCTTGGGTACGGAGACAAAGTCCTGCAATATGTCAATGATTTCTTGATTTAAAATTTATGGACTCAAATTGTTGATGAAACTGAACACAAAGAGATTTAGTTCAATATTTGTGATGCATTGTGCAGCTCAATATTAAATGTGAGTCGGGACAGAGTACAGCTGAATGCAACCAGAGGTTAAATATTTGAATGTGTCAGTTTCAAAAGAGGGGACATTCATTCAAGCTGTACCTGTGCCAAATCAATATCACAGAACTCAGAAAGTTTCTGGGTCTTGTGAATTTTTTCAGAGAAATTATTGAGGATTTTGCTTGCCTTGCTAAACCTATGTATGATCTCCTAAAAGGTATTGAAAATGAGTTTACCACGATCACAATAGAGGGAGACGCCCTGCAGGCTTTTGAAATTTTAAAACATGCACTTTAATTGGCTTTTCACCTTGATTCTGCAGACCCCCCATGTAACCTTAAAAACACTGCTTAAAGGCAAAGAATTTCCAAATTTATGGTCCTTCTGTAAAATCAAAGGACATCAAAAGCTCACATCTGACCCCCACATCGTGGGCAATGCATATGTAGATTCCGCAGCCAAAGAAGCCGCCCTGATGGGCGTTGACAGATATCCACAGGCTACTATCTCTGCTGTCACGCGAAGACCCCGGGAGGAGCCCCTCCCTTCTGCATCTCAGTTCCACGACCTCTTAAAGGCATAGAGAGAGCAAGGTGATGCATCTTTATTTAACTCCCTTGAATTAATACCCATTGATAAAGGAGAATGTCTGTATTACAATAGGGTTGATGACAAATTGTTACCATATATCCCAACTATAATGATTAAGTCTCTGATTAAATTTAATCATTCAGTCTTTGCTCATCCCGGACCAGAAGCGCTCATACAGCTAGTACAAAGGAAAAATGTGCTATCCCCAGAGTGGCTGATGGTCCATGGTAGTCGATTCAAATTGACTTCATTGGCCCACTCCCTCCAGCAAAGGGAGGATTCAGGTATGCCTTGGTCATTGTTGATGTTTTTTCAAAATGGGTTGAGGCCTTGCCTGCCACCAACAATACTGCCCTGACAACGGCCCGCCTCTTGTGGAAAGATGTTTTCTCACACTGGGGTTTCCCAAAACTAATTGAAAGTGACAATGGACCTCACTTTGTGGGACAAATTATGACCCACCTTTGTGATCTGCTAGGGATTCAGCAGCGTTTCCACGTTCCGTACCATCCAACCTCGGCGGGTGTCGTGGAACGCGCAAATCGTACCCTAAAAGTCAAAATGTCAAAAATGATCCAAGAAAAAGGGAAAGACTGGGTTACCCACTTGCCTGCCATTCTGTTAGCAATCAGAGCTGTAGCTTCAAAGTCAACAGGAATTTCTCCTTTTGAGTTGATGACAGGGAGACAGATGCCGGTCTCATTGCCTAGTGACATTGTACTGCCCAGCCCGCAGCAAGCTGTGGTACAGAGAGATCAGTGGCTTGAACAGATCCAACAACAAATTCAGCATCTCCAGCAGTATGCTGCCTTTCAGATGGCTAAAAGTTGCATAGAACCTACAGACAAATCATATGAGTCCAAATTTGTTGTGGGAGCTTAGCTCATGGTTAAGAATCTTAGGAAAAAAAGGACCGTGAGATTCCAATTACAAAGGCCCATTTGTTATCACACAAGTGATAGGCCCAACTGTTTTGGGAGTGCTAAGGATTAGCAAGCCAAGAGACAAAGGTGTTAAAATTGTTCATATTGATCAATGTAAGCTTGTTATACTGCCAGTTGAGAATCCTAGTAATGCTGGTAAGAACTGATACTGCGCTTTTATTTTATTTTTCAGGTCCCCTATTGGATCGGGATCCATGAATCCGCCTGTTTCCCTGGAGATGACATCTCACACCATCCAGTGGGACCCGGACAGTGTGATCGAGGGGGAAGACAGTGGAATCTCCGAGGGAACAGAACAAGATCGAGAGCCACGGATCAAAGGACTCAGAGACTGTTATGGGACTTGGGACTCGGACACTATGTTTTTTCACTTCTGTGATGATTTTTTTGTTTTGTTGTGTTTTTTTGCTTCTTTTTAGGACTATTTGCCCACACCTGAACTGTCAATAAGACCTTAGGAGCCATGGAACAAAGAAAATTTTTTCTTTTTTTTAAAGATTGTAACAGGACTCATTAACACTTAAGAACTCTTACGTTGGTGACATTTACTGTAGATTTTTTTGCTACTTTGTTTGTTTTTTCCTATATGTGTTTAATAGGTTGTACACCTATTGTTAGGGCCCTTCTTCCAAGGGTATCTTCAGTCCCTCCCAACACTCCTACTGACCAGGGAGTGTACGAAATTATGCATTCCCTCAATACCATATATGAGAATTAGGACTAGACTCATATGCCACTTTGTTGTACTTATGGTAACTTGATAGTTTACCCTGAAGTACAGAGGGATTTGTTAGACGGAGGCCATGGGTACCAAGGCCTCTGTCGGCCATATTGTCTGTTTGAAAAAAGTAACTTGAAACTTTCTCTGTTAGTAGAAATATAAATGTCATGTCTTCTAGCTATAAGCAATGACCTAACCTGTATAAGAAAACAGATACACGTTAATTAGATTTGGTCTGATCATTTAGCAAAATTTATAATCAGTTCATAAGCCAGTTCTGAATTTGTCTTATTTTTTGTGGGATTTCTTTGACTATAAGGCTATATTATGATCAAGACCAGAAGCTCATAATGAGATAATTCACATAGATAAATCTAAGTGAAGTATGTAGTTAGTAATGAAATTAATGTGCTTTTTCATGTCAATACATGTTGTAAGTAATATGAAGGGATCACTTATGACAGGTGATGTAATCCTTGTTCCATAGAGAATCATTAAACCAATGTCTCTCTATGGGGAAAATTGGTATAAAGAAACGCCCGTCCATGAGACGGGGAGCCATTATTCTGAATCCATCTTGAGTGTGACACCTGTGGCTCCCGCGCCTGTCATTCTGGAAACCTGCCTATTATTGCCTTGCTATATATCTCTGTATTTTTTCCTACCCGAATAAAACCCACTTTTGGTTCTGAAGACGCAGTCTATGGAGTTTATCGAACAAAGGAAGAAACTACTGACGAATTATTTCTATCAAATGGACGCTCATCTGTCTGTGAATGTAACACACTGCACACAAGGGGACAACGGACGCTCACCTGTCTGTAAATGTAACACACTGTACACAAGGGGACAATGGACGCTCACCTGTCTGTAAATGTAACACACTGTACACAAGGGGACAATGGACGCTCACCTGTCTGTGAATGTAACACACTGTACACAAGGGGACAATGGACGCTCACCTGTCTGTGAATGTAACACACTGTACACAAGGGGACAATGGACGCTCACCTGTCTGTGAATGTAACACACTGTAAACAAGGGGACAATGGACGCTCACCTGTCTGTAAATGTAACACACTGTACACAAGGGGACAATGGACGCTCACCTGTCTGTGAATGTAACACACTGGACACAAGGGGACAATGGACGCTCACCTGTCTGTGAATGTAACACGCTGTACACAAGGGGACAATGAACGCTCACCTGTCTGTGAATGTAACACACTGTACACAAGGGGACAATGGACGCTCACCTGTCTGTGAATGTAACACACTGTACACAAGGGGACAATGGACGCTCACCTGTCTGTGAATGTAACACACTGTAACAAGGGGACAATGGACGCTCACCTGTCTGTGAATGTAACACACTGTACACAAGGGGACAATGGACGCTCACCTGTCTGTGAATGTAACACACTGTACACAATGGGACAATGGACGCTCACCTGTCTGTGAATGTAACACACTGTACACAAGGGACAATGGACGCTCACCTGTCTGTGAATGTAACACACTGTAACAAGGGGACAATGGACGCTCACCTGTCTGTGAATGTAACACACTGTACACAAGGGGACAATGGACGCTCACCTGTCTGTGAATGTAACACACTGTAACAAGGGACAATGGACGCTCACCTGTCTGTGAATGTAACACCTGTACACAAGGGGACAATGGACGCTCACCTGTCTGTATGTAACACACTGTACACAAGGGACAATGGACGCTCACCTGTCTGTGAATGTAACACACTGTAACAAGGGGACAATGGACCTCACCTGTCTGTGAATGTAACACCTGTACACAAGGACAATGGACGCTCACCTGTCTGTAAATGTAACACACTGTACACAAGGGGACAATGGACGCTCACCTGTCTGTAATGTAAATGTAAAAACACCTTGTAAACACAAGGGGACAATGGACGCTTCACCTGTCTGTGAATGTAACACACTGTAACAAGGGGACAATGGACGCTCACCTGTCTGTAATGTAACACCTGTACACAAGGGGACAATGGACGCTCACCTGTCTGTGAATGTAACACACTGTACACAGGGGACAATGGACGCTCACCTGTCTGTGAATGTAACACACTGTACACAAGGGGACAATGGACGCTCACCTGTCTGTGAATGTAACACACTGTACACAAGGGACAATGGACGCTCACCTGTCTGTAATGTAACACACTGTACACAAGGGACAATGGACGCTCACCTGTCTGTAAATGTAACACACTGTACACAAGGGACAATGGACGCTCACCTGTCTGTGAATGTAACACACTGTACACAAGGGGACAATGGACGCTCACCTGTCTGTAATGTAACACACTGTACACAAGGGGACAATGGACGCTCACCTGTCTGTGAATGTAACACACTGAACAAGGGGACAATGGACGCTCACCTGTCTGTAAATGTAACACACTGTACACAAGGGACAATGGACGCTCCACCTGTCTGTGAATGTAACACACTGTACACAAGGGGACAATGGACGCTCACCTGTCTGTGAATGTAACACACTGTACACAAGGGGACAATGGACGCTCACCTGTCTGTAATGTAACACACTGTACACAAGGGACAATGGACGCTCACCTGTCTGTATGTACAACTGTACACAAGGGACAATGGACGCTCACCTGTCTGTGAATGTAACACCTGTACACATGGGGACAATGGACGCTCACCTGTCTGTGAATGTAACACACTGACACAAGGGGACAATGGACGCTCACCTGTCTGTAATGTAACACCTGTACACAAGGGACAATGGACACTCACCTGTCTGTGAATGTAACACTGTACACAAGGGACAATGGACGCTCACCTGTCTGTGAATGTAACACCTGTACACAAGGGGACAATGGACGCTCACCTGTCTGTGAATGTAACACACTGTACACAAGGGACAATGACGCTCACTGTCTGTGAATGTAACACCTGTAACAGGGGACAATGGACGCTCACCTGTCTGTGAATGTAAACGCTGTACACAAGGGACAATGGACCTCACCTGTCTGTAATGTAACACACTGTACACAAGGGGACAATGGACGCTCACCTGTCTGTGAATGTAACACACTGTACACAAGGGGACAATGGACCTCACCTGTCTGTGAATGTAACACACTGTACACAAGGGGACAATGGACGCTCACCTGTCTGTGAATGTAACACACTGTACACAAGGGGACAATGGACGCTCACCTGTCTGTAATGTAACACACTGTACACAAGGGGACAATGGACCTCACCTGTCTGTGAATGTAACACGCTGTAAACAAGGGACAAATGGACGCTCACCTGTCTGTGGGGGGGGGGGGGGGGGGGGGGGGGGGGGGGGGGGGGGGGGGGGGGGGGGGGGGGGGGGGGGGGGGGGGGGGGGGGGGGGGGGGGGGGGGGGGGGGGGGGGGGGTCTGAATGTAACACACTGACACAAGGGGACAATGGACGCTCACCTGTCTGTGAATGTAACACACTGTACACAAGGGGACAATGGACGCTCACCTGTCTGTGAATGTAACACACTGTACACAAGGGGACAATGGACGCTCACCTGTCTGTGAATGTAACACACTGTACACATGGGGACAATGGACGCTCACCTGTCTGTGAATGTAACACGCTGTACACAAGGGGACAATGGACGCTCACCTGTCTGTGAATGTAACACGCTGTACACAAGGGGACAATGGACACTCACCTGTCTGTGAATGTAACATGCTGTACACAAGGGGACAATGGACGCTCACCTGTCTGTGAATGTAACACGCTGTACACAAGGGGACAATGGACACTCACCTGTCTATGAATGTAACACACTGCACACAAGGGGACAATGGACGCTCACCTGTCTGTGAATGTAACACGCTGTACACAAGGGGACAATGGACACTCACCTGTCTGTGAATGTAACACACTGTACACAAGGGGACAATGGACGCTCACCTGTCTGTGAATGTAACACGCTGTACACAAGGGGACAATGGACGCTCACCTGTCTGTGAATGTAACACGCTGTACACAAGGGGACAATGGACACTCACCTGTCTGTGAATGTAACATGCTGTAAACAAGGGGACAATGGACGCTCACCTTTCTGTGAATGTAACACGCTGTACACAAGGGGACAATGGACACTCACCTGTCTGTGAATGTAACACGCTGTACACAAGGGGACAATGGACACTCACCTGTCTGTGAATGCAACACGCTGTAAACAAGGCTCCGTTACATCATCTTATATGTGGAGTTTTGAGTACTTATGAAACTTTTTTTCTTTGCATTAGTTAATATGGCAACTTATATCATGTTGTTACAGACTTCAGGCTCCTACCAGCACAATTATCTATGGGTATAGTGGTATAATAAGTAGCATTCAATCTGAATTTTTATCTATGTGGGTTGTGACAAATAATCATACAATTTTCAGATTATTCATATTATGGTCATAAATTATTCCATTGTATTCCGATCGGTTTTGGTGGGCAATTTAAACCGCTCAGCTGATGCTGTCATGTGACATCAGCTGATTGGGTTGCCCCGCCCGGTCAGTGGATTAAGGTCCTGCAGCCATCGGAGGTGGATGCCTCGCATTGTGTGACACTCGGTGGAGAGGTGAGGATTTTTTTTTAACACATTGCTTTCTTTAATTTCACTTTAGCAGTGTGTGTAGACAGTGCACGTAGAGAGCGCTCGTAGAGAGCGCACGTAGACACACTGCTAACGTGAAATTACAGGAACAGAGCAGTGAATGTGTGTTGAGCATACTCCATACACTCCAACACCGGATCCGGGAAATGATCCTGTTTTTTTTCGGATCCGAGCTCCATAGACCCCCATGTTACTGGAATCGGACAGCGTCTGATCCGATTGTGTCTGCTTTTTTGAAGGCAGCCCAAAATCAGAGCAGCCTCCGATTTTGGGGACGGGAAAAAAGCAGACACAATCGGATTCATGATAAAACTGGCACACACAGATGGCCATTAAGGACCAATCCATGTCCATATGGATACATGGGGGCCAAATCGGATCAGTGGCTACCAGTTTTATAACAGATAGCCACGGATCCCCAAAAAACGTGATGTGAAGGGGCCTACTGTAAGCATATTGTAGGGAAACGACTGGCAGATCTATACAGTTCTGTGTTCACAAAATGAGACATATTGTCTGCAGGTTGGTTGGAGAGGTGGACAGCTGAAGCCAAAGTGTGACACAGGAGGGGGGAGGATAATTCGGGAAGGTTGGCCTTCAGGGATGGGTCTCAGAGAGGCCTTACCATGGAGAGATGAGGGCACAACGTCACCAGGAGGCATAATGTGCAGGGTTCCTTTCTGGCAACTATGAAATGACTTTATAATAATAATGATCATGTGGCATTCATCCTAGTCCGCTTAAACACAAATTTAACATTAAACAAAGGTATACGGCACAATTCAATAGTTTATAGAAATCTAGAGAGCTATTGAATTGAGCCGCTTACCTTTGTTTAATGTTCAATTTGTGTTTAAGTGGACTAGGATGGGTGCCACATTATCATTACTATTACTATAGTATGTAATGGGCTGACTACCCTTTATGCAGGCACCTCCTGATAATAACCATTCCAGTTGTCAGGCAATGCAATTAGTTTCTGGTATCAGTCTTACTAGCCATATGGGGTTAACATTTTTCCAAAGGCACTAATAATGAATGCACCTGTCCTTGTCTATTTCACTAGTCTCTAGTGTTCTCTTATATCAGACGCCAGTAGAGGAAAGACCCAGCAAGGCACAGGCAGTGACTAGAGTAGGACCCAGTTACGAGATACGCCTCAACGTTGGCAACTGGGTGGATTATTGAATTGGCCACTTCTATAATGCGAAGTATCTAAATTTGCTACAATGAGAATTCCAATGTCTATTTCTATAAGCTATTGAATTGTGCCGCATACCTTTGTTTAATATGAAATTATTGTTCAGCCTGAAGGAATGTACTTGTCTTTGTAACATTGTAATGATTTTGTTAATGGTTATTTGCTGTATCAGTTTTATGCTTCTGGTATTAATATATTTTATTTTTCTACACTTTTGGCCGTCTGCTTTCTCTGAATCCAGATAAAGTCGGTAAGCCAAACTGCTGACTGATCATCAGGCTTAAATCATTATGATACACAATAATAAAGATATTGAGATAGAACATAATTCATAATAATATTCAGCACATTCTGCATTGAACTACTCTACCCAATTTATTATATATTTTAGGAGTTGGAGTCAGTATATTTTATGCCAACTCCACAGTCCTGCTAGATTCTATGCAGATATTGATGATGTGCGATATTCTTATTGTTTGATATCGGTGTCATCAATAATTATTTTTCCTGATATTTATACTGTTCAGTTTCCTTGTCACTGGATATTGATGATGTTTTTTACAACAGCACCAAGTCTTCCACACATGGAATGAACAAGTTGGTGACATATTGTGACATCTATCTTTCTCCATTTCTCAATAACGACCCCTTTTAGAGCCTGGATACCGGATGGAAAGTGATGACAACTTGTCTCTTCCGAATTCCCCATCGGTGTCCGGTTGGGGTCAGATGAGGAGACACTCGGCCACTGAGTCACTTTCACCCTGTTCTTCAGAGATGCAGCACATGTGTGTTTTGGATCATTGCTATGTTGGAAAAGTGCACGTGTACCAAGGGCACGGAGTGATGGCAGCATCTTCTATAACACAGCTCATCTGTGAATTCATGACCCCATCAATGACACGTAGTTCCCGACACCAGCTGTCATCATGTAGCCTCACATAAGGACATTGCCATATTCCCCTGCAGGCTCCAGGCATTTTTCTTTCTGCTACTCACCGTTATGACACCACTCAGTTTGGAAGCCTTTAGTTCCAAAAACATTCATCTTGATCTCATCACTCCAGAGTATAGAGTCCTGATAGTCTTCATATTTTCAGCATGGGCCCTGGCAGACTGTAGGTGGGCTCTAGGAGAAAGCTTCATACCCCCATGGATGCTGTAGTGCATGAGTTCTAGGAGAAGCTTCATACCCCCATGGATGCTGTAGTGCATGAGTTCTAGGAGAAGCTTCATACCCCCATGGATGCTGTAGTGCATGAGTTCTAGGAGAAGCTTCATACCCCCATGGATGCTGTAGTGCATGAGTTCTAGGAGAAGCTTCATACCCCCATGGATGCTGTAGTGCATGGGCTCTAGGAAAAGCTTCATACCCCCATGGATGCTGTAGTGCATGGGCTCTAGGAGAAGCTTCATACCCCCATGGATGCTGTAGTGCATGAGTTCTAGGAGAAGTTTCATACCCCCATGGATGCTGTAGTGCATGGGCTCTAGGAGAAGCTTCATACCCCCATGGATGCTGTAGTGCATGAGTTCTAGGAGAAGCTTCATACCCCCATGGATGCTGTAGTGCATGAGTTCTAGGAGAAGCTTCATACCCCCATGGATGCTGTAGTGCATGAGTTCTAGGAGAAGCTTCATACCCCCATGGATGCTGTAGTGCATGGGCTCTAGGAGAAGCTTCATACCCCCATGGATGCTGTAGTGCATGGGCTCTAGGAGAAGCTTCATACCCCCATGGATGCTGTAGTGCATGGGCTCTAGGAGAAGCTTCAAACCCCCATGGATGCTGTAGTGCATGAGTTCTAGGAGAAGCTTCATACCCCCATGGATGCTGTAGTGCATGAGTTCTAGGAGAAGTTTCATACCCCCATGGATGCTGTAGTGCATGAGTTCTAGGTGAAGCTTCATACCCCCATGGATGCTGTAGTGCATGAGTTCTAGGAGAAGCTTCATACCCCCATGGATGCTGTAGTGCATGGGCTCTAGGAGAATCTTCATACCCCCATGGATGCTGTAGTGCATGGGCTCTAGGAGAAGCTTCAAACCCCCATGGATGCTGTAGTGCATGAGTTCTAGGAGAAGCTTCATACCCCCATGGATGCTGTAGTGCATGAGTTCTAGGAGAAGTTTCATACCCCCATGGATGCTGTAGTGCATGAGTTCTAGGAGAAGCTTCATACCCCCATGGATGCTGTAGTGCATGAGTTCTAGGAGAAGTTTCATACCCCCATGGATGCTGTAGTGCATGGGCTCTAGGAGAAGCTTCATACCCCCATGGATGCTGTAGTGCATGAGTTCTAGGAGAAGCTTCATACCCCCATGGATGCTGTAGTGCATGAGTTCTAGGAGAAGCTTCATACCCCCATGGATGCTGTAGTGCATGGGCTCTAGGAGAAGCTTCATACCCCCATGGATGCTGTAGTGCATGGGCTCTAGGAGAAGCTTCATACCCCCATGGATGCTGTAGTGCATGGGCTCTAGGAGAAGCTTCTTACCCCCATGGATGCTGTAGTGCATGGGCTCTGGGAGGAGCTTCATACCCCCATGGATAACACCTATATATTCCATTATCTGCAGTGTGCGCTGTATTGTGTCATAGGAAACACTCACCATGGCTTTCTACTGTAGATAACTGCTGTGAACTTACATGCAGATGTTCCTCATCTCTTCCCGTCAGAAGACGCTCCTGTTTAGGTGTTGACCTCTGTGGTCGGCCTGGACGTCTCTATGAGATGGTTCCAGGTCCATCTTTATTATGTTTCTGTATCACTTTCACTGCAGTATTCTGCCCGATATGGAAAGCTTTGCTGATCTTCTTGTAGTCTTCACATTTCTTGTGTAAATAAATTATTTTTGTTCTCAGGTCTCCTGACATTTCTCTTCCGTGGGGTGCCATTGCTGACAGCATTAACTGGGAAGGGGTTTTCTTTGCAAAGCAATGCTCACATTTGTAGGAGTATCTTGTAGTATGCTATCTCATAAAACACTGATTGCTAACCTATCACACGCCGAGGTGTTTTTGCTGACACGCGTGTCATGGCTCAGTTTTTCCCTCCGCCCGCCGCTGATAACATAAATAGCTCTGCTGCATTATCGTGCCACACTTGTCCCGCCTTCAGTGCTGAGCTGACACTGTAATTGCATGCAATCAGTGTCAGCATCTGGAGGCGGGACAAGGGGGCACCTTAATGAAGCTGACAATCAAAGTGTCAGCATCCCACCTCCAGATACTGACGCTTTGAATGACATGCATTCAATCACAGCATCAGCTCAGTATCCGAAGGCGGGACAAGGGCAGCACAGCAATGCAGCATAGCTGATTATGTTATCAGCGGCGGGCTGCTGACACTTTGAGCGATGGAGAGGAAAGAGGGATAGGTGAGTTATATTGATTATTATTTTTGTGTGTGAACTAGGATGGGGGGGAGGGGCTATATCCCAGTATGAGGTGGCTATATTGAGGAAGGGCTTTATAACAGAACAGGTGCCATATCCAGGATGTGGGGGGGGGGGGGGGGGGGAGGTGTTGCTATAAACAAGCATGGGGGCTATATCCAGGATAAGGGGCTGCATACCAGAGTGGGGGCCAGATCCAGGATGGGGGAGTAATGTACCAGGATGGGGGGTGCTATGTATCAGTATAGGGGCTATATCCAGCATAAGGGGCTATATACCAGAATGAAGGGGGGGTTAATGTATCAGGATGGGAGGGAGGGGCTATATCCAGGACAAGGGGCTATGTACCAGAATGGGCACTATATCCTGGATGGGGGGGTAATGTACCAGGATGGGGGCTATATACAGCATAAGAGGCTATATACTAGAATGGGCCATATGCAGGATAACATTTTGTTATTACAGCTACAAACATCAGAAAATTATGTGTTTTACTCGAAGTGTCACACCGACTCACCGAGCTCAGAAGATTTTACCATCACTGGCATAGAACCATAGAAAATGTGGATTCTGAAAGGAAACTAAGGGTTTTCCAACAAATCTGCTGAGGTGCACTCATTTATGCTGAGTACTGTATAGAGATATATACTTACACACAAAGACACATTATACACACACACATACATACGCACAGTATTCCAGTAAGTCTAGCAGACTACTAATGTGGTTTCCTGCTTCCATTAATCCTCCCGGTACAGGTCTGCTCCATCTCTGGCCTCACCTGAAGTAGATCGGCTGTTCGGATGCGGAGCTAAGTGACGACGTGTCCTCCTCATTTGAATCTAAGGAGTTCTGCAGTCCGGCGTCACAATCTGAGGCACTTGGTTTCCGCAGGTTTTCCACACGAGACGCTGAACATGGAGTAGATTTTAGTAACCGGGAGCAAACTTAATTTATTTTGCAGTAAAACTAATGCAGGGGCCCTCACCATCTGATCCGAGCTCCAGGGCCACCACCGGCTGGATACCAGCACCCAGACTGCTGAAGAAGTCTTTCAAGAAGAAGAGGGCATCCTGAAGGAACAGATATTTCGGAAGGACAATTACTAAAAGTGACTGAGATAAAAGCTGAACAAGTTACAAAATGAGAGGGGACGTCATACCAACCTGATCAATGTTTAGGCGAAGTGGCATTAAGGACATTCGAAGGCAGCACTCGGGCCCCCCTAACCCGGCCTCGGGGCGCACATGGAGGGCTTTTATAGTAAGCTGGAGGACAGATGACAGAAGGGTGGTAACAAGTATCAGTAGATGTTATGACTTTCATGGCTCACTGGTTTTGGGAACCTATTCATTCTAAGTGAGCTGTAATCAGCCGAACCTGGCGGTTTCCACAGCGCCCCCAGTTGGTGCCTGGATGGAGTTATTATACCTGATGAATTCTGTACTAGGTGTTAATGCAGCTGATGCACATTCACATCTTACAGAGGTTTCCCACTTTAATAAACGTGGTTCCCCCAACATTTTTAGACATATAAAATCAACAATAGAGCAGGTTGATCCGCTCCCTGGGTCTATGTCCGGATCTGTTTTCTATGTATTGTCTGCAGCGGTGACATCACAACTACAATGCACATCACCGCTGCAGACAATCGCTGAGCTCAGCGGCTCATACACAGCTCAATAATAAACCACTGAGCTCAGCGGCTCATACACAGCTCAATAATAAACCACAGAGCTCAGCGGTTCATACACAGCTCAATAATAAACCACTGAGCTCAGCGGCTCATACACAGCTCAATAATTAACCACTGAGCTCAGCGGCTCATACACCGCTCAATAATAAACCACTGAGCTCAGCGGCTCATACACAGCTCAATAATAAACCACAGAGCTCAGCGGTTCATACACAGCTCAATAATAAACCACTGAGCTCAGCGGCTCATACACAGCTCAATAATAAACCACTGAGCTCAGCAGCTCATACACAGCTCAATAATCAACCACAGAGCTCAGCGGTCATACACCGCTCAATAATAACCACTGAGCTCAGCGGCTCATACACAGCTCAATAATTAACCACTGAGCTCAGCGGTCATCACGCTCAATAATAAACACTGAGCTCCGGCTCATACACGTCAATAATAACCACTGAGCTCAGCGGCTCATACACCGCTCAATAATAAACCACTGAGCTCAGCGGCTCATACACAGCTCAATAATAAACCACTTAGCTCAGCGGCTCATACACAGCTCAATAATAAACCACTGAGCTCAGCAGCTCATACACAGCTCAATAATTAACCACTGAGCTCAGGGATTGCCTGCAGACAATACACAGACACCGAAGCAGGAGCTCAGCGCTGGCACTGGACCGGGGAAGAGGGAGCATCGCCTTCTGTATGTTATTGTACGTGTTTAAAATGGGACCACGTTTTGTTAAAGTAGAAAGCCCCTTTAATGGCTTTGCGCCTATAAAGACTGATGTTTTCTGATAAGCCAGATTCTGGACAGTCCTAACATGCTCTATAACATGCCACAGTTTTTTTTTTACAATTTTTATGTAGATATGCAAAGATAAATCTATTTTTCTTCATGGCCAACAGGTTAAACAGGCTGCCTCTTTTTATGTAGTTAATAAAATATGTAGTAATAAATGGCACAAAATGGATAAATTTTCCTTAGACATTTGACCATTTATTTTAGTGTAGTCCATTGCTGGGCTTAGCTCTCTCGTGCCGACTACCCAGCATCCTGGCTGAGCCTGCGATTGACTGCAGCGGTCATGTGTGCTATAGATCCGATTCCACCACTGCAGCCTGTCAACAAAGGTCAGACGCAGCAGTGAAAAAAGAAGAGGAGATAAAGATCCATTTGTTATTTTCAATGCATTCGAAGGGAATTTGTTACGTTTTTCTTCCACCTAATCTGGGAGCAGCAAAGCGAAGAGACGGAGATCCTGATTCCAGCAATGTGTCACTTACTTGGCTGCTTGCTGTAGTTTCAATAAAATAATAGTTTTATCAGCAGGAGATGATCACTAGAGGACGACTAGTAAACCTGCGGCCAAGGTAGTCCTCCTCTTATGAGCTCTGTATAACCCTGCCCACACTGATTGACAGCTTACTGCCTATGCACAGTCTATACAGAAGCTGCCAATTAGTGGTATGAGCGGAGTTATACACAGATCATCATTCAGAGAACTGGTAGACATTAAAACTGTGATTTTCTTACAACTGCAGCAAGCAGCCCAGTAAGTAATACATCGTTGGAATCAGGGTTTCTTTCTCTACAAGCTGCTCTCAGAATGTGAAGTAAAAACCAGATGACAGATTTTCTTTAAGTGCCTATAGGAAAAAACATTTTACTAATAATGAACATTTTCCAGGAGTTTCACTATAAGTTAGTCTATAGCCAGTGCATCTCATTCCCCTTCGTCTTACCATATTTGAGTGTGCCCTCCTTGGCATTTTTTCACTGGTGTACAAGTACAAAAACTTATTAATATGGGAAGACGTCAGACGGTCTCTAATCTCCAGTTCTTGGACTATGAAGACCTGACGGGCGAGGGGGATTTCTGCCACTTCATCCCCTTGGAGCTTTTCTGCCTCGGCCTCTGACGGTGCGGGGTAAGACTCGTGCTGGAAGCTTACCTACAGAGAGATACAGAAACATTACAGTGACTGTGACCTATTCTGGGTATTCTATAACATAATTTGTGGCACAATGGAGCCAGATCAATTTATATTAATCATCCGGTGATCCCTCTGCACCAGCAAAGTCAGATCATCCCACTGCAAGAACCACTGGAGCGAATATGCAAAGAAGACGTCCGAAGAAATGCAAGAAATACAAATATGCTAACTTTGGTCAACTGGATCTCCATTAAGATGTCATGGATCCGGCCATTCCCCCCTTGGGTCCTCCAAGTATTTTGCGGACGGTTTGTCACAGAGGATCGAGACGGAGAACCCCGGGCACTTGGCAAACTTGCTCTTGTTCTGTAAAATGAAGCGGAAAGCATCACACAGTTAGGCTGGTTTCACACTACTGTTTTTTGTTAATCCAGGGGCATGATGAAAACACCTGCACACCCCCATATCCCCCCGCAATGGTGAAACTGGATGCATCCATATTTGACAGGGATCCGGCGGGTGGTTCTATGCATACGCAGTTCATAGCCCACTAACCGGAAATCTGGATCCACCGGGATCGGGAGTCCGGATGAATCTGTATCACATAGACCCACATTCAGATTTTACCCGTGGTGCCTCAGATCCGGGATTCACATTTTATTTTTTTAAAGGAGACCAAATTGCAACAAGATGCAGATTTTGTTTCCAAAAAATCTGGATCCACCCAGATCTGGTCGAGCTGTACACAAATGGATGCACCCGCAAGTGCCTGGGGCCCCTTGAAAGTCAATGGGGCCAAAAACTGATGAGAGTGCATCCAGATTGTGACATATTCACACTGATGCCAAAATACAGCAGTACGAGTCCAGACTTAAAACACATCCATCGAGATCAGGATTCAACCAGAAAGACAAGAAGTCTCCTTAAAAGCTATATTCAGGGATACAAGCTCCAGTCCTCGTCCTCCAGCTAAGGCTGCACTCGCACATCCCTGCACAATGGCCACGTGCTGCCCGACATGGTTTATTTCAGACAGCACACAAATTCATTGAGTTAAGATGGATCTATTCAGACAATGACGGATCTGAGAATGAGATCAGTGAGACTCAGAGCAGGTCCAATCCTGATCTGATTTTGAAGTTCGGGATAGGACAGACTCGATGGGTCTGTGCATTCTGTAATGCAAGAAAAAGAACTGACTGCACAACCCGTTTATGGAGGCATTGTCACTATTCACAAATCTAAACTGAATCTGCACAAAATCCACAGCAGCAGCAGCATTGGAGTCCACACTTCTACAACGCACGTTTCGACAGCAGCTCTGTCAGGGGCACAATGTGGCCTCTAATACTGGCACATATACTATGGCGTATCCTGGTGGGTACAGGTTATGATTGCACTTGGGCACTTGTCCTCTTAAGAGGTTCAGTGAGCATTTTTTAAAGGATTTATTAATGTGTGACTGACGTCTTCTGGCTACATTCGTCTTACAGATCCTCTCTTACTACAACCACCCGGCTTTACTCTTATTTATATGTAATCCGGTTTCCATCCTTGTATTATTTTTTTCTTTTTTCTAAGCCATTATGTCATTTCTCCAACTGCCCACACGATCTCTTAATTATTGTTAATGGGGCTGTTTCAATGTTTGCCTTCAGTAGTGTGTAAATAAATCAACGTTTATATTTAGTATATATTATGGTCGTCATCTAGTATTTGCATAGATTGAATAATTTGGATTCATTTATAGGTTTTCAATGGAAAAGAATGTCCTCAAAGATAAACCACCTCTTCAAGGCTAATAAAGTTATAGAATGATAAGAATTAACAATTAGGTTTTATTAGTTATTAAATTATGTTTAATGCCTAAAGGCCCAGTCTTACATAAGGACACATCAGCGATCCCGATAACGATGTGCAGAGATCGCTGATGCGTCATTTACACATCGCTAGTAAGATGTCAAACGGGTATCTCACCAGCGATGTGAAAAACGATGCACCAGCGATCCAGAATTATACTGAGGTCGTTGGGAATTTTCACTCCATAGTGTAGCATTGAGATCGTTGCTCATTATCTGTCAAACACAACGATGTAGCGTTCCCAGCGGGAGCACAACGACACAGGAATGACCCAGAGCAGTGTGTGACGGTCAACGATCTCACAGTAGGGGCCAGATCGTTGGTGCGTGTCACACAGAACGACATCGGTGTTGCGTCACGAATTTCGTGACGCAACAGCGATCCCAATAGCGATCTCTTTATGTGTGACAGGGCCTTATGAAGGGAAAGCTCTTCGCACACAACCGAATATACCCAGAGGATAATAACTGTGCTCTTTGGGCCAGTAGGTGTATCAGTTTGTGTGTATAGCCCAGTGTAGGGTATTACAAGGTCACCATTGGTGTCAGACATTTCTTGCTTTTCAGGATAACTGATGACTTATCGCTTGATCCCTTCCAGAATTGTAGCTTACTGTTCAGGGTCCTACTAGCAGGACTCCCCGGGATCAGTAGATCTTCTTACCTTGGTGACTGCGCCCTCGCAGAGTTTGGCCGGCTGCTGCCGAAATCCTTCCCTCCATATAAGTGCCATACAACAGATATCTCTCTTAGGACGATGCGGGTGTCCGGCACAGGAAATTTAGCCGGAGGCTTCAGCAAGTCGGTGCTGCCAAGTGGACGAGAAAAGTGGCCATCTTTCACCAAAATTGGGCAATCCACTAGTTTTCTCACCACAGGTTCTCCATCTTTGGGCTGGGGATAAAATGTAACAGAGATATGGCCCTCACATTCTATGGACTATTTACTTATCCTAGAAATATAGGGATATCCGCAGTAAACTGTGGTTTCATACCCACCGGCACACCAATCCCAGGGGCATCCAGAATGCAGAAGTCATCGGTGTCCGTCAGCTCACTATCTCCGCTTGTGTCTGACCCTCCGAGACTCTCGGAATCGGGGGGTGGAAGTGATGACGGGACCGTCGCTGGTCTATTCGAAGAAGGAACTTCTTCAGGAAAAAGGTATACAGAGACGGGGGAATTCTGACGCAGAAATGGCTCTCCTGTATGTAGAGGGAAAAAGAAGAGACAAGGTTTTGAAGTGATGCAGATGTTGGGAGGTAGCACTTAAAGGGATTCTCTGGTAAAAATAAGTTATGCCCTATCTACAGGATTGGTGATAAAGTGATCAGTTGGGGTCCAACCGCTGGAGCCTACACCGATTGGTAGAATGGGGAACTTTGATCTCCTATAGAATGGGTTGACAGTGAACACCATTCATTCATCAGGATGCTGCACTCAGCATTTACCAGCAGCCCCATAGAAAATGAATGGAGTGGTGTTTGGGCATCTGACCTACAGCTCCATATGGTAGTAGGAATAAAGGTGTTCCATCAGGAATAAAAATGCCTCGCTCGCCCAAGTGTTGTGGGTCCCAGTGGTCGTACACCCATCAATCCTCAAGTTATCACTTCTTCAGTTTTCACTGGACAACCTCTAACTTTATTCTACGAGAGACAGAGCAGCAATGGGGACAACCTCTCCATTCATTCTCCACCTGGGAACGGAGGCAGCCTCAAATTGTCGAGGACCAATAGCTATCAACAGTGAATGCCCCTTTGGCCATTATATGACAGACCTGTCTCTGAGTGCTCTTTGCTGCTCCTTCCTGTGTCTATAAGGGCGTCAGTCAGGTCTCCCTGGTTAATTTGAGCCGTCTCCGCAGGAAAACATGGAGGAAGAGTAGAAGGTCCTTCTGGAGGCTGAGAGAAACATAGAAAATTATTAATAAAGTCTGGTAATTTAGGTATTTTGAGAGCTATTGGATATTTTTCTGTTTCAAATTACTATCTGCTCTCTGGTATCCACTATTATAGCATATGGTCAATTCTGGCAGCGGGAGATCAGCTGAGCGCAGCAATCAGCAACCTCCGCCACTCCTATTAAGTGTGAATGGAGCGGTGGTCGATCACGAGCATTGCTGCTCCATCCAACCCGATGGCAGCGGGGGACCAGCCGAGCGCAACCATCAGCAACCTCCGCCACTCCCATTAAGTGTGAATGGAGCGGTGGACGATCACGAGCATTGCTGCTCCATCCAACCCGATGGCAGCAGGCGATCAGCCGAGCGCAACCATCAGCAACCTCCGCCGCTCCCATTAAGTGTGAATGGAGCGGTTGTCGATCACTGGCATTGCTGCTCCATCCTATCCAATGGCAGCAGGCGATCAGCCGAGAACAACCATCAGCAACCTCGCCCGCTCCCATTAAGTGTGAATGGAGTGGTTGTTGATCACGGGCATTGCTGCTCCATCCTATCCGATGGCAGCAGGCGATCAGCCGAGCACAACCATCAGCAACCTCCGCCGCTCCCATTAAGTGTGAATGGATTGCTAGCGCATGTGAGCGACCTCCGCGCCCTTCACACGGGCTCTCCAGTGCCCCAGATCTTGGGATGACTGGGGAGATGGAGGCTGGAAATCAAAAACTAAAGGCATTGCACTAAACAGACCGTTCTCTTTAAATGTCTCAGTCCGCGGATGATAATATGTAGCGGCAGATAAATGGTCAGACAGCTTGTAATAGGCTGCCCTCCTCGCTAACAGTGGAGACATTAGTGGAGGCATCACTACTTCTGCCAAACTGGTTCAACATAATGAATTCCTCTTGAAAAGGGAGGAACTGAAAACTCAGGAATGTGAAAATAAATACAAAATTCCATTACTTCCAGGGCTTACACATCTGGAGCCCGTGTATAGGAATACAATGGGTATACTACAGCCCAAGTACAGGGTTACACCAGCTGCAATATATCACAAAACAAGCAGTAACGCTCAGGCCCCACAAGGAAAACATACAAGTGATGCGAAGGTTTACACATTGGTGCGAATGCCAACGAAACGTGACCGACTACTAATGCTGGGACATGGCGGCTCCACCGAGGCGTCCTCCAGCCTTCAACGTGCCAGGAGTCCAGGAAATGTCTGCACCGCGATCACTTGTAACACGGGGAATCTGCTGTTCTAAGAAATGTGACTGTAATTAGGATATCTCCAAAAACTAAACAAATGTCCCCTCCCCGGGATGAAAACATGATCACTACATAGAGGAACGAAGAGTGGAATGGTATGGAGGAGACAGGAGCTGGGATTTAGGGGCCAAAATAATCACCCAAAAGTGTGATGTGTCCTCTAGTAGCTTTGTGGCGCCCATCAGATCACGTCACATTGCGGATTGTGATGAAGCCACAGGAGCCGGGTCTGAATCCTTCCTGACAGATCACCTACCGCTAACAGCGAAGGGAGCAGAGCTAAATCCACTGCTGTTGACCACTTAAATCAATCTTGGAGAGTGGATTTAGAGCACGTCGTTTGGGGGATGGGTGCTGTTCCCTGTGCCCACTGATCCCCCCCCCCTTCGACGCGGGGCACCAATTGGTTGCTATGGCAAGATAAAAGCCCCCGTGTATGTGAAGAGGGCACTTCTGAGACCGTGGCTTCCCTTTATAGGAGACCGAGCTTTTACTCTACACTGAAATATTGCGGTATTTAGTATACGCAATCGAAAGCTTCATAGTTCAAGTTCGCTAAGGAGACTACAAAATCAAGTAGAAATTAAAAATAAAACAAGGAGCGATCAAAATTCCTCAAAAATAAAGTTTCAGCTTAGTCTCTGCTCCGAAAACTCAGTAAAAAGACTCGGTGTGCACAAACCCTAAAGTCACAGACATCATAAGGATTTCACAAGAAGTCCTGACCAAATGAGAAGAATCACGAGAAGAGCTCAGCTCCAAAACACCTGGGAGGAAGGTCAGCCGGCGCCTAGTCAGGGGTCCGAATAGGGCAATGCGCTCAATACTGGCACCTGAATCCTCACACACCAGGGACGGCATCAGATCTTATGTCCAAGGAGAAAGAATTCTTATAGATCTGTTAAATAAAGATGAAGCCACGGGAGAACACGGAACCGCCATTGTCTGATTGACTCGTCTGCATCATCTCACATAACCATTAGTGAGAAGAAGAAAATGTCTGCAGGAGGCTACTTATCCGTGTGTCAGTCAGTGACCGCACTGCTGACGCTCATTTTTCTTAAGATTTAACAGAGATTCAGACAGGAAAAATAACATTTGGCAAAGT
The DNA here is from genome assembly GCA_033576535.1 of Allobates femoralis. NCBI lineage: Eukaryota > Metazoa > Chordata > Amphibia > Anura > Aromobatidae > Allobates > Allobates femoralis. Next base: position 77,340,817 of record JARQOC010000010.1, on the reverse strand, counting down.
AGAAGAATTTTAAATGGAGACAGGTGTGTGAGATATTATGAGCATGACATCACCCACAGCCAGGAATTATCCCCTGGAGATTGTATCATTCCCCTGGAGATTGTATTCCTGTGACATCACCCACAGCCAGGAATTATCCCCTGGAGATTGTATCATTCCCCTGGAGATTATATTCCTGTGACATCACCCACAGCCAGGAATTATCCTCTGGAGATTGTATTCCTGTGACATCACCCACAGCCAGGAATTATCCCCTGGAGATTGTATTCCTGTGACATCACCCACAGCCAGGAATTATCCCCTGGAGATTGTATTCCTGTGACATCACCTGCAGCCAGGAATTATCCTCTGGAGATTGTATAATTCCCCTGCAGATTGTATTCCTGTGACATCACCCACAACCAGGAATTAACCCCTGGAGATTGTATAATTCCCCAGGAGATTGTATTCCTGTGACATCACCCACAGCCAGGAATTATCTCCTGGAGATTGTATAATTCCCCTGGAGATTGTATTCCTGTGACATCACCCACAACCAGGAATTAACCCCTGGAGATTGTATTCCTGTGACATCACGCACAGCCAGGAATTATCCCCTGGAGATTGTATCATTTCCCTGGAGATTGTATTCCTGTGACATCACCCACAGACAGGAATTATCCCCTGGAGATTGTATCATTCCCCTGGAGATTGTATCATTCCCCAGGAGATTGTATTCCTGTGACATCACGCACAGCAAGGAATTATCCTCTGGAGATTGTATCATTCCCCTGGAGATTGTATTCCTGTGAAATCACCTGCAGCCACTTGGAAATAAAAGTTCTGCACATGTAAAAGTGCTACACATGTAGCCTAGAATGTGGTCAGCAATAAGATTGAAAATAGAAGGATCCATTTACCAATGAAGATAAACTGATAGAAATGAGAACTGCTGTACGATTTAATGAGTTATTAAGGATAGAAATGATATTATTATTAGTACTATGCTTATATAGTGTAATTAATTCCACAGCACTTTACAGACATCATCACTGTCCCAATTAGGGTCACAAGTTACATTCACTACCACTATGTCTTTTGTCTTTGCATGTTCTCCCCGTGTTTGCTGGGTTTCCTCTGAGTGCTCTGGTTTCTTCTACACTCCAAACTCTTGCAGATGTCATGTGTTCCTTGATGGGATTTGAATCTGGCCACATGAGAAGACTAAGGCTATGTGCCCACAGAACATTTTTCCAGCAGTCCTGAACGCAGCAAAACCGGCCCTGGTTTCAAGGATCCTGGAGTCCTTGCCAGGAGGTTTGCTGCATTCAGGTCCCGTTTTTTGTGCGTTTTTCCAGCATTTTTGCCATTGACTGCAGCAAAACCGGAGGAAAAATAGAACATGTCACTTCTCTCCCATCTGCAGCAAAACCGCAGGTATTTGACACTTGCAAAACCAATGTGTGTGCACGTTTCTGTGAAACACATTGGTTTTGCTGGGAATCCAAACAGCAGGGACAAATTAGCATAAATTACCATAAAACCAATGGTAAACAATGCAGAAACCACAGGAAAAACGCTGTAAAAATGTCCTGTGGGCACATACCTGATGACTGAGTGCCCTGTTGGAGATTTGACACTGGGACCCCAATGATCTGTGAGTTACACCAATGTGCAGTTGGCGACGTTTGTACCCTTGTACTGTTCAGTCAATGGGAGTCACAATGAGAGGAGAGCACAAGTAGCTTCTAAAACCAAAAATGGGACAGAAAGCCAGCTGCCGCTATCAATGTTTATTTAGATGAAATGTATTGATTTTCCTATTGCATTAATCTATTATTGAACCATAAACAGGAAAACCAGCATCAACCTATGGCTGCAGCTTTACACCCTAAAATGATGGGGAACATCCGTCCTCCCCAAGAAATAGAAGGGTCCTCGATTTCAAAATAGCCTTAAAAGTCGGTGTGTTTACCACACTCAGATTAATGATATTGTAGAAAGGACGTGTTTAGAGGAGCGGAGCCAGAACCCAGGAGGCCGCTAAACATCAGAGGACGGAATCTGGGAGTGTGTATCCTCTGTATCCTCTGTGTCCTCTGGATCTGGATGGCTGACAAGATGCTGTTTATCAGCTAAGGTCACATCAGGCCTTGTTGTGTGCCAAAATAAGAGGGGAAAGGAAAAGTGAGTAGACGGCAGGAGGTGGTCGACAGGTTATGTCCTCAATAAAATACAAGACAGGAATGTAATATAGAATGTTCCAACCGTACAGCACTGCCCCGTATCCCACGCAGGGAAACATTCACTGTACAAGTGTTTAGATATAACCAGAACATCGTATCACCGCAGAGAGGACAGGAGCTCCTACGCCAACAACCCTGTGTGATAATGGTGCATAGCTCCTACTCCGACAATCCTGTGTGATAACGGAGTACATTATTATTATTATTATTATTATACTAGATGGTGGTCCGATTCTAACGCATCGGGTATTCTAGAATATGTATGTAGTTTATTTATGAAGATTTAAGAATAATGCAATGAATACACAATATCTATCTATCATCTACCTATGTGTTTATCATCTACAGTATGTATGCTATATTTATTTATCATCTCTCTATGCATGCACAGTGTATTTTAAATATGGCGCCTTGGAGCGCGCCGCTTCTGATTGGTCGGCGGTGAACGCGGCAACCAATGGGTGAAGCGGCGCGCGGTTTGAATGCAGATTCTCTGATTGGTCGCTGCGTTCACCGCCGACCAATTAGAGGAGCGGCGCGCGCCAAGGTGCCATATTTAAAATACACAGTACCTTGGAGAGCGCCGCTCCTCTGATTCGTCGGCGCTGAACGTGGCGACCAATCAGAGAAGCGGCGCGCACCAAGGTGCCATATTTAAAATACACAGCGCCTTGGAGCGTGCAGCTCCTCTGATTCGTCGGCGCTGAACGTGGCGACCAATCAGAGAAGCGGCGCGCACCAAGGTGCCATATTTAAAATACACTGCGCATGCATAGAGATGATAAATAAATATAGCATACATAGATGATAGACACATAGGCATTCAAGCCGCGCGACTTCTCTGATTGGTCATCGCGCGGGGCACTACGAGCCGCCATTAGAACCAGACCGGGTCTATAAGGGTCGACTTAAGGTTCTGATGAAGATATAATATTGTGATAAAATAAGTGAGATGTTTGTACTGTTAACTGTTATGTTAGGTGAGATGTAAATACGGTATTATGTTATGCGAGTGTCTTTTGTTCCCAGTTTATGCCGTTTTTAATAATCTGTTAGACACGTTATGTGCTGTTAACCCCTGTAGTTGGTGTTTTTCCATTGCCAAGCGAGTCCCCCAGGGGGCGCTACCTCACAGTGTCTGTATCATGCAGATAGATTGTGGAGCGGTGGTAACACTGGGAACCTTTTTACCTGCAGCCACACAAATAAACTGGATCACCAGGGGTCCCAGCGCCAGGATTACCTGAGAGTATTTTATGATCAGAAGACCCCTCTACCCAATACCAATGATGTACAACCTACAATCTGGCTTCCGTTCCCACCAATCCAAACTGACCTAAATTAGTAATGACTTGTAACAAAATCTAATTCTACAGCTTACACTGACGTCGTGTGAACAGAGAGGCGGCTGCTCTGCTCTATTGATGGGCATCATAGCCGACATCATGCTGATTGACTGATTAACCAAATGTTAATCAGCATGATGTCAGCTGTCCTGCCCCTCCTACAGAGCGGAGAAAAAGCCATTTTATCACCAGCAGGAGTGGTCTGTGAATGGCACTGAGCACAACAGTCATGTAGGTGGCAACTATCTGCCTATTAATGCTCGGGCATGTTTTTTTTCTAATTTCCTAGATATATTTAGCTCTACTGCCCGAGTAATCCACTTCTCTCCTATGAGGACGTCAACGGCAGCAAAAATACAGCTCATAACAGCACGGGGTCCATGTAGAAATGAGCTCTATCTGCGACACCTAGTGGAGAGAAGTGGAGCTATTTCAAGGCTGGGGGAGTGGAGATCCGAATACTAGGACACAACCCTACACCTAAATGCTGTGACTCACCCCTCCACCTGCAGAGCTGCACACAGACAGACTAAGGAAAAAAGCCTCAGATTTAATCACAGCAGCAGCACTCATGGACAGCAAAGCAGTCAACACCTGACAGTCCCAATCACCCTTTATGAGAGGCTTCTGGACTCTATACTGGGCACATCCGGTAATGGTCTAATTTTCCTGAGAGATGACCTGTGGAAGGTATTACTGGTACAGAGGATAACACCTACCTGAGCCCAGCATCAATCTGAGGTGTTGGCTGGGTTTACCCCTATTCTCCGGAAGGTGTTTAACCACCTCCGCTGGAGACATAGGGGGAGGCCTGACCATTACAGCAGACACAGTAGTATTCAGGCTCTTATCCTAATGGGTCGTCAGCGGCTGAGAAATGGGTTTAGTGCTTGATGAACAGAATCTAATAAAGTGATCAGCTTGACCACAGAAGTAACAAGACCTCCAACCTGATGGACTGCAGATGGGCTAGAATGAGAAATCACATTCCCCAACTGCTTAGATACATCAGGACCCACACATGTAACCTCCACAGCAGGGATGGCCGCCAGGGACAGGGGAACATCAGAACCCATACATATAACCTCCACAGCAGGGATGGCAACCAGGGGCAGGGGAGCATCAGGACCTACACGTGTGACCAACACAGCAGGGATGGCCACCAGGAGCAGGGGAACATCAGGACCCACACGTGTAACCTCCACAGCAGGGATGAGCGCCAGGGGCAGGGGAACATCAGGACCCACACGTTTGACCTCCACAGCAGGGATGAGCGCCAGGGGCAGGGGAACATCAGGACCCACACGTGTGACTTCCACAGTAGGCATGAGCACCAGGGACAAGATTGGCTCAGCTCTCTCTCTCAGGCATCTGTTCAACCTAACAGTCAGCACCATAGCAGCCTCCAGCGACTCCGGAGCAGCGTACAGAATCATGGAGTCTTGAAGCTGATCTGACAACCCCAGAATGAACTGACTACTCAGAGCAGGGTCATTGTACAAAGTGTCAGTGGCCCATCTCCTGAACTCAGAGCAATACTCCTCATCCGGCCACGCTCCCTGCTTGAGCTTACAAAGTTTAGATTCAGCAAAGGAGACATCATCAGGGTTACCATACACCAGGGCCAGAGCTGCAAAAAAATTCCTCCACTGACTGCATAGAAGGAGAAATGGTCAGCAGAGAGAAGGTCCAGACCTGCGGATCCCCCTTAAGAACACTCACCGAAGAACGAGGATGGAGCCTGAAATATAACTTGCAGGCCTCTCTGAAAACTATAAAACTTATCTCTCCCTCCCAAAAATTGGTCAGGGAAAGATCTACTGGGTTCTGGTACAGACAAGCCGTGGGCCACGGCCAGATACCCAACAACTTCTTGTAGCTGGTGCACCACCTGGTTACACAGGATAGCAACCTCGTCAGAGAAGGCAAACAAAAGCTTGTGTTTGGCTTCGGACAAAATGGTGGATCGCAGATAATGTCATGGGGTGGTATAACGGATATGGAATCAGAAAGCAAGATGGTAAAGTGGGCATAGGCTATCAGGGGAGCTATTCTGACCCTGGACTTGGGGTTCCTGACCAGCCCTGTTCCTGAAGGTAGACCTGAAGGTTAGGAGGTTCAGGCTGCCACCCTAGCCCTTTGCTCCTGATCAGCCCTAAGCTAAAAACCCCTACCTCCACCCACGGACCTGGAAAAAACAGCAGCTTCAATGGAAGTCAACGGTAGCAATAACACAGCTCAGCACACCACGACTTCACAGCACAGGGTCCAAGTAGAAATGAGCTCTATCTGCGACACTTAGTGGAGGGAAGTGGAGCTATTTCATGGCTGGGGGAGTGGAGATCCGAATACTAAGACACTCCCCTCTACCTCCACCTAAATTCTATGACTCATTCTTCCACCTGCAGATCTGCACACAGACAGACTAGGGAAAAAAATTCAGATTTAATCACAGCTGCAGTACACAAGAACTGCAAAGAAGTCAAGATGTGACAAATGGAATCTCCAGGTAGGAATTTTTTTCCTTAACATGTATTAATAAGGAGAATTTTGTGTACTCACCGTAAATTCCTTTTCTCTTAGCCTCTCATTGGGGGACACAGGACGATGGGTTATGCAATTCTGCCACTAGGAGGCGACACTAAGCAATCAAAACAAGCACAGTGGCTCCTCCCTGCAGTATATAACCCCCCTGACTGGCACAGTCTAGCCAGTTTTGTGCAAAAGCAGTAGGAGTAAAAAACTACACAAGCCGAAAAAGGCAACCAAAAACTTAAGAAGGCCCAACAGGCCCAGGGAGGGAGCAGTGTCCCCCAATAAGTGGCTAAAAGAAAAGAAATGTACAGCGAGTACACAAAATTCTCCTTCGCCTCATTGGGGGACACAGGACGATGGGACGTCCTAAAGCAGTCCCTGGGTGGGAACAACAAACATCTGAACTGAACAACGCAGTTTACAAGCTAGCAGCCGCTGCCTGTAGGATGCGTCTACCCAGACTCGCATCTGCCGAGGCCTGAGCATGCACTCGATAATGCTTTGTAAAGGTGTGCAGACTGGACCAAGTCGCCACCTTGTACACCTACTCAGCCATAGCCTGGTGCCTAATAGCCCAGGAGGTACCCACCGCACGAGTTGAATGAGCACGCAAACCTGAAGGAACTGACAGGTTGCGTAAGGAGTATGTCCTCTGAATGGTCAGTTTAATCCACCTGGCAAGCGTGGCCTTTGACGCAGCCATCCCCTTACGATGGCCCTCAGGAAGGATGAACAGCGTGTCCGAATTCCTGAAAGGCGCTGTCCGAGACACGTATATCCGAAGGGCACGAACCAGGTCCAGAGTGTGCAAAGCTTTCTCAAAACAATGCACAGGAGCCGGACAAAAGAAAGGAAGGATAATGTCCTCATTCAAGTGAAAGGTGGACACCACCTTAGGAGTGAAAGGCAGTACTGGCCGTAGTACCACCTTGTCCTGGTGGAAAGAAAGAAACGGTGCCTTGCAAGAAAGCGCCGCCAACTCAGACACACTTCGAATCGAAGTGATCGCCACCAGGAACACCACCTTCTGGGAAAGAAGACGCAAGGAAACCTCCCTGAGAGGTTCAAACGGTGGCTTCTGGAGGCTCTCCCGAACTAGATTCAAATCCCAGGCTTCCAAAGGCCTCCTATACGGTGGGACTATACGAGCCACACCTTGTAAGAAGGTACGAACCTGAGGCTTTGACGCCAATCGGCGCTGAAATAGTACTGACAGTGCTGAAACCTGACTCTTAAGGGAGCTCAAAGAAAGGCACTTATCCAATCCCGATTGGAGGAACCCCAGAACCGCCGGGAGCGAGAAGCACAAGGTAGAAACCTGCACTGACTCACATGAAACAAAGAACATCTTCCAAGTTGTGTGATATATCCGGGCGGAGACAGGCTTCCTTGCACGTGCCATAGTGTGCGTAACCTCTACGAGAACCCTGCCTGAGTCAGAATTCTGGTCTCAAGGGCCACTCGATCAAAAGGAGCGCCCCGGAATTCTGATGCCAAATCGGACCTTGACACAGAAGGTCCGGACGGACCAGAAACTGCCAAGGAGCGTCTGCGGCGAGCTGAACTAGATTGGCGTACCACGACCTCCTGGGCCAGTCGGGTGCTATCAATATCACCTCCACTCTCTCCGATCTGATCTTCTGGACCACTCTGGGAAGGAGGGCCAGAGGCAGAAAAATGTACGCGAGGTGAAACTGCGTCCAGTCCTGAACCAGGGCATCTGATCCCAGAGCCCTGGGATCGCGTGACCGAGCAAAGAAGTTGGGAACCTGAGCATTCATTGAGGTCCACATCTGGAGTCCCGAAGCGTCTGCAAATCTGCGCGAACACAACCGGGTGAAGAGCCCATTCCCCTGACGTGAGCCCTTGACGGCTGAGATAATCCGCCGCCCAGTTCTCGACCCCGGGGATGTGCACTGTCGACAGTACGACACCCGAGGATTCGGCCCAATGTAGAATTGGCTCCACTACTCACATTGCTGCTCTGCTGCGCGTCACGAAAAGCGCCCGAGTCCTATGTCCCCCTGGCGTTCTGTGCTGTAGCAATGGCGTCTGAGATAGGGAAAAGGCGCCAAAAAAGCGGTGTGGAGAGGGAAAAGTGAAGCCATGCCCCCTCCCATGATGCCCTGCATATTCACCCTCCCCCTGATGCTACTGGCCAGCGACGATGGCCGGGGGCACTCCCAGGGCAAAGCAGCATCACTGGAGGAGGGAAACTCCAGGAGGAGGCCGAAGCCGGGGACTAAATTAATAGCGCCGGCCGCCTGTCAGAAGGGGACCGGCGCGGAGCACCGAAAAAAAACGCCACAAGCACAGGACGCGACAGGGGACACGCAGCGCTGCCTCATACCAGTCATCCCCCACAGCTGTATCACAGCTGCTACAGCCAGGAAAAAACAAAAAACGCTGGTGGCCCAGGGGGAATACCTCCTACTACCCAGAGTCCCAACTGTGGGGTCTGGGGAGGGATGCTGCAGGAGCCTGCCATCACTATAACACAGAGCCCCAACTGTGGGGTCTGTGAAGAGACGGTGCAGCGGTCCAAATACATCAGCTTCAACCCAGAACCCCAACTGAGGGGCCTGGGGAGCAACGACACAACAATAGGATAAAATAACAAACTAACAAAACAAACAGTGTCTTGCCTCCTAAGACACTAAGCAAAAAACTGGCAAGACTGTGCCAGTCAGGGGGTTATATACTGCAGGGAGGAGCCACTGTGCTTGTTTTGATTGCTTAGTGTCGCCTCCTAGTGGCAGAATAGCATAACCCATCGTTCTGTGTTTCCCAATGAGGCGAAGGAGAAAAATAATTTTTATACAACTACTAATGATTTCTAAGCATTTTAGATGTTTTCTAACCTGAGCACTAAGTGACCTAAGCAGCACAATTCTACCTCGCTGCCACACTTCCCTGTGATAGGTATCTGAACAAGTGATACAGAAGGGATACACGCCGTTATTCAGGTACCTGTAGTTTCTGCCCGGCGATCTCTGTGGGTGGCTCAGGTTTCGGAGGACAGTGCAGATCTCCATTATTCATCACGTACTGGGTGAGGTTGGCAAGCATGGCACAGGAGTCAGCACAGGTGTGAATGTGGAGGACGTTGTTAGAGCATCGAAGTTCAAACAGAGGCTGAGCCTGGAAGGAGAGGAGAAATGAGCGGCACGACGCTGGAAGGAGAATATCCACCGTCCATCATACACCAGAGTCACAGGCCGAAGAATATCCACCGTCTATCATACACCAGAGTCACAGGCCGAAGAATATCCACCGTCCATCATACACCAGAGTCACAGGGAGAAGAATATCCACCGTCCATCATACACCAGAGTCCCAGGGAGAAGAATATCCACCGTCCATCATACATCAGAGTCACAGGCCGAAGAATATCCACCGTCCATCATACACCAGAGTCACAGACAGGAGAATATCCACCGTCCATCATACACCAGAGTCACAGACAGGAGAATATCCACCGTCCATCATACATCAGAGTCACAGGCCGAAGAATATCCACCGTCCATCATACACCAGAGTCACAGACAGGAGAATATCCACCGTCCATCATACACCAGAGTCACAGACAGGAGAATATCCTCTGTCCATCATACACCAGAGTCACAGGCCGAAGAATATCCACCGTCCATCATACACCAGAGTCACAGGGAGAAGAATATCCACCATCCATCATACACCAGTCACAGGCCGAAGAATATCCACCGTCTATCATACACCAGAGTCACAGGCCGAAGAATATCCACTGTTCATCATGCACCAGAGTCACAGGGAGAAGAATATCCACCGTCCATCATACACCAGAGTCACAGACAGGAGAATATCCACCGTCCATCATACACCAGAGTCACAGACAGGAGAATATCCATCGTCCATCATACACCAGAGTCACAGGCCGAAGAATATCCACCGTCCATCCTACACCAGAGTCACAGGGAGAAGAATATCCATTGTCCATCATGCACCAGAGTCACAGGCAGGAGAATATCCACCGTCCATCGTACACCAGAGTCACAGGGAGAAGAATATCCACCGTCCATCATACACCAGTCACAGGGAGAAGAATATCCACCGTCCATCATACACCAGAGTCACAGAGAGAATATTCACCGTCCATCATACACCAGCGTCACAGGCAGGAGAATATCCACCGTCCATCATACACCAGAGTCACAGGGAGAAGAATATCCACCGTCCATCATACACTAGAGTCATAGGCAGGAGAATATCCACCGTCCATCGTACACCAGAGTGACAGGGAGAAGAATATCCACCATCCATCAACCACCAGAGTCACAGGGAGAAGAATATCCATCATCCATAATACACCAGAGTCACAGAGAGAAAATCCACCGTCCATCATACACCAGAGTCACAGGGAGAAGTATATCCACCGTCCATCATACACCAGAGTCACAAGGGAGAAGAATATCCACCATCCATCATACACCAGAGTCACAGGGAGAAGAATATCCACCATCCATCATACACCAGAGTCACAGGCAGGAGAATATCCACCGTCCATCATACACCAGAGTCACAGACAGGAGAATATCCACCGTCCATCATACACCAGAGTCACAGGCCGAAGAATATCCACCGTCCATCATACACCAGAGTCACAGGCCGAAGAATATCCACCGTCCATCATACACCAGAGTCACAGGCCGAAGAATATCCACTGTCCATCATACACGTGAGTCACAGACAGGAGAATATCCACCGTCCATCATACACCAGAGTCACAGGCCGAAGAATATCACACGTCCATCATACACCAGAGTCACAGGCCGAAGAATATCCACCGTCCATCCTGCACCAGAGTCACAGGCCGAAGAATATCCACTGTTCATCATGCACCAGAGTCACAGGGAGAAGAATATCCACCGTCCATCATACACCAGAGTCACAGGCCGAACAATATCCACCGTCCATCATACACAGTCACAGGGAGAGAAGATATCCATTGTCCATCATGCACCAGAGTCACAGGCAGGAGAATATCCACCGTCCATCGTACACCAGAGTCACAGGGAAAAGAATATCCACCGTCCATCATACACCAGAGTCACAGGGAGAAGAATATCCGCCGTCCATCATACACCAGAGTCACAGAGAGAATATTCACCGTCCATCATACACCAGCGTCACAGGCAGGAGAATATCCACCGTCCATCATACACCAGAGTCACAGGAAGAATATCCACCGTCCATAATACACCAGCGTCACAGGGAGAAGAATATCCACCGTCCATCATACACCAGAGTGACAGGGAGAAGAATATCCACCATCCATCAACCACCAGAGTCACAGGGAGAAGAATATCCATCATCCATAATACACCAGAGTCACAGAGAGAATATCCACCGTCCATCATACACCAGAGTCACAGGGAGAAGTATATTCCACCGTCCATCATACACAAGAGTCACAGAAAGAAGAATATCCACCGTCCATCATACACCAGAATCACAGGGAGAAGTATATCCACCGTCCATCATACACCAGAGTCACAAGGGAGAAGAATATCCACCATCCATCATACACCAGAGTCACAGGGAGAAGAATATCCACCGTCCATCATACACCAGAGTCACAGACAGGAGAATATCCACCGTCCATCATACACCAGAGTCACAGACAGGAGAATATCCACCGTCCATCATACACCAGAGTCACAGGCCGAAGAATATCCACCGTCCATCATACACCAGAGTCACAGGGAGAAGAATATCCACAATCCATCATACACCAGAGTCACAGACAGGAGAATATCCACCGTCCATCATACACCAGAGTCACAGGGAGAAGAATATCCATTGTCCATCATGCACCAGAGTCACAGGCAGGAGAATATCCACCGTCCATCATACACCAGAGTCACAGGGAGAAGAATATCCATTGTCCATCATGCACCAGAGTCACAGGCAGGAGAATATCCACCGTCCATCATACCACAGAGTCACAGGCCGAAGAATATCCACCGTCCATCATACACCAGAGTCACAGGGAGAAGTATATCCACCGTCCATCATACACCAGAGTCACAAGGGAGAAGAATATCCACCATCCATCATACACCAGAGTCACAGGAGAAGAATATCCACCGTCCATCATACACCAGAGTTACAGACAGGAGAATATCCACCGTCCATCATACACCATAGTCACAGGCCGAAGAATATCCACCGTCCATCATACACCAGAGTCACAGGCCGAAGAATATCCACCGTCCATCATACACCAGAGTCACAGGGAGAAGAATATCCACCGTCCATCATACACCAGAGTCACAGGGAGAAGAATATCCACCGTCCATCATACACCAGATGTCACAGAGAGAATATTCCACCGTCCATCATACACCAGCGTCACAGACAGGAGAATATCCACCGTCCATCATACACCAGAGTCACAGGCGAAGAATATCCACCGTCTATCATACACCAGAGTCACAGGCCGAAGAATATCCACAATCCATCATACACCAGAGTCACAGACAGGAGAATATCCACCGTACATCATACACCAGAGTCACAGGGAGAAGAATATCCACCATCCATCATACACCAGTGTCACAGAGAGAATATTCACCGTCCATCATACACCAGCGTCACAGACAGGAGAATATCCACCGTCCATCATACACCAGAGTCACAGCCGAAGAATATCCACCGTCCATCATACACCAGAGTCACAGGAAGAAGAATATCCATTGTCCATCATGCACTAGAGTCACAGGCAGGAGAATATCCACCGTCCATCATACACCAGCGTCACAGGGAGAAGAATATCCACCGTCCACCTCATATACACTAGAGTCATAGGAGAGAATATCCACCATCCATCTACACCAGAGTGACAGGGAGAAGAATACACTCCATAACACCAGAGTCACAGGGAGAGAGAATATCCACCATCCATATACACCAGAGTACAGAGAGAATATCCACCGTCCATCATACACCAGAGTCACAGGAAGAATATCCACCTCCATCAATACACCAGAGTCACAGGGAGAAGATATCCACGTCCATCATACACAGAGTCACAGGAGGAGAATATCCACCATCCATCATACACCAGAGTCACAGGGAGAAGAATATCCACCATCCATCATACACCAGAGTCACAGGGAGAAGAATATCCACATCCATAATACACCAGAGTCACAGAGAAGAATATCCACCGTCCATCATACACCAGAGTCACAGGAAGATATCCACCGTCCATCATACACAGAGTCACAGGAGAAGTATATCCACCGTCCATCATACACCAGAGTCACAAGGGAGAAGAATATCCACCATCCATCATACACCAGAGTCACAGGGAGAAGAATATCCACCATCCATCATACACCAGAGTCACAGGGAGAAGAATATCCACCGTCCATAATACACCAGAGTCACAGGAAGAAGAATATCCACCGTCCATCATACACCAGAGTCACAGGGAGAAGTATATCCACCGTCCATCATACACCAGAGTCACAAGGGAGAAGAATATCCACCATCCATCATACACCAGAGTCACAGGGAGAAGAATATCCACCATCCATCATACACCAGAGTCACAGGGAGAAGAATATCCACCAGTCCATCATACACCAGAGTCACAGGGAGAAGATATCCATCGTCCATCATACACCAGAGTCACAGGAGAATATCCACCTCCATCATACACCAGAGTCACAGGGAGAAGAATATCCACCTCCATCATACACCAGAGTCACAGAAGAAGAATATCCACCGTCCATCATACACCAGAGTCACAGGGAGAAGAATATCCACCGTCCATCATACACCAGAGTCACAGGAGAGAATATTCCACCGTCCATATACACCAGAGTCACAGGGAGAAGTATATCCACCGTCCATCATACACCAGAGTCACAAGAGAAAGCATCATTCACACATCCTCATCTACACCAGAGTCACAGGGAGAAGTATATCCACCGTCCATCATACACCAGAGTCACAGGGAGAAGATATCCACTCTCCGATCAATACACCAGAGTCACAGGGAGAAGAATATCCACCCATCCATCATACACCGAGATCACAGACAAAGAATATCCTATCCCGTCCATCCACGTATCATACCCAGAGTCACAGGGAGAAGAATATCCACCGTCCATCATACACCGGAGTCACAGGATATTATGAAGCTACAGGTACAGACAGTGATCGCTGGGGGGCAACAATGAGGTGACAGGTTCCCTTTAAAAGGCTCAGTTTAATATGAATGAAACACTGAAGCCTTGGGCTATGTGCACACAGGAGGATTTCTGATGAATTTTTGTAGCAGAAACTAAGTAGAGAGCTAAGAATCCTCCTCCATGTATCATACCTCCTCAAGAACCTGGGAGGTTTCTTAGGGCCGCTTCACACTGCGGCGTGATCCGGTCCGGGTCTGTCCGGGAGGACCTTGACAGCGCGGACTGGATCAGCACACAGGACTGGGGGCTATTATGCCCTCCGGTCCTGTGTCCAGCGCACGCAGCTGCAGCTGCTGACAGGTCAGGACCGCGGTGCCCGCTGGACACAGGACCGGAGGGCATAATAGCCCCCCAGTCCTGTGTGCTGATCGGTCCGCGGCTGTCAGGGTCCTCCGGACAAACCCGGACCGGATCACGCCGCAGTGTGAAGCCGCCCTTACAGTTTCTGCTCCGCACACTCAGCAGAAAGACCCCGTTGCACAGCCAGACTTTGTACGTCAGTTCTCCACCCGTGTTTCATCTATTTTTTTTAAATGATCCATTGAACAGAGTAAATGGATATAGGAATGTAAAAAAACAAACAAACATACAAACCGTTGACCTCATTCAGTTTTTTTTAAAAGACAGGTGAACGTAAAAAATGAGAGCATAAGTGTAAAGTCGCCATAATGTCAGACCGATAGAAAGACGATTCTCCAATCAGGAGGAAAAGACGCTCAAACTCCTCGGTATACAGTCCCCACACTGACGTACATGGATTGTGGTTACAAGTATTTACTGTCCCGCTCCAGGGTTATACCGTTCTGTCTATAGGAGGCCGATCGTAGATCTCATGATCAGGGATTACAATAATCTGATTCCTACCAGTTTGGATGAGGAGTTTCCTTTCCATGTAGTGATGACCAATTCCAAGAGATCCACGTCCAGGACACAGACGTAATCTGAGGACAAACAATCACATTGATAAGAACATCATGTAAACATCCTTTCTTTTTACACTGAGAGGTATAGAGAAAGTTCTGGAACATCTTTTAATGTCCATTTTATTTACCTACACACAAGGCTTCAATGTTACAGGTGATATACAGCACAGCTCGTTAATCACACTAATAATAGAGCCTTTTTCCTAATAACCAAATTGTAAGATTGCATGAAAATCCCAAAATCAAACGAGATATTAACAGTTTCTGTTTCAGTCTCAGATCTCCGGCAGTTTACTGCAGCTTGGACCTCGCTCACAACAGAATGAACCATCACCGCACAAACACACAGGACAATACAAAGATGTCAGTGCAAATCACTGTGTGAAGTGTAACACTACAGTCATCAATGGGGAAACAGCTGACATACAACAGAATGAACCATCACCGCACACTCAGGACAATACAAAGATATCAGTGCAAATCACTGTGTGAAGTGTCACACTACAGTCATCAATGGGGAAACAGCTGACATAGAACAGAATGAACCATCACTGCACAAACACACAGGACAATACAAAGATGTCAGTGCAAATCACTGTGTGAAGTGTCACACTACAGTCATCAATGGGGAAACAGCTGACATAGAACAGAATGAACCATCACCGCACACTCAGGACAATACAAAGATATCAGTGCAAATCACTGTGTGAAGTGTCACACTACAGTCATCAATAGGGAAACAGCTGACATACAACAGAATGAACCATCACCGCACAAACTCTCAGGACAATACAAAGATATCAGTGCAAATCACTGTGTGAAGTGTAACACTACAGTCATCAATGGGAAACAGCTGACATACAACAGAATGAACCATCACCGCACACACAGGACAATACAAAGATATCAGTGCAAATCACTGTGTGAAGTGTCACACTACAGTCATCAATGGGAAACAGCTGACATAGAACAGAATGAACCATCACTGCACAAACACACAGGACAATACAAAGATATCAGTGCAAATCACTGTGTGAAGGGTAACACTACAGTCATCAATGGGGAAACAGCTGACATAGAACAGAATGAACAATCAATGCACAAACACTCAGGACAATACAAAGATGTCAGTGCAAATCACTGTGTGAAGTGTAACACTACAGTCATCAATGGGGAAACAGCTGACATAGAACAGAATGAACCATCAACGCACAAACACTCAGGACAATACAAAGATGTCAGTGCAAATCACTGTGTGAAGTGTAACACTACAGTCATCAATGGGGAAACAGCTGACATACAACAGAATGAACCATCACCGCACAAACACTCAGGACAATACAAAGATGTCAGTGCAAATCACTGTGTGAAGTGTCACACTACAGTCATCAATGGGGAAACAGCTGACATAGAACAGAATGAACCATCACTGCACAAACACACAGGACAATACAAAGATGTCAGTGCAAATCACTGTGTGAAGTGTCACACTACAGTCATCAATGGGGAAACAGCTGACATAGAACAGAATGAACCATCACCGCACACTCAGGACAATACAAAGATATCAGTGCAAATCACTGTGTGAAGTGTCACACTACAGTCATCAATAGGGAAACAGCTGACATACAACAGAATGAACCATCACCGCACAAACTCTCAGGACAATACAAAGATATCAGTGCAAATCACTGTGTGAAGTGTAACACTACAGTCATCAATGGGAAACAGCTGACATACAACAGAATGAACCATCACCGCACACACAGGACAATACAAAGATATCAGTGCAAATCACTGTGTGAAGTGTCACACTACAGTCATCAATGGGAAACAGCTGACATAGAACAGAATGAACCATCACTGCACAAACACACAGGACAATACAAAGATATCAGTGCAAATCACTGTGTGAAGGGTAACACTACAGTCATCAATGGGGAAACAGCTGACATAGAACAGAATGAACAATCAATGCACAAACACTCAGGACAATACAAAGATGTCAGTGCAAATCACTGTGTGAAGTGTAACACTACAGTCATCAATGGGGAAACAGCTGACATAGAACAGAATGAACCATCAACGCACAAACACTCAGGACAATACAAAGATGTCAGTGCAAATCACTGTGTGAAGTGTAACACTACAGTCATCAATGGGGAAACAGCTGACATACAACAGAATGAACCATCACCGCACAAACACTCAGGACAATACAAAGATGTCAGTGCAAATCACTGTGTGAAGTGTCACACTACAGTCATCAATGGGTAAACAGCTGACATAGAACAGAATGAACCATCACAGCACAAACACTCAGGACAATACAAAGATGTCAGTGCAAATCACTGAGTGAAGTGTCACACTACAGTCATCAATGGGGAAACAGCACACATACAACAGAATGAACCATCACTGCACAAACACTCAGGACAATACAAAGATATCAGTGCAAATCACTGTGTGAAGTGTAACACTACAGTCATCAATGGGGAAACAGCACACATACAACAGAATGAACCATCACCGCACAAACACACAGGACAATACAAAGATGTCAGTGCAAATCACTGTGTGAAGTGTAACACTACAGTCATCAATGGGGAAACAGCTGACATAGAACAGAATGAACCATCACTGCACAAACACACAGGACAATACAAAGATATCAGTGCAAATCACTGAGTGAAGTGTAACACTACAGTCATCAATGGGGAAACAGCTGACATACAACAGAATTACTGCCATACTGTGGATATACGTCAATGTCTTAAAGGGGGTGACTACTTCCGAAAAATAATGCTCGTCTGCCCCCCTCAAAAAAGGGCATTAATCACCACCTCCAAATCAGAGGGAAATGCTCTGCAATTCTACCCATAAAGATGTAATGCTCTGCCCGTGTAGATGTAATGCTCTGCCCGTGTAGATGTAATGCTCTGCCCGTGTAGATGTAATGCTCTGCCCGTGTAGATGTAATGCTCTGCCCGTGTAGATGTAATGCTCTGCGGATCTGCCCGTGTAGATGTAATGCTCTGCTTGTGTAGATGTAATGCTCTGCCCGTGTAGATGTAATGCTCTGCTTGTGTAGATGCAATGCCCTGTGGCTCTGCCCGTGTAGATGTAATGCTCTGCCCGTGTAGATGCAATGCCCTGTGGCTCTGCCCGTGTAGATGTAATGCTCTGCCCGTGTAGATGTAATGCCCTGTGGCTCTGCCCGTGTAGGTGTAATGCTCTGCCCGTGTAGGTGTAATGCCCTGTGGCTCTGCCAGTGTAGATGTAATGCCCTGCGGCTCTGCCCGTGTAGATGTAATGCCCTGTGGCTCTGCCCGTGTAGGTGTAATGCTCTGCCCGTGTAGGTGTAATGCCCTGTGGCTCTGCCAGTGTAGATGTAATGCCCTGCGGCTCTGCCCGTGTAGATGTAATGCCCTGCGGCTCTGCCCGTGTAGATGTAATGCTCTGCGGATCTGCCCGTGTAGATGTAATGCTCTGCCCGTGTAGATGTAATGCTCTGCCCGTGTAGATGTAATGCTCTGCCCGTGTAGATGTAATGCTCTGCCCGTGTAGATGTAATGCTCTGCCCGTGTAGATGTAATGCTCTGCCCGTGTAGATGTAATGCTCTGCGGCTCTGCCCGTGTAGATGTAATGCTCTGCGGCACTGTCCGTAATTAAGAATGCCCAGAATGCCCTCTGACCTTTAAGGTGAACATGTGACCTTCACTTAACTTCTGACTGTAGATGTCCAATTCTTCAATGTGTCAGCATGTTTTGCACCAGCCCTTGTCGTCACCAGACAAGCCTGCGGTGGTCGTGTCATTGTGGGCAGGTGAGTCCGGTCCATACACCACTGCCCTACACATTGTGACTGGTACAGTGACAGCCACTCTTACTGGATTAATATCATTATTCTGTGTCAAGAACACAAGCTTTATTTCATTCTCATGGAGGACAATGCTCCAGTTCATCGAGTGCACATCATTAGGGAATAGTTGCTGGAGACTGGGGAACCTCACATTGAGCATCTGCTGGAGACTGGGGAACCTCACATGGAGCATCTGCTGGAGACTGGGGAACCTCACATGGAGCATCTGCTGGAGACTGGGGAACCTCACATGGAGCATCTGCTGGAGACTGGGGAACCTCACATGGAGCATCTGCTGGAGACTGGGGAACCTCACATGGAGCACCAGCTGCAGACTGGGGAACCTCATCACATGGAGCATCTTGCTGGAGACTGGGGAACCTCACATGGAGCATCTGCTGGAGACTGGGGAACCTCACATGGAGCATCTGCTGGAGACTGGGGAACCTCACATGGAGCATCTGCTGAGACTGGGGAACCTCACATGGAGCATCTGCTGAAGACGGGAAACCTCACATGGAGCATCTCTGGAGACAGGGAACCTCACATGGAGATCTACTGGAGACTGGGGAACCTCACATGGAGATCATGCTGCAGACTGTGGGAACCTCCACATGGAAGTGGCTCACTTTCTCCAGACTGTTATCTCACAGAAACCTAAGAGAATCAGCTGAGCACTGGTAGAGGCATTACTGTACCCAGAACCTCAAGAGAGGGACGCTCAGCAGGAAGAGGAGTCGGGACGCCTCAGCAGGCAAGAGGAGCGGGACGCCTAGCAGGCAAGAGGAGCGGGACGCCTCAGCAGGCAAGAGGAGCGGGACGCCTCAGCAGGCAAGAGGAGCGGGACGCCTCAGCAGGCAAGAGGAGCGGGACGCCTCAGCAGGCAAGAGGAGCGGGACGCCTCAGCAGGCAAGAGGAGCGGGACGCCTCAGCAGGCAAGAGGAGCGGGACGCCTCAGCAGGCAAGAGGAGCGGGACGCCTAGCAGGCAAGAGGAGCGGGACGCCTCAGCAGGCAAGAGGAGCGGGACGCCTCAGCAGGCAAGAGGAGCGGGACGCCTAGCAGGCAAGAGGAGCGGGACGCCTCAGCAGGCAAGAGGAGCGGGACGCCTCAGCAGGCAAGAGGAGCGGGACGCCTCAGCAGGCAAGAGGAGCGGGACGCCTCAGCAGGCAAGAGGAGCGGGACGCCTCAGCAGGCAAGAGGAGCGGGGACGCCTCAGCAGGCAAGAGGAGCGGGACGCCTCAGCAGGCAAGAGGAGCGGGACGCCTCAGCAGCAGGCGGACGCCTACAGCAAGAGGAGCGGGACGCCTCAGCAGGCAAGAGGAGCGGGACGCCTCAGCAGACAAGAGGAGCGGGACGCCTCAGCAGACAAGAGGAGCGGGACGCCTCAGCAGACAAGAGGAGCGGGACGCCTCAGCAGACAAGAGGAGCGGGACGCCTCAGTAGACAAGAGGAGCGGGACGCTTCAGCAGACAAGAAGAGAGGGACGCCTCAGCAGACAAGAAGAGAGGGAGCCTCAGCAGACAAGAACATCGGGGACGCCTCAGCAGACAAGAACATCGGGACGCACAGCAGACATGGGGACGCTCAGCAGACAAGAACATCGGGGACGCCTCAGCAGACAAGAACATCGGGGACGCCTCAGCAGACAAGAACATCGGGGACGCCTCAGCAGTCAAGAACATCGGGGACGCCTCAGCAGACAAGAACATCGGGGACGCCTCAGCAGACAAGAACATCGGGGACGCCTCAGCAGACAAGAACATCGGGGACGCCTCAGCAGACAAGAACATCGGGGACGCCTCAGCAGACAAGAACATCGGGGACGCCTCAGCAGACAAGAAGAGCGGGGACGCCTCAGCAGACAAGAAGAGCGGGGACGCCTCAGCAGACAAGAAGAGCGGGGACGCCTCAGCAGACAAGAAGAGCGGGGATGCCTCAGCAGACAAGAAGAGCGGGGACGCCTCAGCAGACAAGAAGAGCGGGGACGCCTCAGCAGACAAGAAGAGCGGGGACGCCTCAGCAGACAAGAAGAGCGGGGACGCCTCAGCAGACAAGAACATCGGGGACGCCTCAGCAGACAAGAAGAGCGGGGACGCCTCAGCAGACAAGAAGAGCGGGGACGCCTCAGCAGACAAGAAGAGCGGGGACGCCTCAGCAGACAAGAAGAGCGGGGACGCCTCAGCAGACAAGAAGAGCGGGGACGCCTCAGCAGACGAGAAGAGTGGGGACGCCTCAGCAGACAAGAAGAGCGGGGACGCCTCAGCAGACAAGAAGAGCGGGGACGCCTCAGCAGACAAGAAGAGAGGGACGCCTCAGCAGACAAGAAGAGAGGGACGCCTCAGCAGACAAGAAGAGCGGGACGCCTCAGCAGACAAGACCTACACTTACTTGTGAACAGCAGGGGATTTCGTTATCGAGCTGTAATCGATTCCAAGACCCCATGACAAGTTATTGACACATTGACATATTTCTTGGGGTATTCTCAAAACTGGTGTTGTCTTATGTTTCAATAACTTGATTGAAATCAGAAGTCACCATTGCCGGCCTCTACTTAAATGCTCGACTTCATGATCAATTACACTGGGGAACAATTTGAAAAAAATTTCTGTTGAGTTACCGTATATACTCGTGTATAAGCCGACCCGTGTATAAGCCGACCCCCTACTTTTGCCCCCAAAACCTGGGAAAATCTATTGACTCGCGTATAAGCCGAGGGTGGACCCCAGCACAGGTATACAGCCCCCAGCAGTGGTATACAGGCCCCAGCAGTATGATATACAGCAGCCCCCAGTGGTATATACAGCAGCTCCCAGTGGTATATACAGCAGCCACAGTGGTATATACAGCAGCCCCATTGGTATATACAGCAGCCCCCAGTGGTATATACAGCAGCCCCATTGGTATATACAGCAGCCCCCAGTGGTATATACAGCAGCCCAGTGGTATATACAGCCCCTATATACAGCAGCCCCAGTGGTGTATACAGCAGCCCTATATACAGCAGCACCAGTGGTATTGCAGCCCCAGTGGTATTGCAGCCCCTATATACAGCAGCCCCAGTGGTATTGCAGCCCCAGTGGTGTATACAGCAGCCCCTATATACAGCAGCCCCAGTGGTTTTGCAGCCCCAGTGGTATTGCAGCCCCTATATACAGCAGCCCCAGTGGTATTGCAGCCCCAGTGGTGTATACAGCAGCCCCTATATACAGCAGTCCCAGTGGTATTGCAGCCCCAGTGGTGTATACAGCAGCCCCTATATACAGCAGCCCCAGTGGTATTGCAGCCCCTATATACAGCAGCCCCAGTGGTATTGCAGCCCCAGTGGTGTATACAGCAGCCCCAGTGGTATTGCAGCCCCAGTGGTGTTTACAGCAGCCCCTATATACAGCAGCCCCAGTGGTATTGCAGCCCCAGTGGTGTATACAGCAGCCCCTATATACAGCAGCCCCAGTGGTATTGCAGCCCCAGTGGTATTGCAGCCCCTATATACAGCAGCCCCAGTGGTATTGCAGCCCCTATATACAGCAGCCCCAGTGGTATTGCAGCCCCAGTGGTGTATACAGCAGCCCCTATATACAGCAGCCCCAGTGGTATTGCAGCCCCTATATACAGCAGCCCCACACAAATGCTGGCACACGTCCCCCCCTGTTGTAAGCCCCCCCCTGCTGATTACTTACCATCCCTGGTCTTCAGCAGCACCTCCGCGCCGGTCCTCTGTGCTCCGGTCCTCCGCGATCCCGTCCTCTGTGCTCCGCTCCACGGCTGCATCCGGGGTCCCCGCGCGTCGCAGAAGCGATGACGTCATCGCTTCTGCGACCCGGCCGGTCACATGATACAGCCGGGGAACGGAGCACAGAGGACGGGATCGCGGAGGACCGGAGCACAGAGGACCGGCGCGGAGCTGCTGCTGAAGACCAGGGATGGTAAGTATTCAGCAGGGGGGCCTTACAACAGGGGGGGACGTGTGCCAGCATTTGTGTGGGGCATTATCTACAGATATGCACTGCTCCCCCTGGCGCTGATTGACAGGGGGATGCAGTGCATATGTAATGAGCGGCCCCACGTGACGGGGCCGCTCATACAGCAGCCTCCCCCCGCCTCAGCCCCCACCCCACTCACCCCTGTATAGTGACTCGTGTATAAGCCGAGGGGGGGACTTTTCAGCCCAATTTTTGGGCTGAAAAACTCGGCTTATACACGAGTATATACGGTAGGTTTTTGAGCTGATTTATACTAAAATTGGCATGCTGATTCCAAAAATCTAGTCAGTTTTTTTCTAGATCGTCAAGTTTTTCTCCTCCACAACTTACCTGCCAGAGATGCACAATTGCACTGATATCTGTAATAAGACTTGTTATCTGATTACAATATATATATATATATCCTTTGTAAAAAACATGTGTTAAAAAACATATTTCTCATGCCTTTTTCTTATATATTTCATTTTTTGTTCATATTTGTACTATTTAAAAAAAAACACACACTTTTTAGGTACAGTAGTTTACATATTTTTGAGAAGACAAAAATCCTATAGTTCAAAAACTTGACGTGATAGAGAAAAACTGAGATCATTTCTGGATTCAGCGTCCAAAAATTAATTAAGAACAGTTGTCTGACCTAACTCCTAAAAAAATTGTGTTCCCCAGTGTTATCACTCTAGCGAGAACGTCCCATAAATTTCACCCAAATAATCATAAATAAATATCCAAACTTTCACATACTCTCAGCCTGGACAGTGTCATAAGATTTAGATGATGGACGATTATAACATCCACTTGTCGTTTTATTTCTACATCACGGAGGACGTTCTCTAAGAAAAAACACTTTAGGATTATATTCACAGGAGAGCTCTTACTAAACCCGACATGTCTAGAGAGCTGACAAGTCACATTTAAAGGGTTATAAAACCCATTAACATCCACCTGAGCGGATACTCCCCCACCCGGGGTCCCACGCTGCTCCGGTCTTTACTGTCCGGCTGCACAGGTAACATCACAGCTGTAGCACATTATGACCACTGCAGCCAATCACCATGGTAGAGATTCTTCACTGTCTAATAGCCATTATCACATATATAATGTCTCTTCAGTGTAATGTATATAGGTCACATAAAAACTGCTCCCTTCAGCAGTATTCCTGCCACACATTACAGGCCCATCACAGTTATATCCGCAGTAGAATATTCCATACCTTTCTTTAAATCTGTGACTTCAGCTTCACATTTATCTGAGAGATAAAGAGCGGAGTCGTCCAAAATAAACCTAAAAGGAAAAACAGGAGTCCAGCAATTGTAAATGTCAGAATCCAAGAGCCTAAATGTAAAATAACAGGAGAGAGGGCGTCTGCCAGACCAAGCTCAGTGCACTGCACCTACTTTGCTTTCCATCTGTATCCAACCTTCTATAGAGACAGAGCTGGTAAATCAAGGGATAGAAGGACAGAGATAGAAAACAAGTGGATGGAAAGGGGCACTGAACAATATGGCCACATCAAGGGAGCACCGAGCAGCTGTGCTTGGTTTGAACAGTCTTTTATGCTGACAGATACCACTTTAAAATTAGGGACAAGACTGACAATGAAAGGGTGGTGTCAGAGGAATTGGGTTGTTTCCATATGCTGCAGTAGTATTACATCATAGTGAGAGCTGTAATTAACAACCAACATCTCGCCATTATGGCCAATATTGCACTTGGATACAATGGGCAAAAGCAACACCAGCATTAAAAATGTTTAACAAAGGCGGGGATTTCACTCCAATGACACCCCCATTGAGGTGCTGATGGGTTAACGTGCAGCTGAGGGCATCTGCAATGATTGTGGTTTGTCCAGAGGCCCCTCGCTTAATGTGTAATTGCCTACTAGTCCCTGCCTAGAAGTGGTCTATGGGTATGAAATAAAAAAAAAAAAAATCTATAACATATTTTCTTTGCAATCATAAATCCAAATATAGTGTAAAATTTTAAAAGTTAAATAAAAATATACATATTTAATATTGCTGAAGTCACAACAACCCTCTATAATAAGGTTAAAATTAATCTTTCAAGCTTGTATCTGTGCTCACAGACCCCAGGAACCCCCCCCCCCCCCCCGCCGATGGCACGGCGGCACATCTGCATTAAAGAAGATCTATCAGAGGTTCGGCGGAGTTACCTGAGCAGGAAGGTTGCGGTGTCCACCACTATGTTACTGGAGAGGGTGAACGTCTCGGCTGTGATGAGGACTCTGACAGGGAGGTAGAGAGGTCTGACGAGAGAAGACCTGACATTTACCAATACATTTCCAAAGATACTATAAACTACTTTGTGTTCAGTTTTGTGTGTGGCTGTAACATTACTACAGTGGGGCATAGCTTCCTACTCCATTTTCCTATACATAACGCACCACTCCAGAGGTTTTGTTTCATTGCACTGAAGAAGCGTTGTAAATGTAAATCCTCGCCCAAAGTCTTACACTCACTTGCAGCGGTCTTTCTTTTCCCTCAGTGCTCCGGTCGGTCTGCAGCGAAATGTGACCTGCTGGCAGCTCCAACGTTTCATGGATGTCACAACTCAATACAAAGTCTATAGGGGCCTCATTCTGGCGCTCATAGAAATGCATTGAACTCTTGTGACATTACTTCTGACTTACAGCAAGTGAGAAGGTTACAGGCACAAGACAGCATTGCAGGAGCAATACCGCGCTTGTAAGAGTGAAGGCGAGTATATGACCGGACGCAGGGGACTACATTTAAAGAGCTACTAAAGACTGAAAATAGCCTGCTGGCGTGGTGCTTTAAGATACAGAATCACATGAAGTTTGAATGGACTGCCACATACCGCACTGCAGAGAATATGTATGATATACAGTACATCATGGGTAATCACATCCTGATAATGTCTCTGTACATACATTATAGGAGACTCTGACACGCGTCTCTGCCTCACACAGGACCTTACCAGAAGACCTAAGTTTCCTAAATAAAGATACACAATCATATATACTACATGATGTCTGAACAGTACAGAAAATGGGTGAACGGACCGGCAATAGGAGGCGTGTAGATACATTTTGGGGTACAGAATATTTTCCTTGTGACTTGGATCATTGCTAAATCCAAGAAAGAACAGAAGTAATGAGCTGAAGTAAAGCCGATAAGAGAACTGGGGCCCCCAGGCTTCTGCACCTCCCTCACCGCCATCCTCTGTGCTCTTGGGACAGTATGCGGCCAGTATAATTAGTTTAGTGAGAAGGATCTGTCCATAAAGTGTTTGCAATATTGTGGCACAAACTCCAGACACATCCATTGATGCCACTTTGTTGTTATACACAATTCACCACAGCCGGATATTTTGCACCACGCTCTTTCTGCCATCTTTCGTCTGTCAGGCTCCTTTCACATAAGCAGTAATTAGTAATTCACAGCAGATCTGGCGCTTGTGGCCACTAGCAGCGTTTTTTTTTTTTGCAGTGCCGGATCCGGCAAAACCGCACCTGACCATAAGTTCTATAGAGAATCAATGGGGCTTGTCGGCACACTGCTGCCAATTACATTTACCGCTGATGTGAAAGCAGCCTTACATGTGATGTTTCTGTGTATTTCTCCACACCATCCACTGCACCAGTTATGTCACGTGCGGTGGACGTCACTCATGCAGATCTACCATTATCAAATGATGATGTTTGTGCATGAAGAACGCAAACAATCAGACTAGAAAAATCACAAGGTCAAATTTCAATATTTTTCCTGAACCCTCATAAGCCACAAAGTTCCGTGCAGACGGGTCACACATGGGTCTCCGGGCCATGGAAGCTCCAGTGAAGGGGTGCAATGGATACCCCTGCACTGTGTGATGGGTAAACCCATTTTACGGGTATGTGAAAATGGTATGGCTTAAAGTGAACCAGTCTCCAGAATTTGGTGTTTGAAACTAAAAGTGCCACCTTAAAGCAGCACCTATGCTGCATTTTAAGTAGGTGGCTATAATCCACCTACCCCCCTGTACACCCAATAAATATGTTTTAAAGACTTCCAGCCCTGCATTATAATTACCTTTTTCCAGTCCGATGGGTTTGATTGCAGCTTGTTTCATCTCGCCCCTCCGTGCCATCCTCTCCCCCGCACCTTCTTGCATTCTGTCCCGCCTCTCTTCGCCCCCTGTCCTGCCCCTCCTTACCGAACAGCCTCTTCTTCCGAGTGACATTAGAATCACGCACCTGCACAGAGGCTTCCCTGAATCACACCTGTGCACTGTGCTCTGCCCTGGTGAGTGGAGCCTAAAACTGTTGTGCACATGCACAAACCGATAAGGTCTCTGTGTAAGCGCACAGTGCATTTGTTTAATCTGGAGATGCAAGATTTGGATATCAATTAGAAGAGGCTGACGAACAGTTAAGAGAGTCGGGCCGCAGGGCGAGGAGAGTCGGGCCGCAGGGCGAGGAGTGAGGAGTCGGGCCGCAGGGCGAGGAGAGTCGGGCCGCAGGGCGAGGAGAGTCGGGCCGCAGGGCGAGCGAGAGTCGGGCCGCAGGGCGAGGAGAGTCGGGCCGCAGGGCGAGGAGAGTCGGGCCGCAGGGCGAGGAGAGTCGGGCCGCAGGGCGAGGAGAGTCGGGCCGCAGGGCGAGGAGAGTCGGGCCGCAGGGCGAGGAGAGTCGGGCCGCAGGGCGAGGAGAGTCGGGCCGCAGGGCGAGGAGAGTCGGGCCGCAGGGCGAGGAGAGTCGGGCCGCAGGGCGAGGAGAGTCGGGCCGCAGGGCGAGGAGAGTCGGGCCGCAGGGCGAGGAGAGTCGGGCCGCAGGGCGAGGAGAGTCGGGCCGCAGGGCGAGGAGAGTCGGGCCGCAGGGCGAGGAGAGTCGGGCCGCAGGGCGAGGAGAGTCGGGCCGCAGGGCGAGGAGAGTCGGGCCGCAGGGCGAGGAGAGTCGGGCCGCAGGCGAGGAGAGTCGGGCCGCAGGGCGAGGAGAGTCGGGCCGCAGGGCGAGGAGAGTCGGGCCGCAGGGCGAGGAGAGTCGGGCCGCAGGGCGAGGAGAGTCGGGACGCAGGGCGAGGAGAGTCGGGCCGCAGGGCGAGGAGAGTCGGGCCGCATGGGCGAGGAGAGTCGGGCCGCATGGCGAGGAGAGTCGGGCCGCATGGCGAGCGGAGGCGGGCCGCATGGCGGGCGGAGGCGGCGCTTGCGGGCAGAGGCGGGCGCTTGGCGGGCATGGCAGGCAGAGGCGGGCCGCTGGCAGGCAGAGCGGGCCGCTTGGCAGGCAGAGGCGGGCCGCTTGGCAGGCAGAGGCGGGCCGCATGGCAGGCAGAGGCGGGCCGCATGGCAGGAGAGCGGGCCGCTTGGCAGGCAGAGGCGGGCCGCATGGCAGGCAGAGGCGGGCCGCATGGCGAAGCAGAGGCGGGGCGCTTGGCAAGCAGAGGCGGGCCGCATGGCGGGCAGAGGCGGGCAGCTTGGCGGGCAGAGGCGGGCGCTTGGCGGGCAGAGGCGGGGCCGCTTGGCGGGCAGCTTGGCGGCAGAGGCGGGCCGCATGGCGGGCGAGAGGCTGGCCGCATGGCGGCGGAGGCGGGCCGCTTGGCGGGCAAAGCGGGCCGCATGGCGGGAGAGGCGTGGCCGCATGGCGGAGGAGGCGGGCCGAATGGCGGCGAGGCGGGCCGAATGGCGGCGGAGGCGGGCCGCATGGCGGCGAGGCGGGCCGCATGGCGGGCGGAGGCGGGCCGCATGGCAGGCAGAGGCGGGCCGCTTGGCAGGCAGAGGCGGGCCGCTTGGCAGGCAGAGGCGGGCCGCTTGGCGGGCTGAGGCGGGCCGCATCTCAGGCAGAGGCAGGGCGCTTGGCAGGCAAGGCGGGCCGCTTGGCAGGCAGAGGCGGGCCGCATGGCAGGCGAGGCGGGCCGCATGGCAGGCAGAGGCGGGCCGCATGGCAGCAAGGCGGGCCGCATGGCAGGCAGGGCGGGCCGCATGGCAGGCAGAGGCGGGCCGCAAAGGCAGGCAGAGGCGGGCCGCATGGCAGGCAGAGGCGGGCCGCATGGCAGGCAGAGGCGGGCCGCATGGCAGGCAGAGGCGGGCCGCATGGCAGGCAGAGGCAGGCCGCTTGGCAGGCAGAGGCGGGCCGCTTGGCAGGCAGAGGCGGGCCGCATGGCAGGCAGAGGCGGGCCGCATGGCGACGAGAGTCGGGCCGCAGGGCGACGAGAGTCGGGCCGCAGAGCGAGCAGAGGCGGGCGATTGGCGGGCAGAGGCGGGCGCATGGCGGGCAGCATGGCGGGCAGAGGCGGGCCGCATGGCACGAGAGGCGGGCCGCTTGGCAGGCAGAGGCGGGCCGCTTGGCAGGCAGAGGCGGGCCACATGGCAGGCAGAGGCGGGCCGCATGGCAGGCAGAGGCGGGCCGCATGGCAGGCCGCAGGGCGAGGAGAGTCGGGCCGCAGGGCGAGGAGAGTCGGGCCGCAGGGCGAGCAGAGGCGGGGCGCTTGGCGGGCAGAGGCGGGCAGCATGGCGGGCAGAGGCGGGCCGCATGGCGGCAGAGGCGGGCCGCATGGCGACGAGAGTCGGGCCGCAGGGCGAGGAGAGTCGGGCCGCAGGGCGAGGAGAGTCGGGCCGCAGGGCGAGGAGAGTCGGGCCGCAGGGCGAGGAGAGTCGGGCCGCAGGGCGAGGAGAGTCGGGCCGCAGGGCGAGGAGAGTCGGGCCGCAGGGCGAGGAGAGTCGGGCCGCAGGGCGAGGAGAGTCGGGCCGCAGGGCGAGGAGAGTCGGGCCGCAGGGCGAGGAGAGTCGGGCCGCAGGGCGAGGAGAGTCGGGCCGCAGGGCGAGGAGAGTCGGGCCGCAGGGCGAGGAGAGTCGGGCCGCAGGGCGAGGAGAGTCGGGCCGCAGGGCGAGGAGAGTCGGGCCGCAGGGCGAGGAGAGTCGGGCCGCAGGCGGGCTGAGTCGGGCCGCATGGGCGGCTGAGGCGGGCCGCATGGCAGGCAGAGGCGGGCCGCATGGCGGGAGATCGGGCCGCAGGCGGGCTGAGGCGGGCCGCATGGCGGGCAGAGGCGGGCCGCTTGGCGGGCAGAGGCGGGCCGCTTGGCGGGCGAGGCGGGCGCTTCTGGCGGGCCGCATGGCAGGCAGAGGCGGGCCGCATGGCAGGCAGAGGCATGCCGCATGGCAGGTAGAGGCGGGCCGCATGGCAGGCAGGAGCCGCATGGCAGGCAGAGGCGGGCCGCATGGCAGGCAGAGGCGGGCCGCAAGGCAGGCAGAGGCGGGCCGCTTGGCAGGCAGAGGGCCGTGGGGGCCCGCATGGCAGGCAGAGGCGGGCCGCATGGCAGGCAGAGGCGGGCCGCATGGCAGGCAGAGGCGGGCCGCTTGGCAGGCAGAGGCGGGCCGCATGGCAGGCAGAGGCGGGCCGCTTGGCAGGCAGAGGCGGGCCGCATGGCAGGCAGAGGCGGGCCGCATGGCAGGCAGAGGCGGGCCGCATGGCAGGCAGAGGCGGGCCGCATGGCAGGCAGAGGCGGGCCGCATGGCAGGCAGAGAGCGGGCCGCATGGCAGGCAGAGGCGGGCCGCATGGCAGGCAGAGGCGGGCCGCATGGCAGGCAGAGGCGGGCCGCATGGCAGGCAGAGGCGGCCGCTTGGCAGGCAGAGGCGGGCCGCTTGGCAGGCAGAGGCGGGCCGCTTGGCAGGCAGAGGCGGGCCGCATGGCAGGCAGAGGCGGGCCGCATGGCAGGCAGAGGCGGGCCGCATGGCAGGCAGAGTCGGGCTGCATGGTGACGAGAGTCGGGCCGCAGGGCGAGGAGAGTCGGGCCGCATGGCGAGGAGAGGTCGGGCCGCAGGGCGAGGAGAGTCGGGCCGCAGGGCGAGGAGAGTCGGGCCGCAGGCTAGCAGAGGCGGGGCGCTTGGCGGGCAGAGGCGGGCACATGGCGGGCAGCATGGCGGCAGAGGGGGCCGCATGCGGGCAGAGCCGCAGGGCGAGGAGAGTCGGGCCGCAGGCGAGGAGAGTCGGGCTGCAGGGCGAGGAGAGTCGGGCCGCAGGGCGAGGAGAGTCGGGCCGCAGGGCGGGCTGAGGCGGGCCGCATGGCAGGCAGAGGCGGGCCGCATGGCGAGGAGAGTCGGGCCGCATGGCGGGCTGAGGCGGGCCGCATGGCGGGCAGAGGCGGGCCGCTTGGCGGGCAGAGGCGGGCCGCTTGGCGGGCAGAGGCGGGCCGCTTGGCGGGCAAAGGCGGGTCGCTTGGCGGGCCGCTTGGCGGGCGGAGGCGGGCCGCATGGCGAGAAGAGTCGGGCCGCAGGGAGGGGGCCGAGGGCGACGGAGAGGCGGGCCGCAGAGCGAGCCAGAGGCGGGCCGCAGATGGCGGGCCAGGCAGAGGCGGGGCGGCAATGGCGGGCGCATGGCGGGCAGAGGCGGGCCGCATGGCGCAGAGGCGGGCCGCTTGGCAGGCAGAGGCGGGCCGCTTGGCAGGCAGAGGCGGGCCACATGGCGGCAGAGGCGGGCCGCATGGCGGCAGGCGCAGGGCCGCAGCGAGAGTCGGGCCGCAGGGCGAGGAGAGTCGGGCCGCAGGGCGAGGAGGCGGGGCGCTTGGCGGGCGGAGGCGGGCCGCATGGCGGAGGAGGCGGGCCGCATGGGCGGGCAGAGGCAGGGCGGGCGCTTGGCGGGCAGGAGGCGGCGCAGCGGCAGAGGACGGGGCGCAGGCAGAGTCGGCCGCAGGGCGAGGAGAGTCGGGCCGCGAGGCGAGGCAGGGCGGGCGGGGGCGCTTGGCGGGAGAGGCGGGGCGCTGGCGAGGGGCAGAGGCGGGCCGCATGGGCGGAGGAGGCGGGCCGCAGGGCGGCGAGAGTCGGGCCGCAGGGCGGGAGAGCGGGCCGCATGGCGCGAGAGAGTCGGGCCGCTTGGCAGGCAGAGGGCGGGCCGCTTGGCAGGAGGCGGGCCGCTTGCAGGGCAGAGGCGGGCCGCATGGCAGGGCAGAGAGCGGGCCGCTTGGGCAGGCAGAGGCGGGCCGCTTGGCAGGCAGAGGCGGGCCGCTTGGCAGGGCAGAGGCGGGCCGCATGGGGCAGAGGCGGGCCGCTGGCAGGAGGCGGGCCGCATGGCGAGGAGAGTGCGGGCCGCAGGGCGAGGCAGAGGCGGGCCGCTTGGCGGCAGAGGCGGGCCGCATGGGCAGGCAGAGGCGGGCCGCTGGCGGCAGAGGCGGGCCGCTTGGCAGGCAGAGGCGGGCCGCATGGCAGGCAGAGGCGGGCCGCTGGCAGGCAGAGGCGGGCCGCTTGGCAGGCAGAGGCGGGCGCATGGCAGGCAGAGGCGGGCCGCATGGCAGGCAGAGGGGGCCGCATGGCAGGCAGAGGCGGGCCGCATGGCAGCAGAGGCGGGGCCGCATGGCAGGCAGAGGCGGGCCGCTTGGCAGGCAGAGGCGGGGCGCTTGGCGGCAGAGGCGGGCCGCTGGCAGCAGAGGCGGGCCGCATGGCAGGCAGAGGCGGGCCGCTTGGCAGGCAGAGGTGACGAGAGTCGGGCCGCAGGGCGAGGAGAGTCGGGCCGCCAGAGCGAGCAGAGGCGGGCGCTTGGCGGGCAGAGGCGGGGCGCATGGCGGGCAGCATGGCGGACAGAGAGCGGGCCGCATGGCGACGAGAGTCGGGCCGCTGGCAGGCAGAGGCGGGGCCGCATGGCAGGCAGAGGGGGCCGCATGGCAGGCAGAGGCGGGCCGAGGGCGAGGCGGGCCGCAGGCAGCGAGAGGCGGGCCGCAGGCGAGGAGAGTCGGGCCGCAGGCGAGGCAGAGTCGGGCCGCATGGCGAGGAGAGGTCGGGCCGCATGGCGAGGAGAGTCGGGCCGCAGGCGGAGGGCCGCAGGGCGAGAGAGTCGGGCCGCAGGGCGAGGGAGTCGGGGCGCAGAGCGGAGAGAGCGGGCGCTTGGCAGGGCAGAGCGCGGGCCGCATGGCGGGCAGAGGCGGGCGCTGGCAGAGAGCGGGCCGCATGGCAGGCGAGAGCGGGCCGCTTGGCAGGCAGAGGCGGGCCGCTTGGCAGGCAGAGGCGGGCCGCATGGCAGGCAGAGGCGGGCCGCATGGCAGGCGAGAGGCGGGCCGCAGGCAGGAGAGCGGGCCGCAGGGCGAGGAGAGTCGGGCCGCAGGGCGAGGAGAGTCGGGCCGCAGGGCGAGGAGAGTCGGGCCCGCAGGGCGAGGAGGTCGCGGCGAGGCGGGCGCAGGGCGAGGAGCAGGCGGGCCGCATGGGCGAGGAGAGTCGGGCGCAGGCGGGCAGGAGGCGGGCCGCATGGCGGCAGAGGCGGGCCGCATGGCAGGCAGAGGCGGGCCGCATGGCGAGGCAGAGGCGGGCCGCAGGCAGGCAGAGGCGGGCCGCATGGCAGGCAGAGGCGGGCCGCTGGCGGGCAGGCAGAGGGCGGGCCGCTTGGCAGGCAGAGGCGGGCCGGCAGGCAGGCAGAGGCGGGCCGCATGGCAGGCAGAGGCGCAGAGGGCCGCATGGCGAGGAGAGCGGGCCGCAGGGCGAGGAGAGTCGGGCCGCAGGCGAGCAGAGGCGGGGCGCTATGGCGGGCAGAGGCGGGCAGCATGGCAGGGCAGAGGCGGGCAGAGGCGGCCGCATGGCGAGAGAGTCGGGCGCATGGGCAGGAGAGCGGGCCGCAGGCAGGCAGAGGCGGGCCGCATGCAGGCGAAGAGGGGCCGGGGGAGGCGGGCGCGGCAGGAGAGGCGGGCCGCGGCGGCAGAGGCGGGCCTGGCGGCAGAGGCGGGGCGGGCGAGGCAGGCGGGCATGAGAGAGGCGGCGCATGGCAGGGCGGCCGCTGGCAGGCAGAGGCGGGCCGCTGGCAGCAGAGGCGGGCGCTGGCAGGCAGAGGGGGGCATGCGGCGCGGGGCGAGGAGAGCGGGCGCAGGGCAGGAGAGCGGGCCGCAGGCGGAGAGGCGGGCGGGGGCGGGCGGGGCGGAGAGGCGGCGCGGCGGAGAGCGGGCCGCAGGCGGAGAGCGGGCCGCAGGCAGAGGGGGCCGCAGGCGGAGAGGGCCGCGAGGCGGGGTCGGCCGCAGGCAGAGAGTCGGGCCGCAGGCGGGAGCGGGCCGCAGGCAGCAGAGGCGGGCCGCGGGCAGGGGCGGGCGGGCAGAGGCGGCGCAGCGGGGGCCGCAGGCAGGCGGGCGGCCGGCAGGAGAGCGGGCCGCGGCGAGAGGCGGGCGCAGGCAGAGGCGGCCGCAGGCAGGAG
The DNA here is from genome assembly GCA_033576535.1 of Allobates femoralis. Lineage (NCBI taxonomy): Eukaryota > Metazoa > Chordata > Amphibia > Anura > Aromobatidae > Allobates > Allobates femoralis. The sequence goes on along the minus strand of JARQOC010000010.1, from coordinate 77,306,593 downwards.
AGCGGGCCGCGGCAGAGAGGCGGGCGCGGCGGAGAGAGCGGGCCGCTGGAGGAGAGGCGGGCCGCAGGGCAGGAGATCGGCCGCAGGCGGGCGAGGGGGCCGCTTGCGGCAGAGGCGGGCGCTGGGCAGAGGCGGCCCGGCGGGAGAGGGGCGCTAGCAGGGCGGGCGCTTGGCGGCAGAGGCGGGAGGCGCGGCGGCAAAGCGGCGTGGGGGCTGGCGGGCGCGCGGCGGGAGGCGGCGCTGGCGGCAGAGGCGGGCCGCGCGGGGCAAGGGGCCGCAGGGCGGGTCGCGGGCAGGAGGCGGGCGCAGGCGGAGAGAGTCGGGCCGCAGGGCGAGAGAGCGGCGCTGCGGAGGCGGGCGCAGGCGGGAGAGGCGGGCCGCAGGGGGCCGCAGGGGAGGAGAGTCGGGCCGCAGGCGGGAGGCGGGCCCGCCGGGAGCGGGCGCTTGGGGGAGGCGGGCGCGGGCGGGGCGGGCGCGCAGCGGGGCGCGGGGCGGGGCCGGGCAGGAGAGTGGGCGCGGCGGAGGGGGGGCGGAGAGCGGGCGCGGCGGAGGCGACGAGAGTCGGGCCGCAGGGCGAGCAGAGGCGGGGCGCTTGGCGGGCAGAGGCGGGGCGCTTGGCGGGCAGAGGCGGGGCGCTTGGCGGGCAGAGGCGGGCCGCATGGCGGGCAGAGGCGGGCCGCATGGCGACGAGAGTCGTGCCGCAGGGCGAGGAGAGTCGGGCCGCAGGGCGAGGAGAGTCGGGCCGCAGGGCGAGGAGAGTCGGGCCGCATGGCGGGCAGAGGCGGGGCGCTTGGCGGGCAGGGCGAGGAGAGTCGGGCCGCAGGGCGAGGAGAGTCGGGCCGCAGGGCGAGGAGAGTCGGGCCGCAGGGCGAGGAGAGTCGGGCCGCAGGGCGAGGAGAGTCGGGCCGCAGGGCGAGGAGAGTCGGGCCGCAGGGCGAGGAGAGTCGGGCCGCAGGGCGAGGAGAGTCGGGCCGCAGGGCGAGGAGAGTCGGGCCGCAGGGCGAGGAGAGTCGGGCCGCAGGGCGAGGAGAGTCGGGCCGCAGGGCGAGGAGAGTCGGGCCGCAGGGCGAGGAGAGTCGGGCCGCAGGGCGAGGAGAGTCGGGCCGCAGGGCGGGTTGAGGCGGGCCGCAGGGCGGGCAGAGGCGGGGCGCTTGGCAGGCAGAGGCGGGCCGCTTGGCAGGCAGAGGCGGGCCGCTTGGCAGGCAGAGGCGGGCCGCTTGGCAGGCAGAGGCGGGCCGCTTGGCGGGCAGAGGCGGGCCGCTTGGCGGGCAGAGGCGGGCCGCATGGCGGGCAGAGGCGGGCCGCAGGGCGGGCAGAGGCGGGGCGCTTGGCGGGCAGAGGCGGGCGCTTGGCAGGCAGAGGCGGGCCGCTTGGCAGGCAGAGGCGGGCCGCTTGGCAGGCAGAGGCGGGCCGCTTGGCAGGCAGAGGCGGGCCGCTTGGCAGGCAGAGGCGGGCCGCTTGGCAGGCAGCGGGTGCGGGCCGCTTGGCAGGCAGGTGCGGGCCGCTTGGCAGGCAGGCGCGGGCCGCTTGGCAGGCAGAGGCGGGCCGCTTGGTAGGCAGAGGCGGGCCGCATGGCAGGCAGAGGCGGGACGGATGGCAAGAAGAGGCGGGACGGATGGCGAGGAGAGGTGGGACGGAGAGGAGAGGCGGGGCGGACTGAGCTGCAATTCAAGTCCATCAGACGGAAACAGGTAATTATAGAAACTTCCAGCCTGTATTCTATATTTATTTATTCAGAGTACAGGGGCAGTAAGGGCATAATAGCCCCTTCTTAGAATACAGCACAGGCACTGATGAAGAAGGAACTTTTCGTTTCAAACACCCAAAACAACCAGGAATGTACACGGCAGGAGATTTCTCAGTCTCTGCTCACACTATGGACACATACCTCTACAGTGCACCATCCCATGATTTATGTGCTATATCAGTGCAGGTTGAGGTGTTTTACAACATGACATTAATATAATAAATATGTTAGTTTGCTGCATCAGATTTTGCGGCTACAAGAAACATGCAAGATACACGATAGTCCATGGTCATCCACCGCTACACTCAATGTCTTCCCTGCACATGATCATACTGACAAGTGTAATGTTTTATATTGAACCAGAATTGTTTTACTGTTTTGACCTATACATGAATAACACACAAGAAAATAGGAAGCTTCGTAATAAATGTTTTTGGAGAAATCTTCCTTCTACTCCAGGACAGATCCTTCAGTCTCAAAACACTTAATGTGTCTACAGTGAATACAGATTTCCCCATTAGTGAGATCGGAGATGACAGCTGGAGATTATAAAGGTCTATAGAATATTCTCCTCCATAGAATATTAAAAGCATCAACTCATCTTCTATCTCTGTAATGGGCAAACCTGTACAAACTCAATACAGATGATACCCATGAACTGGAATGAAATATATGTCCACAGGAGAAAAATACATTCTTCTTGTAAAACATATTACAATGTTGCTTATTTTCATATTCATTATTGAAATAAAAGTAAAAATGGTTATCCTTATATCAGTATAGTGATCTTATGTAAGATGAACTAACGCTCCCAGAATGCACTGCAGGACCAATCACTGCACAGATCACAGGGCTACAACTAAAATATTATTGGTGTTTGCCTAAAAACTGGCAACTGCATCTGGCTGCAATGAGCAGAATTGTGACCACTGACCTGGGTTGTAATTAAAGGGAATCAGTCAGCAGGCGTTGACTAGGTAAGCTGAGGTCAGCATGCTGCAGGGGTTAAAAGGTCTTTATTACCTGTAATCCACGGCGCAGCTAAAGAGATGGGTGTGCAGGATGGTGATAACAGCCGGGGGGCTGTAGCCTAAAATGGGATCATCAACTACGTCTAAAAAATGCATGATCTGAAGACAAAGAAAGAAATTTATACAAGAAAAAAATAAGTAAAACATCGTACTGGTAACATCAAATTATCACCACAGCCCAGAAATAAAGAGACGCCCTTTCCTCAAGGCCCAGGAGCACAGTCTACATCACTAACCAAAAATCCCACATTGGCCAGTATAGACGGTCAGGGGTTTGGGACCATTGGTGAATGATTGTTCAAAGACCAAATTTAATGTACTATGTATGTATGGGGCCTCAAACACGAACTCCACAGAGATACATTTTTTGTGCTGTCCCTGCCCTCCTACATGATTAAGCAGAGCCGTACACTGCACTTCTAGGATCTATAGATCTCTTACAAATCAATAAAATCATATCTGCTCCTCAGCTCTCACCCCTCCCTCAGGGGACAGAGGAATTCAGTCCTGCATAGTACTAAAGTATCAGGCCACAGGAAGCTACCATGTTGACATGGATAATTAATAAAGTGGAAACCACCAAGGAGTTTATGTTATATAAAATTTACACCTTTATTACAATACAAAGCAAATACATACATGTTAGATACGAAGTGACAGCTATGGAGATCCCTAATGGGCTGCGGAAAGGTAGTTACATTGTGGATACACATCAGAGGCAAATATAAAATACCCAATGGCATCAAGCGGGCACATTAAGATAGGTACTGGTCTGAACGACAAACTGAGATACATTGTTAATCACTCACCCATCTCATATGTCAGTAAAGAGCCTCCTCCGGTCACACATTAATGCCCAGCCACGCAACACGCCCCTACGACCGTTTCGCAATGCTTGTCCCCATTTACAAACTTTACTTCTTAGTGGTTTCCACTTTATTAAATATAACTTCTGGAGTGTTATTTATATTAGTCCCAGTGTATAGTCACACCAAAATGGTTATTATTTAGTGACCATGAAAACAAGTATTTTTAGATGGTGTGATATGGTTTTGAAAATGTATACAAGTTGATATGGAGCAGGGGAGACTAGGGCAGTACTGAATAAATCAATGTAGTGCTTTGCCTCTGCTCCTAGCCTGATACATGGCAGCACACATTATGCACCATCATATCATTCTACAGCAGAAGATCACAGTATGTATTTATATCTGCTTGGTGACATGATTGGTATTTGAAGGGAGTACACCCCTGTTCTTACATTACATAGTATGTGTATCAGGAGCAGGACTGTAGGTGGACCATGGGGCCAGCGGACACACCCCTGTTCATACAGAAGTATGAGTGGGTGGGAATGGAAGATGATCCTGGAGTCCCCAGGGTCCACGCCCCTGACACCACCTGTCACTGCTGCAGTATGAGGGTGATTTTCTTGGACTCCTATGGGAGGGGTGAGAGCTGAGGAGCAGATACGATTTTATTGAATAAGTGATCTATAGATCCTAGGACTGCAGTGTACAGCTCTGCTTCATCATGTAGGAGGGCAAGAACTGTACTAAAAGTTTTCTTTCCTTGGAGTTCCCCTTTAATAGAGTTGTCCAGGCTTAAAAGGGAACCAACCACAAGGATTTTAACATATACAGTAAAGGCAGTGCCATACAGGCACCAGGATGATAAAGTAAATCACCTTTGTTTTATCGATTGCAAGTTTGATTGTAGAAGTTTTATCAACGGTCTAGAAATGAGTGGAGCGCTGGATGACGTGTGTAGCAGTGCAGACAGTGTGGGTCGGGTCCTCTGTATATCTTCCTCCTCCTTTGTCCTTAGGTTTGCCCCCTTTACTTTGATTAATTTTTGCACTATGCTGCGATTACCGCTGCTGGCGGCGCGTGTGCAATACTACTGTAGTCACTAAAAAGGCACCGGAGTCAGTGTATGCATGTACTACAATCCAGACTGCCATTTTACTGAAGACGGTGGAGACGAATGAGCGGCATTTATGCATGCGCCACCAGCAGCGAAAAAGGCTGCCCGACATTTAAAGAAAAATAGAGGGGGCAAACCTGAGGACGCAGGAGGAATCTATATGAGAGGACCAGACACACATTGCCAGGCCGCTGCATGATCCTCAACATTGCACTCGTTTCTGCAACTTATTTCTGAAATCAAACATACAATCAGAAAATTGAAGGTGTGATTTCATTCACCATCCTGGCGCTGCCTTTACTGTGTAAGAAACTCTTGGTGGTTGGTTCCCTTTAAGACAAACGTTTTCAGTCACTTACTGCTGAATTGTGACCACGTGCAGTGCGCACATTACCACGATTCCCCACTATTGCCGACTCAACTGGGGAGCCATGTGACTGCTTGTATGTGGCTTCCATACTAGTGGTCATACGATGACTAGCATTTTTAGATCTCTCTATAGAAGCAAATTGAGAGAAGCCAGATGAGACTAGTGAGCACGTGAAAGCAAGTATGACAATCTCACACATGTGATGCGACCCCTGCGTCCACCTGCAATACTGGGGAATCTTCACAGCGTGCACACCCCACACTCTTATGATTGTCTGTAGTCTCATAGTGTAACTGAAGCCTCTTGCCCCGAGCTCAGACAACCCCTTGTAAAGTTTTCTTTATACAGAATGAACACTGCTCACTTGACTGTGCCAGCTCTGGTTCGGAAGTGCCATGTGGTGACGGAGCGTCGCGCCATCTAGTCTCAGAGCCACCAGGAATTCCTGGAAAAATACACACAGGCAGAGTTAGATAATGGAGACCTCAGAGATAGATTTCCAAAATTAATTTATTATTGTGACAAGCTACAAACATTGTCATTAAAGGTTTGGCTTTTCTTCTTTTTCTTGGACAACTCAAATGTAACCCCTTCATTCTGGGATGATGCACCATTTCATCATGAGAGGGTTGTTATTACTTATAAGTGCCAGCTGTATTGTACAGTCTGTACTCTGTACTGGAATCAGAGGTATCACCAATCCAATCCTGGCCATATAAATCGTTGTGGGATAAGTCCACATCTAGGGCAAGACAAAAGTGCCCAAAAACAGAGCGAGAGACGAATCGCAGGGCTCCGGTCCGGCAGCAACAGATTACACCGGATCCTGCGAATCACATCAGTAATGACACAAAGATCTCACCCCTTACTTCTATGGCCTAAGTTTCTTTATTTCTGTACTTGCCACTTTTATTACTAAATGATTCAATATAATAAGCCGAGCGCGGGACCTACCTTCACATTCTTCACAAGATTGAGGTCTATACGGACAGACAGTGAGAGCATCTTGGGGTTCTTGTCTTTTCGGGCTCCAGATAGCTGTGCAGAGACCCCCTCTTCCGAAATGTATATCGTGGGGTTCAAGTTTTCAGGTTGTACAAAAGTGGGAATTTCTAGTGTGCTCGGCAGTAAATAATCTTCTACACAGGCTGCAACGAACAAAAATCAACAAGAAAGATGTAAGAGCTAAAGCAAGAACAGAACACACAAGACTACTGGGCAGATAAGGAAATATCCATCTTTATATGCTGACTGTCTCCATTTTATCATACATTTTCTTAGTAATAATGCAGTTCTATATTCTAGTTTTGCATGCCTATGCCTTACCATTACAGAATACAACTGTCTTAGTCACAATACATAGGAGACATGCACAGAAATTCACAAAACACTTCCTATCCTTTGTTATCACTTAGAGACAAAACAGAAGTGGCGACAGTTGTGATAACCATATTGTGTGATAACCATATTGTGTGATAATGTGTGCTGCAGGGTCACCGTAGACGGTGCAGGGTCACCGTGTAGGGTATAGGGTCAGTGTACACGGTGCAGGGTCACCGTGCAGGGTGCAGGGTCAGTGTACACGGTGCAGGGTCAGTGTACACGGTGCAGGGTCAGTGTACACGGTGCAGGGTCACTGTACACGGTGCAGGGTCACTGTACACGGTGCAGGGTCACTGTACACGGTGCAGGGTCACTGTACACGGTGCAGGGTCACTGTACACGGTGCAGGGTCACTGTACACGGTGCAGGGTCACTGTACACGGTGCAGGGTCACTGTACACGGTGCAGGGTCACTGTACACGGTGCAGGGTCACTGTACACGGTGCAGGGTCACTGTACACGGTGCAGGGTCACTGTACACGGTGCAGGGTCACTGTACACGGTGCAGGGTCACTGTACACGGTGCAGGTCATGTACACGGTGCAGGGTCAGTGTGTACGGTGCAGGGTCACTGGATACGGTGGAGGGTCACTGGATACCTTTGTGATAAAGTGATACTATGTCAGACTCAATACACAGGTAGCTGAGCTCGGCGTTGCCTTTGTACTTTGAGACACTGAAAATCCGACCATTTTCGACATCCAGAACGGCTTCTCCATGGCGGCTCTCCTGCCTCTTGTTTAGTTCATTCTAGAATACAGAAGGGAGAAAAATAAGAAAGACACATTGAGGTGAACACAATCACAGAAAGAGCAGACACTTCTCATGTCAGCAGAGGAAGCCTCCGTCTCCCCAGAGAATAAAATTAGATAGAAGGGTTTCATAGTCGGAGGTGCCATCTGAGGGGACCGGCTCGAATGCACACAGAACCTGTAGCAGAATGGATCGGATGCACACAGAACCTGTAGCAGAATGGATCGGATGCACACTGAACTTGTAGCAGAATGGATCGGATGCACACAGAACTTGTAGCAGAATGGATCGGATGCACACAGAACCTGTAGCAGAATGGATCGGATCCACACAGAACCTGTAGCAGAATGGATCGGATCCACACAGAACCTGTAGCAGAATGGATCGGATCCACACAGAACCTGTATCAGAATGGATCGGATGCACACAAAACCTGTATCAGAATGGATCGGATGCACACAGAACCTGTAGCAGGATGGATCGGATGCACACAGAACTTGTAGCAGGATGGATCGGATGCACACAGAACATGTAGCAGAATGGATCAGATGCACACAGAACCTGTAGCAGGATGGATAGGATGCACACAGAACCTGTAGCAGGATGTATCGGATGCACACGGAACCTGTAGCAGGATGGATCGGATGCACACAGAACCTGTAGCAGGATGGATAGGATGCACACAGAACCTGTAGCAGGATGGATCGGATGCACACAGAACCTGTAGCAGGATGGATTGGATGCACACAGAACCTGTAGCAGAATGGATCGGATGCACACAGAACCTGTAGCGGGATGGATCGGATGCACACAGAACCTGTAGCAGGATGGATTGGATGCACACAGAACCTGTAGCAGAATGGATCGGATACACACTTCTTTTTGAATGCAAAACAAAAAAATTCTTTATTGGTGGAGATACAGCCTTTCAACAACGCGTTTCGACCAGGGATATGCTCTTGTTCACGTTAGTTACAATCTCTGGATAGGGATTACACCCTCTGTTGCTCTTAACCCTTTGTTGTTGACCAAAGGGGTTATTTCTGGAGGGTAGGGTGTGCTGTGTGCCCTCTGCATGAAGAGCCTTATTTCATGTTCCTGTCCGCTCTCACAAGCTGCTTGATTTTGCACTCACAATGGAGCGTGCATATGATCCTTTCTGCTACAGAATAAAGTGAAGCTCCTGCTGAGACCGAGAGAGCAGAAGACACAAAGATGTGACAGGTCTGTCACCAATCACTATTCGATTATTCGGTAATATTCATGGCAAGGCCTATCCTCCATGTTATGTTATTCTTTCTGTGAAGAGACCCCCCCACAAACTCCCCCCAGCAGTATGTGAATCAGATGTGACCTTGGCTTCGGTCCACGCTGTAATTCGTCCTTTTAAAATGGTGATGGAAGCAGAGAAGAAGCTTTGCCCCACTTGAGAGCCTTTTCTAAGCCTTGCAGTGTCGTCTACAGAGTAGAAATGGGAATCTTCATCTTCTGAATCAGAGTCTGTGAATATTAAATCCGCAGTGTGATTGACACAAGGAGAGAGGAGACATAAAAGGGAGTTAAGCGTTATTCGCCATCGTCATACAAGGGTATGGCCAGATAGACATTAAATTGTATTAACAAGCACTATTAACATTGTAGGTGTTCTTGGGATATTAATAGTTGTTTGATGAGGAGACTGACACTGACAGCAGAACATGTGCAGCGCTTACAAGAGCTTTTCTATAGATCTTGTAAGCACTGCTTTGAAGCTGGCCAGGATTGCTCTAGCACCCTTTAAAGCAATCTGTCAGCAGGATTTTGCCACCTCATATGACTGCAACATAATGTAGGCAAAGAGATGCTAAATCCAACAATGTACACTAGATTACTGGCTGCAACAGTTCTCACACAGTCAAAGAATCTAATTTCAGGAGCACCGCAGAGCTGAGAAAGCTGCCTCCGCCCACACCATGCTCTCTATAGAGGTCGTGCATTGACAGTGAGGTGTCAGACTACCTGTGACTTTGTAGTCATTTGTCAAGGTAATCACCAGGTGATAAAGCCATTAGTTTACCTAAACAATTGCACACACCCTGATAAATGAAGCACAGCATGCAGCCTTAGCTTACATAGCAAAAACCTGCTGACAGATTCCCTTTAACCACCTAACCATCCTCAGTGCAGAGCTTACAAGCTAGACAGCAGCAATGATCAGCTTTGTAACGAACAGGCTGTAAACAAAAGTGTTCATTTCTACAGAATGGCTGAAAATTTAATAAGCAGTAATTTGCAAAAGTACTTGTTTTAGCTAGTACTATCTATAACAATAAGAGTAACCCTCTAAATATAAGGAGTCACAATTGTAAGGCAGGATAATCATGTTTCCAATAAGCTTCCATTGCAGATTCTGACTTTATATAGCATGGACAGGCTGTGGCGTACTCATATATATGCACTATTGGAAAAAGTATCCAGCTCTGTCCCATAGGCTAGTAAAGAAGCCAGGGCTTCTATGTGTATACAGTGTGTAATGGCTCTTGTCCTTGACACAGGCATGTAGGAGATAGAGTGGGAGGTTTGTTCTTCTAGTGCACAGAAATAAACACCCTGCAACAAGGACAACAGACACAATATAATGACAGAATCTGCAGTGCAGTACTATGCACACGTCTACACTGAGGCAGTGTGACAACAAGTGTATTTGCTGCGTTTTCAGCAGAAACTGAGCAAAATCTCAAGGTTTTTCAGACATTTTGAAATTCAGAGGATTCGGAGTTACCGCTCAGTTTGTGCTTTAAACACTGCTAGAAAGAGTGATTCAATCTGCAGATGAAGCCTCAGTTTTGCACATATCACAAACTCACCCAGTCTGAATGCCGACTTGCACATGCGGAAAGTGTCCTGCTGATAAATAGGTGTAGACTGGGTCTCAGAAGGAAACAGAGAGTCCGTGATGGGGGCATCAAACACAGACATAGGTTCCCACATCAACAGATCATTACATAACCTAGAGGGAGAAAAAAGGACCAGTCATAGTAATGTATGCCCGTCATTCATCAACAAGGGCAGTATGATCAAGTCTCATACCTGTTGTATACGTTTTCATACATTTCCTTGCTGGGAAGGAATATGTGAGCTCTGGGCAGAGTGACCTCAAGTCTATACTGGGAGGATCGGAGCGTCACTTGCTGAAAATCTGCCATCTCTTCCGGGTCTGCCGGGATAACCATCTGTGATAGAGGAGAAGATCAGGAGCAAAAGAAGAGGAAAGTGAGAAACTAAAAGAAGAAGTAACTATTGGTGAGAAAGGAGTAGAAGTTGGTGTGAACCTCTTCAGTTTCAAACATGGTTCTCTTCGATGAGAACGGGGACGGCTCCGGCTGCTTCAGTTCACAAGGACTTTCCACAGATGGAAGATCGGGGTCTTCACATTTGTCCTGACACAGATCCCACGGGGAGACTTTGTTTTCAGGCAGGACGGTCACTAAAATGCTAAAAAAAATAAAGCGAAGATGAAATAGCAGTGATGAGAAAAACACAAGAAGTGACCGGAGATAACATGATAAGACTTTCTCCAGCATAGGTCATTAGCATTAACTAGATGTCTCAGAATATTAGGGATCGTTCACACGAGGGTATTATGTGTGTGTGTATGTATGTATGTGTGTGTATGTATGCATGTGTGTATATGTGTATGTATGTGTGTTTGTGTGTATGCATGTGTGTATGTATATGTGTGTGTGTGTGTATATGTATGTGTGTGTATGTGTATGTATGTGTGTGTGTGTATGCATGTGTATATGTATGTGTGTGTATGTGTGTGTCAGTGTGTATGTGTATGTATGGTTGTGTATGTATGTGTGTGTGCGTATGTGTGTGCATGTAAGTGCGTATGTACACATGTGTATGCCTGTGTGTGTTTGCGTATGTGTGTGTGTGTTTGTGTATGTGTGTGTGCGTGTGTGCATGTATATGTGCGTGTGTGCATGTATATGTGCGTGTGTGCATGTATATGTGCGTGTGTGCATGTATATGTGTGTGTGTGCATGTATATGTGTGTGTGTGTGCATGTATATGTGTGTGTGTGTGCATGTATATGTGTGTGTGCATGTATGTGTGTGTGTGCATGTATATGTGTGTGTGCATGTATATGTGTGTGTGCATGTATATGTGTGTGTGCATGAATCTGTGTGTGCATGAATCTGTGTGTGCATGAATCTGTGTGTGCATGAATCTGTGTGTGCATGAATCTGTGTGTGCATGAATCTGTGTGGTTGTGTGTGTATGTATGTATGTGTGTGTGTGCGTGCATGTATGTGTGTGTGTATATGTATGTATGTGTGTGTATATGTGTGTGGTCTGGGATAAAATAGGACCAAATGTCCATTTAAAGAAGTCGCAGTCTGCACCATTCCCCTCCGCGTTGTGGATGAGGATTGCATCAGTCAATGGGTGCACAAAAAGAACAACAGAATCCTCTATGGATCATTGCGTTAATTTTTTTAAAGGTAAATTCCAATGATTAACACATACAAATGTATTTGGACAGATTATATTTATATTATATATCTATATATATATATATATATATATATATATATATATATATATATATATATATATATATATATATACACATACACACATACATATATATTTCTTAAACCATTATTGCTTGTCAGCACACACTTATTGGTTAGACTGAGTGCAGCAGTGATTTTTTGATTTTATATATATATATATATATATATATATATATATATATATACACACACACACATGCACACACACACACACACTTTGAAATCCAAAAAACAGGCAGCACTCCTTCATTTGGTGAAATGGACGTTTTTTATTCACCACCTCATGTGATGCAACGTTTCGGAGTGAATGGCTCCTTTCTCAAGCATACACAATGCATGGGGCTTGCCGCAAGTGAACCGCAAGTGCGGCCGTTATGCGGTAAATGCGGCAGATGAGGTTTTTTTTACCGCAACTGCCGGATTTTTCTAATACCGCTGATGTGAAAGGGGCCTTACTTGGGCCTCCAGGCCAAAGTCTTTGTTCACAGATAATGGAGCACCTGAAACACTGCTGTGATCCACTCCTATCTCCTTCCCCATTAGGATACAGAAGGCAAGCTGCAAAGTTTAGGTTTGTGTAAGTTTCTAATTTTCATTTAATAACTGTTTTTGCATATTTGTATGTCACTATTTATTTCTATTTTTATATCTTTTATTGTAAGCACTGTACCTTTTATATTAAAGATTAAAACTTTAATAAGTCTGCACCTTGTATTCCCTAAAGAACCCATAACTCTAGAAAGGGTGTGATTCTGTTGATTGTCTGATAGTCTTAGATTAGAGGACTCATCGCCCCCCATATGTCCGGTGGGTGGTGGCAGCGTGTGTGAAGCGGGGTGCGGGGTCTGAGTCGGGGTGTGATTGATGCACCCTTTCAGCATAGGTCAGAGGTCGAGTGCTGGATTGAGTGAGAGATAGCTAGATTAACTCTTGCAGGCGTAACCCCAAGTCACGTGCTGAGAAGTGGGTACATGACACAGCCCTTGAGATATTTGTAGACAGCTAATAAGTCTCCTCTCAGTCTTCTTTTTGGCTAAGTATCCCCCAATCTTGTAACTGTTCCTCATAGGATATGGTTTGCAGACCGGTCACCACTCTGGTAGCTCTTCTCTGAACTTGCTCCAGTTTGTAGATGTCCAAAACTGGACACAGTATCCAGACAGTCCTTTTTTATTTATTGGCCACATGATTGCTTCATAAAAATGTACTTATTTTTTTAGCAATTTGAAATATGTAGGTCATTATTATTATTTTTTTTTAATGAAGTTAACTAACCTGGGGAAGGTGAATTTCTTTCCACCTGGTTTGGCGAGGGGATCTATTCCTTTACTGATCTTCAGACATGGAACACGTAACTTGATCCCATCAGAGTATATACCTGAATAGAGTGAGGGAACATCACAGACGTTACACACAGCACAGCTCAGAATAGCCCCAAGAGATTTATCAGGACACACTCAAAGAAAACGTGGCGTAAAATGGTTATCAACAAAGACCAAGTCTTTATAAAAGAAGACATCCGATTGGTTACAATGGAAGACGTCCCACTTTTCCCATTGTACTAGTAATGGATGATTCTTCCTTCTTACATTTAGGAAACTTCTTACTTGACAATTTCTCACCATGCATGTCTCCAAATGTGATTTCGATCTTGCTGGGCTCTTCTGTACCGGATTTTCTTTGTGTGCTGATCTCCATATCCAACACCTCCATTTCTAGACATTCCTTCCTTACAGCCTTCTGAGCCCAAGATCGGCGCTCTGGAACCGGCCTTAAGTCTGGCACGGGAAACTGGAGATGTATGTGCCCTCGGGAAGCCAAGACGTGGATCTCTGTGTCCTCCTCGGGAGCAGGAGTCACCTCAGTCTAATATGAAAAAAAATGAAGAAAAAGTGTTACAGTTTTGGCAAAGCTAAATTTGGAGAAGGCATACACAGTCGTACGTCTATGTCAATAGTTTATTATAAGTCAGACTGAAACCAGGACAGTAACTGTTCTCACCAGCAGAACATTAATCCAAACGACGTCAGACATTGTTATACAGAACAGACAGAAAAGCAAAAGTCCGGAGATTTATGAAGACTGGCTTTAAACATTACAACTAAACAAGTACAGCAGAAATGATTATAAGAAAACCCAGCATAGCTAACAGCATAAGATGGATAGCATGAAAGCTACGTAATCTGGGAGCAGCATGATGTAGGGACAGAGATCCTGATTCCATGTGTTATTTAGGGGTTGTGAGTTGCTGTTTCAATGAGTGTTCTATTAGCAGGAGATTATCACTAGATGTCTCATGCCTACTAATCTAACCATCACCCACCACTAATTAGCAGATTTCTGTCAATATACTGTGTACACAGAAAGCTGCCAGTCGGTGGTGTAGACAGGGTTATCCATAGCTCAGTATTCAGAGCTCTGCTATATGTGCTGCAGAGAAAAGTGAGTTTACTGGGTGCAGCAGCTGTGATATTAACAAAGCAACACATCACTGGAATCAGGGTGTCTCCCCCAACATCATTCTGTTCTCAGATTACATAGCAATAACTGTTGACAGATTCCCTTTAATGCTGCTTACCAAGTGCAAGTCAAAGTGTCCCTGTGGGCTTGCTTCTTTTGTGGCTCCATCTTGGAAAAGGGACCCCAGCCGGTCAATGAGTCCGAGGTCAAACTCTGACTTAAAGTCCTCCAGCTCCACCCTGATTTCTGCACTCACTTTCACTGCTTGCTTCTTACGGCTACTCTGAGAGGTAGAGGACATAAGGCGAAGAAGAGAACAGCAAGAGGTGAGAAAACAGTTGGAAGAATCTCTGCAAAGTAAAGAGCATCTCAATCTTTAATGTAAAAAACAAATTAAATGACACTAATATTACCTTAAACAATCCGGGGGAGGGGCGAGAGCCTTAAAGACTCCGGGGGAGGGGCGAGAGCCTTAAAGACTCCGGGGGAGGGGCGAGAGCCTTAAAGACTCCGGGGGAGGGGCGAGAGCCTTAAAGACTCCGGGGGAGGGGCGAGAGCCTTAAAGACTCCGGGGGAGGGGCGAAGCTTAAAGAAATCCGGGGAGGGAGAGAGCTTAAGACTTAAACGGGGTAAGGACGAGAGCCTTAAAGATCCGGGGGAGGGGCGAGAGCCTTAAAGACTCCGGGGGAGGGGCGAGAGCCTTAAAGACTCCGGGGGAGGGGCGAGAGCCTTAAAGACTCCGGGGGAGGGGCGCGAGAGCCTTAAAGACTCCGGGGGGAGGGGCGAGAGCCTTAAAGACTCCGGGGGAGGGGGCGAGAGCCTTAAAGACTCCGGGGGAGGGGCGAGAGCCTTAAAGACTCCGGGGGACGGGCGAGAGCCTTAAAGACTCCGGGGGAGGGCGAGAGCCTTAAAGACTCCGGGGGAGGCGGGCGAGAGCCTTAAAGACTCCGGGGGACGGGGCGAGAGCCTTAAAGACTCCGGGGGAGGGGCGAGAGCCTTAAAGACTCCGGGGGGGGGCGAGAGCCTTAAAGCTCCGGGGAGGGGGCGGAGCTTAAAGACTCCGGGGGACGGGCGGAGAGCCTTAAAGACTCCGGGGGACGGGCGAGAGCCTTAAAGACTCCGGGGGACGGGCGAGAGCCTTAAAGACTCCGGGGGACGGGCGAGAGCCTTAAAGACTCCGGGGGACGGGCGAGAGCCAGATCGGGAGGGCGAGAGCCTTAAAGACTCCGGGGGACGGGCGAGAGCCTTAAAGACTCCGGGGGACGGGCGAGAGCCTTAAAGACTCCGGGGGACGGGCGAGAGCCTTAAAGACTCCGGGGGACGGGCGAGAGCCTTAAAGACTCCGGGGGACGGGCGAGAGCCTTAAAGACTCCGGGGGACGGGCGAGAGCCTTAAAGACTCCGGGGGACGGGCGAGAGCCTTAAAGACTCCGGGGGACGGGCGAGAGCCTTAAAGACTCCGGGGGACGGGCGAGAGCCTTAAAGACTCCGGGGGACGGGCGAGAGCCTTAAAGACTCCGGGGGACGGGCGAGAGCCTTAAAGACTCCGGGGGACGGGCGAGAGCCTTAAAGACTCCGGGGGACGGGCGAGAGCCTTAAAGACTCCGGGGGAGGGACGAGAGCCTTAAAGACTCTGGGGGAGGGGCGAGAGCATTAAAAACTCTGGGGAGGGGGCGAGAGCTGTAAAGACCCCAGGGACAGGTGAGAGCCGTAAAGACCCCGGGGAGGGACGAGAGCATTTAAGACTCTGGAGAGGTGCGTGATGCGATACTCACTCTGGATGGCGTTCGGTGAATCCGCTTGTAATGAATTTGAGCACAGGGACGAGAAGAGGATGCTGGACTATTAAAAATCATGAGCTGAGTGTAGAAGAAAATTTAAAAAAAGGAAAAAATATTAAAATACAGGATGGGCATAGCTGCACAAAACATTTCACTCTTCAGTATTCATTGGCATGCAGGACATGTATAAGGTAATGGTATAAATTGTTCCTCAAAATTAGCCAATTATGACAAGAGGGTAAAACAGTTTACAACAATATGAACCGTAACCCCTTAAGAACACAGGCTTTTTTCTCGTTTTAGTGCTTTAGTTTTTTCTTCTCTGTATTACTGGAAGGTGCAGAAGACGCCACTTTCCTCTACTAAATATATTACTAGGTTTCACTGTCATATACTACTATTTTATGCAAACATCATAAGAACAATAACTTTAGTGTAGGGGTCCTGTGGCCGCGAGTCCATGATGTGTGGCCGGCGGCTGTCTTCTGCTTGGTGCACAAGTATCCAGTATTAAACAATGGCTATCGCTCCATGCCAGGGTGCCTCCTGATGATGATCCGGATACATCGTCTGCCAGAAATCCAGAAGGATCTTTGCAGGAGAAGATTTGAGTATCGTGCACTTGCCAAGTCACTCTACAATCACTTGTCCTTTTAAACCTATTCTTCTACCTTTCACTCCCCTTCCAGTACAATATGAGCAGTTTGTGCCCCTCCAGAGCATCGTTTATACATTATCTCGACATACCTCCGTGTATTCTGGGGCCTGATTATTGCTGGACACATGGCTGTCTTGCCAGAGACATTCCAAAATCTCCAACTTTCCACAACTGAGGTCAATACTGCTTTGCTGCGCTCCTTTACCCGATCTCTGCTCACCGACGACCTGAACTGCAAGAGCCGAGATTCTGCAGGATACAAAATAACCATCGATATAAGGTGTAGTAATACGGTCACACCGTGGGTCCATAGGCTGCTATACAGTATCTGAATAATTCCTCCTCTATGTCAGGGTCACCAACATTGGTTCCACAAGTAGTTTTAACCACATATATCCAAATCTGCTTTCACACTGAGGTTTTTTCAAAAATACGGCAGTTACGGTAAAAACCCCCGCATCTGCCGCATTTACCGCATAATGGCACACTTGCATTGTCTATGGGTCTTGCGGTAAGGCCCCTTTCACATCAGCGTTATTACAAAAATACAGAAGTTGCGGTGAAAAAAACGCATCTGCTGCATTTACCGCATAACAGCCCCATGCATTGTCTATGGGGCTTGCGGCAAGTGTGGTATAGTTGCGGTTTCGGCACTTGTGGCCCCAAAAAAAACGCGGTCAGCTGCTATGTTTTTGCGGCCGCATCTGCCGAAACCGCACTTGCCGCACACTTACCTCAAGCCCCATAGACAATGCATGGGGCTGTTAGGGCCCTTTCACATCAGCGTTTTTTTAAATTCGCGGCAGATGCGGTGAAAAAAACGCATCTGCCGCATTTAACGCATAACCGCGACACTTGCGGCACACTTGCGGCAAGCCCCATGCAATGTCTATGGGGCTTGCGGTAAGGGTGCTGCAGGTGCGGCTTCGGCACTTGCGGCAGGTGCGGCCGCGAAAAAAAATGCTGTCAGCCGCGGTTTTTTTCGCGGCCGCACTTGCCGCACCTGCCGCAAGTCCGCCTATACCTTGTATGGCGTTTACCGCAACCACGCCGCAACCGTGCCGCAAGTGCAGCCAGTATGCAGTAATCGCGGCAGATGCGGATTTTTCACCGCATCTGCCGCGATTTGAAAAAAACGCTGATGTGAAAGGGCCCTTATGCGGTAAATGCAGCAGATGCGTTTTTTTCACGGCAACTGCTGCATTTTTGTACTAACTCTGATGTGAAAGGGGCCTAAGTGTGCAGGAGCCGCGGCAAGTGCGGTTTCGGCCTCGGAAAAAAAAATGTCGCTGGGCATGCGCATTGGCTTATACGCATGCGGATCTAACACAGGCATCCGCAGGGCCTTGCTTACGATTGCGTACGCATAGACAATAATGCCTGGTTTATACGCATCCATGTGCATGCAGAAGCTTGCGCTTTTTTAACATCCCTAAAACGCAACATGTTGCATTTCCCGGCCACGGAAAGTAGACGCGCCGGTACACATACGCACCCATACACTTGCCCAAAAATGTCACTGCGCACGAATGTGCACTCCACGTTATAGATGAGTGCACAATACGCTTGCATTTATCATAACTTTTATGTGCAGCGTCCGCTGCGCTGTGAAACGCAAATGTGAAACCAGCCTTATGGACTAGGAGAAAGCTGCAAACACAAGCGGCCAACTCCTGGGCTCTCATGTGCTGGCTCAGCAGGGTGTACCCTGAACTGCTCATTGTCACAGGACCTGACAAACTAGTAGTAATAGCGCAGCGCTAATTTAACTCCATCAGTATGTCAAAGGTTGTGTCTCTGCCGCTGATGCGGGCATGGATGCTGAGCCCGCATTCTTCTCTGTACATGTCAGCTGATTTAATCAGCCATCATGTGCCTCCGACAGAAGCGGGAGGATTAGAGTTCAGAGATTCACCCGCTTCTGTTAACCTGTTAAATCCCGATGTCAATCTCTGAGAGCAAAATTTTAAACACCACACAAGGGAGGCACCTATTCCGCGCTCCCATCAGCACTCTCATGACCTGATCGGGGGGAGATGATAGAGTTGCCATGACAGTCAGGGGTTGGCTGATGGGTTGCCATGATTGTCAAAGGTCGGCTGATGGACCCGGTGTTTGTCATTACGATCCTCCTGTGTGATGACAGCCACCATTTGTAGATCGTGATTTGTGCTATACACAGCAGTGCTGATGCCCCGCTGTGTACAGCACAAGTGATCAGGCCATCCAAACTTCAACTCACCTAAGGGGACTTGAGTATACACTAAAAAGTGGGGAAGAAACTATTTTAAAATGTGGGAAAAAAAAAAACCACCAAAGTTTTTTGTCCCATTAAAAAGGAGAATTTTGTGTACTCACCGTAAATTCCTTTTCTCTTAGCCTCTAATTGGGGGACACAGGACCGTGGGTGTTATGCTGCTGTCCACTAGGAGGCGACACTAAGAAGATCTGCAAAAGAGTAACAGTGGCTCCTCTTCTGCAGTATACACCCCTGGAGCAGGCACTGCCTCCCCAATTTTGTGCTAAAGCAGTAGGAGAAATTTACAAGGTTAACTAACACCAACAACAATGCCACAACGTAAGAGTAACAAAAACTACAGTAACAAGGCCGTTACGGCCAACAGGGTGGGTGCTGTGTCCCCCAATTAGAGGCTAAGAGAAAAGGAATTTACGGTGAGTACACAAAATTCTCCTTTTCTCCTTCGCCTCATTGGGGGACACAGGACCGTGGGACATCCCAAAGCAGTGCCTGGGTGGGAAAGACAATGGATCTAATAATACTGAACAAGTCAGTGAACAACTAAGTACCTACAGGTGGGCAACTGCCGCCTGAAGGATGCACCTACCTAGACTGGCTTCCGCCGAGGACTGTGTATGAACACTAAAGTGTTTGGTAAAAGTGTGTAAACTCGACCAGGTGGCCACCTTACACACAAGCAGAGGCTTGGTGCCGAATGCTCCAGGAGCCCCCCACGGCCCGGGTAGAATGTGCCTTGGTCCCCGCTGGAAGTGGAGAATTTTTCATTCTGTAGGTTTCTTGGATAGCTGATCTAATCCACCTAGCCAGGGTAGCCTTAGAAGCTGGCATACCCTTTCGAGGGCCTTCTGTTAGAATGAACAGTGTCTGACTTACGGAAAGGCACAGTTCTGGACTCATAAATGCAAAGAGCCCTGACTAGGTCCAGAGTATGCAAGGCTCGTTCGAACCTGTGAACCGGAGCCGGACAAAAGGAAGGCAAAGAAATTTCCTCGTTCAAGTGAAAAGAGGAGACGACCTTAGGGAGGAATGACGGCACCAGACGGAGTACAACCTTGTCTTCATGAAATACTAGGAAGGGCGGTTTGCAAGAAAGCGCCGAGAGTTCTGATACTCGGCGAAGGGAGGTGATAGCTACTAGAAAAACTACCTTCAGTCAGGAAGTGGAGAGGGATGTCCCAAAGTGGTTCAAAGGGAGGCTCCTGCAGCGTCGTAAGGACCAGATTAAGGTATCATGCGTCTAAAGGTCGTTTGTATGGAGGTACAATGCGGTTAACTCCTTGGAGAAAAGTTTTAACTTGCGGTTTAACGGCCAGGCGACATTGAAAAAGCACTGAAAGGGCTGAGACCTGACCTTTAAGTGAACTTAGGGAGAGACCAGATTCTAACCCCAACTGAATGAACCCTAGAATTAATGGCAAGGAATAGGGAAAGGGGAAATGATCGCTAGAAGAGCACCAGGCGATGAAAGCTTTCCAGGTGCGATGGTAAATTTGAGCCGATGCTTACTTTCGTGCTCTGATCATGATCTGAATCACGGCAGGGATAATCCTGCTTGGGTTAGCACCCAGGTCTCAAAAGGCCACGCTGTTAAATTCAGGGCGTCAGAATTCTGGTGGTAAAACAGGCCCTGAGGCAGAAGATCAGGACGACGTGGGAGGTGCCAGGAATGTCTGCCGTGAGCTGGACGAGATCGGCGTACCATGCTCGTATGGGCCAGTCTGGGGCTATGAAAATGACTTGAATGCCCTCTTGCTTCATCTTCCGCACGACACTGGGTATACGGGGCAGAGGAGGGAAGATGTAAGGCAGCTAGAATTGCGACCAGTCTTGAACTAAGGCATCCACTCCGAGAGCTCGCGGGTCGTGAGATCTGGCTATGAACATTGGAACTTTCATGTTGATACGAGATGCCATCAGGTCTACGTCCGGAGTCCCCCAGCGACGGCATATTTGCTGGAACACGTCGGGATGTAGGGACCACTCTCCTGAGTCCACGATCTGACGAATGAGAAAATCCGCTTCCCAGTTCTCCACCCCCGGGATATGAACCACTGACAACGTGGAGTTCATCGATTCTGCCCAGTGCAGAATGTGCTGCACTTCGTGCATCGCCTGGAGACTGCGGGTTCCGCCCTGATGGTTGATATATGCCACGGCCGTGGCATTGTCTGATTGAATCCGGACTTGTGTCCCTGCTAGCAGAGAATGGAAGGCCTTCAGAGATAAAAATATGGCTCGGATTTCCCGGAGGTTGATGGGCTTGTACGACTCCGCTGGGGACCATGTTCCTTGCGCCGTGTGATGACGGTATACCGCTCCCCATCTACTGAGACTTGCGTCGGAGGTGACTACCTTACAGCGAACCGGTAGAAAGGACTTTCCCCGTGTGAAGGAACGTGGTTTGAGCCACCAATGGAGGGAACTCCTCGCTGCAGGTGACAATCGGAATAGTGTGTCTAGGGCAGAAGGGTTCCTGTTCCACGAAGTCCGAATTGCCAGTTGGAGAGGCCTGAGGTGAAGTTGGGCGAACGGCACCACCTCCATAGAGGCCACCTTCCTGTCCAAGACTCTCATGGCGAATCGAAGCGATCGAGGAAATGGGCGCAGGAGACTGTGGACTCCCTGACGTAGGGCCTTCGCCTTGTCCTGAGGAAGAAGGACCAGACCCCTGGGGGTGTCGAACCGCAACCCGAGGAACGTCAGAGATTGTGACGGGACTGGAGATGACTTCTGAAGATTCACCAACCAGCCTAGACGACGCAGGGTGTCCGCCATGATGGAAACACTCTGCTGACAGTCCCTGAAGGTAGGGGCTTTGACAAGCAAATCGTCCAGGTATGGCAGGACTACGAATCCTCTCGTGTGCAGAATGGTCATGACAGCCGCCATGACCTTGGTAAACACCCTGGGAGCCATCGCTAGACCAAACGGGAGGGCCACAAACTGGTAATGGTTTTGGTCGATAGCGAATCGGAGAAAACGCTGGTGGATTGTTGCGATTGGGATGTGGAGGTAGGCATCCTGTATGTCGATGGACGCGAGAAATTTGTTCTTCTCCATGGACGCTATGATGGAGCGCAGTGACTCCATGCGGAAATGCCGAACCATTACAAATGTGTAACTATTTTAGATCTAGAATGGGTCGTACCGCACCTCCTTTCTTGGGTACTACGAAAAGATTTGAGTAGAACCCCTGGAAGCGTTCGGCTGGCGGCACTGGTATGCTAAGACCTGTCTTCAAAACGGAATCTACCGCCTGAAAGAAGGCACGAGCCTTGGATGGACGAGTGAGTGGAATCGACAGGAAAAAACTATTTGGAGGTTGGGCTTTGAATTTTATAGTGTATCCGGAAGACACTAAAGTTTTTACCCAATTGTCATCGATAGTAGCGAGCCAGACCTACCGAAAGCGTGAAAGTCGGCCGCCAACATGAATAGTGTCTTCCGAAAGAGATGAATCAGGAAGAAGAGAACCTGCTGGACTTTGAGCCCTTAGATCTGGACTGGCGAGAATGAGACTGACAGTTTGCACCAGCCTTCTGTGTTGTCTGGGGGCGCTCCCTACGGGGGAACCTGTTGCCTGCCGGCGGGGGTTTTGAGACTGACCAACCAAAGGAGTTCTGAAAGGACCGGAAATGGTTCTGTTGACGATGATTTAAGTGCTGTTTAATCTTTCGTTGCGGAAGAGAGGTACTTTTACCACCCGTGGCGTCTGAAATCAATTGATCCAGCTTTTCTCCAAATAAATGCCCACCAATGTATGGAAGACATGTGAGCAACTTTTTAGACGCTGCATCTGCCTTCCACTCTCTCAGCCAGAGGGCTCGTCTGATCATTATGGCATTGGAAGCTGCAGCCGCAGCACAGTTAGCTGAGTCTAAAGTGGCATGCATTGAATACTCAGCGGTAACCGATATTTGAGCTACCTGGTCTAACAAGGCTGGATCAGCCTGTGAAGACCGTAGAGACGATTGTAAGGAACCTGCTCTTGTCATAATAGTCTTTGATGCCCAAACTGAAGCAAAGACTGGACCTAGAGAAGAGCCTGAGGCCTCAAAGACGGGCTTCGCCATCTGCTCTACCTGACAGGTCAGTGGCATCTTTAATGGACGAACTGTCTGGTAAGGACAAAAGCGACTTGGTAGCGAGACGAGATATAGGAGGATCCACCTGGGGGGGGGGGTCTGTCCAATCTTGGGTGACCTTAGGTAGGTATGGGTAATGTGTTTCCAGGGCCTTACGGTTACCAAACGTCTTGTCAGGATGTAACCTATGTTTCTTGAGAATTCCTGAAACTCTGGATGATCTAAAAAAAGAGAATTTTGTTTACGTACCGTAAATTCTTTTTTCTTGAATCATCAATGGGAGACCCAGACAATGGGGTTTAGGGCACTGCCCTCCGGAGGCCACACTAGGTACTACAAGTTTGTAGACACCGCCCCCTCCGCTTATAAACCCCTACCGCAGGGAACATCCTCAGTTTGGTCCATAAGCTGCGAGGAGACAAAGAAACCACACCCGAAACATCGGGAAAGAAACCGTACACAGACGGTCCAACAACCCGGAATAAAAAACTGTCCCAACAGGGAACAGAGCAAATGCAACAACATGCAACGGAACAACTGGGTGGGTGCTGGGTCTCCCATTGATGATTCAAGAAAAAAGAATTTACGGTACGTAAACAAAATTCTCTTTTTTCTGATCATCATAATGGGAGACCCAGACAATGGGGATGTCCTAAAGCAAACCCCAGGGCGGGAAGAGTTCCTCAAAGACGTTGAAATACACGGTCCCCCTCAAAGGTGGGCAACCGCCGCCTGGAGGACCCGCCTGCCCAAACCTGCATCCGCAGAGGCATGGGCATGCACCATATAGTGCTTAGAGAAAATGTGCAGGCTGGACCATGTGGCCGCCTGACACACCTGCAG
Organism: Allobates femoralis; assembly: GCA_033576535.1. Classification (NCBI taxonomy): domain Eukaryota; kingdom Metazoa; phylum Chordata; class Amphibia; order Anura; family Aromobatidae; genus Allobates; species Allobates femoralis. Next base: position 77,282,732 of record JARQOC010000010.1, on the reverse strand, counting down.
AGCTGAAGCGCGATGTCGCAAAGCCCAGGAAGCACCGACTGCTCTGGTCGAGTGCGCCTTCAAGCCCACCGGGAGAGGCATGCCTGAAGAACGGTAAGCCTCTTGAATGGGTGCCTTGATCCATCTGGCCAAGGTCGATTTTGATGCCGCGGACCCCTTACAGCGACCCGCCGTAAGGATGAACAACGAGTCCGAACTCCGGAAGGAGGCAGTCCTGGACACATAAATGCGTACAGCCCTCACGAGATCCAGAGTGTGGAGGTCACGCTCAATCTGATGAACAGGAGCGGGACAAAATGATGGGAGTACAATCTCCTGGTTCAAGTGGAAAGTGGAAACCACTTTTGGCAAAAATTCTGCCCGCGGGCGCAACACCACCTTGTCCTGGTGAACCACCAGAAAGGGTGACTTGCACGACAGTGCAGCCAACTCAGAGACCCTTCTCAGAGATGTAATTGCTACCAGAAAGACTACCTTCTGGAACAGACGAGAAAGGGGGACTTCCCTCAGAGGCTCGAACGGCGGTTTCTGCAGAGTCGTCAGAACCATGTTAAGGTCCCAGGGGTCCAGCGGTCGCCTATATGGCGGAACCACCCGAGACACCCCTTGCAGAAACTGACGGACCTTAGGAAGGAGTGCCAAACGCCTGTCAAACAGCACTGAAAGAGCCGATACTTGACCCTTCAGGGAGCTGAGGGATAAGCCCAATTCCAAACCCGATTGTAGGAAAGCCAACAAGGTCGGGATGGACAAGGGCCACGGAGACCGGCCACCAGAGGCACACCAGGAAAAAAAGATTTTCCACGTCCTGTGGTATATCCTCCGCGAAACAGGCTTCCTAGCCCGATTCATAGTGGCAACCACTGTAGAAGAGAAGCCTCTGGATGTCTGACTGAGGATCCCATGATCTCGCCATGTATTGCGGCACCTGATGATTCAGCCGCGAGGCCATCAGATCCACGTCCGGAAAGCCCCATCTGCTGCAGATGTCCCGGAAGACGTCTGGATGAAGGGACCACTCTCCGGCGTCCATCCCCTGCCGGCTCAGATAGTCGGCCTCCCAGTTTTCGACCCCTGGGATGTGAACTGCGGAGATCAGGCAGTCGTTGTCCTCCACCCAGGATAGAATGCGGTGGACTTCGGCTAGGGCCTGCGCACTCCTGGTTCCTCCCTGATGGTTTATATAGGCGACGGCCGTCGCGTTGTCGGATTGAACCCGAATGGGCTGTCCTGAGAGGAACGTCTGAAAAGCCAGGAGTGCCAGGTAGATCGCCTTGATCTCCAGCACGTTGATTTGCAACGCCGACTCCGACTGAGTCCAGAGGCCTTGAGCCCTGTGGTGTAGGAACACCGCTCCCCAGCCCTTCAGACTGGCGTCGGTGGTCACCACTAACCATGACGGTTTGAGTAAAGACCGGCCCCGTGACAGGTGACCTGGCCGGAGCCACCACTGCAGGGAGTCCCTGGTCGGTTGGGAAAGGACCACCAACTGATCCAGAGAGGACGTCCTCTTGTCCCATTTGCCGAGGACTTCCAACTGGAGAGGACGGAGGCGAAACTGTGCAAAAGGCACCGCCTCTATTGCAGCCACCATGCACCCCACCAGCTTCATCAACACCCGCAGAGATGAATGTGGTGACATGAGGAGATCGCGCACCCCCGATTGTATGGCTAGCTGTTTGGCTTGCGGCAGAGACACCAGAGCTGAGTCTGTGTGAAAGTTCATGCCCAGGTAAGTCAATGACTGGGTCGGAACCAGGGTTGACTTCTGAATATTGAGAAGCCATCCAAACTGTTCCAGAGACTGCATGGTCACATCCAGGCTCTTCTGACAAAGGGTTTCCGATGGCGCCCTGACCAGCAGGTCGTCTAAATAGGGTATGACGGCATGTCCCTGCACATGTAGGAGGGCCATCATGGAGGCCATCACCTTCGTGAACACCCGCGGTGCCGAGGCCAGTCCGAAAGGCAGCGCTACAAACTGGTAATGGTCGTCCCCCACTGCAAATCTCAACCAGCGCTGATGAGCTGGTGCAATGGGCACGTGAAGGTACGCGTCTCGGATATCTATGGACGCCAGGAAGTCTCCCTGCGACACAGCCGCGATCACGGAGCGCAGGGATTCCATGCGGAACTTCCGAACCAACACGTGACGGTTGAACAACTTGAGGTCCAGAACCGGGCGGAAAGAGCCATCCTTCTTTGGGACGATAAAGAGGTTGGAGTAAAAACCCCGGAACCTCTCCCCAGAAGGCACTGGGACCACTACTCCGTCTCTGCGGAGTCCCTCCAACACCAGGTGAAAAGCCTGAGCCTTTTCTGGGGATGGGACAGACCGATGGAATCGGTGTGCCGGCTGCGACGTCAGCTCTATCCTGTAGCCTCGCGAGACTACGTCTCTGACCCACTGGTCTTGGACGTGGAGTAGCCATCTGTCCTGAAAATGAGACAGGCGGCCCCCCACCTGTGGGGAGGCAGGACGAGAGAGCGAGTCATGCGGAAGCGGGTTTGGGGGTGACAGCGGTTGCCCCTGCCGGCTTCTTTTGGCGACCCTTGGGGCGCCACTGAGTAGAGGGCTTGCCCCCTCTGTCCGCGCGAGCAGACGATGCTGATGGCTGCGAGCTGGAACGAAAGGACCACTGCTTAGGGTTCCTTTTTACAGAAAACCGTGGCTTAGGTTTATTCTGGGGGATCTTTGACTCCGCAGAATCCTTTATCAGCTTGTCCAGCTCGGTACCAAAAAGTCTATCACCAGAGAACGGAAGATTTTGCAAAATCTTCTTAGACGTAGCATCTGAGTCCCAAAGACGCAGCCACAACAACCTGCGGATCGCTATAGCGTTGGCCGAAGCCACGGCAGAGCGGGTGGCAGTTTCCAATGTTGCCGTCCTGGCGTAGTCCGCATAGGCCCTTGCCCTATCGGTAAGCGCCAGGACCTCTGGACTGGACCCTGCCAGATCAGTGATACCATCCAAGCAGGTGGTGATCGCCTGCAGAGTCCAGACCGTGGCAAAATTAGGGGCAAATGAAGACCCCACAGCCCCATAAGAAGACTTGGCGAGTTGCTCGACCTGTCTATCAGTCGCATCCTTCAACGAGGAGCTATCAGAGGCAGAGAAAAGGGAGCGTGCAGCAATCCTGGTCATGGAAGCGTCCACCTTCGGGGACTGCGACCACTCCTGAAGCACCTCCTGAGAAAAGGGGAAGCGATTGTCTATAGATTTGCGAACATAACGCCGCCCAGGATGAACCCTGGGTGCTCTAATCACCCTTCCAAAGTTAGTGTGGTCCATAAAGGAACCACTTGGTCTAGCCTCCGGCCGCAGCCATTGATAGACCTCCTTCGGGTGAACTGTCACCTCTTCAGGGGGTGTCACGAGACGCAAAGTCTCGTTGATGGAGGACACCAGATCCTCCACCCCATCTGGTGGTTCAGACATAGACCCGAGCATTGAACCCCCATCATCCTCATCACCATCAGAGAGACGCTCCTCCTCAGAGAGAGCCTGGAGCTCGGGTGAATCATCACGTCGAGTCCGCTTAAGGGGTCTCACAGTCGAGGAAGGAGACACCCGGGGGTAACTGGAAGGAGTAGCTGGGCTGTCCAGTCTCCTATTAAGTGCCTCCAGGGATTGCGACATGGAGGACAGCTGGGATAACAAAGATTCATTAATCTTATTCTGTGTTTCCCATGGCCCTGGGATCACCTGAACCTCAGGGTACAGCACCGGAGCGACTGTCTCAGCAGTATCAGTCCGGGCCTCTGGGCGTCCGCAGTTATTGCAGGACCCCTCAACCAGTGTCCCGTTGCATGTAGCACAGGCAGCGGTGGCAATGGCCGCTTTAGCAGCGCTCTTCCTAGCTGAGGACATACCCACAGCAGGGGAAATAAGCCAATCTAGAACAAACACCGGTACAACCGGCGGCTTACCGACCGCAGTAACGCGGTGGGAGGAAGCGGTGTGCGTGTGTGGCCTCCGCGAAGGGCTTCCGGTCTCCCCTGGAGTGCAACAGTGCACGTCAATAAGATCCCAGCCGGGACGAGAGAGGAAAGATGGCCGCCGGCAGAGAAACTGTGGGCGGCGCCGAAAACACGCGGGAAGCCCACACGCACGCCCATCGATGACGTCACCACCTGGGCTGCTTCTCTCCTCCGGCAGCCTCATAATGTAGGCGCCGGAGCCCGCAGCGCGGGAAGTATCGTGACAAACACAACACAATACTAAGGCTGCAGACAAAAGTCTGAAGCCTACAGCCGCAGCCCCTGTGTCACACAGGGCGGTCAGCCAGGGTGATCCCAGCACAGGGTACACCGCCAGAACCGCGGACCCGAGGGTTGCGCGCGGTCTGAGTGTCAGAACACATAAGATGTCAGACACCACCCCCAGGCACACCGGAGACACACAAGGCATCTCAGTGCCGGTCCGGTCTGTAAGCACCATTTAGGGAGGCCTCGGACGGGGGTGCAGCACCAGTCCGGTCTGTAAGCACCATTTAGGGAGGCCTCGGACTGGGCTGGCTCCAGTCCGGTCTGTAAGCACCATTTAGGGAGGCCTCGGACGGAGCGGAGCTGTGCGAGGCTCCAGTCTCCCACTTTCCAGAGCCCCCCAAGGAGGGATGGGAAGGAGCGCGACAGCGTACCGGGAGGACACGCAGTGTCCAGGCTCTAGGCCCTCCGGTACCTCAACCTGCGTGTTCCCGAGGGTGAGCAGGGAGACTGCCGGAGGTCCCCGACCGGGACCATTTTACCTTGTCTTCATACGCCATCACGTAAGATGTGAGAATGCAGTGAAGTGCAAGCAAAGCGTGTGATACCGCCGAGCACACTAAGTTTAAAACTGAGGATGTTCCCTGCGGTAGGGGTTTATAAGCGGAGGGGGCGGTGTCTACAAACTTGTAGTACCTAGTGTGGCCTCCGGAGGGCAGTGCCCTAAACCCCATTGTCTGGGTCTCCCATTATGATGATCAGAAAACTATTTATGTGGCCTTTTGGCTCTCTTAAAGGACACCTTATGCTCCGGAACATCAGGCGGAGGGTCTGACACATCCAGAACTTGGTTGATGGATGTAATCAAGTCCTCAACCAGCGCCACCGTATTGGTCGCATCTAGATCTAGAGACTCATCTAAGTTACCATCTTTTGGAAGCCAACATGGACCGTTTCAATTTCTGAATCACTGGATTTACTGGATAAAACCAAATCTCACCCAAGGCCTACATTAAAGACAGATCAAGAGTTATGAGGGGGTTGTGTATCTAAGGCAGGAAGGAGACAGTTGTGTATGTCTGGTGTGGTGTGGTGCTCTGTTCTTTATGGAGTAAAGAATGCACCTACAAATACAGATGATATCTTGCCGATGTCCTCAAGTAATCTACATATGTATGCAGCCCCTGTGGGTTTGGAGTATAAACCATTGCTCCTCAGTTAGACATCCTGTCTCTGGACTATGGATATGTATATTGGTACACAATGCTTGTGGTGATTGGATTACAAACTATTGTTCTTTAGATGGACATGTTGGAGCAACTCCAAATGGATTTAAACCTGTTCTACACCAGGTCTTTCTTCCCCAGTGCAAGGATGCCATCTGCAGGAAGGTGATTACCAATACAACTATGTTCAGAAAGACTCTTGACCCTTTGGATCTAAAGGAGAGCCACCTTCAGGAGAATGTTCCTGATCCTGGATGACTCAAGAGACTGCAACTTGATTGGATGGTACCATCATGTGGAGGTGTTACAGGGATGGGCAATGTATGGGCCATGTTTGATTGTGTGACTGATATAAAGGGAGCTGAACACCAGACTAGTCAGTCAATCTTCCCACTTCCCATCTTACAACCCCCTCTCCTATTACCTTTCCCCTTACATTGTATCCCTGTCCCTTAGTTAGGTTTCCTTTATTGATGTCATTGTAAATACCCTATTTGTAATAAATTCCCTTTCCAAAGATCCAGTAGCTCTTGTTAATTCTTATTAACTGGCACCCAAAACTGCAGCAGATTCTACACCATCTGAGTCCGAAGTATAGAGACCTTCGGACTCCTGTGAGTCTTCCTGACACCTGTGAGATGGAGAAGCTCTAGAGACACCAGGGGATTCTGGAGATGGAGATCTCTGTGGTCTCTTACGCCCAGAATCAGAAACTGATGGGGCAGAGTCAGTAACCTGTCGCGGGTCCGACACCTCTGTCTGAGACGCAGATGCCTGAACGGTGGTCTCAGGTGGCGAACGGACTTGCATAAACTGAAGCAATGTGGCAGACAATCTGTCAATGGACTGCGTCATATTCTGAGACATAACTGTGGCCCACGCAGGGGTAGGGTCAGGGGCACTGGGGGTCTCAGTATCCGCAGCCTGCGTGCAGCTAAGACAATGTGGCGAGGTGCATCCTGCAGGAAGCAGTGCAGGTAGCATAGTAAGTGCTGGCTCCCTTGGAGGTTTTCTTACTCCTATTGCCAGACATTGTGATATGAGCCTCTTGTTAAATTGGGAGTCAAACCCAGGTGTCCTTTCTATAACCAGACACTAACTATTCAGCTAGGTGCCTGAGTACTTAGTGGAGGGGGCTGTGTAGTGGCACTGTATGTTAAACAGTGCCTGCTGCAGGGAGAGCGCTGAAGGACAGAAGAGATACAGAAACCTCTGCAGAGAAGGTCCCTGCAAAGGTCTTACCAGCGCCAGTGCGTGCACCTAGAAGAGGCTGCCTGTGTCCCGCCGGATGGCTGAGGTGCAGGGCTCCACGCTGTTAATGGCGGTGGTGGAGGAGAAGGAGGAAGGGGCGGAGCTTGACGGGCGGGCTTTCAGCAGAGAAGTGCGCTTTTTGTCAGCTCCGCCCACTGTATGACGTGCGTTCAGCATCATCCGGAGGGGCGGGACGGGGGTTGCACAGGGGAGGTGGCTACCGCGCTCGGCCCAAGTCAGGGCCTCAATGAATTGAAGGCCCCAAAAATAGTGAAGGGCTGGCGCCGAGGTGTAGGGAAAGGCTGGAGGGGGCCCAGAAGCTTGATGGAGGGGGCCCAGAAGCTGTGATTATTCCACTGGCGGTATGAAACCGCCAGTATAGTAATAGGCAGTACTCCACTGTGGCCAAATCCCATAGGCTGATAGCTGGGACAGAGCTATGTTTTCAGCCTGTAAGCCTGCGCTCCTGCAGGCTGTGTCATCACCATCACTGATCCTTGGATGCAGCTTGTAAGCCTGCGCTCCTGCAGGCTGTGGTCATCACCATCACTGATCCTTGGATGCAGCTTGTAAGCCTGCGCCCTTGCAGGCAGCTTGTAGCTTCACAGCCCACAGAGCAGCTTGTGCTGTCGATACCTGTGGTGCCTCAGCCTAAAACACCGAAAGGGTGATTAGGGGGGCGTCATCTGGCAGGTAGTCCAGCTTCTACTTCACCTCAGGACCCGAAGGGAGTGAGGAAGGAGGGTGTTATGCTGGGTTGTCTCAACTTTAACCCAGCAACCCAACAATGGGAGGCCGAGAAAGGAGTACGGCAAATGTAAGGAATTCTCAACCTCAATCCAGCGCCCCAACAGTGGGTGGCCGAGGAAGGAGCATGCCGGGGGCCACGCCAGACCCACTTTTCTTCATAGGATGATGAAAAATCACAGAGTAAAAATGGTCGTGTGCCTCCTACGACACTAAGCAAAACACTGGAGAGGCAGTGCCTGCTCCAGGGGTGTATACTGCAGAGGAGGAGCCAGTTAACTCTTTTGCGGATCTGCTTAGTTTCGCCTCCTAGTGGACAGCAGCATAACACCCACAGTCCTGTCCCAATGAGGCAAAGGAGAAATAAATAACAATTATTTGTTATCGCTGAGTTCGTAAAAGTCCAGTCTAGCAAACTATAAAATAAATTCATCCAATGAGCACAAGGAAAAATAATAAAATGCCAGAATGGCTGCTGTAACATTGCAATTAATGGCGATCAATACATTGTATAAACCCCAAAATGGTATCACAAAAAACCTCAGTCAGGGTGCAAAAAAAAAAAAAAAAAAAAAACAGCCGTCACATGAATAATTCTTACAATTTTCCAAATTTTTTCATCACTAGAATGAGAAGAAAAAAAAGACCATCCATGTTTGGTTTCTATATACGACCTGGAGAATCACAATGTCAGGTCATTGTGGAATTGCACTTTTTTCGCAACTTCACCCTGCACTTGGAATGTTTTTCCCACTTTTTTTCCCACTTTCCAGTGAATCTCATGATAAAAAGAATGATGTACATCAAAAGTACAAATCATCCTGCAAAAACAAGACTCGTATTGTTATGAGGATGGAAAAACATTAGTTGTGGCTCTTGGAAACAGGAGGAAAAGACAAAAGAACAGAAAAGGAAAATCCAAGGTCATGAAGAGGTTAAAGGAAATCTGTCAGTAGGTTTTTGCTATGTGCTCAGTCTCTGGACTCCGCTCTGTTGCCACTTTGTTATGTGGCTGCAGACATGCTATTTGTCTAGTGCCGGTCACCTGCAGACTGGCTACACCTACCTCCCTATAGAACATGGAGAGAAGCAGTGAGAGATGCTAGTCTGCATGTGATCGCCATGTGCACATCATATAATGTGGTTACAACGAGCGCTCAAACTGGCAACAAAGCAAAAAGTCCAGAAAGTAAGCACAATGTTAGCAATCTGCAGTCACATGGAATAGCACAATATCACAATCTGCAGTCACATAGAATAGCACAATATCACAATCTGCAGTCGCATAGAATAGCACAATGTCAGCAATCTGCAGTCACATAGAATAGCACAATATCACAATCTGCAGTAACATAGAATAGACAATGTCACAATCTGCAGTCACATAGAATAGCACAATGTCACAATCTGCAGTCACATAGAATAGCACAATGTCAGCAATCTGCAGTCACATAGAATAGCACAATATCACAATCTGCAGTCACATAGAATAGCACAATGTCACAATCTGCAGTAAAATAGAATAGCACAATGTCAGCAATCTGTAGTCACATAGAATAGCACAATGTCAGCAATCTGCAGTCACATAGAATAGCACAATGTCAGCAATCTGCAGTCACATAGAATAGCATAATATCAGCAATCTGCAGTCACATAGAATAGCACAATATCACAATCTGCAGTCACATAGAATAGCACAATGTCACAATCTGCAGTCACATAGAATAGCACAATGTCAGCAATCTGCAGTCACATAGAATAGCACAATGTCAGCAATCTGCAGTCACATAGAATAGCACAATGTCAGCAATCTGCAGTCACATAGAATAGCACAATATCAGCAATCTGCAGTCACATAGAATAGCACAATATCACAATCTGCAGTCACATAGAATAGCACAATGTCAGCAATCTGTAGTCACAAAGAATAGCACAATATCACAATCTGAAGTCACATAGAATAGCACAATATCACAATCTGCAGTCACATAGAATAGCAAAATATCACAATCTGCAGTAACATAGAATAGCACAATATCACAATCTGAAGTCACATAGAATAGCACAATGTCAGCAATCTGCAGTCACATAGAATAGCACAATGTCACAATCTGCAGTCACATAGAATAAAGAGAATTTTGTTTACGTACCGTAAATTCTTTTTTCTTTAATCATCAATGGGAGACCCAGACAATGGGGTTTAGGGCACTGCCCTCCGGAGGTCACACTAGGTACTACAAGTTTGTAGACACCGCCCCCTCCGCTTATAAACCCCTACCGCAGGGAACATCCTCAGTTTGGTCCATAAGCTGCGAGGAGACAAATAAACCACACCCGAAACATCGGGAAAGAAACCGTGCACAGACGGTCCAACAACCCGGAAGAACACTGTCCCAACAGGGAACAGATCAAATGCAAAACATGCAACGGAACAACTGGGTGGGTGCTGGGTCTCCCATTGATGATTAAAGAAAAAAGAATTTACGGTACGTAAACAAAATTCTCTTTTTTCTGGTCATCATAATGGGAGACCCAGACAATGGGGATGTCCTAAAGCAATACCCCAGGGCGGGAAAAGTTCCTCAAAGACGGATAACACATGGTCTCCCTCAAAGGTGGGCAACCGCCGCCTGGAGGACCCGCCTGCCCAAACTTGCATCCGCAGAGGCATGGGCATGCACCATATAGTGCTTAGAGAAAGTGTGCAGGCTAGACCATGTGGCTGCCTGACACACCTGTAAAGCAGAAGCTCGATGTCGCAAAGCCCAGGAGGCACCGACAGCTCTGGTAGAGTGAGCTTTCAATCCCACCGGGAGAGGCAAACCAGAAGACCGGTAGGCCTCCTGAATGGGAGCCTTGATCCATCTGGCCAAGGTTGACTTCGATGCCGCGGACCCCTTACAGCGACCTGTCGTCAGGACAAATAAGGAATCCGAATTCCGGAAGGAGGCAGTCCTGGACACATAAATGCGTACAGCCCTCACGAGATCCAGAGTATGGAGATCGCGCTCAACCTGATGAACGGGAGCGGGGCAAAATGACGGGAGAACAATCTCCTGGTTCAGGTGAAAAGTGGAAACCACCTTTGGCAAGAATTCTGGCCGCGGGCGTAACACCACCTTGTCTTGGTGAACCACCAGGAAGGGTGACTTGCACGATAGTGCAGCCAATTCTGAGACCCTTCTCAGAGACGTAATCGCCACCAGAAATACCACCTTCTGGGACAGACGAGACAGGGAAATGTCTCTCAGTGGCTCAAACGGCGGTTTCTGTAGTGCCGCCAGGACCATGTTAAGGTCCCAAGGGTCCAGTGGCCGCCTGTAGGGCGGAACCACCCGAGAGACTCCCTGGAGAAACTGACGGACCTTGGGAAGGAGCGCCAAGCGTTTGTCAAACAGCACTGAAAGAGCTGACACTTGACCCTTCAAAGAGCCTAGGGACAATCCCAATTCCAGCCCCGACTGAAGGAAAGCCAACAATGTCGGAATGGACAAGGGCCACGGGGAGCGACCACCCGAGGCACACCAGGTGAAGAAAATCTTCCACGTTCTGTGGTACATCTTCCTGGAAACAGGCTTCCTAGCCCGAGTCATGGTGGCAACAACCGTAGGAGAGAAGCCCCTGGACGTCAGCAGCCAGGCCTCAAGAGCCATGCAGTCAATCTGAGGGCCCTGGAATTGAGGTGGAAGAATGGGCCTTGCGCGAGCAGATCTGCACGTTCTGGAAGAGCCCACCGGAGTCCGCCTGACAGTCGCCACAGGTCCGGATACCAGGACCTCCTGGCCCAATCTGGAGCCACTAGAATGGCTACCCTGCACTCCGACCTGATCTTCCACAGAACCCTGGGAATCAGAGCTAGAGGCGGGAACACATACGGAAGATGGAATCTGGACCAACTCAGGATCAGGGCATCTGCCCCCAGAGACTGAGGATCCCATGATCTCGCCATGTATTGCGGCACCTGATGATTCAGCCGCGAGGCCATCAGATCCACGCCCCATCTGCTGCAGATGTCCTGGAAGACGTCTGGATGAAGAGACCACTCTCCGGCGTCCATCCCCTGCCGGCTCAGGTAGTCGGCCTCCCAGTTCTCGACCCCTGGGATGTGAACTGCGGAGATCAGGCAGTCGTTGTCCTCCACCCAAGATAGAATGCGGTGGACTTCGGCGAGGGCCTGAGCACTTCTGGTCCCTCCCTGATGATTTATATAGGCGACGGCCGTCGCATTGTCGGACTGAACCCGAATGGGTTGCCCTGACAGGAACTTCTGAAACGCCAGGAGCGCCAGATAGACCGCCTTGATCTCCAGCACGTTGATCTGCAACGCCGACTCCGACGGAGTCCAGAGGCCTTGAGCCCTGTGGTGTAGAAACACCGCACCCCAGCCCGTCAGACTGGCGTCGGTGGTCACCACTAACCAGGACGGTTTGAGGAAGGACCGGCTCCGTGACAAATGGCGTGGCAGGAGCCACCACTGCAGGGAATCCCTGGTCGGTTGGGAAATTGTCACCAGCCGATTCAGAGAGATCGTCCTCTTGTCCCATCTGTGAAGAATCTCCAGCTGGAGAGGACGGAGGCGAAACTGCGCAAAAGGTACTGCCTCTATTGCAGCTACCATGCGCCCCACCAGCTTCATCAAGATCCGTAGGGATGATTGTGGTGATAGGAGGACTGCTTGCACTCCTGATTGGATCGCCATCTGTTTGACTCGTGGCAGAGACACTAGGGCCGAGTCCGTGTGGAAGTCCATGCCCAGATATGTCAGTGACTGGGTCGGAACCAGGGTCGACTTCTGGATATTGATAAGCCACCCGAACTGTTCCAGGGACTTCATGGTTACCTCCAGGCTTTGCCGACAAAGGTGTTCTGATGGCGCCCTGACCAATAGGTCGTCCAGATAGGGTATTACGGCGTGCCCCTGCACGTGCAGGAGAGCCATCATGGAGGCCATCACTTTTGTGAACACCCGCGGTGCCGAGGCCAACCCGAACGGCAGCGCCACAAATTGGAAGTGTTCTTCCCCCACTGCAAATCTCAACCAGCGCTGATGAGCCGGTGCAATGGGCACGTGAAGATAAGCGTCCCGAATATCTATGGACGCTAGGAAGTCCCCCTGTGACACAGCTGCGATCACGGATCGCAGTGATTCCATACGGAACTTCCGCACCAACACGTGACGGTTGAACAACTTTAGGTCCAGAACCGGGCGGAAGGATCCGTCCTTCTTTGGGACAATGAAGAGGTTGGAGTAAAAACCCCGAAACCTCTCCCCGGAAGGCACCGGGACCACCACTCCGTCCCTGCGGACACCCTCCAACACCAGGTGAAAGGCCTGAGCCTTTTCTGGGGATGGGACCGACCGATGGAATCGGGGTATCGGCTTTGACGTCAGCTCTATCCTGTAACCTCGCGAGACCACGTCTCGAACCCACTGATCTTGAACGTGAAGTAGCCACCTGTCCTGAAAACGATACAGGCGACCCCCCACCTGTGGGGAGGCAGGAAAGGAGAGCGAGTCATGTAGAGGCGGGTTTGGGGGCGGCAGCCGCTGCCCCCGCCGGCTTCTTTGGACGACTCTTAGAGCGCCACTGAGAAGCGGGCTTGCCCCCTCGGTCCGTGCGAGCGGACGGTGCTGATGACTGTGAGCTGGAGCGAAAGGACCACTGCTTTGGGTTCCTCTTAACAGAATACCGTGGCTTAGGCTTATTCTGCGGGATCTTAGATTCAGCAGAATCCTTTATCAGCTTGTCCAGTTCGGTACCAAAAAGCCTGTCACCAGAGAACGGAAGATTCTGCAAAATCTTCTTAGATGTGGTATCTGAGTCCCAAAGACGCAGCCACAACAACCTGCGAATCGCAATGGCGTTGGCCGAAGCCACAGCTGAGCGAGTGGCAGTTTCCAAGGTCGCCGTCCTGGCGTAGTCCGCATTGGCCCTTGCCCTTTCGGTAAGCGCCAGGACCTCTGGACTGGACCTTGCCAGGTCAGTGATACCATCCAAGCAGGTAGTAATCGCTTGTAATGTCCAGACCGTGGCAAAATTAGGGGCAAATGAAGACCCCACAGCCTCATAGGAAGACTTGGCGAGTTGCTCGACCTGTCTATCAGTCGCATCCTTCAGCGAGGAGCTATCAGAGGCAGAGAAAAGGGAGCGTGCAGCAATCCTGGTCATGGAAGCGTCCACATTCGGGGACTGCGACCACTCCTGAAGCACCTCCTGGGAGAAGGGAAAGCGATTGTCCTTGGGTTTGCGGACATAACGCCGCCCAGGATGTAACCTGGGAGCTCTGACCACCCTTCCAAAGTTAGTGTGGTCCATGAAGGAGCCACTTGGTCTAGCCTCCGGCCGCAGCCATTGATAGACCTCCTTCGGGTGTACAGTCACCTCCTCAGGGGGTGTCACGAGACGTAAGGTCTCGTTAATAGAGGACACCAAATCCTCCACCCCGTCTGGTGGTTCAGACACAGACACAGACCCGAAAGTTGAACCCCCATCATCCTCCTCACCATCAGAGGAACGCTCCTCCTCAGAGAGAGCCTGGAGCTCGGGTGAATCCTCACGACGAGCCCGCTTAAGGGGTCTCACAGCAGAAGAGGGAGACACCCGGGGGTAACTGGAAGGAGTAGCTGGACCTTCCAGCCTCCTATTGAGTGCCTCCAGGGACTGCGACATGGAGGACAGCTGGGACAACAGAGATTCATTGATCTTATTCTGAGTTTCCCATGGCCCTGGGATCACTTGCACCTCAGGGTACAGCACCGGAGCTGCCGTCTCAGCAGTGTCAGTCAGGGCCTCTGGGCGTCCGCAGTTATTGCAGGACCCCTCCACCAGAGTCCCATTGCATGTAGCACAGGTAATGGTGGTCTCTGCCGCCCTAGCAGCACGCTTCCTAACTGAGGACATCGCCACAGTAGGGGAAAATAAGCCAAATTGTGCAGACAAAACCGAGAATCCCGGTGGCTTACTGACCGCAGCGAAGCGGTAGGAGGAAGCGGTGTGTGTGTGTGACCTCCGCGAGAGTTTCCGGTCTCCTCTGGAGTGCAGACGCACGCTGCATACAGTTCCCAGCCGGGAAGTGAGGGTAAAGATGGCCGCCGACAGTGAAACCGTGGGCGGCGCCGAAAACACGCGGGAAGCACGCACACACGCCCATCGATGACGTCACCGCACGGGCTGCTTCCTATCCTCCAAGCAGCCTCAGTATGAAGGCGCCAGAGCCCGCAGCGCGGGAAGTAATGTAAAACACATCACACAGACTGCATGCACAAACACACATCCGCAGCCTATAGCCTCAGCCCCTGCAACACACAGGGCGGTCAGCCAGGGTGACCCCAGCACGGGGTACACCTCCAGATCCGCGGACTCGAGAGTAACGCGCGGTCTGAGTGTCCTGCCACATAAAGTGATAGACACTACCCCCAGGCACACAGGAGACACAGAGTGCCTCAGTGCCGGTCCGGTCTGTAAGCACCATTTAGGGAGGCCTCGGACGGGGGTTCAGCACCAGTCCGGAGTGTAAGCACCATTTAGGGAGGCCTCGGACTGGGCTGGCTCCAGTCCGGTCTGTAAGCACCATTTAGGGAGGCCTCGGACGGAGCGGAGCTGTGCAAGGCTCCCATCTCCCACTCTCCAGAGCCCCCCAGAGAGGGATGGAAAGGAGCGCAACAGCGTACCGGGAGAACACAAAGTGTCCAGGCTCTAGGCCCTCCGGTACCTCCACCAGCGTGTTCCACAAGGGTGAGCGGGGAGGCTGTCGCAGGTCCCGACCGGGACCATTTTACCTTGTCTTCAGACGCCATCACGTAAGTTGTGAGAATGCAGTGAAGTGCAAGCAAAGCGTGATCCTCCGAGCACACTAAGTTTAAAACTGAGGATGTTCCCTGCGGTAGGGGTTTATAAGCGGAGGGGGCGGTGTCTACAAACTTGTAGTACCTAGTGTGACCTCCGGAGGGCAGTGCCCTAAACCCCATTGTCTGGGTCTCCCATTATGATGACCAGAAAAGCACAATGTCACAATCTGCAGTCACATAGAATAGCAAAATATCACAATCTGCAGTCACATAGAATAGCACAATATCACAATCTGCAGTCACATAGAATAGCACAATATCACAATCTGCAGTCACATAGAATAGCACAATATCACAATCTGCAGTCACATAGAATAGCACAACGTCACAATCTGCAGTCACGTAGAATAGCACAATATCACAATCTGCAGTCACATAGAATAGCACAATATCACAATCTGCAGTCACATAGAATAGCACAACGTCACAATCTGCAGTCACGTAGAATAGCACAATATCACAATCTGCAGTCACATAGAATAGCACAATATCACAATCTGCAGTCACATAGAATAGCACAATATCACAATCTGCAGTCACATAGAATAGCACAATATCACAATCTGCAGTCACGTAGAATGGCTGTGGGGATTTATCTGGTGCCCAGAAAATTATATTTAAGTTAGTGTTAATGACTAGTGTGGTCCAAAGAAGAAACACGTTTTAATTCTAAATCTGTATGTATTTAGTGCCATAATCTAACCTATTTTCTAATATATTTGCATTAAAAGTTCCCTACTGTTCCCTAACTACCCTATCTACCTGCTATTTTTCCCCTATTTCCTTTTGATGACGCTTCATTTGAGAATCTAGTGCAGCCTGTGCCACCTCTCTGAAACAAACAGTCATCAGAAAAGCCATTTTGGGGACCAGGTAGTCACTCCCTGTACAATGTGCACAATGACAGCGCAAAGTCTATTGTCAATTCAGGTCAGTAGTAACGAGCCGACACCGGAGCAGAGTCAGAATACCCGGCGTGCAGAGACCAATGACGTACGTTACGGGGCTGGCGTTGGTCTCTGCACACTGGGTATTCTGACACCGCTCTGTTGGCAGCTCATTACTCCTGATCTGAGCCTACAATAGTGTGTGCTGTCATTGTGCACATTGTGGAGGACT
This sequence comes from Allobates femoralis, assembly GCA_033576535.1. Classification (NCBI taxonomy): domain Eukaryota; kingdom Metazoa; phylum Chordata; class Amphibia; order Anura; family Aromobatidae; genus Allobates; species Allobates femoralis. The sequence goes on along the minus strand of JARQOC010000010.1, from coordinate 77,266,333 downwards.
AGCCCAGCCACTGATGACGCTCATTCCAGGGAGGGGCAGAGGCTGCTGAAGTGACCACAGCCTCTGCCCCAATGACAATTTATTAGAGGATCCCAGCATGCACTGGGATTCTCAAACAAAGTATCATCAAAAAGGAAAGAGGGCAAAAAATTAGAAAACCGGTCAGGGAGGTAGAGGGAATTTTTAATGCAAGTATATTAGAAAATAGTTTAGATTGTGGCACTAAATAGATATGGATTTAGAATAAAAATTACTTTATCTCAGAACACTCCTTTAATTTCAGTTTTATATAAAGGGGTCGGTCCTTTACTACCCAAATACATAATTGACTAAACTGCTTTATTGTGATTTAAAGTGAACCTGTCGCCCCCTTTGGACGTTGTAGACTGTGCCCTCCAGCTGTAACATGATGTAATTGGGGTTTCCTGTAACCCCTCTATATGCCCAGACGTCCCCCTGCACCTCAGAAAACAACTTTTAATCTGTCCTGCACTGTATGTAAATTGCTTATTAAGGTTCATATGGTGCTGTATCTTATGGCCGCCTGCTGGCCAATTATCAGTGAAAATACCAACAAGAGTGCAAACTGCTATGTTAGTATATCCGGCAACACACTGTGCTTTCCATGCAATGATCCGCTCTCTTACCGGACGTTGCTCAGCTGACAGGCCCTCTGAAAATGCTCCCGCAGGTGACCAAAGTCGCGTCCACTGAACGCCGCATCTTTGAAATACCCGAGTTCCTTGAAGAAGTTGTTTGCTGCTTCTCTACAGGCGGGATCCTGCGGATCCTGTGGATTAGTGGCGTCAGCAGGAATATGCGGCACAGTGACAGTCAGACCGCCCACGGTCAGCTTCAGCAGCAGCTCCGGCTTCAGAGGCTCCAGAGGAGATGACGACTGTTTACCTGCCAAAGCGGAGGTGTAAAACATTAAATATAATAACTAAAGTGTCTCATTCAGAAACTAAACATTTCTGACCTTATTTAAGATCTAAATAAAGATCGATCTACATGAAATTGGTGATCAGTACTGGTTGTCATCTCTAAACCTCCATCTAAGAAAATGTAGATCTGTTGTGGTTTTGTCTGTACGATCAATGATCTCTGCAACTAAAAGTGACAACCAATATGGCTGCAAAATCTGTTATTCCATAAAATGTCAGAACTGAACTAAAAAGAGGAAAAAAATTCTAGGTAATCAAAAGAAAAGAACCAAACTTTAGCTGATGCTATAGCTTCAGAATTACTAATATATGGCTACTTCTAAGTTTTGGGTACAAATCCCCTGGCATTGTATACTGGCAAGCAAGTCATAGTGAGTCCCTGTGTATACTGGTCATAAGCCATCGTCATCCTACAAGACGTAAGCTATCCATAAGAGATCAGGACGGTTGTATACACCTCTCCATATATAATAAACACAGAATAATTGCTACTTATACTTTTTTAATTCACTGTATGTCACGATCCTCCAGGCAGTACTTCTTGGACTCTTTTGTAAGTTGTTTTCGGTACCTGGGTGTGGCCGAGTTCTCAGTCTGGTTATGTTCGGAGTTATTTTCCATGCTGGCTCTGGCTAGGGTTGGATCACTAAGGTATTTCTACTTCCAGTGTTTAATCTGCTTCTTAGCTGAGCAGCTTTCCCCAGTTTGCTCCCAGTTGTACACTTTGCTTGTGTGCTGTGTGGCTCGTGCTCATGTGCTTATACTGATATGTTATTTAAGTCAGACTGACCTTTTTTCTACTCTTTGCCTGTTCCCTGTACCGGTTATCTTTCCCATAGTTTTTTAACCCCTGGATGTAAGTCTCTGATCAGTTCCTGGATCCTCGTGCCACTCTCCTGGTATACCTGATCTTGGACCATCATATGAACACTTCTCTGTCTTCTCTTGGTGTCCTGGTTGTAAACGCTCCTGGAACGGACCTCACATATACACATAATTAGTGACTGTGTCACATCTTAGTGTGTTGTAGTGGACTCACTCCATTCTGTGTCATAATCCTGCTACTTTAGTGACTAGTGTCACAATGTAGTCTCATTTTGATGACATGGGGGAAACGGCAATGATCAAACAGGACTACACGGTGACACGTGCCGCATTGAAAAATGGCGTCAAACAATTATGGTGTCGCATTGTGACCTGCGACCTACCGCAACTGCAACACAGAGTCACAAAAGTATCCAAATGTGGTGGTCTATGTGTTGGCGGTTACAGCTTGCATGCAACTCCCTTGCCATAAGACTTCATTGCAAGTTGCATGCGAGGGCGACCCAGTAACTTTCCCAATCCAAAACACCGATTCTAACAAGTACAATGAATACACAACCACATTTAAATGGTTCAGTTTCACTTTGTTGTGATACAGACATTGCTTCTTTTCTAAACGACCCTTTTTGTTTTTTAACGATTTGTAAGCATCAAACAATGGATTTTGGAGCCACAGTGACACTTAGTGGACACATTGTGGTACTGCACCTACTCAGTGCACAATATTACAGGTCATACGGAGCGCTGTAGTGTAAAAGCAAGTAAATCCAGAACCATGTACTCGTGTATGAAAGGGCTCCCAACTTCTTTACTGTTAAAATTACTTAAATGGTTAAAAGAAAGCAATTTGGTAATTTACCGCTTATCAAATATACTCAATAATGGAGGAATTATTTACGTTTTGAGTTACTGGCCACTGCTGCAGTCTTATCAGTGGTGGCCAATATCCTAGACAAGGAGTACAGAGATCAAAGCATCAGGCCTGCACCCCCTCCTTCCCAAAAAGGCAAGTAGAAGTCAGACACAGCTGAGAGCAGAACATGCTCCATGTACCAAGACTCCATTATTGAAAGGGAACCAGTCACATTACACATTCAGTCCAACCAGCGAAGAGCAGGTGTGGAGAACGAGAAGATGAGCACAATGATAAATGGGTTTCTTGGAAAATATTCAGTACAGCTTGTCTTTTATTCATTGAAATCCTTAGTGTTTTTACATCTAGGAGTCCAGTGGGCGGTCCTACTAGTGATTGACAGTTGTCTCTGTATACAGTCATACATGGAAGAATGTCTATCACTGAGAGGACCGCCCACTGGACACCAATTCTCAATGTGATTGCTCCTCTGCTGTGTCTCTGATCCATGCGAGAGCTCCTCTGTTGTGTCTCTGTCATGTGAGAGTCTTGCTGTGTTGATAATGTGAGAGCTCCTCTGCTGTGTCTCTGATACATGCGAGAGCTCCTCTGCTGTGTCTCTGATACATGGAGCTCCTCTGCTATGTCTCTGATACATGTGAGAGCTCCTCTGCTGTGTCTCTAATACATGTGAGAGCTCCTCTGCTGTGTCTCTGATACATGCGAGAGCTCCTCTGCTGTGTCTGATACATGTGAGCTCCTCTGCTATGTCTCTGATACATGTGAGAGCTCCTCTGCTGTGTCTCTAATACATGTGAGAGCTCCTCTGCTGTGTCTCTGATACATGTGAGAGCTCCTCTGCTGTGTCTCTGATACATGTGAGCTCCTCTGCTATGTCTCTGATACATTGAGAGCTCCTGTGCTGTGTCTGATACATGTGAGAGCTCCTTGCTGTGTCTCTGATACATGTGAGAGCTCCTCTGCTGTGTCTCTGATACATGTGAGAGCTCCTCTGCTGTGTCTGATACATGTGAGAGCTCCTCTGCTGTGTCTGATACATGTGAGAGCTCCTCTGCTGTGTCTCTGATACATGTGAGAGCTCCTCTGCTGTGTCTCTGATACATGTGAGAGCTCCTGTGCTGTGTCTGATACATGAGAGCTCCTCTGCTGTGTCTCTGATACATGTGAGAGCTCCTCTGGCTTGTGTCTCTGATACATGTGAGAGCTCCTCTGCTGTGTCTGATACATGAGAGCTCCTCTGCTGTGTTCTCTGATACATGTGAGAGCTCCTCTGCTGTGTCTGATACATGTGAGCTCCTCTGCTGTGTCTCTGATACATGTGAGAGCTCCTCTGCTGTGTCTCTGATACATGTGAGAGCTCCTCTGCTGTGTCTCTGATACATGTGAGAGCTCCTCTGCTGTGTCTCTGATACATGTGAGAGCTCCTCTGCTGTGTCTCTGATACATGTGAGAGCTCCTCTGCTGTGTCTCTGATACATGTGAGAGCTCCTCTGCTGTGTCTCTGATACATGTGAGAGCTCCTCTGCTGTGTCTCTGATACATGTGAGAGCTCCTCTGCTGTGTCTCTGATACATGTGAGAGCTCCTCTGCTGTGTCTCTGATACATGTGAGAGCTCCTCTGCTGTGTCTCTGATACATGTGAGAGCTCCTCTGCTGTGTCTCTGATACATGTGAGAGCTCCTCTGCTGTGTCTCTGATACATGTGAGAGCTCCTCTGCTGTGTCTCTGATACATGTGAGAGCTCCTCTGCTGTGTCTCTAATACATGCGAGAGCTCCTCTGCTGTGTCTCTGATGCATGTGAGAGCTCCTCTGCTGTGTCTCTGATACATGTGAGAGCTCCTCTGCTGTGTCTCTGATACATGTGAGAGCTCCTCTGCTGTGTCTCCGATACATGTGAGAGCTCCTCTGCTGTGTCTCCGATACATGTGAGAGCTCCTCTGCTGTGTCTCTGATACATGTGAGAGCTCCTCTGCTGTGTCTCTGATACATGTGAGAGCTCCTCTGCTGTGTCTCTGATACATGTGAGAGCTCCTCTGCTGTGTCTCTGATACATGTGAGAGCTCCTCTGCTGTGTCTCTGATACATGTGAGAGCTCCTCTGCTGTGTCTCTGATACATGTGAGAGCTCCTCTGCTGTGTCTCTGATACATGTGAGAGCTCCTCTGCTGTGTCTCTGATACATGTGAGAGCTCCTCTGCTGTGTCTCTGATACATGTGAGAGCTCCTCTGCTGTGTCTCTGATACATGTGAGAGCTCCTCTCCTGTGTCTCTGATACATGTGAGAGCTCCTCTGCTGTGTCTCCGATACATGTGAGAGCTCCTCTGCGGTGTCTGATACATGTGAGAGCTCCTCTGCTGTGTCTGATACATGTGAGAGCTCCTCTGCTATGTCTCTGATACATGTGAGAGCTCCTCTGCTGTGTCTCTGATACATGTGAGAGCTCCTCTGCTGTGTCTCTGATACATGTGAGAGCTCCTCTGCTGTGTCTCTGATACATGTGAGAGCTCCTCTGCTGTGTCTCTGATACATGTGAGAGCTCCTCTCCTGTGTCTCTGATACATGTGAGAGCTCCTCTGCTGTGTCTCCGATACATGTGAGAGCTCCTCTGCTGTGTCTCCGATACATGTGAGAGCTCCTCTGCTGTGTCTCCGATACATGTGAGAGCTCCTCTGCTGTGTCTCCGATACATGTGAGAGCTCCTCTGCTGTGTCTCCGATACATGTGAGAGCTCCTCTGCTGTGTCTCCGATACATGTGAGAGCTCCTCTGCTGTGTCTCCGATACATGTGAGAGCTCCTCTGCGGTGTCTGATACATGTGAGCGCTCCTCTGCTGTGTCTCTGATACATGTGAGAGCTCTTCTGCTGTGTCTCTGATACATGTGAGAGCTCCTCTGCTGTGTCTGATACATGTGAGAGCTCCTCTGCTGTGTCTCTGATGCATGTGAGAGCTCCTCTGCTATGTCTCTGATACATGCGAGGGCTCTTCTGCTGTGTCTATGATACATGCGAGAGCTCCTGCTTCTCAACTGGGAAAATGTCATCGTGTGGAGGGAAACTGGGGGACCTGGATCTTGTAATCACAGGAACGTCTCTTTACTTCATGCTGCCTGTTATGGAGCAGGGGAAGGAGAATAGCAGCAGTACAGGTAAATCCTGCAGCCTTCTTTCTATGGTCGGGCTGCTGATGATTCCACACAATATTTAGTTAAAGACTCACGTTAATCCTTTAGAAGCAGCAGTGTCCTCTTTTTAGCAGATTAACCCTTTAGAAACAGCTATGTTTTTCTCCTGCAGATTACCCTTTTTTAAAGTAGCTAGATTGTTTGCAGAATACATAATGGAACATTTTTACATATCTGATGCACAACAAGAGAACAATACATATACATATGTAGAGGTGTTCCAGATCAGAGGCGCCGAGATGTCACTGCTGCTGGCTAAATCCATAATACATGTGAATAATAAGGATGCTAAAAGCTCTCACCTTGCATCTTGTTGAGGTTTTGCAATGGAGGGATAGTGGCAGAAAATGGCGAGTTTCCATACCGTCTAGGGCTGCTGAGCATTAACTGAATGACAAAGTTATACCCAGTGTAAATGAACGTCCCAATTATCAACAGGGAAATCAATCACTTTTAGCCATTTACAAAATATGTTACAACAAATAAACATAATAAATAACTAAATAAACGGATTTTGTCATGGACTTCCCCCGACTTAATGGAACATTATTCATTTGCTCTCAAGTTAACTCATTCTGGCTAAATGCAGATGAAATTCAATGTTTTTTTAATTTTTTAGCAAACATGGTAAGGGATGAAGCAAATGTTCCTCTCTACATTTTACACCACCTAATCTTGATCATAATAGAATCTAATTGTTGTCCAAAAATTTGTCTAACCTGTTCCATTTTTTGCACACGGAAAGGACATATTGGAGACAATAAGGTCAGACTTGCTCAGCTGTTCTAACCCCGGTGGACCAAGCGCTGGCCGGTCTAGTGCTGTGTACTGTGACCAGAAGAGATAATGCCCCAGGGTTCTCCACTCCTAGGACAATCCCTTCTGATTCCACCTGTCTTCCCCCAGGTAAAATAATAGACCCTGTACTCCCCTCCAGTGCTGGCGCTGTCCCAGTGCTGTCAGTAATCGCTCATGTGATGTCGTATGAGCCCAACGTCGAATCACCGCTGGCTTCTCTCCTCGCCTCCAGGAAATGGAGCTGCGGCTGCCGCTCCCTCCCGGTCAGATGTTCATCTGGTCCGAAGGCGAGGAGAGAGGTTGACTGTGACTAAACACGGGACTCGCGTGAAGTCACAATGTCATGTGAGCTCCGAACCGCAATTACCGATAACGAGGTGAGTGCAGGGTCTTTTATATTACCTGGGGATACATGCATAATCAGAATCGGCTGTCCTAACAGTGAACAACACTGTTAAAGGTGACTGAAGTACAATGCTCATCACATGCAAATCCTTTGGAAAGGTTCTGCTCCAAAAGCTCATTAAAAACTCAGTGTGCACATACGCTAAGGCTATGGGTACACAGCGTCTTTTGGCGAAGTTTTCAGAGGTGACAATCAAAGACTTGAAGTTTAGAGATTCCGATCACTTTCTGCTCCAAAAACTAAGGCTGTGGAGTCGGAGTCAGATTCAGGAAAATGTAGGAGTTGGAGTCGGGTATGTGGTTCACTTACTTCACAGCTGTGGGTATGGAGTCGGTGTCCATTTTGGCGGACATAGGAGTTGGATTTAGGGCCAGTGAAGAGTCAGAGTTGGATATTTGGCTTACTGACCTCACCGCCATGCTTGTGGATTGGGAGTCGCTGTCCATTTTGGTGGAGTCGGATGTTTGGCTTACCAACTCCACAGCCTGCCAAAAACTCAGCCTAAAACACCCCCTTCCAATACATGAGATACTTTATACACTATAATTCATCACTTGAATATATTTGTTAAAATTCTCTTTTTCTGAAAAAAAATTAGATTTTTTTGTTGTATTTTCCAGTTTGAGTCAGACAAGGATCCAGACCATGAGACCTGGCTTTACCAACCAAAAGCTGTTGAAAGGGAACTTGTCCTGTCCTCAAACACTATTAATCTGCAGATATAGGGTTAATCAGCAGGTTAATAGGGTTACAATGTTCTCCAGTTGTCTTGCTGAATGAACTTTATTCCTCCTGGGAGCTGTGGGCTTTGAATGGTAGAGGTGTCCGGATCGGGGATATGATAGGTTCCTTTAAGACGTTTGCAATTATACAAATGAAAAGTTGAGCAGCGCGATCCATAACATCCATTATATAATGCATAACTGCCCATACTTACCCCAGGAGCAAAGGCCGGCCCCTGGAACGGGGCACTACTGTAATCACTGTAAATGGAAGAATCAAGGTCCACGTCTGATAACTCATTAGCAGATCGGACAGAAGTGACACTGTTTGTCATGGCCGCCATAGAGAAAAACATATCTGGGGGAAAAAAAAAAAGAATAATGCTCAATTCCTTTACACATTTCACAGTTTTACTTTCCTTCATGTAATATTATTCTGAATACAGACAATGTTCACAAGAAAACTGATAAAATCTTCACCTCCATTCTCCAAATTCTGGAAGGAAATAAGTTCTGGATCCGGCACAAATAAGGATCCAGGTCCCGAATGAAGCTGCTGGTTCAGATCCTGTTCTATAAGCTTCAGATCCTCCATATCTAGAGGGCGACTCTTCAGCAACTTCTCTCTAACACTGTTTGATTCTGTAATAGAAAACCATTGTCAGAGTTGTATTAATGGTTTTCAGACACGTAAAGGGATTTACCGACTTCAGAAGACCCCTGTCCCCATTTACAGTTTTTCTGATAAAATGAATAGTCTGTGGCGTACTCGCAGTCCCTGGGTCTGGAGCGGTCTCCTCTGATATCTGTGACTGTCTGCAGCGCTGATCTCATGTTCACAATGCTGCAGCCAATCTGCCTAGGTACAAGGCACAAAGTGATCAGAGCCGCTGAGCTCATTGATTGACTGCAGCACAATCCACTTGATGTCGGTGCTGAGGACATGAACAGACACCTGGAGCAGTGATAAAGACTCAGTGCTGGACCCGGGGAGGACGTGCAATACACAGTTTGTTTGACACAAACTGCACTCAGGGACAAGGATGTTGTAAAACTAGAAACCCCTGTAAACAAATAATTAAACCACAGAAAAAAACAGTATAGCAAATGTGTGGAAGTACTCTGATAGAATAGGTAGTAATAAAAAGCAAGTGCGAGTAAAAAAACAGCATCAAAAACAGGGTACCTAGGTAATACGTTTTTTGCAAAAAATATACAAAGCCATTCTACCAACGCCAAGGTGACCCATATCAGAACGGTCCCTATCTAATTTAAAACCTGTGAAAATATAAAAGGGTGGGGGACAAGAGGCGCAATAGTGCCCTATCACTAGTGACACTGAAAGTAGTGGAGTGGTACTAAGGAGCCACTCACCTGGTTCAGTTGTGATCCCCACAACTGGTTTGAAGGCGTTAAAAGATGCTCAAAGCTGCTGCAGGACCTCCACCGACCACTAACCAGTGGTTGTATCCAGAGAAAAGATGGGAGTGTAGGTAGGCGCCAGGTGGAGCGCCGAAACGCGTTGGAAGAAGTAATAAAAGGATGGAAATCTGACTGATGATTATCTGGCTCTTTGGTGAGTTTTTTGTGCACTGGAGCAGCGCGGACCGTGACACACCTACACTCCCATCTTTTCTCTAATTTAAAACCTGATCCTTTATAATATACCTCATGGGTGCAGGATGAAGACGGTCCAGAGTCCAATATGGACACGATGCAGTAGACGGCACCTCGTGTGCCTGGCTCAGAATAGGAGGGGTGGGCCACTCCCCATCTTGCTAAACAAGAAACTAAATGAAAAACTACAACTGAGCCAAAGCACAATGTGAACAGGTCTGTAGGACCGTGTTCACACCACCGAATAACTAAACCACAGAAAAACAGTATAACGAATGTGTAGAAGTACTCTGCTATAATAGGTAATAAATAAAAAGCAAGTGCTAGTAAAAAAAATCAGCATCAAAAACAGGGTACTTAGTTACTAAGTTTTATGCAAAAAATGTGCGAAGCCATTCTACCAACATCAAAGTGACCCATATCAGAAAAACGTATTAACTAAGTACACTGTTTTTGATACTGTTTTTCACTTCCACACCTTTATTATACTGTTTTTTCCTGTGGCTTAGTTATTCGGTGGTGGGAACACGGTCCTACAGATCTGTTCACATTGTGCTTTGGCTTAGTTTTTCAGTAAAACTTTCAAATGAAAAAGTAACCAGTCAGCAGCACTCTGCTTTATTCATTCATTTCCTCCTGCATTGTGAGCAAATGATCTCCAGTCTGGCTACAAGTCCAGTGCATGCTCCCATATGTAGACAGGGACTTTCTATGAACTATGGGATGACTTCATCTCCTAATATATCCCTCCTGGCAGCTATACGACTGCACCTCGATATCAATTACCATCTTCCCCGTCCATCTCTTGTGGACCTAAGATAACATCCTACGTGCTTTATATAGTAGAGGAGTTACCGTATATACTCGCGTATAAGCCGAGTTTTTCAGCCCAAAAATTGGGCTGAAAAGTACCCCCCTCGGCTTATACGCGAGTCAATACGGCAGCCCCAGCAGCCTCCGTAATCCAGGGCCCCCCCGAGCCTTGCTCCGGTAACCTGTAAAGTTAAATATACTTATCACTGTCCCGCTGCCGTCCGCGCCCGCGTCTGCCGACATGCGATCCTCCATCTTCATGCGTCTTCTTCCGGTTTTCTCTGTTCGTCGCAGGCAATGACGTCATTGCCGGCGCCGAACACAGGAAGTCGGAAGAAGACGCATGAATATGGAGGATCCCATGTCGGCAGACGCGGGCGCGGACGGCAGAGGGACAGTGAGAAGTATATTTTACTTTACAGGTTACCGGAGCAAGGCTGGGGGGCCCTGGATTACTGGGGCTGCTGTATACTACCGCTGGGGCTGCCGGGGCTGCTGTATACTACCGCTGGGCTGCCGGGGCTGCTGTATACTACCACTGGGGCTGCTGGGGCTCCTGTATACTACCACTGGGGCTGCTGTATACTACCACTGGGGCTGCTGGGGATGCTATATACTATCACTGGGGCTGCTGGGGATGCTATATACTACCACTGGGGCTGCTGTATACTACCGCTGGGGCTGCCGGGGCTGCTGTATACTACCACTGGGGCTGCTGGGGCTCCTATATACTACCACTGGGGCTGCTGGGGCTCCTATATACTACCACTGGGGCTGCTGGGGCTCCTATATACTACCACTGGGGCTGCTGGGGCTCCTATATACTACCACTGGGGCTGCTGGGTGTGGAGCCCCTTGGGACGGGGCACTCAGTGCCGGACCGGGGTGCTGCTGGGGGATGTCACGGTGGTCCTGGTCCGGACCGTGTCCCGGGCCCGCACAATAAAATGAGGGGTTATTTACAGGGGATTTGTCACTCGTGACGCAACCCACTATATGCGGCCAGTAATGGGGCCGCCGCTGCTGCAGAACCTCCGGGGATGATGGGTTAGCAGCTTGGATGGAATAGTTCCTGTGGGCAGAACTGGTTCCCCGGGGCAGTGGTAGTAGTAGTTAAAGTCTGTGAGGATGTTATTAATGCTGCAGGAGAGTAGGGGTAGCAGTAAAGATGATAAGAGTAGAGGCAATGGACAGCCTATGAGGGCAAGTGGGGCTTCAGTATAAGGATCACACACACTCACGGTTTCTGTTGTTCTTTAAGTCTTTACTGGCAGATGGTATTACACAGTATTGTCCACGGAGTCTGTACCAGGTTGCTCTCACCCTGACCGGGTCCTTGGCTTCCTACTTAAGCGCGGTGTGTGGCCCTGCTGCTGCTTGTAGCTGTACTGCTGGCCCTGTCTCTGCTCACGGGTACCAATATGCTGGGCAACTTGAGTCCTCTGTGTCACTGACTCCTTCATGTTGCTTTGCTATGGTGTGGTGAAGATGGTGGACCTTCACTATGCCGGTGTTTACTGTCCTGTCTGTCTCAGGCACAGCCTCGGATCCAGTATCCGTCTTAAGCGCCTCCCCGGGATCAAGCTTTTGGGGTAACTCTTTATCCCGGGGATGTTCCTCTGTTACTCTGTCTCCTTTCCTCAGACCTCTCAGGACCTCCACTGACACTTGGCTCTGCTCCTGCTCCAGACTCTCACTAAACTGAACTAACTGTCACTTCTGCTCTGAGGTAAACAACTTAGCTCCTCCCACTAGTGCAGGTGCCAGCTAAGCTCCTCCCACTTTCTAGTGTAGTGTTGTGTGGGGAGTAAACCTGTGTTGTTTCTGTGGCATATTAACCCTTGGGGTGCCACAGGGGCTCCTATATACTACCACTGGGGCTCCTATATACTACCACTGGGGCTGCTGGGGCTCCTATATACTACCACTGGGGCTGCTGGGGATGCTGTATACTACCACTGGGGCTGCTGGGGATGCTGTATACTACCACTGGGGCTGCTGGGGATGCTATATACTACCACTGGGGCTGCTGGGGATGCTATATACTACCACTGGGGCTGCTGGGGATGCTATATACTACCACTGGGGCTGCTGGGGATGCTATATACTACCACTGGGGCTGCTGGGGATGCTATATACTACCACTGGGGCTGCTGGGATGCTATATACTACCACTGGGGCTGCTGGGGATGCTATATACTACCACTGGGGCTGCTGGGGATGCTATATACTACCACTGGGGCTGCTGGGGATGCTATATACTACCACTGGGGCTGCTGGGGATGCTATATACTACCACTGGGGCTGCTGGGGATGCTATATACTACCACTGGGGTGCTGGGGCTGCTGTATACTACCACTGGGGCTGCTGTATACTACCACTGGGGCTGCTGTATACTACCACTGGGGCTGCTGTATACTACCACTGGGGAGGCCTGTATACCACTGGGGGGGGCCTGTATACCACACTGCTGGGGGCTCTATACCTGTGCTGGGGTCCACCCTCGGCTTATACACGAGTCAATAGGTTTTTCCAGATTTTTGGGGCAAAAGTAGGGGGGGTCGGCTTATACACGGGGCGGCTTATACACGAGTATATACGGTATATAGAAGATGAGTTCATAGAATCCCTTCACACATTATTATATATATATATATATATATATAACATATGACGTATTTCTACAACATGCAGCTTTATAAGAGCTGGCAGGTAGAAACCTATCACATGCAGGAGGCAGGGTGACAGTCTGAAGCTCCATCACATAGGATGCAATGAGACTCTGCAATAGGAGTCTGGGGAAAGCAGATCTATGTCACTGACCTATCACTGGTTGTCATTAGACAGAAGCATGTGATGCGATAGGAATGGAGACTCTCTGCAAAATTAAAGGCACTGTGAGAATCAGTCTGCGTTAGTAAATCCATATCAGAGGAGAAAAAGAAATCAAGATGGCAAACAAGCCAGAAATGGATCAGGAACTAAAATATTTACATTGTTCTTCTTCAATAACAGCTTACACAGTGCTTCATAGGCAAAAACAAGGTGTTGCTGGCGCGCTGCTTTAACCATTGAATGCAATGATAAACTGAGGGCTGAGGGTTCATTCACCTGAAATACTTAAAGCATCCAAAAGTTGTTGCAAGTTAGCCATCTGATGTGGATTCAGGAACATGTGAAGAGACCCCATCTTCCCATCAATCTCCATCTACAAAACAAAAACAAACCAGTTATAAAGAACTGATAAGAGAGAAGTCATTGAAGAAGTCCAGGAAAAAAAAACAATGAATATCTGAAGGATAGGTGAGAACTCTGTGAGCGGTGGGGTCCGGCTGCTGAGACCCACATAGATCTGTAAAACAAGGAATCTTTATCCCCAATGTGCACAATGCTTCTTCAGAAAGGACTTGATCTCCAGCACTTCTATTGGAAGTAGCAATGTCAATGTCCACCCTTTAAAGGGAATCTGTCACCAAGTTTTTGCCACCTAAAGTGAGACTACCCATAATGCAGAGCCACAGATTATGATTGCAGCAATGTTTCACTTACCCTGATACTCAGTGTAGTTTTGATAAATTTAATTATCTGGATATTATCATCATTAGAGGACTACTTGGCTGCTGCAGGTAGTAGAGCATATTCATGAGCCGCTAAATCTGCAGCAGAGAAAACGGTAACTTTATCAAAATGACAAAAAACAAATCAGTAAGTGACATCGCTGGAATCCAAGTCTCTGCCCCTACATCATGCTGCTCTCAGATGGAATGGCAAAAACCTGGTGACAGATTGCCTTTAATGAGCCTTGCAATATGACTTAGGATATAAAAGTCAAACCAGAATCTCACTCTGCAGATTGTACTGACGAGGGGCAACACCCCGAAACACTAAGTATGAGATTTGATTTGGCTATGTGAGAGGCCGAGACTGGGGATCTAAGGTAGAAGGTCTCTCTTTTATTGTTCGATATTGAATTTTAGGATTGCTACTTCCAATAGGTGGCACTAGAGTTCAAGAATCTTTCCTCAGTGAAGGGCAATTTGCATATTTAATTTCCCAGAGGAGCATTGCAGGCGTTTAAGTCTCCTCATTACTGGTACGCCAGACCCGACATGTCACTCTCCACAAGGAGAAACCTTACCCCCTATATATCCTTAATGTGGCATTTTGCCTCGTTATAAAATAGCACAGCAGGTTGGATGCATGAACACCGCTTCATTCATTCTCTAGGAGGCTGCAGAAAATAGTCAAGTACAGCAATAGGCAGCCACGTTTGGAATGATGAAAGAGGGGGCTGAACATGCGCTGAAGCTTCATTTGCTCCCAACAGCCTTCCTAATGTTATATTATATCCACATAACAGCAGTTTTCTCACCTTCGGTCCTGGGAACATGTCATTCTGCTTCAGTTTGATGATCAGCTCAGTACATCCAGAGCAGCTGCCTATTTGGAGGGTCGGGGCAGGGGGTTGTGTTGGTCGGCCGGCCGTCCCTAGTGGTTGAGGAGAATCAGTATCTGTTTGCTTAGTGGGCTCAGGAGGGTTCTGTGAACATAGAAAGACTAGATAAACAAAAGCTTCAAACAATATTCCAAAAGAGCAATAATGTACAGTTTGGCTTTGTTTTTTCAGGGGCTGTAAAATAGTTTGGAAAAAGTAATATATTATCGTTTTTTTTTTATTTTTTTCTTGATAATGTTTATTCCTCTTTTTATTTAAATTAATCATCAAACATCGCTGGAGGACATTTCAACATTTACATACATTTTCTCTTGTAACTGGGGCTGGTATATTAGGCCAAGTTACAGAGTGAGTTCAGACGTCTGCCTGTACTGCAGGGCTGATCGGGGTCTGCTCCGCTCTGGCACCTGACGATCATATGATCACTAGGAAGCGATGAAGTGATTAAGTCATCTCAGCGCTTCCTATACCATATACATAGTTCTCCTTCAGCACTGTTTATATACCATGAACCATCTCTGCCTTCTCTATGGGGGACCAGAATAAATGCAGTGATCTGATAGAGCGCTGGACAAAGGAGACGGAGATGGGATTTTTTAGATTTCACAAACCTTTATTGATTCAATTCACAATGCGTTTCGGTATCAGCTTACTGCCTTCATCAGGCAAACAGGGGTGCACAACCCTGTTAGGAAAGTGAATTAAGCACTAATTGTCTCCACTGGACCAGCAGGTTTCACCCAGAAGCTCCCCCTGTATATTTCCTATTTCTCTATGGGGTACGGCTGACAGCTGGCTCCTTAAGTACTCGGCAATAAGGGGATTTTTGGTACTCACCGTAAAATCCTTTTCTTGGAGCTTCAATTGGGGTACACAGGAAGACCTTGGGGTGTATGTTTGATGCTACCAGGAGGCTGACACTATGCAAAACAACAGAAAAGCAACTCCTCCCCAGCAGTATACACCCACCTACTGGCACAAATTCAATACAGTTAGTGAGAATAGCAATAGGAGCAACCATAAACTCACCAATTTGCTCAAATATATACAAAGGGAGGGAGCTCTGTCCCCAAATTGAAGCTCCAAGAAAAGGATTTTACAGTGAGGACCAACAATCCCCTTTTCTTAATCGCTTCATTGGGGGACACAGGAAGACCTTGGGACGTACAATAGCAGTCCCGTCAGGTGGAGAAAATAACATAAGTATTGTTCGGACGTCTTACATCCCAGAACGGCATCTGCAGATGTAAAATTTAACAAATGCGTGAACTGCCGCTTTACAAAGCTGAGCTGCCGAAGCTTGATGTCCGACAGCCCAGGAAGCTCCTACTGCTGTACTGGAGTGTGCCCTTATTCTGGATGGACAAGGAACCTGTTCAATGCGGTATGCCTCCGAGATAATGGAGCGAATCCACCGGGCAATTGTAGCCTTAGAGTCTGCCCAATCCCTTGCGAGGACCGTGAGGGACCCCTAAAATCTCTTCCCTCGCGAATGAGATGGGGTTGGGCAAAGGGAGGGTAGGAGAATTTCCTCATTGATGTGGAAAGAAGAGACTACCTTTGGTAGGAACTTTTCCATTGGACCAAGGACTACTTTGTCCTAATGGAAGATCAAGAAAGGAGATCGGCATGAGAGAGCCGCAAGTTCAGACACCTTCCGAATGGAGGTGATTGCCACTAGGAAGGCGACCTTCCAAGTTAGGAGAGGTAAACTGACTTCGAGGTAAACTAACTTCTTGTAGGGGCTCAAAGGGATGCCCTCGAAGTACATCTAGTACCAAATTCAGATTCCACGGAGGGGCGACAAGAGTCACTCCTTGGAGGAACGTCTCGACCTGTGGACGTGAGGCGAGCAGCCTCTGGAAAAGCACCGAAAGGGTGGACACTTGGCCTTTCAGGGAGTTTAGGGACAGACCTTCATCAAGGCCAGACTGGAGAAAGGCTAGGAGGGATGGAAGAGAAAAGATCATTGAGGAACGATTGCGCTCCTCGCACCATCAGAAGAAAGCTTTCCAAGTGCAGAGATAAGCGCGTGATGAGGATGGTTTCCTGGCTTTCAATATAGCCTGGATGACTTGTTCAGAAAGACCTGATGATCTCAGTACCGCGGCTTCAATAGCCACGCTGTTGAATTGAGCGACTGAGAATTCGGGTGCTGAAAAGGACCCGGAGTCAAGAGGTCTGGGAGATTGGGGAGTGGCCATGAAAGTCCGCAAGGATGTTGACTACCTCTGCGTACCAGAACCGTGTGGGCCAATCTGAAGCTGCGAGGATTACGGTTACTCCTTCTGCTCTGATTTTCTTGCGAATCCTGGGAATGAGAGGGATGGGGGGAAAGAGATAAGGGAGGGAGAACTGGGCCCATGGAATCGCGAGAGCCTCCGTGTCGAGGGCCTGGGGGTTCCTGGGCCTGGCGACAAAGGGGCGGGGCTTGTAATTTTTCCTGGAGGCCATCAGGTCTATGTCTGGGCACCCCCCTCTGAGGTAAATCTGAAGGAATACCTCTGGGTTCAGGGACCTGAGATAGTCGGCCACCCAGTTGTCCCCTTCGGGAATGTGGATTGCTGAAATTGCCGGAATGTGTAGCTTGGCCCATTGAAGGATCTGGGTCACTTCCGCCATGGCTGAGCGGCTCTGAGTCCCTCCCTGGTGATTTATGTACGGCACCGTCGTCGCGTTGTCCGTCTGAATTTGGACATGGCAGGCTCGGAGGATCGCCCTGGGTTCTAGGATGTTTAAGGGCAGGGAGGGTTCCTGGGGAGTTCCACGTGCCCTGGGCTGTGTGGCCGAGGAAGGTCAAACCCCAACCAGAGAGACTGGCGTCGGTGGAAATGATCGTCCACCTGACTGGGAGAAACGATCTACCACGAGAGAAGGGGGGGCCTCGAACCACCCGAGGAGTGACTGTGTCGCTGATCTGGAGAGATGAACTGGGCGATCGAGACTGCTGATGAAGCGATCCCATATCGCTAGCAGAAAGTGCTGGAGGGGCCTGGTATGAAATTGGGCGAATGGGACAGCTTCGATGGAGGCCACCATTCTGCCCAGAACCCTCATGGAGAGTCGGAGTGATGGAGGAGAGGACTGTCTGAGACGGAGAATCCCAGAAAGCAGGGCGGCCCGCTTCTCTAGGGGAAGGAAAATGCGGGACTGGGCTGTGTCGAATATCATGCCTAGAAAGGTGATCAGCTGAGTCGGGACAAGGCATGACTTCTTGACATTGATAATCCAGCCCAGGCGATGGAGGGAATCCAGAGATATTTGCAGGCTCTTGAGACACCCTGAGCGAGAGAGGACCTTTATCAGTATGTCGTCTAAGTAGGGTATTGCCAAAATTCCCTTGGACCGAAGGGTGGCTTTCACCGTTGCCATGATTTTCGTAAAGATCCAGGGAGCCGTGGCAAGGCCGAATGGTAGGGCGGCAAACTGGTAATATTGGGACCCCACGGCGAAACGCAGGAAGCGTTGGTGAGACGCAAGGATAGGAACGTGTAGGTAGGCGTCTTGGATGTCTATGGAGACCATGAATTCTTCTGGCTCCATAGACACCATTACTGAACGAAGGGACTCCATCCTGAAGTGTCTCAATCGGAGCTTGGTGTTGAGAAGCTTCAGGTCCAAAATGGGACGAACAGAACCTCTCTTTTTTGGTACCACAAAGAGATTGGAGTAAAATCCCGTAAAGTGTTGGTGCTTTGAAACATGAATGATAATGCCTGCCTCTTTGAGGGAAGAAATGGCTTGGTGGAAGCCGGGAATGAGCGCTGGGTCTTTCGGTGGCCGGGATAGAAAGAAACGGTTTTGGGTAAAAGAAGCAAATTCGATCTTGTACCCCATCGAGGCGACGTCTCAGACCCAGGCCTCGTCGATTACAGATAGCCAAACTGAACTGAAAGCCCTGAGACGGCCCCCTAGAATGGGGTTGGCTTCATGAGCAGTTGGATCAGGAGCTAAAGGGCCGAGAGTGGGCGTTGCGTGGATGCCAGGATGGGGCGGGCTTGTAGGAGAGCCTCTTTCTATCCTGAAGGACGGGGGAGCAGTCACGTCGATTGGCGGGTTTGGGAGCTGAGGACCGAAAGGAACGAAATTGGAAATTTCGCTTTTTAGGGGCTGAGCGGCTAAGCTTTGCCTGTGGAAGGGAAGTACTTTTCCCGCCTGTGGCGTTTGATGTAATCTTATCCTGCTTGTTGCTGAATAGGCGAAAACCCTGGAAGGATTGGCAAGCGATTTTTTAAATGCCAAGTCGGGATTCCATGCCTTCAGCGATAGGGCTTTGCGAATGGAGATTATGTTGCCAGAAGCCTGTGCCCCGCAAGAGGCGGCATCAAGGCAAGCGGTGGGAATTTCCCTGCTTGAGTGATCAGATCCGCCAAGGCCGATAGTTTCGTAGGAGGTGCGTGGGACAGAATACCCCTTTGGAGATTCTTGGCCCAGGAGGACACGGCTAGGGAGACCCAGGTGGCTGCAAAAGAAGGGTAAAGGGATGCGCCGGAGGCTTCGAAGGCCGATTTTGCCATAGCCTCTGTGTGTCTTTCTGGGCCTTCCTTAAGGGAAGCACCGTCTGCTAGGGGTAGAATGGACGTCAAACTGGGGGGTCCACTGTTGGTGAGGCGGTCCATATCTGGGCGGTCCGTGGGTGGGCGGAAGCGCTATGGAAGCTGCAATAAGGCCTGGGGCTAAATTTTTGGCAGTGGCCCAGATCGGGAGGCCCGCGGCGCGGAGCCTCAAATCCGGAGCTGTGCCAGGCAGAGGGCAGATGCTGTGGTTAGCCTCTCGCTGCCTGGTGTGGCAGCAGTGTCCTCAGCTCACTGAAAGTGAGTGAGCCGGCCATGTGTGCTGGGCAGGGTGGCTGCAATGTGGGTCCTCTGTCTGCCTGTAAAAAGGCAATGTGCTGGCTGTGCAGAATTGGAGAGGGACTTACAGGTCCTGAAACAGGACCAGGAGCCTCTTGATGAGTATTGAAATGCCCCCTGTGGCCCCCACCTCCTGTGCCTGTTGTTAAGCAGGCAACCCCTGCTGCGGCCATGACTATTTGAGACCCCTGGCCATTCAGGCTGCATGTAGCAAGCCTGCATCCAGCCTGGGTACGTGGCCTCATGTCGGCTGCTGCTCCAGAGCAGTCCCCCAATTGCCAGAGGGGGAAGCTGAGGAGGTACCAGGAGGGGAGTTGGTAAGGGGATGATGGGGCAGATGGAGGGGATTATCTGGGTCACGAACCTGGGGTCTGCTTGCTGCCGCCAGGTGCCTACCTCATCCTGTGAGGTGCTGAGCTCCAGACACGAAACTTCTCTCCAGGGGTCAGAGCGTCTGATGACCCTACCAACCGTCTCTGGTGGGCGAGTGGGTAGGGGAGCGAACGGGCCAGGGCAGGCACCAGCAACCAGCTTCAGGGTTTCCCAGCATCCACTTCTAGGAAGGGATGGATGGTCCTGGCCCAGAGAGTGAGAGTTAACAGTGCAACCAGCGTACACTGGACCCTCGATCTCTATGTGGGGTGATGGATTGGCTTAACCGCTCCGTATTCCCTGATGAATCTTCATTGAAGAGATGAAGAAAAAATAAAAATCTTAACTAATCTAAGAAAAATAAAAATTCTGGCTCAGAGAGACCCGTGTCTGCCTCCTATGACACTAAGCTAAAACGGAGTTGCATTTGTGCCAGTAGGTGGGTGTATACTGCTGGGGAGGAGTTGCTTTTCTGTTATTTTGCATAGTGTCAGCCTCCTGGTGGCAGCAAGCATACACCCAAGGTCTTCCTGTGTCTCCCAATGAAGCGATTAAGAAAACATTCTACAATGTCAGTGCCGAGTTATATGAGGATCACAGCAAATTAATGGGTTGTACAACTACAGTATATTATTATTGTTAAATATTTATAAAGCGCCATTAGGTTCCATGGCGCTTTACATGTGTAAGGGCAGACGAGGACAAGAACGTAAAATGACAACAATTGAATCATACGGGTACAGTAGGCCAGAGGATCCTGTCCTCGAGGGCTCACAGTCTATAGGGGATGGGTGGAGAGACAGTAGGAGGGGGAGAGGTGAGGTTGAGATGGTGTGGAGGATTAGGTCTCAGTGTAGGTTGTAAGCTTGAAGGAAGAGGGGGGTCATCAGGTTTTTCTTGAAGGTACCCAGGGTAGGGGAGTGTCTGATGTGGTGGGAGAAGTGAGTTCCAAAGTATGGCGGATGCACGAAAGAAGTCTTGTATGCGATTGTGTGAAGAGGAAATGCGAGGGGAGAAGAGGAGGAGCTCTTGGGAGGATCGCAGGTTGAGTGAGGGGTGGTATTGGGAGACCAGATCAGAGATGTACGGAGGGGACAGGTTATGTATGGCCTTGTTTGTCAGGGTTAGGGTTTTGAACCGGGATCTCTGGGAAGAGGGGAGCCAGTGAAGGGCTCTGCAGAGGGGGGAGACAGGGGAGTAGTGAAGAGACAGGTGGATGAGTCGGGCAGCGGAATTGAGGATGTTGCAGAAAGGTGCGAGGGAGGTAGCGGGGAGGCCGGTGAGCAGGAGGTTGAAGTAGTCGAAAAGGGAGATGATGAAAATGTGGACAAGTGTTTTAGCAGTGTCTTGTTCGAGGAAAGAGCGGATTTGGGTAATGTTTTTGAGCTGGAGTCAACAGGTGGTGGCGAGAGCTTGGATGTAGGGCTTGAAGGAGAGGGAAGAGTCTAGGATAACCCCGAGGCACTTGGCGTGGGGAACTTGGGAGAGTGTGCAGTCATTGACAGTGATGTATAGGTCGGGAAGGGGGAGAAGGTGACTAGGGGGAAGACTATGAACTCAGTCTTGTCCATGTTGAGCTTGAGGAAGCGAGCGGAGAAGGATGAGATGGCGGACAGGCATTGCGTAATTTTGGGATAGAAGGGAGGAGATGTCAGGGCCGGACAGGTAGAGCTGGGTGTCGTCGGCGTAGAGGTGGTATTGAAGGTCGTGGGACTCAATGAGTTGGCCTAGGCCGAGGGTGTAAATGGAGAAGGATATTGGTCCCAGCACCGAGCCATAGGGGGTAGGGTGAGGAGGAGGTGTGGGAGTGGGTGACGCTGAAAGTACGGTCCATTAGGTAAGGGTTATTTCGGTGGAGTGGTGGGGTCGGAATCCGGATTGTAGGCGGTCAAAGAGGGAGCAGGAGAGGTGGGAGGAGAGCTCAGAATAGACATGTTGTTCAAGTAATTTTAAGGTGAATGGGAGGAGAGATAAGGGGTGATAGAGGTTTTTTGAGGATGAGATGGGTTAGGGCAGGGATGAGGACTGTAGTAAGGTTAGGGATGAGGTGGGAGCGGAGTGGGTCGAGGGCACAAGTGGTGAGGTGTGATCGTGACAGAAGGGAGGAGAGGTGATCTAATGTCATGGGGGAGAAACTATGTTTGGGTGAGGGGGGTTGAGCAATGGGGGGGGGGCGAGGGGATTGTGGCTTTGTGTGAGTTTGTCGATCTTCTCTTTAAAAAAGGTGGCAAAGTCATCGGCAGAGATGAGAGGTGAGGGAGAGGGTGCAGGGGTACGGAGTAAAAAGTTGAAAGTTTTGAAAAGTTGCTTGGCGTTGTGGGACAGGACGGTTATTAGGGAAGAGAAGTAGTCTTGTTTTGCAGCAGCGAGTGCAGTCTTAAAGACTTTGAGGGACTGTTTGTACAAGGCAAAGTGTGCTGAGGAGTTGGATTTCTACCATCTCCGCTCCGCCGTCCTGGACGTCTGTCAAAGTTTTTTAGTAACGGTGGGGAGCCAGGGTTTTCTGTGCGCGCGGGTTGTGTTGTATGAAAGCAGGGCAGCCTGGTTGAGGACTTCGGCGAGAATGGTGTTATAGAGGGTGGCAGCAGAGTCTTGAAAGGAAGCAAAGTCTGAGAGAGGGAGAAGGGACTCGGAGAGTGAGTGGAAGTCGATAAGTTTAAGGTTTTTGGGGGGTGAAGGAGTTTTTGGAAAGAGGGGAGCATGGTGGGGTGGGGAGGGGGTCAGCAGGTTGTGGTCAGATAGGGGGAGGAGTGAGTTGGGGAGGGGAGAGTCTGCGAGGTCGGTGAGGGAGCAGAGGCGAGTGTAGACGAAGTCTAGTGTGTGGCCATCGTTGTGTGTGGCGGAGGAGGTCCATTGAGAGAGACCTAAGGAGGAGTTTAGAGTTAGGAGTCTATAGGCAGTGGTGTGGGTGGGGTGTCAATGGGGATGTTGAAGTCGCCCATGATGATGGTGGGGATGTTGGACGAGAGGAGGTGGAAGTGTGGAGCCCACTGGGACGGGATACTCGGTGCCGGACCGGGGTACTGCTGGGGAATGTCACGGCGGTCCTGGTCTGGACCGTGTCCCGGGCTCGCACAATAAAATGGGGGTTATTTACAGGGGATTTGTCACTCGTGACGCAACCCACTATATGCGGCCAGAAATGGGGCCGCCGCTGCTGCAGAACCTCCGGGGATGATGGGATAGCAGCTTGGATAGAATAGTTCCTGTGGGCAGAACTGGGTTCCCCGGGGCAGTGGTAGTAGAAGTTAAAGTCTGTGAGGATAGTTATTGATGCTGCAGGAGAGTAGGGGTAGCAGTAGAGATGATGAGAGTAGAGGTAATCGCAGTATATGAGGGCAAGTGGGGCTTCAGTATAAGGATCACACACACTCACGGTTTCTGTTGTTTTCCAAGTCTTTACTGGCAGATGGTATTTCACAATATTGTCCACGGAGTCTGTACCAGGTTGCTCCACCCTGACCGGGTCATTGGCTTCCTACTTAAGCGCTGTGTGTGGCCCTGCTGCTGCTTGTAGCTGTACTGCTGGCCCTGTCTCTGCTCACGGGTACCAATATGCTGGGCAACTTGAGTCCTCTGTGTCACTGACTCCTCTGTGTTGCTTTGCTATGGTACAGTGAAGATGGTGGACCTTCACTATGCCGGTGTTTACTGTCCTGTCTGTCTCAGGCACAGCCTCTGATCCGGTATCCGTCTTAAGCGCCTCTCCGGGGTTAAGTTTGGGGTAACTCTTTGTCCCGGGGATGTTCCTCTGTTACTCTGTCTCCTTTCCTCAGACCTCTCAGGACCTCCACTGACACTTGACTCTGCTCCTGCTCCTGACTCAAACTGAACTAACTGTCACTCCTGCTCTGTGGTAAACAACTTAGCTCCTCCCACTAGTGCAGGTGCCACCTAAACTCCTCCCACTTTCTAGTGTAGTGTTGTGTGGGGAGTATACCTGTGTTGATTTTTCTGTGGCACATTAACCCTCGGGGTGCCACAGAAGAGCCAGGTTGTGAAGTGGTTGAAGAAGATGGAGGAGGATCCTGGGGGGCGGTAGACAATAGCCAGTTGGAGGTTGCAGGGGGAGAAGGTACACACGGAGTGCATCTCGAAGGAGGGGAGGGGGCAGAGAGGGGCGATGTAATTGGGGTGAAGGAGCAGCTGTTGTCCAGGAGTAAGCCAACACCTCCACCACAGGTGTTGCTGGGGTAGTGGTGTAGGAAAGCGTGAGTCCACCATAGGAGAGGGTGGCCGGGGAGGTTGTGTCGGAGGGGGTGAGCCAGGTCTCTGTGATGCCAAGGAATGAGAGTTTGTTAGAGATGAAGAGGTCATGGATGAATGGGAGTTTGCTGCAGACTGAGTGGGCGTTCCTTAGTGCACCAGATAGAGGGATTGGGGGAGCAGGGGCTGGGGAATGGGTCTAAGGTTGCTGAGGTTACGTGGGTTAGTGATGGGCCATGGGAGTGGGGTGGAGGTGACTGTGGGGATGTGGCGGGGGAGCCAGGATTAGGGGAAATGTCGCCAGTAAGTAGGAGGAGCAGGGAGAGGGTTAGGAGGTGGGGGCAGGAGAGTTTACGTGGCGGGCGTGCCTGTTTGGAGTGCAGAGGATTGGAAATGAATGAATAGTTCAGATTTGTGGGTGAGGTGGCAAGAGAAATACTTTGTTGCTGGATGGAGGGATAAGTGGGGGTAGCAGGAAGTGGAGAAGGATGGGAGTGAGAGTGAGGAAAAGCGGAAACATTGTATATTTTATTTTTACTCCAAAGGTCTCCTGTATTCATCTTCTACTGCTCCAGCCCCCAGCTCTTCGATTCTGGCTCCAGGCTTTGTTAATATGGTTGCAGTGGTTTCATCACATGACTGCTGCAGTCAATCAGTATGCTCCAGAGATGCTGATGTATATTGCATCTGACTGCAGCTGATCAATAGGCTCCACAGAGATGCTGATGTATACTGCATCTGGCTGCAGCCAATCAGCAGGCTCCACAGAGATGCTGATGTATACAGCATCTGTCTGCAGCCAATCAGCAGGCTCCACAGAGATGCTGATGTATACTGCATCTGGCTGCAGCTGATCAGCAGGCTCCACAGAGATGCTGATGTATACTGCATCTGGCTGCAGCAGTCACTTGATGTCAATGTGATGCCACAGCATGTAAAGAAAGACTCTACCCAGCAGATGAGGACTGACACTGGCACGGCTAGCCATGTGTAGGGGTGACAATCCCTTCCTAAATACTTAAAATGGTATTCTTAAGTTTAAAAGTAATCCACTATCCTCGGGGTAGGGGTTAACTTTCCAATCACTGGTGGTACATCCATCGTGGCCCCCAAGGATCCTGAGAACCAGGGACTCTAAAGAGTCCAGGCTGAATGAAGCGGAGGTCGGTCTAGGGCACTTCCATGTCATTAATTCTAAAGGGATAAAGGGAGTGTTGTGGATCAGCCAAGCACCGCACTCGAAAATCTCCGGCACTCCCTCCAAAGAGGCTGCTTTTAAATTATGAAGAAAACATTAATGTTTAACCAAATGTTAACTTTGGCTGGAAAACAGCAGCAGGAACAATATCGTAAAAAGCAAACGGTCTAAATCCCGCGACTAAAAGGAAGCAAAGCGCTCATTTTACAGAGCAAAACACTGCACAGAAACACAAAAAAGATTGTGTTTAACTAAACTTCTAAAAGAGGTCATGACTCCAGAATTGTTATAGACCAAACTGTGAGCAGCTGGCAGTGTGCAGGTACTGAAAGAGCAATGGCCTCATTAGAAGACCCCCACAGTGTTACCTCGGGGGTCCGGTATCGGGCACTGCACAGGTATTGGAAGCATAATGGTCTCATTAGAAGACCCCCCACACAGTTACCTCGGGGTCCGGCATCGGACACTGTACAGGTATTGGAAGAGCAATGGTCTCATTAGAAGACCCCCCCCACACAGTTACCTCAGGGTCCGGCATCGGAGACGGTGTTTGTTGTCGGTTCTTGAACTCTTCATAGTGTAGAGAGACACCGCTGAGCTGCAGGATCTTCTGGATAAAGGCTGGAGGCTGATGGATGTCCACCGGGACGGTCTGCCCAGAGTCCCGGACCGCCTCGTCACAATAATCTAGTCTGAGGGAACACGAGTATGATTATGGGGAGAAAGATACAGGGTCACCACTAAAATAACAATGGAGGGATACACAAGGGTCAGACAGAATGTGGCATAAAGAACATTAAAACAACATAAAACATGACTGGTATAATACGGAAACACTGAAATCTATTTATTGTTACAAAAATTTTCTCACATATGGAGTCGCTGCTTATCGGGCTCAAACCATTCATGTATTACAGGAGTGACCATACACCTACACGGCCGCCATGTAATACTACTGTTCCTTTACAGCTGTCATCCATTGTCTGTCTGCTGGGATTGCCGGGTTAAAGGGAATCTGTTGGCAGGTTTTTGCTATGTAATATGATGACAGCATGCTGTAACGGTCAACACAGCTTTCAGCCATGCATCTCATCACTCTGTGTATTGTTGCGTTGTTGCTTAGCTGCAATGTTAGTTTTAGCTTCAGGAGATTATCATTGCTGAACCCTAGGTGGCTAGAGGTCAGCTATTTCAACAAACCCCCTGTTGTGATTATCAGCTCACCAACTGCAGACATTGACATACAGAGCCTCGTGCGTTTTGAGGCGACTTTCTCTGCTCTGCTGCATGGCTAAACCTGAAAACTCTGGGTCAGATCTGCTGCACTCAGTAATCTCAGTGATGCATCGTTGGATTCTGGGTCTTTGCCTACATCATGCTGCTGTCAGATGAGGTAGCAAAAACCCGCTGACAGATTCCCTCTAAATACTGTCCTGGCAGCAGCAATTTTGAAAGAGGTCTCTTTAATAAGACAATCCCTTCCTAGAATAATGGAACATCGGTAAAGAAATCTGCACTTGTACATACAGAAAAGTGGAACGGAAAGACACCTGACCTTTTAATGTGTATTTCCAGGGCCGTCCCTGTGGCAGATTCAGCTGGCATATTCTCAATTCGGATAATGGTATCTAGAAAGGTCACCTTAATCCTGCGCAGCACTACAAGAGAAGGACGATACAAGATGATACAGAGAGTAATAAATAGACTAGAAACCTGGCTGAATACACAGTGCTAAAATAAAAGCTATCAAGCAGAGGCCCCCAGATATTAGCTTATAGGTGGCTGAATTGGCCGACCATCTGATGTGTGTGGGGGACGCCCGACTCTCCCCTGACAGATGACGTCACTGGGGCCAATGTTCGGGCAGCCTGAATGTATATGCACAATGTGTGTTCTCCCTGGAGATAAGCCAGTGTCTTAAGCCCCCACTCTAGAGAGCTGTCAGCCATATGACAGTCTGGCCAGCAGCCGTCCCGTCCGGCTTTCCCATACACTGGAGCACTCACTCACGCTCCTGTGTTTTCTATGATCGAGCCTCTGCCAGATCTCTCTTGCGTTGACTTATCACTATGAGATCAAAGGGATCAGCAGTCTGGAATCAAAAATGCCAGTGTTTGCCCAACAGCGCTGTAATATACATGGACATTTACCTGTCTCTATAGTTTGTGCAAACATTTCCAATCCCTCGATGGGCTGTGGGGGCTCTGACGGTTCCTCCGCCTGCTCTTTTAGGCACTCCTGGGCCAGCTGCATGCTGGTGGTCATACATGATGACCAGCTGTGTGACTCTACACCCTCCGAACCTGGAAATGTGGGGAAAAAAGAGCAAATCAGCATGAAGAACAACACCACAACATTAATATCAGCGGTCATGCTCACACAAATGCTTTTACTCCCCACCATAACTGCTTATGATCCATTACTTTGTAGGTAGAA
Organism: Allobates femoralis; assembly: GCA_033576535.1. Classification (NCBI taxonomy): domain Eukaryota; kingdom Metazoa; phylum Chordata; class Amphibia; order Anura; family Aromobatidae; genus Allobates; species Allobates femoralis. The sequence goes on along the minus strand of JARQOC010000010.1, from coordinate 77,238,629 downwards.
AGAAACCTGTACGTTGTGGCGGTGATCTTATGGATCTTCATACGCATCAAAGAGATTTCTTGGTACATTTCCCGCATTAAAAACATGTTTATTACTCAATAAAAAAAAATTCATACAACAGGAAAAAAAATCGTACAACGTGTATCAGCTAAAAATAAGTTTAGCCTTCTTCAGGTCCATAAAAATCTTGTAGAAATACACCACCTTATATTGATACAAATGAAGATCCGAAAGGTCAGCGCCACAACATTACAAAGCTGTATGTGACCTCAGTGGCGCTAGAATACGTTCCAGTTCAGGTGTCCAGTGTGAGCTGCAGACCCCTGGAGAATTTAGAGAGCAAGGAGGAAAGAAATGATCCATTCCTGATCTAGGGAGATTCTCAAAGCGTTCTCACCTTCTAAGCCAGGGGAGCACAAGGAATAGATTGCTTATTTTCATACTGTTAGGGTGCCGTTACACACAGCGATGTTCCAGCAATCTCGACAACGACCAGGTTCACTGGAAAATCGCTGGGTGGTCGCTGGGGAGCTGACAAACAGGCAGATCTCCTCAGCGACCAGGGAGCCGACCTCCACATCGCTGGGTAAGCAGGAGGACGCTGGTAACCATGATAAACAGCGGGTATCTAGGCAGCGTGCACTGCTTAGTTAGCCGGTGCTTATCATGGTTACCAGCATCCTCCCACTTAGCGCAGCCTGTAAGCGGGAGGATGCTGGTAACCATGATAAACACCGAGTATCTAGGCAGCACGCTCTATCAAGACACCCGCTGTTTATCATGGGTACCAGTATCCTCCCGCTTAGCGCTGGTAACCATGATAAACACCGGGTATCTAGGCAGTGCATGCTGCTTAGTTACCTGGTGTTTATCATGGTTACCAGCCTGTGAGGTCGCTGGTCTCTCGCTGTCACACGCAGCGATGCGTGCTGACAAGCGGAAGACCAAGGAGCAAAAAATGGTCCTGAAGGATGTGCAGCGATCAGTGACCTCACAGCAGGGGCCCAGTCACTGCTGCTTTTCACACACAGCGATATCGCCGGCAAGGTCACTAATTTCATGGTATCGATGGCGATATCGCTGTGTGTGACGTACCCCTTACACTCAGAGGGAGGGCCGCAGATGGCTTTCCCTTTATCTCCTTTATGCAGGGATTCAAGTTATACATTTATGATCCATTACTAGGATACGTCATATTCATAGGGCTGGATGGGAGCTACTGAAATGATGCACCAAGCCATACCCACAGCTGCTAAATATTACATGCGGGATATACACTAGAGGTCACATCTCATCCATGATTTATTTCAGTTTTCCTTTACATAAACCTAAAATATGATGGGGAGAAAAGTCCTTTACATTTGTACATGTTGTTCTCACATCTTATAAATCGGCAATACACTCAGACAATACTCCCTCTGCTGCGATGATAATATTCACTCTGATCATTGCAGACGTCTTATAATAAACGTCCATTTACAGGCGACGTCCTAACAATGCTAAGTAATGATGCATTGGTCCTAATGTGGGCGCACTGAACCTTTCATTACCTAATGTCTAGATGCAGACAATGGCTTCTTATATTGCTAAGTCTTAAATTGCTTAGACTAGTGATTATTTTCCATTTTGCACTTTTATTGTCTGTATCCAGGCTGTGCCACTTCCTCTAAAAACTGTGATGGAATCTGCAATGGAGCCTATCAATAATGGCTGCAGCAAAGCCTTAGATTATGGTCAGATAGATGGGCCAACCGCTATTCCTCCAAAATAGAGAGAGGGTACGTCCCGGCTTATCTCCGGTTAGCAAAAAGATAGACTTTCAAGATGCCTTATTTATTTCTTATTTTTGCTAAAATGTGCAATTATGGACATTGGAGACGCCCCCAATAATCGGTCTTGTCAAAATCATCTCTCTGAAACCAAAGATATGCAAATATTGAATATAGGAATATGGATATGCATTACTGCAAAGGAAATACTTCAGACACTTAGCACATTAAAAAGGCGAATGTGAGCCCAGCAGCCAGCGACAAGGCGCATCTCCTTGCTGGGTCCATATGTAATGCTTCTCTCTATCCTGAGGTTAAAAAAGTTCCCATTGCTATCCATATATTGAATGTTTGCATACCTTAGTGTTGCAGAGTGCAGCTGTAATTAGGGTTTATATTCAGTTTTGCACCTGTTCACACTTGTTATGAAGTGCTGTTAGCCTTTTTTATTTAGGTTGTGGGTTTATACCTTCTGTCTGTGCACTCTCTTCCACCAGCTTTAGGTGATTTTTAATTTCCTATTAGCAGGTTCCTATTTACACATAAATTGTGGACTTTTTAACCCAGATAGAGGCATTAGAGATGCCTTGTCGCTGGCTGCTGGGCTCACATTAAATGCATTAAAAAAAAAATTAAAAAAAAAAGACAATTTTATGCCTGAATTTTTTCTTAGCATTAATATATGCCTACATTCCTATATTCATGTTTGCACACCTAAGCGTTTATTTATTATTAGAGTTTATTTCATGTTCATTGTGCACCTGTTCACGCTTGTTAGGAAGAGCCGTCCGTTTTTCTCATTTTAGATTGTCAAAATCATCAGTGCTGATCTACACATGAGTGAAGTTAAGGGGTTCTCCTATCTTATAAAGCATAACTAACCTCGATGGATTTCTTCGGGTAGAGGAATGGAGGGGCAGCATTGTGTCCCCTGATCAGATGTTGTGCAGGGATGTGCAGAACTGCCCACTTCAAGTTAAAGGGACCGTGCAGAGATTCCCTGGACAGGATCACTAAACCAGCAGTGCGGAACCTCCATCCTCAAGATGGGTGGGTGTTGTAGGGTAGAGCCCTCAATGATCAGAAAGTGATGGAATATACCAATATACCATTAGTTTAAATATCTTATAATTTGGCACACACAATGACACCTTTTGCTCACAACTCTTGTGCATATTGGGCACAGACGGCAGCTGGCACGATGGCTGCAGGCACAACGGCCACAGACGGCGGCGGGCACGACAGCAACAGACGGCGGCGGGGACGACAGCAACAGACGGCGGCGGGCACGACAGCAACCGACGGCGGCGGGCACGACAGCAACCGACGGCGGCTGGGTATGACGGCCGTGGGTACACGGGCACTTACCAGCTCTATATTTTGGCCGACACGTGACTTGCAGCTGGGACACTTCCAGGGTGCAGTTCTCTGTGACGAGCGCAGACCATGGTATGGTAACGGAGATGCTCCCAATGAAGCCATCAACTATTTCCAGCGGGGCCCCGGCGGAGTCCAGGAGGTCGTTCACTGACTGAAATCAGATGGAGAAACGAAAAAGATGAAAACAGCAGAAAAACTGCAGGGTCTGCACAACTGAAGAAGTCATGTATGTGGGCGGAGGGGGATCATTTACTAAATCCACTTCATAATAAGTGAATGACTCAATGTTTCTTCTACTAATCAGAAACAGTAGGACACGCCTGATGGTTACAACACACTTATCTGTCAACTTCAGACATGCTGGTTGCAGTGAAAGCATGACACATGCTCATTGTGCTGTGTACAATGGAACAATGTGTCCATGATTCCGCACAGCAATGTCTGAAGTTGGAAGTAGTGTGTGGTAACCCCCATTAGACAGCTGGATGTAGGAATGATATGCAGGACTGCGACCTATTTACACCAACCAGTACTTGTCATACCTGTGATGTGTCAGAAGCTATTTTTGCAATGACAACGTCCGTACTGCCGTATATCATGTGGATTTCGTTGCAGCTTCTAACTCATTATTATATTCACCCTTTGATGTCTGGTAGAATACGGCAGCGCGGTGGTTAACCCTTCATCCTCCCTACTTTAATTTTCTGAGATAATGACCTTTGGGTATTCATTGGCTGTAAGCCATAATCATCAACATTAACAGGAATAAACACATGAAATGATCCCTCTGTGTGTATATGATACTTTATGTATTACTGAGATGCTCCTGTGTGTACCTACTCACCATCTCCGGGTCCTGCACAGTCTCTGCTGCTCCCGGTGTCCATTATCGTATTGTCAGCACTGCAGCTCTGTGCCGTATGACAGTGTGGGCTGCAGGCAATAAGACACAGGCAGAAGCAGTGGAGACTGAGTGCTTGTCCCCGGGGAGGAAAGCACAGATCACTGCTGCCCAAGAACAGGGGTTTTCCCAAAAGCAGAAAACCCCTTTGATTCCCACAAGTGTGCAGCAACTTTGCAGATACTAACAAACAAGCAATTGTCAATGACTTTCTAGTTATACAATTGAAGCCCCTGTGACTTTCATGCGGTGCCCACTTCCCACATGGCCAGACGCCGCTGCCCTGGAGGAGGATTCCCCAGAGGACATGTTGTAATGAAGAGGTGCAGTGACAGCTGCGGATTCCCTGGACGGCTGCTGCCCTGTCAGGACGGATAGAAGATTCCTAGAATCACTGTGAACATTGAGCAAGTTACTAATTACTGATCGGGACGGTGCGTCCACCGCAGCTCTCCATGTGTTCCCAGGACCCCGGCTGCACTCCTGTCTGTAGGAACGTACCAGGCTAACAGCTTTGGTGGCCACAATCCCTAATCCTGATGCATTTGTTGGCTGCACTTGGTCATTTCCCTTCTTGGCTAATGTGCCGATGGAAAAAATCTCAATGTTCGCTTTAGTGCGAGTTACACAAATATGTTATTACTTTTCACGCAGGAAACTGCTTGATAAATCTGAGGCCAATGTTCAAAGCAAGGAATAGATAAGGGGGTGCCCTACAAGGACCAGGCTGTGCATAGACCCCATGACTGCATACAGATGTCACAGGAGAGGTTCCGCAGCTCCAGACACAACTCAGACTCTGTTCAGTCAATTATCGCTCCTCAAAACCAGGGGAAAGCAGAGGAAAACCAAGTGCTTTTATTTAGATTAACAATTTGTACAGCACAACCACCGTATGTGAGTACACACTGAGGGCTTCCACCATGATAGCGATCCTGCAGGTGAACACCATATTCCAGACCTTCACAATCACTGACCACAGACCATTTGCCTTTTCTGGTGGACCGGTCATTAGAAAATGTCAAACCTAGGAGTCAGATGAATATTTCTATCCCTGTTTGCTACTTTGCAAAAGAGAGGAGTGTACATATAACCTGCAGGGTGGACACAGACCCCCTATGGTCCGGCATCCATGGACGTCTACAGCTCCAACACTACAGCTGGAATCAAAATTATTCACCCCCAAGTGCAAATTAGGTTTATTAGCAAAAGGTGCAAACCTATGAAACAAGAACAATTACAGCACAAGTTACCCAGGTTTTAGCTCTTTATCGGCCTCCTAAGGCTACGTTCACACACGGCGCTTTTGGCCCCGTATTCAGCAGTGGCGCTTTTTTTTTTACTTCATACCGACGTTGCGCTTTTCTCGGCATGCTTTCCCCGCAGCCATGTTAACATGCAGCCTATGGGGAAAGCGCGCAGAAAAAAACAACAAGAATTGGCATGTCAATTATTTTTGCGCAGGCGCTTTTGCAGTGAAGGCGCCTGCGCAACAATACACGTGCAACACACAGTGTCTTCACACCTTCCAGCAAAAGCCATAGCTGTTATGAAGGTGTATCCCAGCTTTCTTAAGCACTGTTTCACGAGCACTCAAAAGCGCCGAAAAAGCCTGCAGCATTATGCCTTATGTGCCTAATCCAGTTTATCGCCGGTTAGCATAAGCACTAAATGAAGTGGTTAAAACAGTTATTTACCCTCCTGAGTTACTGACTTGCAAAAAATGTAGTATACATATTAACTGAGCTATAGTGATGGCTACACAGCCCCCTTGTCCACTTTTCTACATGACGTACTGACTAGCCTGGACTGTTGTCAACAATAACACGCGGGAATAGGTATTGCACCCCCAAGTGAATTGGTCATCAGCTTTATGAGAAAAGGTGAAGAGCCGTCATAATTATGCGAGAATGTGTTACAATGTGGCTACAAGTGAAGCACAGCGGGGGCTCTATGCCTACATGAAGCACGGCGGCTCGCATAAGGCACGTTCACACGGGAAGCACGGCGTTGGGCTCGGCGATGCTACAGGAAGCACGGCGGGGCTCGCTGATTCTTCAGAAGCACGGCGGGTCTGCGATGTCTACGGAGCACGCGGGCTCGGCGATGCCTACAGAACACGGCGGGGCCGCGATGCTTACAGGACACGGGGGCTGGCGAGCCTACAGGGAAGCAGCGGGCTCGCGAGCCTAAGGAAGCACAGGGGGATTCGGCGATGCCTACAGGGAAGCACGGCGGGCGCTCTGCGATGCTACAGGAACACGGCGGGCTCGCGATGCCTACAGGAACACGGCTGGCTCGGCGATTGCCACAGAAGCACGGATGCTCGCGATGCCTACAGGAAGACGGCTGTGGTCGCGATGCTTTCAGGAAGCACGGCTGTGGTCGCGATGCCTACAGAAGCACGGCGTGGCCTGCGGCGATCCCTACAGGGAATGAGGGCCTGCGATGCCTACAGGAAGCAGCGTCGCCTCGGCGTTTGCCTACAGGAAGCACAGGAGGGTCGGCGTTTGCCTACAGGTAAGCCTGGCGGGTTCTCGGCGATGCTACAGGGAAGCAGTGTAACACGCATGCCTACAGTGAAGCACGCGGCTCGCGATCCTACAGACAGCGCGGCTCGGCGATCCTCAGAAGCACGGCGTGGTTCTCGAGGTGCTACATGGAAGCACGGCGGGCTCGGCGATGCCTACAGGAGCACGCGGGGGCTCGCGATGCCTACAGGAGCACGCGCGGGGGCTCGCGATGCTACATGGAAGCACGGCGGGGGTCGACGATGCCTACAGGAAGCACGAGGTGGTCTCGGCGTGGCCTACAGGGAAGCACGGCGGGGGCTCGGCGATGCCTATAGGGAAGCACGGCGGGGCTCGGCGATGCCTACAGGGAAGCACGGCGGGGGCTCGGCGATGCCTACAGGGAAGCACGGCGGGGGCTCGGCGATGCCTACAGGGAAGCACGGCGGGGGCTCGGCGATGCCTACAGGGAAGCACGGCGGGGGCTCGGCGATGCCTACAGGGAAGCACGGCGGGGGCTCGGCGATGCCTACAGGGAAGCACGGCGGGGCTCGGCGATGCCTACAGGGAAAGAACGGCGGGGGCTCGGCAATGCCTACAGGGAAGCACGGCAGGGGCTCAGTGATGCCTATAGGGAAGCACAGGCAGGGGCTCGGCAATGCCTACAGGGAAGCACGGCGGGGGCTCGGCGATGCCTACAGGGAAGCATGGCAGGGGCTCGGCGATGCCTACAGGGAAAGAACGGCGGGGGCTCGGCAATGCCTACAGGGAAGCACGGCAGGGGCTCAGTGATGCCTATAGGGAAGCACGGCAGGGGCTCGGCGATGCCTACAGGGAAGCACGGCGAAAGCTCTGACTGTTCAAACAAAGTACAGGCACTCATGTACCATGGAGAGGCTAATCATGTAAATACATCTTCCCATCTATCTCCACCCTCCCCTCCTCTATGACTGACAGATATGGCTTTAATAGAGCCAGAAAAGGGCAGAGAGATAGAGGGAGAAAAATGCATTTAAACATTTGGCCACACCAAGGGAGCACTGAGCGCCTGTACTTGGTTTGAACAGTCATCCTGTGCTGACAGCGTCCCTTTAATAATTCTGTAGTAGTCAGTGTATAGAAACCACTTATTATACTAGTTATCATGTGCTAGGTTATTGTTCTGGTTTGATTGGTTTATTGCAAATAGCAGAAAGTTTGTAAATGTGGCGACTAAACCTAATTAGCACCGGGAGGGAATCATTCTGGCAGAACAGACGTCAGAAAAAAAAACTGTGTGCCACTGTGGAGATGTAGATACAGGTAAAGTCCAGCCCCAGACTACTATAGGCGAGTCTCACAGCTCCACACAGCTGAGTGTGCACCGTCACATAATACAGCCGTGTGCACCAAGCCTGAAGGAACTCTGATATGAAAAGTTCATCTAAAGCTTCACTTCTCCTGTACTGAGCCCGAGAGCGGCCGATCCGCGTTAGGTGCACGCTCCGCACTGAGCCCATCTGTCCTGCATTACTCCCGGCTCAAATCTGTACAGATTATGCTCTGATTATATTATAGGAATATAACGATACCATAACACTGTCTACAGCGAAAACTGAAAGTACAGAACACTGCAGTACAGGGGCCCAGGATATAACGAGGGGCGAAAGTCCCCAGAATCCTGACTATACGGTGCAGGGTGTGACCCAGGATCAGCACCAGATAAGTGATACATTGTATTCAAAAAGTTACTCATCCAATGACACGTCTGTCCACAATGTAAAGTACAATCATTACACATCTGCCTACAATGTGTCGATCCCGCGTCTGTCCATGTAAACTACAGCCGTCCCGCGTCTGTCCATGTAAACTACAGCCGTCCCGCGTCTGTCCATGTAAACTACAGCCGTCCCGCGTCTGTCCATGTAAACTACAGCTGTCCATGTAAACTACTGCAGGCACGTGTCTGTCCATGTAAACTGCAGCTGTCATGCGTCTGTCCATGTAAACTATAGCCATCCCTTGTCTATTTACAATACAAAGTCCCGCGTCCATTCATGTACAGTACAGACATCCAGCATCCGTCCATGTTAACTGCAGCCGACCCATGTCTGTCCATCTAAACTGCTGCCGCCCTGTATCTGCCCATGTACAGCAAGCAGTCCAGCGTCCATCCATGTAACTTACAGTTGTCCTATGTCTGTCCATGTCCAGTACAGCTGTGACAATGTGGTCTGATTACCCAGATGTCCAGGTGGATGTCAGTCAAGCATCCAGCACCCATCTGCGTACCTGTCCATCTGTCTGTCTGACAATGCGGCAGTGCGATTACCCAGATGTCCAGGTGGATGTCAGTGGCATCCAGCACCCATCTGTGTACCTGTCCATCTGTCTGTCTGACAATGCGCAGTGCGATTACCCAGATGTCCAGGTGGATGTCGGTGAGCCATCAGGTGTCCGTGTGTCGGTGTCTGTCTGTCTACGGCAGTGATTACCAGATGTCAGGTGGATGTCAGTCAGCTGCCCGATGTCTGTCTATGGCAGTGATTACACAGATGTCCAGGTGGATGTCGGTGAGCCGTCTGGTGTCTGTCGGTCCAGTGTCTGTCTGTCTATGGCAGAGTACCCATATGTCCAGTGGATGTCGGTGAGCCGATCGATGTCTGTCTATCTATGGTGGTGATTACCTAGATGTCCAGGTGGATGTCAGTGATCCACCCGGTGTGGGTCCAGTCAGGTGTCTGTCTGAGTGTCCAGTGTCTGTTTATAGCAGTGATTACCCAGATGTCCAGGTGGATGTCGGTGAGCAATCTGATGTCTGTCAGTCCGGTGTTGGTCCGGTGTCTGTCTATGGCGGTGATTACCCAGATGTCCAGGTGGACGGTGAGCTCCCTACTATCTGCCTGTCAGTCTGGTATCTGTCTATGGCGGTGATTACCCAGATGTCCAGGTGGATGTTGGTGAGCCGCCTGGTGTCTGTCAGTCTGGTGTTGGTCCGGTGTCTGTCTATGGGGTGATTACCCAGATGTCCAGGTGGACGGTGAGCTGCCTACTATCTGCCTGTCAGTCCGGTATCTGTCTATGGCGGTGATTACCCAGATGTCCAGGTGGATGTCGATGAGCTGTCTGTGTCACTGTCAGTGTGGTGTTTGTCCGGTGTCTGTTCTTGGCAGTGATTACCCAGATGTCCAGGTGGATGTCGGTGAGCCGCCAGTGTAGTCTGTCGTCCGGTGTCTGTCTATGGCGGTGATTACCCAGATGTCCAGGTGGATGTCGGTGAGCCTCCTGGTGTCTGTCAGTCCGGTGTCTGTTCTTGGCGGTGATTACCCAGATGTCCAGGTGGATGTCGGTGAGCCGCCAGGTGTATGTCTGTCGGTCCAGGTCAGTCCGGTGTCTGTTTATGGCGGTGATTACCCAGATGTCCAGGTGGATGTTGGTGAGCCGCCAGGTGTATGTCTGTCGGTCCAGTGTCAGTCCGGTGTCTGTCTATGGTGGTGATTACCCAGATGTAGAGGTGGATGTCGGTGAGCCTCCTGGTGTCTGTCAGTCCAGTGTCTGTAAGTCCGGTGTTGGTCCGGTGTCTGTCTATGGCGGTTGATTACCCAGATGTCCAGGTGTATGTCTGTCAGTCTGGTGTCGGTCCGGTGTCTGGCTATGGCGGTGATTACCCAGATGTCCAGGTGGATGTTGGTGAGCCGCCAGGTGTATGTCTGTCGGTCCAGTGTCAGTCCGGTGTCTGTCTATGGTGGTGATTACCCAGATGTAGAGGTGGATGTCGGTGAGCCTCCTGGTGTCTGTCAGTCCAGTGTCTGTAAGTCCGGTGTTGGTCCGGTGTCTGTCTATGGCGGTTGATTACCCAGATGTCCAGGTGTGATGTCTGTCAGTCTGGTGTCGGTCCGGTGTCTGGCTATGGCGGTGATTACCCAGATGTCCAGGTGGATGTTGGTGAGCCGTCAGGTGTATGCCTGTCGGTCCAGTGTCAGTCCAGTGTCTGTCTGTCAGTTTGGTGTCTGTCTATGGTGGTGATTACCCAGATGTCCAGGTGGATGTCGGTGAGCCGCCAGGTGTATGTCTGTCAGTCGGTGTCGGTCCGGTGTCTGTCTATGGCGGTGATTACCCAGATGTCCAGGTGGATGTCGGTGAGCCTCCTGGTGTCTGTCAGTCCAGTGTCTGTCAGTCCGGTGTCTGTCTATGGCGGTTGATTACCCAGATGTCCAGGTGGATGTCGGTGAGCCGCCCGGTGTATGTCTGTCAGTCTGGTGTCGGTCCGGTGTCTGTCTATGGTGGTGATTACCCAGATGTCCAGGTGGATGTCGGTGAGCCTCC